>OY856411.1:601067990-601771115 GCA_963693085.1 Alisma plantago-aquatica
CTTCTCTGTGCTCGTGTGAGGGCACTTCTATCTTTCACTTCATTTTTGGTTTGTGTTGATTAGGTCTGCCAGTGAGGCGGGCCACTGACTTGGCCCGCGGTTATTGGGCCAAGTAGAGGGCCCCTCCCCTCTCTCCCTCTCTCGCTTTCTTCAGTTTCAAATGCCTCTGCCTATGTGGCAACTTCCCATTGGCTAATCTTTAGAAAATCATATCTTTTGATTCGTTGGTCAAAAAATAAAAATAAAATATGTTTTGGAAACAAAAAAACGTAAGTATCTAATAAAAATAATTTCGATTCTTGATTATGAGGTTTTAGAAAAAGTGTTTTGAGGATGATTTAATTAACTAAAAATCACCAAAAATAACCCTAAAATTCCTTATCTTCAAAATACATAATATTATATGTTATTTTGATTAGAAAACCCTAACTATGTTAATGGTGATGTTTTCGAGACCTAAATCAGTGGCTTGTAGAAAAAGTTGACAACTTTAGGGTTTTGAGTTCTTAATGAATGCATATAATGTTAATACATGAACATGGTTATGATAATAGGACAAGTGGACTCTAATCTTTCTTAGGATTTTGGAAAGTGGTTTCTAGGACTCTAAAGAAGGAGGTATGTGCATTTACACCTTAAGTTGGGAATATTTAAGCCTTAACCTAGTTCTCCATTATGAGGCTTAATTGATCCTTAATCTTCTATTCTTGAAACCCTAATTTGCTTATGCCTCAAATCAGATTATTATCTCTTATTGTTTGGATTTTAAAACCTCACTTCCATGTTTATTTGTTCATGAAATTATTCTTGCCATAACTATTTCCTAGCATGTAGAATTATGTTCTATTTAAATTAAAGTAGTGGTACATGTGTACAACCACCCACAGAGGGAATGTATTAATTTGCCCTGGGATATGTATTTATTCTCCCCATAATATTATAGGTGACTGGGAATGTCTTATTCTCCCCTCACCTAAGGTTAGAGGTCCGGTAGGTGCCTCAACCCTACTTAGTTAGGTAGACATAATAATCTTACATGCAAAACCCCTTTTTAATATAATTGTTATTGGCAAGTTTCTTTTGATGTAGCCTCATGCTTTTGATATCTTCATCTTATAATGAACCCTACCCTACTTTTACATGATTTACTTTCCTTGTTATCCTAAACATATTTCGTGACACATACATTTTCTTCCCTTTACCATTTGTTGGGTGCCTCCCCAATTACCCGTGTGCTGAGCAAGGTGATGGATAAGACAAGGAGAACTTAGCTTTGGTTTGGACCTAGATGATGAAGATGTTTCTTGGAGAAAAGATTGTAGTAGTTATACTTCCCTCTATCTAGATCCTAATTGTGTATCTTGATGTAAACCCTAATGGGAGAATTCTATGTATTTTTGTAAACCTTTTTATGAAAATTGATTATAGCAGAAATTTTTATTATGCTGCTTGCCAATGTTGTTTTGGTTACCAAATTTAGTAAAGGGGTGATTTCACTCTTTACAACATGGTATCAAAGCCCATGGTAGTCAGAATCTGACTATTTTAGTTTTGTCTCCCTAGTTAGAATCCTTGCCTTACATAGCTTCTCTTTAAGTTACACGCTTACCCTAGATTTGATATATGTTGATGAAAGGTTGACTTAGGACCCAATAGTTCCACATTAGAATCTTGATGAATAAAACCCTAAAATACTCATAGCTAAAATATGCATAGCTTAATGTTGTTTAGGTTTGCCTTTAGGCAACAAATAGGGAATAAGATGAAGCAAATTTGTCTAGAAAGGATCAGTGTTTCAGGGGCTGGAAATATTTCCTCTGCGCCACTAGCTTGGTTTACGAGGATTCTTGTGCCCATATGATACCGGCCTGGCCTGAGCTAATACAAATTGCCCAAAATAGTTTGCTTTTAGGCAGTTGTAACCTTAGACTTCTATGTTGTATATCTTTGGGAACCCTAAGTTTCAGGTGTATGATGATTTGTTTGAGGATGGATACCAAGATAGTTTCCTTATGTTCCTTAGAATCTCATGCTTGAATAGTTTATCCCTAGAACCTAGACTTAGAAGTTTGGAGTTAAGTAAACTATCAGAGTGCGCAGTGTAAGTGTGATGGATTTTGAACAAGGTGTAGTAGACTCATCCTCTAACCCCTGGTGTAGTTTGGCTTGATAGGTCAAATCCTTTAAGGGGTGGAGTATAGTTAGTTTGATGATGTTGGGTGATTATATTTTGAGGACAAAATCCTCTTTAGGGGGATGGAACCCTGTGACATCTTGAAATCTATCTATCTATCTTTAGAAACCCTAACTCCATGAATAGGAGGTTAGTATGATTGGATCCTTGGTCTTGTCCAAACATGTAATAATTGTAACCCTAACATGCTTGTTCATATATTAATGAACATATAATGATCATCTGAGGAATAATTTATATGTTCAAACCCTAATGAATATCCAATGCACATAATATGGAACACTCATATATTAATACTAATTATGGGTACACATGATGCTAATAATGTCATGATCCGATAAACCTTAATGATATGATGAGAAAGAAAAGTGTAACCTAATCTTGATATTAATGCATGCTATAATGAAATGTAATAATCATGTTGACATAAATGTTAAGTTGTAATCATAGAACCTTAATGTATACATCCTTAATGACATTCATGTTAATTTAGTGGCATTAGGTTTCATAATCAAATAACATACCTTGATGCACATAAATGATATATATTCAACTAATCATAGATTAATTAATATGAAATGCATATCACCTTGTCCTCTAGTACACACCTAATTAATCATCTAATCATGACTTGGTATGTGAATCAAATCATTAACATGTAATATGTCCAACCTAGTTCACTAAAATAGATATAATGACTTCAATATGGATAAGAAGTAACTGGATTCACATAAATGTGCATCATCAATAATAAGAAGTGAATAAATATGAGAAAATGAACAATGATGACATTAATGTGAATAAGAAAGGTAATGTGACAATGCATAGATGTTTAATATGAATATATGTAATTAATGTGACATTAATTGGATTAATTGAAGACTTAAGAACTAATTGGATAAAATGTCTTATTGCATGCGAAATAATATGTTATAATTTAATATTGTGATAACATGAGGATAATGGAATTTAAATCCAAATTATTAAGGATAATGATAAAGTATATTGAGATAATTACTTATACCCTAATTGTGCTAAAACTCTTCACGAGATAAATAAGAAATATATAAGGTTTCTTACATAATAATGAAATATAATTATTTTAGCAACAAAGCAAATATAATTGGATACAATTAAAAGAATAATATTGATAATGTGATATCTTAAGAAGTATAATGCTAATGATCCAAAAATGTTAATAATGTTAAAATCTCATGAAAATAATCTTAATAATGGAACCCTAGGTGATCCTTGAGAACCTAACCTATTTTGAGTTACATGTTGGTGAAAGTTTTGGTGGAAGTTATGGTTGGAGAAACAACCTGGAGTTTTGTGATGAGATGTTGCACACTCATCCTTTCCTCCTTGCTTTTGATTTTGGGGACGAAATCCTCTTTAAGGGGTGGAGTGTTGTAACATGTCGAATTCTACACATTTTGTATTTTGACCCTCTTTCCCATCTTTTCCTTTCATTTCTATCCTTCTTGGCCTTTTTGTTTAATTTGTGGATATTATGGTAGTTTCTTGAACATTTGTTCACCTTTTCTACCAATAATTGGGTTTATGCACAATTACCTCAATAAAAGCTTAGTAATGGGTTTAATATGTGAAATGTCCACTTAGGTGTTAAAAATAATAAAAGAATTCGTGCTAGAACTTTCAAGTATCTTTTAGAATATGAAAAAGAAAAGAAAATCCAAACTATATATAAAGGAGATGATAAATGCAATCAATGGAGATAATATAGGATATAATGATAATTTGGCACTCAATCTCGTTTTCTTGACCTAAAAGAAACTTAAGGGCCAAGTATCACCTAATTTGGAAGATAAATGCATATATTAATGTCTTTATTAAAAGAAAATAGGAGACAAGCCAATAAAGTGAAATAAACTATCTAATGTCCTCAAATTGGAAAACTAACTCCAAATTTGTAATCTAAACATGGAAATAAGTCTTTGGGCAAATTTGCAACTAATTTGGATAATGTGTAAAAATAGGAGAGAGAAAGTGTGTAGAATCTTCTATATATTAAATAAATAAGGAAATAATCTCAACATGTGAAATTAATGACAAAATCATATCCAAGTCACTTAGGGTGACTTATGGGTGAAGTTTCACAAAATTTGAGGAATATTATCACCACGAATGTAGGAGGAAAGAGAAAATGTCCCTGAAAAGGCAAAACTAATTCCATATCTGGATTCTATACATCAAAATCAGTCAGGGTGTCAATTTTGGTTAGTTTTGGATATTGTTTGAGCCCTCAAAAGAAGAGAGAGAAATTCATTAAATAATGCATATGTCACTATAGTCGAAATCATAATTGGATAAGGATTTAAATGTGTGAGATTTGACTTATTTGCATGGATCACTGACCATAGATCTTGTATCCGATGGTGGTCGGTCATCTTCTACCTTGGTTCAGACTAGGAAATAGAATCTAGATATGCACGATTTTTTATTGGCATTATCTCACTCATTTATCAACCAAATCATGAGTTCTAAGGCTAGTTGGATTCCTTGCGAGATTCCACTCTATATTACCCCTAATATTTTGTGTTTTGGTGATGGTTTGATAAAACCCTAAAGTTTTTGCAAGTCTTCTCTCACCCCGGGTACCAAAACCCTATCCCATGTTCCCTTGCCTATAAATATCTACACCCTAAGAACCCCCATCATATTTTCAACTCGACGCACTGACCAATTCAATATTTCATCCTTTTTGACCCTCCTACAAGTAGCCGAAGCCTCTAGCCTTGTGGTGCCTCTCCCACCCTCCACACACCATCACTGAAAAAATAGAAGGCACCATCAGGTTAGGATTTGTCCCCTCTTTCTTTCGAGCACTTGAACGGAGAATTTGGTCACATATTTCATTTTTTCCCAAAACACCCACAAGAAACAAGTGTTGTGCACCAGCCATGTCATTAGGCCCGGGGGAAGAAGATAACTCCCCATGTTTTTACTATTTTACCCCCACTCTCTCTTCTCTTCCTTCTCTGTGCTTGTGTGAGGGCACTTCTGTCTTTCACTTCATTTTTGGTTTGTGTTGACCGGCTCTGCCAGTGAGGCGAGCCACTGACTTGGCTCGCGGTGATTGGGACAAGCAGCGGGGCCCACCCCTCACTCCCTCTCTCGCTCTCTCTCAATTTCAAGTGCCTTTGCCACGTGGCAGCTTGCCATTGGCTAATCTTCGAAAAATCGTATCTTTTGATTCGTTGGTCGAAAAATAAAAATAAAATATGTTTTGGAATTATAAAAATGTAAGATATCTAATAAAAATAATTTGATTCTTGATTCTGAGGTTTTCACAAAAGCTTATTTGAGGATGATTTAATTAATTAAAAATCACCAAAAATAACCCTAAAATTCCATATCTTCAAAATACTTAATATTATATGTTATTTTGACTAGAAAACCCCAAGTCAATAGTGATGTTTTTGAGACCTAAATCGATGCTTTGTAGAAAAAGTTGACAACTTTGGGGTTTTGAGTTCTTAATGAATGCATATAATGTAGCTGACCAAAAAAATGAATGCATATAATGCTAATACATGAACATGTATGTTAATCGGACAAGTGGACTCTAATCTTGCTTAGGATTTTGGAAAGTGGTTTCTAGGACTCCAAAAAAAGAGGTATGTGCATTTACACCTTAAGTTGGGAATATTTAAGCCTTAACCTAGTTCTCCATTATGAGGCTTAATTGATCCTTAATCTTCTATTATTGAAACCCTAATTTGCTTATGCCTCAAATCAGATTATTGTCTCTTATTGTTTGTATTTTTAAACCCCACCGCCATGCTTATTTGTTCATGAAATTATTATTTCCATAACTATTTCCTAGCATGTAGAATTATGTTTTATTTAAATTTAAGTAGCAGTACATGTGTACAACCACCCATAGAGGGCATGTATTAATTCTCCCTTGGGAATGCATTTATTCTCCCTATAATATTATAGGTGACTAGGAATGTCTTATTCTCCCCTCGCCTAAGGTTAGAGGTCCGGTAGGTGCCTCAACACTACTTAGTTAGGTAGACATAATAATCTTACATGTAAAACCCCTTTTTAATATAATTGTTATTGGCAAGTTTCTTTTGATGTAACCTCATACTTTTGATATCTTCATATTATGATGAACCCCAGCCTACTTTTACACACTTTACTTTCCTTGTTATCCTAAAAATATTTTGTGACACATACTTTTTCTTCCCTTTCCCATTTGTTGGGTGTCTCCCCAACCACCCTGGTGCTGAGCAAGGTGATGGATAAGACAAGGAGAACTTAGCTTTGTCTTAGACCTAGTTGATGAATATGTTTCTTGGAGATAAGATTATAGTAGTTAGACTTCCCTCTATCTAGATCCTGATTGTGTATCTTGATATAAACCCTAATGGGAGAATTTGATGTATTTTTGTAAACCATTTTATGAAAATTAATTATAGTCAGAAATTTTTATTCTGCTGTTTTGCAATGGTGTTTTTTTTACCAAATTTAGTAAAGATGTGATTTCACTGTTTTACACCCATGATTTCTAGGAAAGCCCATAACGAACTAAAGGTCAATGATTGAGGTGCATATAAAAACTTAGCCAAATCCTTAGCTTTGTTCATTATCTTAGAACTTAACTTAATTATTAATGTATATAATCTTGATATTGACCATGATGATATTTCTCCCTCTCAGTGTCATAATGATATTTTTCTCCTTAAACCATAATGGGATTTCTCCCTCATAATTTCATAATGGGATTTATCCCTTCTTGAGTTTAATGTATTAATCAGAAATTATAGCCTTAGTAAGGGTTATACAAGAGATAATCAGTAATTAGTCATACAACGATATCTATACCTAATTTCAATTGAAAAGGAATTTATAAATTCACGAGACAACATATTGTGCATAATCATAAAGGTAAAGAATTTCATAAAACCAATTTTAATTGTTCTAATAAGCATGGCCAGCTTACCTTCTCTAGAGAAAGACCCTAGTTACTCATATTAAGTTGCAAAGATTCTAATGACTAGGATATAAGGCTAAATAGGCTTTCAGTATACATATCTAGTAACTTGTTGAGGAGTTCTGATGCATCAAAGGCCATTACAAAGGTCTAAAGTCTGATGACAAACTCTGGCTTAGTTGATGGTTTCAGTCGACTAGGGAAGCAATGCATGTATGAGATTTGTGAAGTATGGGGGCTAGAGTTCTTCTTACTGGTGCCAAGATCGGGGGAAGGGTCTATTGTATAGGTTGTATGACTCTAGAATCTTCTTGTACAATTGAATTAAATTTTGAATATCTTTTCTGCATGAATTCCAAATAGGTCATTATCTTGATTTAGATGTATTAAAAGACAATATAAGGTGAAACACATTTCCTTTTGTTAATTACAAAAGTCCAAATTTGTGGTCAACAAATTTATCTCTTTTTGGTGACTTTTCCTAATTGTCTTTCAATATCTTTTAAATGAGTTACTTTTGAGGTGAGAGGAAAAAGAAATGGTAGGTTAGTATTTCCATACGTTATATAAGTAATTTTATATATTCAAAGTTTCATATCATTGATCCTTCACTTTATCTCTTCTTTGTATTCCAAGGAGTAGAAGAGACACAATAAAGAGAAAAATACCATTCATTCCTTATGTCAAAGGTATTTAAAAGGGAAAACATTATCACTATTTCTTGTTTAAGGAATTATTTCAAATCCTCAAAATTCAAGTCATTTACCTTTCACTTTGTCTTTTATAAACATTCTAAAGAGTAGGAAAGAGAAAAAAAGAGAGAATGTATTGTCATTTCCTTTTTACGTTTATTGTGTACTAGGGATAAGGAAAGTCTTTGTTACTATGTATTGAGAAATTAGAAATTATGTCAGTAACTATCATTACCTTCATTTTTATAATCATAAAGAAAGAGAAAGAAGAGTGAGAGAATAGTGTCATTCCTTTCACAATTACATAATGCCTTGATTCAATGATCACTTACATCATGTAAATAAAATCACAACACATTATTTCATTTTAGAAATCACAAAAGTGAATAAATAGCGAGTAACTTTAATTTGTATCTACATGCACTAAATGTATAGAAATAATATAGAAATGTGGTCTCAATGTGTTATTAAAAATTGTTGAATACAATTACTCACTCCCATATAATTTGTATTTGTTTGAAATGATATTATGGTTATGGATAGGTAAATCATTATTTTTTTTTTGAGATTAAATACACAAATTTCATTTTAGATTTACATAACATATTGTCACCCTGAACTACATCTCATTTTCCATATCATGCTTCCTAGTTGTGTTGGGAAGGTGACGGGTCAAAACCCACACTTTTATAGTTTCCAATTAATAGTCTGCTCTTGTAAATTTGATCACATTGTAGTCAATTATTCAAATCAAGGAATGTTAAAAAGAAAATAATAAAACTCACTTTCTAGCCTTCATTATACCTCTAATTTAGATATGTAGTTTTCACGTTGGCTAATTTTGACCAATAATTAATCATTGTTTACATTATTTTGGGTTTACATACATTAAATGGATTGACATTGTATTTACATTTACTTGAGTGGTCAAACAAAGTCAAAATGGTTCCAAATCTGAACTACAATTTAATTAGGTAGTATAGATTCTTCCTAGTCAATAGGATTTCTGTTTTGAGAATATATTATGCATTAGTTCATTATGTGTCATTATCTTTATTTATATGAGGTAAAGATTAAATAACGTGAAACAACTTTTCTTGACTATTTATTTGAGTCCAAAAATGAGATGAGCAATAATTATCCACTTTTATAGCTTTTTATGCCTTTTGGAGAAACTATCTTGGAGGAGAGAGGAAAAGAGAGAATAACAATGTTTATCTTAAAATCTATTAAAAAGGAAACCTGGTTCAAACATTTCTCTATAAATTTTCAAATTCAAAATTATTTTACCTTTCTCTTTTATTTCATTTAAACATCCTAGGGGCAGGAGAGAGAGAAAGAAAGGAAATCACATTTTGAATTAATAGAAACACATTATGGCATATATGAAAGAGAACATGTATTTTGAGTTTCCTTTTGATTATTCTATAAAGAAATCATTTCATGAATTTTTACATAAACCCCTCAACTATCATTATTTAAGAAAAACCATTATCCTAAGGTTTAAATTAGTTGTGAAAATTGGGGTGTTACAATGCCATCTAAGAGTCAGTGTCGTTTGAACTATGGTGCCCCCTACCAGTGATGTATAAAAGTAATTCAAAATTCCATTGACCACTTCTTCACCAGTTCATCTCTGATGATTCTATCATTATGCCTCCTACATAAATAAGGATCCTTATAAAAAATATAATTTGATTTCATGTAAGAAACTATTCTTATATTGACATTTTTTGCTTTTTGGTCACAACAACCTATGCTAAGAAGTTTTCTATGTCTACAAACCAAGGGGTGAATTTCTAGAACCTAAAGAGTCTCTGATAATAGAACTCATCTTCTATGGGAAGCTTTTAGTGTCCTCCTAAATTTCTTCTAGTTTGGAGAGGTGATCAATTGTGACATTTTGGGTACCCAACTTATCTATAATCTCACAGTCAAATTATTGCATCAAAATCATCTACCAGATGTGTGGTGACTCGACTTCTCGAAAAACAAGATCAAAAAATTTAAATTAATGCGGAAGCGATTAACTAGCAACAGAATTATTAAAAATAACTAAAAAATTAAACTTTTGTAAAGAGATCTATAATTGATAAAACTCTTTCATAAATAAACATGATAAGTTGTTAACAGGCTGATCCATCATTACATCTCCGTAATGTCACATCTTGAGTATTACAAACATCAACTACCTTGTTAGCTGTACAAGGTAAGACACAAAAATCTCGAGGCATTAAGCCAAAAATCTCAGATCTATCTTTAAACATCTACTGACTCCTAGGACCTGAGAGTACAGAGACGACACATAGGACATACTATCTACAAGACTTGACAGACAGTGTCTCCACCTGAGGAGCACTGCTGTCCCTGATGTTGTTGCTGCTGTTGTTGCTGTTGCTCACCCACTGATGGGTTCCTTCGTCCTTGGCGTCTACCTAAAAAGTCGAATCCCATGGGTGTGAGACAATTTGAATAATTGTCCCAGCGAGAGTTATAACTCTCCACCAGAGGATTTGTTATTGGAATAAAAGGAATAACATTGAGTAGTAGAACTATAAACATTCAACAACGGGTTTAACATTGTGTAAACTAAGTGAAGCAACATTCTTTTAAGCAATCATTTCAATTATAACTTAATTGAATGACAAGACATATATTAATAAGGAATATGAAGAACATGTATAGTAGTTATTCAACTAGAGCATTATAAACAATGTAACATCAATCATTGTTTCTCGTAGTTCAACCTAAGCAGTTATGCTACACAACTGATTATGTTTTTCAAACATATTTATGCCCTGAGGAGATGAGTTACACCTCTCATACTCCAACCGACCATTACTAAATCACAATCAGTAACATACATAGGTCATCAGAAATGACGGATTCCTATGACTTCATCTTCCTCAATCAGTGTGAGGAACAACATGCAGGACATCTTGTGTCTCTGCTATAATAGCTTTCCAGGGTATCCTGGCAACTTCGCTATTAGAGTTACAGTGGCATACTGTACTCTCTTCACCATCGAGGGATTTCTTGTTTATCTCACATCGATGCGACATTAACAACATCATCGGGAGATTAGTGATACATCATCTCGACATAAACATATAATGAAGGATTGGGAGATTACAGGTACATCTCACATCAAATCCTACATTAGGATGTCAGGATATTCGTGTCCATAACCCCCACATACTCAAAAGTATGCTCTCCAGGAGTTCCCTTAGGAAAACCTATTTCACCATCATTTAACTTCTGACAATGATGGATCTATGGTCAGGGCTCTACATGATATCATTATACTTGATTATTTAAGTACATTATGGTATTCTTTTAGCATCAGACATGTTTTCAAACACAAACCATTAAACAACTGCTATAAAGAAAGAGTACTAATTGTATCAAGTTCATTTCACATCCAGTTATCATTAGGATATCAATCCCTAACCATCTCATCATTATGATTCAAGAACATGGGTGTTCAAACCCTTAGATCATCAAAACACTTACTATTAAGTAACATATTTGATGACTTGATGGCAATATAGACATTTCTCATGGCTCATATAGCCTATTAATCTCATATGTTACCTCTTACTAGGCAACATAGCATGTCATCACTTTCAAAACTCATAAAGTGCTTTTAATGAATATGACATCATAACCCTTACTTGGCTATGAACACTTATGTATAAGAACTTGCATGATTAGCAGAATTGATAACATGCACATTTTGTCTATATAAGCACAGTACAATTATTTCCTAACTCAATCATAGAGTTTCATGCTTAAAAGCATAACCCAGAATTAGGGTTTACTGTTCATATCATCACATTACCCTAAATTGGGGGTTTACTATTCACATTACATCACATTACCCTAGATTAGGGTTTACTATTCACATTACATCACATTACCCTAGATTAGGGTTTACTATTCACTTTACATCACTTTACCCTAGATTAGGGTTTACTATTCACATTGCATCATATTACCTTAGATTAGGGTTTACTATTCACTTTACATCACTTTACCCTAGATTAGGGTTTACTATTCACTTACAGTGAATTAAGATCAAACTAACATTATGTATGAGGATTACTTCCATTAATGCCCTTAAATTATGGTTAAGATTCATTAATTATCATAATTAGGGTTTCCATGATCTCACTATGAAGGATCATACCCTAATTTGACGCATTCACACATATAGGAAGTTTATTACTTGATTCTCTTTCATATTAGGAGTCTTCTCTCTCCTCTTACTATTAGATGATGTCTACATCACTCTTGATTAAACTAAGTCAAATCAACCTTGACAACATAAGTTATGTCATCACCATTGTGATCATTAGGGTTTACTTGATCAAGGGGTATTAGTCACACTATCCCATCAAGGGTACTTTTGTAATGTTCACCCTTGGTCATAACATGCATTAATCCACTAATTACTTGGTACCTTAATCACTTTAGGTATCTAAAGGGTTTAGGTTAATCAACTACTAAACCATCTTGACCACTAAGGCATCAAACGATCTTGACCTTCTTAGACCTCAAACAGTCTTGCACACTAACCCTCCAAACGGTCTTGGATGGACCTTGAAACTGTTTGGTGGTGTTGACCGTTTGGTGCCTTTGACTTTTGAAACCATTTGGTAAAGTGCAAACTCAAAACCGTTTGGTCATGAAGACTGTTTGGTCATGAAGACCATTTGGCCAAGTTGACTTTTAAAACCGTTTGATAAAGTGCTCACTCAAGACTGTTTGCCGAAGGTGGGGTGAAGACCGTTTGGTCTTGTTAACCGTTTGGTCAAGTTTGACTTTGAAACCGCATGGGAAAATTGATCTTGAAACCGCATGGTCACCAAACGGTTTGGGATCGTTTGGTCCCAAATGGTTTTGAGACCATTTGGACCCAAATGGTCTTGAGACCGTTTGGTCCAAACCATCTCAAAACCCCATGGACCAAAAAGTGACTCAAACATTCCAATTGAGTTAGGGTTTCCAATGTTGAACCCCTCAATCGTTCATGCACTTGTTAGACACTTATAAATTGAGTCAATTAGGTCAACCCTCAACTGATTTGACCCTCAATTAACCTTAAATTGATCACCAATTAGGGCTTGGATCACTTGAATTGGGGTTTGGAATCGATCACCCTTCAACATGTATCAACATGTGTCTAATTGACATTGAAACCATTGAACCATCATTCAATTTGGTCATGACCTGACCCCAAACGGTCTTGAGATCGTTTGGACATCATCCAAATGGTCTTGAGACCATTGTCTCAAGTCAAAACCAAAAACTAGCTCAACCTATTAAGGTTTGACTCATAGATTTGATCATTAGGTCACTAAGCGATTATACTTCAACTTGTTGCCTTTCAATCTTCAACCACTTAACCATGGTCAGCCCTAGACCTCCAAACGGTCTTGGGTGATCACCAAACGGTATTGAGACCATTTGGGTGATTCCCAAATGGTTTTGAAACGGTTTGGGTCACTCAACCCAAACTTCAACATGATTGCATTATTGAAATCAACAACTAACCCGATTAGGGTTTAGGTGATTAATGTGCCTTCAATTAGTGATTTATTTGGAATTAGATGATGATTTTTTGGTAGATGATTAGTCCACAATATTTACAACAGACCTCCAAATGGTCAATGCATGGTCAACGCACCCAAACGGTTTTGAAACCGTTTGCTTTCATGCGGTTTAGTTGAAACCGTCTACATTCAAACGGTTTGAATCCGTTTGCTCCCAAACGATTTGGGAAACTATTTGTGCAAAAGGTGGAAGACCGTTTGCTAAAGCAAGATTTAGGATAAATTTGTAAATAACATCATCATCTTCTACCTCAAGAACAGGGGCTGTTCTTCATGGAAATACTTGCAAGAACACTTAAAAGTGTCTAAAGAAGAAGAATAAGCAATGTTTCTTAAGAAAGAAGAATGTAATAGCAAAGCTTAAGGGTTAGAGTTATAAAACCCGCCTCTAGGACTGATACAAAGCTTCAATCTTCGTAGCTTTAATGGTGTCTTGAGCTCCAAAGGCCGTCCAAGGTCCGTTCTTCAAGATTTGGACGGAGAAGATGGCTAGAAGGAAGAGTTGTGTAAGAAAAACTAACAAACCAACCTTGTATCAGGGTTTCCTCCAAGAATTCGAGCTAGATGATGATCAAAGCTTACCCAAACTAGCTTGGTCGTCCTCCTCTGCTCCTGAGCTTCTCCTTAGTTGGCCAAAGCAAGAAGATGAGAAAAGAAGCTAAGGGAAATGTTCCCTTGCTTTGAGAAAAAGGATGCTATATGTATTTTTGGATATTTACAAGGAAAACAAGTTTATCTCTTTTATTTCTCAAACATATCCCCCAAGTCCCTCTCCACTTCTTGGCCACGTTTCCTACTTCTTTACTTATACAAATCTCCTCCTTTTCCCATGGTTAAAAGGTAAAGAAACCAAACACCTTACTAAGTTGCATATATAAAAGGGTCATTTTGCTTAAAACTTGGTTATTTAAATATTAAGGTTATCTTTCTTACTTGATCATTCAAATGAGGCGCCCCTCTCATTTTATTTTCTCTACTTGATTCCAAGAGTAATGAAAGATACTCTAGAGGGTATATTTTACATGTTGCACCGTAAGTTTTGGGTAAATTACACTTTACACAAAAACTACGTTTTAAAGCGCAAGGATTACTCTTCAAGCTATATCTTGGTTCTCAAGCTTGGAGAATCCGTTCCACCATATCATATGAATTCTTATGATATCTCAACATCAGAGGAACATCTTAACATGTGCAATTTGCAAGTTAACCCCTCTAATTGGGTAATTTGCACATTAGTTAATACTAACAAAACAAAATTATAACATTGTTTAAAAAGGACTGAAATGGAAATATATGTTCCTCAGAAGCTTTAATTACATTACACAAGATAACCAAAAGTATCTAATTACATATTTAAGCAAAACACCTGGGGTTAGTTCATAACCCAGGTCAGGGATGTTACAAATTATCCACCCCTTACAAGGATTTCGTCCCCGAAATCAGCAAAACATATCAAGAGAAAAGAGCAGGGTATTTCCTTCTCATCTCTTCCTCTAGTTCCCATGTGGCTTCTTCAACACAACGATGATTCCAGAGGACTTTCACAAGACTTATGTCTTTCTTTTGCAGATTTTTAATCCTTTTATCAAGGATTGACATAGGTCCTTCTTCATAAGATACATCATTATTCAATTCTACTTCCATTGGTTGCAGAACTGATTCTGTATCAGGGTGACATTTCTTCAGCTTGGAAATGTGGAACACAGGGTGTAACTTCTGTAGTTCTAGTGGTAACTCTAGCTTATAAGCTACCTTCCCAATCCGTTCAATGATTGGATAAGGCCCCATAAACCTAGGAGCTAATTTTCCTTTCCTTCCAAATCTCAGAACTCCTTTCCAAGGTGAGACTTTAAGGTACACTCTATCTCCAACCTGGAACTCTAAAGGTCTACGATGCTTATCAGCATAAGATTTCTATCTATCTTGTGCAGTCTTTATCTGTTGTTGTATTACTTTAATCTTTTCAGTGGTCTACTGCACAAGATCAGGACCTAAAAGTTGATGTTCACCGGTTTCATACCAGCATAAGGGTGATCTACAACGTCTACCATACAAAGCTTCATAAGGTGCCATGTCAATGCTATGTTGATAGCTATTGTTGTAGGAAAACTCTATCAAGCTTAGGTGTGAATCCCAACTCCCTGTAACTGAAGAACACATGCTCTAAGAAAGTCCTCCAAGGTTTGTATAGTCCTTTCTGACTGTCCATCAGTCTGTGGATGAAAGGCCATACTAAACCTTAACTGTGTGCCTAAGGCTTTATGAAGTTGCTCCCAAAAATGACTCGTAACCTGGGGAGCTCTGTCAGAAACAATGGTAACTGGGACTCCATGCAGTCGTACTATCTCATCTACATACAATTGTTCCAACTTCTCAGCAGGATAGGTTGTTTTGACAGGTAAGAAATGAGCTGTATTTGTCAACCTATCAACTATTACCCAGATGGAATCATGTCCTTTGGTTGTCCTGGGCAGGCCAACAGCAAAGTCCATAGTTACATGATCCCACTTCCACTGCGGTATGGGTAATGGTTGCATTGTTCCTGTAGGCTTCTGGTGTTCAGCTTTAACTTGTTGACACACATGACATCACATAACGAACTCAAAAGCGTCTTTCTTCAAACCAGGCCACCAATACATATCTTTCAAGTTTCGATACATCTTGGTGTTTCCTGGATGCATAGTATACATTGAAGAATGAGCTTCTTCCAGGACTAACTTTCTCAAGTTATCCACATCAAGCACTATCATCCTACCATGATAACATGTTACTTGATCATCTGAGTTATGGAAACCATCTCATTTCTCATTACCATACTCTGATATGATCTGTTGGACTACAACATCAACTTGCTATGCCTCTTTGATCTGCTCTCTCAGAGTAGGTTTTATATGCATCTCAGCCAACAACCCGGCCAACAATGATACTCTTAACTGTACCTTGTCTTGCCTTAAGGAGATAAGCATATATCTCCTTGAGCACACCAAGGAATTCAGCTGTGCTCTATCTAAGGCCGGTGTTGCTGATTTCCTACTCAAAGCATCTGCAACTACATTGGCCTTCCCTGGATGGTAATCAATTATACAATCATAGTCCTTGATCAACTCCATCTAGCGGTGTTTCCTCATATTAAGCTCATGTTGAGAAAAGATATACTTAAGGTTCTTATGATCTGTAAAAATTTGGAATGTCTCTCCATAAAGATAATGTCTCCAGATCTTCAAGGCATGAATCACAATAGCTAGTTCTAGATCGTGTGTCGGATCATTCTCCCCGTGTTTCTTAAGCTGTCGGGAAGCAAAAGAAATCACTTGTTTATCCTGCATCAACACACATCCTAGTCCATTCTTGGAAGCATCACATAAAACTATATCTCCTTTTCCTTGTTCAGGTAACACAAGCATAGGTGCACTTGTCAACCTCTCCTTCAATAGCTGAAAAGATTGTTGACACTTATCACTACAAACAAAAGAAACATCCTTCCTGGTCAACTTAGTCAAGGGTAAGGCTATAGAACTAAAGTTTTTAATGAACCTCCGATAATATCCTGCCAACCCTAAGAAACTATGGATCTCTGTCGGTGTCTACGGATATTCCCATTGTAGAACAGATTCTACCTTTTTAGGGTCAACACGAATACCCGAGGCAGATATCACGTGTCCAAGGAAAGATACTTCTGGTAACCAGAACTCACACTTGCTAAACTTAGCATATAACTTATGCTTTCTTAGCAAAGTTAGAGCCTGACGAAGATGCTGCTCATGCTGCTGAGCATCTTTACTATAGATCAGGATGTCATCTATAAAGACAACAACACTCTGATCGAGAAAAGGTTGGAAAATTCTATTCATGAGTTCCATAAATGCAGCTGGTGCATTAGTTAGTCCAAAAGACATAACTGTGAATTCATAGTGACCATACCTCATCCTAAAGGCAGACTTAGGTATGTCACCATCCTTAATACGTAGCTGGTGATATCCTGACCTCAAATCTATCTTTGAGAAGACGGTTGCACCACACAACTGGTCAAAAAGATCATCAATCCTCAATAGAGGATACTTATTCTTTATCATTACTTTATTTAACTGTCTGTAATCAATGCACAACCGCATTGACCCGTCTTTCTTTTTAACAAAGAGGACAGGAGCACCCTAGAGTGAAGTACTCGGTCGAATGAAACCCTTCTCAAGCAACTCTTACAATTATTTCTTGAGTTCTGCCATCTCAGCAGGCGCTATCCTATATGGTGTTTGTGCTATAGGTTGCATGTCTGGGATTAAATTGATTTCAAAATCAATTTCCCGAGGCGGTGGCACACCTGGAAGTTCTTCAGGAAATACATCTTCAAATTCCCTGACTATAGGAACTTTGACAGGGTTAGGAATATCCATGATCGTATCTACCACATGGGTCAAGAATGCATAACATCCTTGCCTCATCAGCTTCTCAGCAACCATAGCTGACACAAGACAGGTGGGTATAATCTTTCTCTCTCCTTGAAAGATCCATGTGTCACTATTATTAGCAAACACAGCTTGCTTGGATTCACAATCCAAAACAACCTTATACCTTTCTAAGGTATCCATCCCTAGGATTATATCAAATCCATGCATCTCAAGTGGTATAAGATCCACTTGAATGCGATGCTCAGAAAAGAAGAGAATGCAGGGAGAACATACTTCCTGCAGCACAACAGATCCTCTTAACGAAGTTTCTAGCAACAAACTGTCTGCTCTATGACTTGTAGTCAGATTGCAGTCATGAATCACTCTTTGAGTGATGAAGGAGTGTGTAGCACCCGGATCAATTAAAACAGATACAACGCAAGATGTAGACATATTAGAATATAACAATTCCATCTGATCTGCCACAACCCGAGGGTTGAGCACTACATCAGGTGGATTCATTGCATAAAACCTTGTTGTTGCCTATGGTTGATTCGGTGCTCGTTGACTAGGTGTCGATGATCCAGCTTGGGACGCTTGTCCACGTCCTCTAGCTCCTCCTGGAAACTGTCTCCTTTAAGATCCTTGTTGACTTTGCCTCTGGGGTTGAGTTACACTCACTTCTCTGGCTCTGCAATCTTTCATCAAATGTCCCATCTTTCCACATATATAACAACTTCTATTTAGTTGTTGTATTCTGGGTGGTCCTGTAACCAACATAGATGCTAAACTGCGAGCTCCTTCTAGTGGTAGGCTTCGTCCTCTACCCCTATTCGACGTCCACTGAATCTAGGTGGTGATGTAGGCATAGAAAACCTAGGTTTCTTGGAACTTTTAGATGAAGATCCTTGGAATTGGGGATGCATCCTCTTGTTTTGGGTCTGTCTCTTCTCTACTACAAACCTCTCTATCCTTCTGACAAACTCTACAAAGTTAGAAAACCTTTCTCTATTCTCTAGGGCAGACACAGGGGTGGTCAACTCAACATTTAATCCTTTCTCAAAATGCCTAATCCTTTCTTCATTTGTAGCTGCCATGTGCAGACAGAACCATAACAGCTCCATGAACTTAGCCTCGTACTCACTAATGTTCATATATCCTTGCCTTAACCTCTCAAACTGAGAGATTTTCTCATCCATAAACATCTTAGGGAAATATCTATTGATAAATTCCCATCGAAAGACTTCCCATGCAACCTCTACACCAGGCCTTTTCTGTTCTTCCATGGTCCACCAATGACCATCACTTCCCTTGAGAAGATATACAACATGTTTAACCTTCTCAGCTTCTGGGATGTTCAGGATTCTAAAGGCCTTCTCTAGTTCAGTTAACCATAAGTCAGCATCTGCTGGGTCAGCTATTCCAGCATACTCTGTGGCTCCAACTCAGTGAAGTCATTCAAACATCTTGTCGATTCCTTGTCCTTCAGGATGGGTAGGTGCCCTAGGTGCATGTATAAGCATCCTATCAGTCATGTGTGTCATGGCAGTCATGAACTGCCCAAACATGGCTTGGACGGCTGGGTTCCCCATGTCAGTTGGATTGAACTGGGGTGGTTCAGGCACATGTTCTTCTATATCTGGGTTTCTTGCACCTTCTTTGGTGAAACAACACTACTCTCTACAATGTGTTCTTCATGTTCTTCGTGTGGTACATACATCCTTAGTCTTATCTTCTCCTCCTAAATGAGCAGAAGACACTATCAGACATATTGGAAGACACTAGAACAGACTCAACATCCTAAGTCCTATGTCTCTATAGACTCAGCGAACCTAGAGCTCTGACACCACTAATTTGTGGCGACTCAACTTCTCGAAAAACAAGATCAATGAATTTAAACTAATGCAGAAGTGATTAACTAGTAGCAGAATTATTTAAAATCACTAAAAATTTAAACTTTTGTAAAGAGATCTATAATTGATAAAACTCTTTCATAAAGAAACATGATAAGTTGTTTACAGGATGATCCATCATTACATCTCTGTAATGTCACATCTCGAGTATTACAAACATCAACTACCTTGTTAGCTGTATAAGGCAAGATACAAAAATCTCGAGGCATTAAGCCAAAAATCTCAGATCTATCTTTAAACATCTACTGACTCCTAGGACCGAAGAGTACAGACATGACACATAGGACATACTATCTACAAGACTTGACAGACAGTGTCTCCACCTAAGGATCACTGCTGTCCCTGATGTTGATGCTGCTGTTGCTCACCCACTGATGGGTTCCTTCATCCTCGGCGTCTACCTAAAAATTCGAATCCCACGGGGGTGAGATAATTTGTATAATTGTCCCAACGAGAGTTATAACTCTCCACCAGAAGCTTTGTTATTGCAATAAAAGGAATAACATTGAGTAGTAGAACTATAAACATTCAACAGCGGGTTTAACATTGTGTAAACTAAGTGAAGCAACATTCTTTTAAGCAATCATTTCAATTATAACTTAATTGAATGACAAGACATATATTAATAAGGAATATGAAGAACATGCATACTAGTTATTCAACTAGAGCATTATAAACAATGTAACATCAATCATTGTTTCTCATAGTTCAACCTAAGCAATTATGCTACACGGTTGATTATGTTTTTCAAACATATTTATGCCCTGAGGAGATGAGTTACACCTCTGATACTCCAATCGACCATTAATAAATCGCAATCGGTACCATACATAGGTCATCAGAAGAGCTGAATTCCTATGACCAAAACATGTATACTAGTTATTCAACTAGAGCATTATAAACAATGTAACATCAATCATTGTTTCTCATAGTTCAACCTAAGCAGTTATGCTACATGGCTGATTATATTTTTCAAACATATTTATGCCCTGAGGAGATGAGTTACACCTCTCATACTCCAACCAACCATTACTAAATCACAATCGGTACCATACATAGGTCATCATAAGAGACGGATTCCTATGACCTCATCTTCCTCAGTCAGTGTGAGGAACAACATGCAGGACATCTTGTGTCTCTCCTATAATAGCTTTCTAGGGTATCCTGGCAACTTTTCTATAAGAGTTACAGTGGTATACTGTACTCTCTTCGCCATCGAGGGATTTCTTGTTTATCTCACATTGATGTGACATTAACAACATCATCGGGAGATTAGTGATACATCATCCCGACATAAACATATAATGAAGGATTGGGAGATTACAGGTACATCTCACATCAAATCCTACATTAGGACGTAAGGATATTCGCGTCCATGACCCCCACATACTCAAAAGTATACTCTCTAGGAGTTCCATTAGGAAAACCTATTTCACCATCATTTAGCTTCTGACAATGATGGATCTATGGTCAGGGCCCTACATGATATCATTATACTTGATTATTTAAGTACATTATGGTATTCTTTTAGCATCAGACATGTTTTCAAACATAAACCATTAAACAACTGCTATAAAGAAAGAGTACTAATTGTATCAAGTTCATTTCACATCTATTTATCATTGGGATATCAATCCCTAACCATCTCATCATTATGATTCAGGAACATGGGTGTTCAAACCCTTAGATCATCAAAACACTTACTATTAAGTAACATATTTGATGACTTGATGGCAATATAGACATTTCTCATGGCTCATATATCCTATTAATCTCATATGTTACCTCTTACTAGGCAACATAGCATGTGATTACTTTGAAAACTCATAAAGTGCTTTTAATGAATATGACATCATAACCCTTACCTAGCTATGAACACTTATGTATAAGAACCTATATGATTAGAACAATTGATAACATGCACATTTTGTCTATATAAGCACAGTACAATTATTTCCTAACTCAATCATAGAGTTTCATGCTTAAAAGCATAACCCAGAATTAGGGTTTACTGTTCATATCATCACATTACCCTAGATTAGGGTTTACTATTCACATTACATCACATTACCCTAGATTAGGGTTTACTATTCACATTACATCACATTACCCTAGATTAGGGTTTACTATTCACTTTACATCACTTTGCCCTAGATTAGGGTTTACTATTCACATTACATCACATTACCCTAGATTAGGGTTTACTATTCACTTTACATCACTTTACCCTAGATTAGGGTTTACTATTGACTTACAATGAATTCAGATCATACTAACATTTTTTATGAGGATTACTTCCATTAATGCCCTTAAATTAGGGTTAAGATTCATTAATTATCATAATTAGGGTTTCCATGATCTCACTATGAAGGATCATACCCTAATTAGATGCATTCACACATATAGGAAGTTTATTACTTGATTCTCTTTCATATTAGGAGTCTTCTCTCTTCTCTTACTATTATATGATGTTTACATCACTCTTGATTAAACTAAGTCAAATCAACCTTGACAACATAAGTTATGTTATCACCATTGTGGTCATTAGGGTTTACTTGATCAAGGGGTATCAGTCACACTATCCCATCAAGGGTACTTTTGTAATGTTCACCCTTGGTCATAACATGCATTAATCCACTAATTACTTGGTCCCTTAATCACTTTAGGTATCTAAAGGGTTTAGGTTAATCAACTACTAAACCATCTTGACCACTAAGGCATCAAACGATCTTGACCTTCTTAGACCTCAAACGGTCTTGCACACTAACCCTCCAAACAGTCTTAGATGGACCTTGAAACCATTT
Source organism: Alisma plantago-aquatica (assembly GCA_963693085.1). Taxonomy (NCBI): domain Eukaryota; kingdom Viridiplantae; phylum Streptophyta; class Magnoliopsida; order Alismatales; family Alismataceae; genus Alisma; species Alisma plantago-aquatica. The sequence continues at coordinate 601,090,560 of OY856411.1, forward strand.
GGTGGTGTTGACCGTTTGGTCCCTTTGACTTTTGAAACCATTTGGTAAAGTGCACACTCAAAACCGTTTGGTCATGAAGACCGTTTGGCCAAGTTGACTTTTAAAACCGGTTGATAAAGTGCTCACTCAAGACCGTTTGCCCAAGGTGGGGTGAAGACTGTTTGGTCTTGTTGACCGTTTGTTCAAGTTTGACTTTGAAACCGCATGGGAAAATTGATCTTGAAACCGCATGGTCACCAAATGGTTTGGGACCGTTTGGTTCCAAATGGTCTTGAGACCATTTGGACTCAAATGGACTTGAGACCGTTTGGTCCAAACCATCTCAAAACCACATGGACCAAAAAGTGTCTCAACCATTCCAATTGAGTTAGGGTTTCCAATGTTGAACCCCTCAATCGTTCATGAACTTGTTAGACACTTGTCAATTGAGTCAATTAGGTCAACCCTCAACTGATTTGACTCTCAATTAATCTTCAATTGATCACCAGTTAGGGCTTGGATCACTTGAATTAGGGTTTGGAATCGATCACCCTTCAACATGTATCAACATGTGTCTAATTGACATTGAAACCATTGAACCATCATTCAATTTGGTCATGACCTGACCCCAAACGGTCTTGGGATCATTTGGACATACTCCAAACGGTCGTGAGACCATTTTCTCAAGTCAACACCAAAACCTAGCTCAACCTATTAAGGTTTGACTCATAGATTTGATCATTAGGTCACTAATCGATTATACTTCAACTTGTTGCCTTTCAATCTTCAACCACTTAACCATGGTCAACCCTAGACCTCCAAATGGTCTTGGGTGATCACCAAATGGTCTTGAGACCGTTTGGGTGATTCCCAAATGGTTTTGAAACCGTTTGGGTCACTCAACCCAAACTTCAACACGATTGCATTATTGAAATCAACAACTAACCCGATTAGGGTTTAGGTGATTAATGTGCCTTCAATTAGTGATTTATTTGGAATTAGATGATGATTTTTGGTAGATGATTAGTCCACAATATTTACAACAGACCTCCAAATGGTCAACGCATGGTCAACCCACCCAAACAGTTTTGAAACTATTTGCTTTCATGCGGTTTAGTTGAAACTGTTTGCATTCAAACGGTTTGAAACCGTTTGCTCCCAAACGGTTTGGGAAACCGTTTGTGCAAAAGGTGGAAGACCGTTTGCTAAAGAAGGATTTAGGATAACTTTGTAAATAATGTCATCATCTTCTACCTCAAGAACAGGGGCTGTTCTTCACTGAAATACTTGCAAGAACACTTAAAAATGTCTAAAGAAGAAGAATAAGTAACGTTTCTTAAGAAAGAAGGATGTAATAGCAAAGCTTAAGGGTTAGAGTTATAAAACCCGCCTCTAGGACTGATCCAGAGCTCCAAGATTCATATCTTTAATGGTGGATTGATCTCCAAAGGTCTTCCAAGGTCCGTTCTTCAAGATTTGGAGGAGACGATGGCTAGAAGGAAGAGTTGTGTAAGAAAAACTAACAAACCAACCTTGTATCAGGGTTTCCTCCAAGAATTCGAGCTAGATGATGATCAAAGCTTACCCAAACTAGCTTGGTCATCCTCCTCTACTCCTGAGCTTCTCCTTAGTCGGCCAAAGCAAGAAGATGAGAAAAGAAGCTAAGGGATACATTCCCTTGGTTTGAGAAAAAGGATGCTATATGTATTTTTGGATATTTACAAGGAAAAAAGTATATCTCTTTTATTTCTCAAACATATCCCCCAATTCCTTCTCCACTTCTTGGCCACGTTTCATCCTTCTTTACTTATACAAAGCTCCTCCTTTTCCCAAGGTTGAAAGGTAAAGAAACCAAACACCTTACTAAGTTACATATATAAAAGGGTCATTTTGCTTAAAACTTGGTTATTTAAATATTAAGGTTATCTTTCTTACTTGATCATTCAAATGAGGTGCCCCTCTCATTTTCTTTTCTCTACTAGATGCCAAGAGTAATGAAAGATACTCTAGAGGGTATATTTTACATGTTGCACCCTAAGTTTTGGGTAAATTACACTTTACACCAAAACTAGGTTTTAAAGCACAAGGATTACTCTACAAGCTATATCTTGGTGCTAAATCTTGGAGAATCCATTCCACCATATCATATGCATTCTTATGATGTCTCAACACCAGAGTAACATCTTAACATGTGCAATTTGCAAGTTAAACCCTCTAATTAGGCAATTTGCACAATAGTCCATATTAACAAAACAAAATTACAACATTGTTTAAAAAGGACTGAAATGGAAATATATGTTCCTCAGAAGCTTTAATTACATTACACAAGATAACCAAAAGTATCTAATTACATATTTAAGCTAAACACCTGGGGTTAGTTCATAACCCAGGTTAGGGATGTTACAAGATGAGTCTTAGTTTGCATCTTTATTTTGTAACGAGTATTTTACAACATCATGGTCTATGTAAAGAACAACTTTAGAACCTATGAGTTACTTACAAAACTTCTCATAATCAGAATGTACATGTAGTACTATTTTCTCAGTGGTGGAACAATTTTCTTTTAGATTCACTGAGTAATTTCTTACTGTAGTAGATAATGTGAAAAACTCTTCCATGGAATTATCCTAGATATTCCCCTACTATCATATCACTAGCATAACATATTATTAGAAAAGATAGGGTCCAATCATCTGATGTTATGACAAATGATTTGGACAATTTAGCTTTATGTTCATTTAAACCATTCACACATTCTTTAATCAGAGTCAAATTTAGTGTCCTTCATTAAAATATTACCCATGGGCTTTGTTATCTCTTAAAATACCTCAATGACATGTTTGTGGAAACTCCTAACCCCTTTTATGATGACACATGGTCTCAAATTATTTATTACATAAATCTTAGAGGAATCTACCTCAAATCCCTTATGTGAAATATTCTACCCTAGAATTATCCCTTCATCAACCATAAGATGAAAAGTTTCTCAAATGAGGAAAAGTTTAGCCTCTTCACATTTAGCTAAAATAGAGTTTAACTTTCTAGGAAATTTCCAAAAGAATCCCCCCCAAAAAAAAAACTTCCATGAAGATCTTAAGTAATTTCTCATCCACATTGAAGAATTTGCCATCATGAGTCTTTGGGAAGTGGTTGGAGGCATTACATAGCACAAAAAGTTCCATAGGTACAAGTAAATGTAGCTTTTTCTTGACCCTCTAGATCTATCTAGATTTTGTTGTATCTTGAGTAACTATCTAGATAAAAAAAGTATGGTTATCTAGCCAATCTTTATAACATTTGATCTATGAATGGTATATGTAAGTGGTATATTGTATTGGTGTTATTAAACTGATAAAAATCAATACACAAATCCAACTAGTGACCACTCTACTTTGTGTTCATTTTTAGAATTCTTCACAATATTAGTACCCCCTTCCTTAGGTGCCAATTAGACATGACTAACCCATTCACTATTAGATATTGCATAAATCATATCAATGTTTAGTAATTTTACTACCTTAGACTTAACAACTTCTAGAATTTTAGTTTTTACCCATCTTTGTGGTGGATCACATGACTTATCATTCCTCATCATCTTGATCTTTTAAATATAGAGGGTGGGAGTAACACCCAGGACCACTTCCCTTTGCTCTAGTAGAGTTTCAAGAATGACGATTGTCCCCACAGATCACCTCCAGTCTTAGCTACGTGTTTTGTCCTCACTCACGCACAAGCCAGGATAAACTTCCCAATTAGTCACCCATCCTAGTATTACTCTGCGTTGATCACACTTAACCATAGAGTTATTTCGTTATGGGCTCCCTAAAAAGGAGTTGCACCTTGGTGATATGGGTAGTACAATCATTCCTTTTAAGATCATTTTATCTGAGGCCTCAAATCCTAGGACGTTACAATCTCCCAAAATTAGACTCTTGACAACCTCATGAGGGTTTAACTATATGACCTCATAATCTATCCCCTTTTCAGTGCAGACACAAATGCTCATGTACACCCAACTCCTAACCACGGATACCAGTGCAAGGATGGCTCTATCAACTAGGATAGCCTTTCCCAACATGCTGGGACAACACAACTCAGAAACTAGTATGCCACATACTCAAGCGGGAGCCACCTACTGGAGGGTAATTGGCTCTGATACCATTTGTAACACCCAAGCCCATTTCCCTATGCTCTAGTAGAGTTTCAGGAATGATGATTGACCCAAAAAATCACCACTAGCCTTAACTGCACACTTTGTCCTCACTCACACACAAGACATGATAAACTTCTCAATTGGGCACCCATCCTAGTACGAATCTATGCTGAGCACACTTAACCACATAGTGCTTTAGTGATGGGCTCCCTAAAAAGGAGGTGCGCCTTGGTGACATGGCTAGTCCAACCATTCCTTTTAAGATCATTTTATCTGAGGCCTCAAATACTGGGATGTTATAGTAGGTGAAATAACCTTAATGTTAATGATTGTCCATCTAAAGCTTCCATACACTCCTTTAGTACAAGCACAAGTTCGTCTACTTAGTTAGGTGTTATATAAGTAGAAATTATTACTATAAGTGTGGAGTTCTCCCCCCAAATAAACATATTCAAAGTGAGAAGGAAGTGGTTTAAGTTGAAGAAAAAGGATCGTCCTCAATGGATGGTTAGATTGGTTGAGGTAGTGGCACCAAGTCTATTGATAGATATGTCCATTTCTTCTTTCATGTACTTGTATTCAACAAACTCTTCCAAAATGTCTTTATTGTACTGTTCTACTATGGTTGGTATAGCACCATTGTTCACCTTGTCTATTAAGTTGCATTATTCAACATTATCTGGTTCCTTATTTCTATGTTCACATTAAAGGTGATATTCTCATTTCAATGACAGAATGGCATCACTCTTAGATCCACATCAATGTTTGCCCTAGAAGTCTTTAGCGATGATAGAGAGACAATCATTTGTTTACTCTCTTGCTTCATAATCAAGCACCTCAAAGTCCACTAGTAGTATGTGATTGTCTACTTTATCTAATACATATTCAACAATTTCTTTGGGGTACTTGAATGATAAGTCTTCCATCTACAAGGAAATGGAAACTGGCCTGGGTTTTCCAAAACTCATTCTTTTGTAAACAACAAATTCCATTGGATTTATATTTTCTTATGATGAAAAAAATCATTATTAAAACTTAAGCTTCCCATATTAAAAGGAATATATAACACACCATGCTCTCTGTGACATATCATGATGATTTAGACTTTTCATTCTCCTCATGTATTTTCTATCTACTGCAACCTTACACTAATTTGTCACTCTTGTCATCAAATTCATGGTTAGATATAATTTGATGTTGTTTGAGTTTATTGATGGGACTTAGAATGTTGCACCAATACAAACCCTAAGGGAATAACCCTTAGGTTTAACATAAAGTTGTACAATAATTCCCCACTCCACACAAATGGAAGCCATATTGCAGTATACTTAAGGATCAAACCCAAATCACAACCTTTTGAAGTAGATATATATTTAGAAGTATTAAGAGGAATATTTATCACTAAGAAAGTTGATTGGTTGATTAAACTAAATTGCTACCAATAGAACAATGATTAAAGAAGTAAATAAATAATAATAAAAAGTACTAGGTCATGGGGTTTCACTTGCCAAAGCCTACATAATTATTCTAGCAAGATTTTAACTCCTAAATAATAGTTTACTAAATAGAGGTTTAGGTATTATACCCTCACAAGATACAAATCGTTGGATGGATTAAACTCCCTTGAAATTGACCAATCTTGGTACCCAAGTTCCTATTTCATATGATTGGACTCCCTAACTACGGTTGATCAGTCTCGACATGTTATCAAATTGTAACCCAATCACCTCACTAACCCTTGATGACACTACATGGGGATAACAAGATCATTATGGAGTCCTAATCACAATTACAACAACCTTCACATCCACGATTATATCATATATGCTAAGCAAGGTGTCAATTTGCAAAGCAAGAAAATAAGCAGAATGATACTTTAGCAATGGTATTGTTGAGTTCAGATACAAGCTAGAATAAAATATGAGATTTTGGGGCTAGTCGACATGCCACAACACAAATGTCTACTCGCTCATGGCGAGGGACAACAACATAAATATAGATATACAACCGGCGCCTCCTTGATCCTCTCTAGGGTTTTCACTATGCAAAATGTGGTTTCTAATCACCGATCAGAGACCCCTAGAATGGACGATAAGGGTTCCCTTTATATATTCATTCCTCACTGCCAAAATATGAGTGCTGAATACTTGTAGTCAAAGGCAGCTAATTGTATGGCCCATACTCAGTCCACCAGGAAACTCACATGGGTTACTCAATCTGGACCTCATATTTGGTTCTCTAGCTAGCCAACATGGGTTGAACTGGGGTAGGCTGGATGCAGAGAGTGCATGTCAAAACTACAAAATTTGGGAGACTCCAAGTAGAGAGAGACTCAAGTCGGGTGATTGGTGGGTTGATCACATGATAGGTTGATTGGAAGGTGGACACTGGACAATTTCTAGGGCCTTCCTTACTTTGAGTTATGATGGCATGAGGGCTTGAACTTCCTTCTAGGTAATGAAGTGTATTTGTTGTTGTTTCTGCATGGAACGTATGTAAAGTTCATTTAAGTCCAAAAAAGGGAATCTAATGGCATTTAAGTAAATCTAAGGCTAAAACTAGGGAATCCATGAAAAGTTGATAAAATTGTATGCAAATATGGGTATAAATATACTCATCAAACTACCCTGAACTTAAACCTTTGCTCCTCCTAATTAAAGAAAAATAAAAAGGAGAACAAACAAATGATAATAGGATCCAAACTTTCTCTCCCAACTAAGCATAACTTTTGGTCCCCTTCCACCAAACATGATCAAGCGACCCTAGTCCTTCAAGGTCATGTAGCCACACTTGGATATTCCCTGATTGGGGACTGTTTCTCCCATTCACTAGACTCCAAAACCTATAAAGAACTAATTTCATCTCAATAATACTCTTGATCTATCCGCAAAGGTAGAAGGGAGCAAAAGTTAGGGTTGATTAACTATTTTGGGGAGAGTTTTAATAGGTCCCCCAGGTATGAAACTTGTACGAAAGGGGGATGAGAAGGTATGGAACAAACTCGTTTCCCTGATCTCTCCTCTATTTGACTCGAGACCTTATTGGGATACAATTATTTTATTTGTCTCTTCTCCATTTGAGTCAAGACTTTACTAGTTGTAGTTACATTGACCACATGTTTTCTTTGGGATCATTGGCCTCTTTTGTAGAAGATATACTTACTTTTCTTTTTGAAGGGGATGCCACCCCAAACTCAGAGTTTGGCATGTGATCGATATATTTTTCTTTGTGGTTGGAAAAGAGATATGAAATGATGGAAGAAGGGTGGAAACAAAAGGCTGACTTGTGCTACTTTGTTTTGTTGCTGCATTAGAATCAGATCATCATATTATATCAGTTAATTCCGCTAATGTAAGGTAGAGTAGTGTTTACAAATTTTGTTGCATGTCATATTAGGGGCACGTGCAGCTTGACCTTTTTGACACTTCCCACTTATCGTCATTTCCAAGGGGAAAGGATGCTCAATTGTTGTCCTTGGGTCTCAGATCCATTCAATACATGTTTGCTCCTTAAAATTTTCTTTTTTTTCACAGTTTATCTCAAGAAAAAGGGAGTATTTTCACATATATATATTTCCAATTGGCATACAACTAAGTGGTTGGCTAGGTAAAGGCCACAACTCACACAAACAAAACAATTCTAAAATAGAAAACAAGATAGAAGCAAATGAAAGATAAAGAAAGTTGATTTGAGGATGAAAAAAAGAAATGTTAGAGTTGAAGTGGTAAAGATGATGTACCCCCACCCTCCACTCCCAACTTCAAGATTTTGCTCGTCTCCAAGAAAAAAGAAGTTAGAGATGGAGGGGATTTGATATGGTGGGTGGTGGGGATGGAGGGGAATCCAAGAGCACATAAGAGAAACCCTAGGACAATTTCCCTCTCCCATTAGCGAGGCCCTCTACTAATCATCGTCATGGCCACCAATTTCCATGATACTCATTTGGTGGGGGCAAGGGTGATTGTAGTCACACATCCCATTCTCCATAGTGTGTATCCAACCAACGTCTTATCTCAAAGGAGATAGTCTACTGATCAAACAACCAGTTGATGTTTGAGCGGCGCCCACATCTGATCCTTAGGGTCTGATTACCGACGACGTTCACGGCGGGTGGAGTGACTGTGATGCAGAGATCTCTCGGGAGTTCCTCAACTTGTTATTGCATCGTACGTCAACAAATATTTTACAGACTCTCCTCCTTTCTTGTTCCTCACGGCTCTGGCTCCCCATCCCCTTTTCCCCTTATCCGTCTTTCACAGTTTGCTGGTTTCTTGTTTTTGTTGGCATAGTGTGTAGTGGCAGCTACTCTGCCTGTTCTAGCCGCTACTTGTTAGCGTTTGTTTGCTCACTGCTTGTCAGCATTTGTCTACTCGCTGCTCATCAATGTTTATTTGCTTGTGCTTGCTGCGACCTCTCTCAAGGAGATTGACGAGATTCCTAGCCAAGGCTAGATCTCCATGTTGTTGTGGCTTGTTTTGTTACTTGGTTATATGGCTTCCTTTGAGGTGATGATTCATCGGAGCACCGCACAGATCCAGGCTCTCTATCAATACTACACGCTCAAGTCGAAGGAATTCTTCATGGAAAGCTGCTTAAGACAGCATCAAGGAAAAGGAATCAATGCAGAAGCGTTCTACTCTCTTTCCGATATGGGTTGCAGTGATGTTAACTTGATCTTTGTTTGCTCTTGTTGTATTTTTGCCTCGAATTGTAGATGTCGTATGACTTACAAGTAATGAATCGATCCATTTTCCCTAAAAAAAGTTGGGCAATGGTAGGCCACACCGGTGTGCCAGGTACATGAAGCGGGCTTCTTAGAAGATGTAGATACCTTGGGAGTAGTAGAGTTGTAGTTCCTGGTCTAATGGACACAACATTTCTTCCATTTCTAGAGAGGCATTCTGTGAACACTGAAGTTCACCATTGTGGTAGACGGTCAGTGATGCCATAGGCTTTGTCATAGGGGAGCAGGTAGGAATTCTTGGCCTTAGGATCGTCATAGGGAATATGGTTATGCTTTTTGATCCTTGCGCCTCATTTCTTTTATAGTTGCAAAAGGCTTTAGGGCTACCCAAAGAGTTGGATGTTATGAACCATGCAAGAGTTAGATATGTCACCTGGTCTATAAAGATCCCACATCACATGCTAGAAAGTCTCTATCACATCAAGAGATTGTGGTAACAAATATTACTAATACAAGTTGGGATAATAGAGGGTGATATTCCCGAGTAACAATGTTTTTTGTAAAAAATAAAGATAGATTTATCAAAAAGAAAGAAGTAGAACTTGTTGTAGATAATAAAAAGGAACTCATCAAGTAAGGATGACACATCTTCCTTGGCCCACGTAGACTGTTTCCTTCATGCACTACAACAAACATACTCATTAGTGGCATTTTAGAAATGCCATTGAAAAAAAATGCCACTAAACATATTTAGTGGCATTTGTTGACACTTCAAAAAATGCCTTTAGTACCAATGCCACTAGAGAGATAGTGGCATAAGTTGTAGATGCCACTAAATGTTTGTCTTTAATGGCTTTCAATAAATGCCACATAAATGCTACTAAAACATCATTTGGCATTTATAAAAATGCGACTATCCATCAATTGGCTTTTATACAAATGCCACTATTTTGTATTATGTTGTTCTATGAAACTATTATTATTGAGTGTAATGGCGTATAAAAAAAGCCACTAATGACATACTAGTTCTGTATTACTATATTTTCATGGCTTTTAATCATTCAATTTTTAGTTCATTATCATGATTTCTGAATGACTGCCAATTGCAGCATAACTCACTTTTCTAAAAGTATGTATTTTTATTTATAATTAAATGACAATTACACAGGGAGGACATTTTACCTTGCCCCTTATATTGAATAAAACACCAATGACATACTTTCATACAATATTTTTCTATTTAGTATAATAGCTTCTACATCATTGGATTTGTCTCTTCCCTGATATGACTATCTACTTTTGCACATGCCTACTTTAGAGATCCTTTAAATGATGAAAAACAACCTTATCAACACTAACAAAGCATCTTCAAATAATGAAATATAATATTGGCGAGACTAGAAAATCCAATATGTCATTGGCTGTGTGGAGCTTGAGCATCAAGTGGAGGCAGGTTGACCACTACGATGCAATCTACCTTAAGTATTGTTAAGCAACACTCTCACCTGTATGTAGCCAAGACATATGATTAGCTAAAGGTCAAGGTACATGAAATCAAATCAACATAGGTTCATTACTGACAGATAATCATTCCAACCCCTTTTCTTGCATGTAAAGATGTAGAATCCTACATTATGGATGACCTTTTAAATTACTAACTTCATGATGCCATCATTGTCTTGGCCATTTCATGAATTAGTATTAATCCTTGCAGTATGGATGACCTTTTAAATTACTAACTTCATGATGCCATCATTGTCTTCTTATTTCAAAAACATGAACTAATTACTACATCCTTAGAGAACAGAGCACATACCTAGATATATAATAGGACTAGAACCATTTCAACAAGATTGGAGATCCACAACGAGAAGCTCAACAAATTTATGGTGGAGTTCTACTGGGGATTGGACGTTGTTGTTGTTGTTGTTGTCCATTGCTGATAGCTTTTGTTTGTACGGCTTCTTGTGTTTGTGCTGACTTCAATCTTGGCATTCAACAATGACAAGTGCAACAATAGTGATTGAGATAACAATTTTAAGAGGAACGTTGGCAGATGAAATAGATGCAACCACAATAATAACCAGAGAAACAACATTCATGATAAGTTGGAATTGAATACCCACAGTGATAACTTTTTCTTCTACATACATGGAAGAAATTAATAAAGCATAACTAAGTTATTGGTGATTGTTCTCCTACATGAATGCTAAGAAACTAGTGTTGTGTCACATGGATGCCAACAAAAGACAACAAAAACAACAACTGGTACAGAATCACACCATACCTAACTTTTCATGGAGAACATGATAAGACTACAATAAATCATGATTTACACACTCTACATGCCCCAGGAAAGCTCACTTTTCTTCTAAAGCCCTAAACACTGAACCAAATAAGCAAATGCTTCCAATGAAAAGAAAAAAAACAAAACTTGTAGCTTACTTAGATAACCTGCAGTAACCTTCTGAATAGCTTCCGTGGCATCCTTGTTCTGGAAATGTTCTAGCATGCAAAGGTATCCTCTAAAATCAGAAGTGGTCTTAATTTCAAGCACTACTCAAGACTGTAATGAGAAAATAATATGCATCAGCTAAACCTATCACAGAAAACTAAAATGCAGAAAAAAAACATCAATACTTTAGTTGGGAAAAAACATCAATACTTTTGTATACCCAGAGAATGAACCGAAGCATCATCAATAGACAACCTTCAACTAACTGAAAAAATTGTCTACTAGGATTAACATAAAATGAATTGCTCTTGATATATAAAAAACAAGACCAGAAGATGTGAAGATGTTCAAATTTCAACTATATAATCCAAGGTGGATGCGTTCCTCTATTAGATTTCAAATAGCAGTAGACCATTGGCATCAGCTCTAAAAGCAAGTCCAAAGATCATTGAAGATGTGATGATGTTCACTAATCATAGATGAGAAACATCTGTAATATAGAATGTAATAGATGATCTTCAAAACAAGAACCCATAAGAAGGATAATGGCTATAATGAAGTGTATAGTTTCTAGAAAACTAAAATAGCTAAAAAATCATATGTAACACCACACATGCAGATTGAAATAGATTAGTGAACTGAATCATAGAAAAATGACCCCTACCATAGAAAAAGGCCCCCTTAATCATACCGAGAATTGCAAATGGACAATAAAGAGTTGATTACATCAGTACTCCTGCACTAGCATAAAAGAAAAACATAACTAATATGCAAAGACATATTATACCACATGTAATACCCAAATTAGAAGGAACTTATTCACTGGATAAGATCCAAAACTTTCTCAAGAACCTTAACAACAGCATGGATCTTACTTGAGAATGCTTGACAAAAAAGGAATGAAAACATATTTTGTAAGATGGCATGAATTGATTCAAAAAGACAAAAAGCAAAAATAACCAAACAAATAGCTCACATATCAACTACCTTTCACCAAACTAGCATTATTGAACTTCACTTGCATTTCTAAAACACATATAAATACCTTATGATCATGATTGTGACAATAGAAAAGATAGTTACATACAATGTTAATTATTTCCATGATGACTTTTATGATCCACCAAAAAGTTTTAGCTTCCATCCTTTAGCAATCAATATAGAATACTATTGATACTAGGTCAATAAAACTAGTAATGGAATATATATACCTAATTTTCATTAGTTAGACAAATTATGTGTGTCATGTAGCATTCAAGTGGACCAAAAAAGTGTAAAATAGATGGAAAACTTACATTATTAATTTATAATAATATCACTAGTAGATAAAAAAACTAGTAGTTGGAGGTACAAAGTGAGAAATAAGTGGTGGATTATGCTACACTAGAATATGCTAAAGAATTTATGTAAAGCCCATATATCATACTTTACACCGGAAAAGAAATGATATGATTTCCATTTAATGGAACAAAAAATGGGGATCGGTGTAGTACATATTTCAACTAGGAATAATAGATAAAGATTATATTAGCATCTTAAATGGCATGTCTAGGATGGGCCTGGAGCTATAGGTGTAGATTTTAGTTTTCTAACTTTAACATTTATCCACTTAAATACAATGTATATAATATGAATATTAAGCATTCACAATCCCATTTTTTCATGGCCAAGTAGCAAGACTAGTTGATGGAAAATGGCAAACTAGAATTATTTGGATTTATGATTTCAATCTTAATCAACATACCTCCTACTCCTAAATGTTATCACTGCCATACTGACCCTTTGCAGTAGGCAACCTCCTAATATCTCTATCCAAATCTCCTGTAAATGGAGAGGAAGAAGATGAATCCAATGAATCAGATTATGTATATATGATTCATGTTCCAATTCTTGTTCAGGAACGGTTGGATTCTTACAGTAAGAGAACACAATATAATAAATAAACCAATTGCTTTGCTAGATTACTGTGACTTGGAGATCAAACATGAACCAGGAATAGCCGCAATGGGCATGGTTATTAAAAACCACCACCGGTCTTCCAACCTGAACCAATTAAAACTTGTGTATGTTTGAGCAAATATGTCCAAATTCGGTGATTAGGGAGAAGGCAACCTGGGTAGGATGAAGGAGTTGGTAAATATGAGTAATAAATTGGGGCCACAACTGATTGATCAAATCAGGATTGTATGTCTTCTAGCTAGACACCCCACCCTAGAAAATGTGTGTAAGAAATATGTACGTATACCTTAGTTTACTGAGAGATATGTGTGGTTAATTGAAGCCATATACAATGAATAAAAGGGGGTGGGGGGTTCAAGATTTGAAGTGTTGAATTTGACCGATTAAAGTTAGATCGATCCACAAACCTGATAGCCACTGAGGAACACATGCCATTAGCTAGGGTAATGAGCCATAAATGGTGTTGGGGTGACTCTAGGATGTGTGCACAAATAGCCAGTACCTAAGGAATGCTACGAAGATGTAGCAGATGGATATGCAACCACATAGGCCATGACGACACCCCAACACATGGGACACTTATGGATTCTCCAGTGTGAATGGAATAGTAGCCTGATATCCAGCACAATGTTATGCCCAACATACACAAAAGCCATGGTACCCAGTGCGTTAATGATGCCCATGCACCTCGCAAACCCATGCCGTAGCTGACACCCTCCACCAGTCCCATCATGAGGCACGACACAACCACGATCATCAAGTAGGACAACGACATGATGATGACATCGACATACGAGATCATTGAGATGGTGCAGGAGCATACTACAAGATAGTAAAACATGTCACATTGTGCCCTGCTGCATGTCCAGTTGATCCGGCGCCCATCACCGTCTACTCGATGTCTGTCTTGACATGGACGATTAGGTGCCGCGAGACTAAGATAACATCCTACACTTGTCACCGAACACCCGTTGTGCAAGCCCCTGGTACCAGTTGTACCAGCGCCCATCCATCTCGTGCATCGTCCCCATCTGTCACTGGGTGTATAAGGTTATCATGTACGAGATAAGAAACACCATAAAATCCCAAGACCTCCTCAATTCATATTCAGTTTGCCATCATGGTAGACAAAGAAAAGGACTTTGACCAATCTAATTCAAGAGAGACGCAATGGAGGTGAAAATGATCAATTATGTTATAAACAAAATTGCTTACTTGGGAGACGACGTAGCAACAAGTATCACCATTGACAGATTGCTTCGATTGACCCTACAGACGGACTGCATAATTAGGTTGAAAAAGTTTCCATATCCATCTTGGATGATTTGTGGGCACACCGCCCTCCTTTCACCCCCAAATATCCAATACGTGAGCGAATGTCCCCAGGACATCGACGGAGAAGATATCTTGGCATAAGCCCTAATAGTTACCCAGCCGCCGCCAGAAGGGCACTCGATGGATAGCGCGCCGCAAAGATAAACAAAGAGCCTTCTTGGGACAACAATAAACTCTGGGATCGAATCCAAATATAACTAATTTCGTTTTGTGCAAATGTGAGAGGGAAAGGATCTGCCCAATTTTGATATGCCGCCCAAAGAGAAAAAAATTGAAAAGCGCGGTATTCTACTGTGCGACCAAATTATTAATATTCTGGCATTTATAAATTGACGTTAATGAAATATAGATATGCTCGTACTATTGACTCACTTTTATAACATGGACCTCATGACATTTTGTGGCATTTAAATAAAATTGCTTGTAAACATGGTGATATAACGACTTTTATTTACAAAAGCCACTAAGATAAATGTCGCTAATGTACACATTTGTTGTAGTGATGTTTATCAATTCACAAGAGTGCAATATCCTTACACCATCAATCAACCAACTGGGTAGACAATTCAGAAGACAGATGACAAAGTCCATTATGAACTTGTGGCATGACACTAGATATCAATCAATCCAATTGGGTTGTCAAGAACATGGCCTTTATTTAAAAGATCTTTTTGTAAAAAGAAAAGAAAGAAAAATTAAATGAAAAAATTGAAAGTCAAAATAAATAAATCAAAGAGGAGTTTCCTCCCAACAAGCATCCCGATTTAATGTCGCAGACCCGACTGATGATATCACAATAGTCATAGAGTGTGTTAGAAGGGTTTCTAAAGCCTTGAATTTTGGATTCATAGGATGTGAATTATGGTCAGATGATGTACATACCTTGCACTTGGATTGGTCCTTGTTACCTTCAAGAGAATTTTGAAGATTTGATTGTTTTGGTTCCAACTTACCTTCCACCTTGAAGACTTCGATCGAGTTATGCACCTTTATTAGTTCTTTGAGAACTAGATACTCAATAGTTTTCTTTACTGGTTGGAAGATGAGTTCGCCGACTTCAATGTCTACTAAAGCTCTTGCGGTGGCTAAGAATGGTCTCCTCAATCTTTGATTTGCATTACCACAAAATTGCATGGGACATATGTGTCATGTCCGAGCTAAAGTGGGACATCTTTGATTATCTCCAAGGGATTTGTAATGGATGCATCAGCCAGTTGAATGGTCATAGTTGTGGGAAGGAGATCGATAAACCCTAGACATTAGCAAAATGTGTATGGCATAATTGACATGCTTGTGCCTAGATTGGCAAGTCCCTTGAGACATGTTTGATCTCCTAAGAAATAATCTATCCCAAACGATCCAGGGTCTTTTTGCTTTTGAGACATCTGGTTCTGAACTATATCAAAGGTCATTTGTTATAGCTTCACAGTTTCACATTCGCTGGTCATATACTTTCTGGACAGAATGGTCTTGATATATTTGCGCTAGGTTGGCATTTTAGCTAGTGCATCAAGGAATGAGATTTTGACGTGGAGTTTCTTTCTGATGCCTTGAATATCATGAATATGTTGTCCAACTTAGTCTGGTTGAGGTGACCCATATAGCGTACATGAGGTTTATATGTGGGCGCATCAGATGCTGTTGACGGTCTAGAGTTGACTATTGGTGTTACAACAATTGAGTTCTCACTGGAGCCTGGATGAGCTGAAGTCACAAGGGGGTCTAGTTTCTAGACTTCTACTAGACTGAACACTGATCGGTCATGTGAACGACTCAAGTTCCTGACTGGGGTGCCTTCATTTCCACTTGGAGGAATTGATGCATGAGTAGAGGTTGGGGTTTTGGTGTACATGTTCACTGAACTCGTCATTACAATGTTTAACTGCTATAGATGTTTGGGGTTGTTTTCTGGTTGACCTACGATCATTCTTGTTGGGGGCTATTGACTAGCCATTAGGCAAGTGATCTGTGACCCCAACACCTTTTGGTTGGTAGTGGCATTGGCTAATTGGGTCTGGTATGTCACCATCATCTATTGGAGTGTCTTTATTTGATCTTATGTTGGCGTTGGCTCTATCTATAGTGGTGGGGGCTTGATTAGGATTCTAATACTGTTTTTGGTACTTCTAGTTCCTACTTGGGAAGTTAAATCTTTAATTTCCCTAATTGCTTAGGCCAGTGTAGTTTGATGGTGCCCTATCTTGTGTGGCTTGCGCCTGGGTCTGCTGAGTGGGACTCTCGGCTCCAGCCGGATTCCCTTATTGAAAATGTGGGTGGTTACGAACTTGATTTGGATTATAATACTCCTATCCTGGGATAGTATGAATTGAATTCATGTCTTAGGCTTGAGTGACTATATATTGTTGCTCAACTTTGTGTTCATGAAATGCAGCATACAATGTTGACAATGAATCATATTATGATCTATTGCATTAAAGAACTCACAAGAGGGCATAATGATTTGCTCCAGGGGCGTGTGGTTCTTCCTCTCATATGCACTATAAGATTTTTCAAGGTTATCCTGCTTAAGATAAGGAGAGACTTTTGTTGGTAAGGTATGCCCATAGAGCCAATCATGTGGTGATTCACATGGAATATACCATAAAGAAATTGATAATACTTAATAAAGGCAAGCTTCCAATTCATTCTATTTCTTTCAGTTATGAGATAATGGGGAAACATTATGAATGTCTATAAAATGACAATACTCAATGATGTATGTGTTGGCTAAATTGGACATTATTAAACCCTTTGTTTTGATGATGAAAAACATTTCATTCTTATGGATCTAACTTGTTATTTGAGTATTTTAGGGATAAACAAATAAAGAAGTGGATAGTTGAATTTCAATACAAATTGGAAGATCAACTTGCTTAGATTACTTTTATTTTCATGATTGTACTCAATGTAAAAACTTGTACAAGTATATAATGTACAAGTACAAATATATCATGTAAATCAAGCATTAGATCTTCCCTATATACTCATAAAACTTAGATAGATCCTCCCCTAAGATAGAATCACAATTACACATGGATACACACACACTTAGTAAATGATTTAACATATTTTCCAATGAGCTGTTCCATCTTTAGTTCGGTGAGGTCATTAGCTTCTTCAATGGCTATCACTTTTGGCTTGTATTTTGGATGCAAAGACCTAAGAATCTTTGAGACTTGATCTTCTTCACTTATGAATTTTCCTAATGCTCTTAAGTCATTAAAAATAGTAGAAAATTGTGCATACATATCACTAATAGACTCATTTGGTTGTGTACGAAATTGTTCAAACTTTTGTTTAAGCATACTAATCTTAGAATTTTTAACTTATATGGTTCCTTCATGTATAATGGAAAGTCTATGCCATATATCATATGCAGTTTCACATGAGGAAATTCTATTAAATTCACTTATTGAAATAGAGCAATATAAAATATTTATAGCCTTGGCATCTAGTTGAGCTTGTTTTACTATATTGGCATCCCATGTGACATACTCAGTTTTTGGAAGCTCATATGGAGTAGACACCATCCTCCAAAGCTCCCAACTAATGCCTTGAAAGTAAAATTGCATCCTTCTCTTCCAATAGTTGTAGTTTCTTTCATTGAACAGTGGTGGATGAAATACGTAGGTTCCGTCCAGGTTCAAGTTGTTGAGCACAACATCCCCCATCCTTCATGACTTGTTAAAGCTCCTTGAAGACCTACTTTGATACCAATTGAAAAACAATTAAACACTTGAACATGAAGTAGGAGGAAACAAGGAAGACATAAGGATGTAGAGTGGTTCCTACCTTAGAAATCTAAGGTAGTCAGTCTGATAACCTCCTATTTTAGTAGTTTATCTTAGTCTTTTTCCTTAGTTTTCCATACTCTTTCTACATTTATATTGTACTTAAACCTAATTTTACCCCTTTTTTGTAAATACATCATCAAACTAACTTTTCCTTTTATAATTGCAGAAAAAGCACAAAAAAATAACAAAAGAATAAACCAGCCCAAGGGTCGAGTGGATCCAAACGGTCCCAAGACCGCATGGAGTTCAAACGGTCCCGAGACCACATGAAGCCAAACGGTCCCAAGACCGCATGGAGTTCAAACGGTCCCGAGACCGCATGAAGCCAAACGGTCCCAAGACCGCATGGAGTTCAAACGGTCCCGAGACCGCATGAAGCCAAACGGTCCTAAGACCGCATGGAGTTCAAACGGTCCCGAGACCGCATGAAGCCAAACGGTCCCAAGACCGCATGGAGTTCAAACGGTCCCGAGACCGCATGAAGCCAAACGGTCCCGAGACCGCATGAAGCCAAACGGTCCCAAGACCGCATGGAGTTCAAATGGTCCCAAGACCGCATGAAGCCAAACGGTCTCAAGACCGCATGGAGTTCAAACGGTCCCGAGACCGCATGAAGCCAAACGGTCCCAAGACCGCATGGAGTTCAAACGGTCCCGAGACCGCATGAAGCCAAACGGTCCCAAGACCGCATGGAGTTCAAACGGTCCCGAGACCGCATGAAGCCAAACGGTCCCAAGACCGCATGGAGTTCAAACGGTCCCGAGACCGCATGAAGCCAAACGGTCCCAAGACCGCATGGAGTTCAAACGGTCCCAAGACCGCATGAAGCCAAACGGTCCCAAGACCGCATGAAGCCAAACGGTCCCAAGACCGCATGGAGCTCAAACGGTCTCAAGACCGTTTGACGCCAAACGGTCCCAAGACCGTTTGACGCCAAACGATCTCAAGACCGTTTGACACCAAACGGTCCCAAGACCGTTTGAGCCCAAACGATCTCCAAACCGTTTGGATCTCACTCAAAGCCTATAAATAAGACCTCAGGGCCGTCCATGAAAGGGAGAGTCCAGACGTCCAGAGGCTGTCTCTCCATTACCAGAACAACTCCATCCATCACTCGAGGCTGCCGGTCTGAGACTCACGTCCATTGCAAGCTACTTTCTCTCTCACCAACAAGGAAGGTGAAGAGGAGAAGATCCGTCTTCAAGCAAGCTACAAGGGGTGGAGATCGTTGCTCTCTCCACCAAGGGTTCAACCTTCTCTCCTCAGTGGAGATGATGTTCTTTCTATCTCTTCTTACCTCCTTCTTTGTTGCTCCCTCTATGAGGAGCGAGTAGTTCCATCCACTGGGGTTCGGGGACTAGCCCCGCTGCCCATGTTTTGTATTTTGTACTGTAAAAAAGATGTTATCATTTCGTTTTAATACTAAATCGTTTCACACATGCTTGAATGATGGCCACGTTCTTGTATGCATTTATTGTCTTTCGTTGTGGTTTGTCTACGACCGCTATCGAGGCTTGAATACCGATTTAGTGTTGGTTTCTGGTGTGTGTATCCACCACGCATCCGTTTCGGTGTCTAGAAGTGTATCTCAAAGAGTGGAGTAAACTCACTATCATTTGGCACACTCCCATCTGTATGGAAGAGACCTTTGGTAAGTCGAGGAACACACTTTGCGAGGGGAATGATGTAAAGCATGTGACCATTTGTTCGGGAATGGCTGGCGTTGCATCATTCCCGCACTTCTCGTAGCTAGGTTATCCGAATAGGAGACTAGGCCTACAAGGACGCTATTCGATTTGGTAATTATCGCTCGCTTGTTAGTTTTAGATGCACGTTTCTTGAGGTTGAGTAAGATTCTCTCTTCGGAGACTACATCCTTCAGTGACGCGTAGTGATGTACCGCATGAGAGTTACTTAACCCTTGGAGGATGAGATGCATTGCCCTTTTCTTATATGGGCATTGGTCTTGTGGAACATCGAAGGGTGCAATGCATCGCTCTTGTCTTATGTGGGCATCGGTCTTGTGGAACACCCTTGGATGCAACGCATCGCTCTTGTCTTATAAGGCATCGGTCTTGTGGAAACATCCATGCATCTAGCTTATAAGTCTTGCTTAGTACATATACAATGCATGTGTAGCGGTGGTAAATACCTGCTTAACCCCAGTGATTCATCATCATTTGTTAACTCTTAAGATTTACTTGCTTTATTTACTTTCTTGCTTTACTTTCTTTGTACTTAGTTAAAACAACCAAATCAAACTTTCGATCTAAATATCAATCTTTAAGTTGTTAAGTAAAGGCTAAACGTTTTCCATCTTGACTTCGTCAAGACCGTTGTCCCGAGGATTCGACCCTTAACTATACTACGATAAGACTTCCACATGTCTTAGCACATGTGGGTGGAGTTCTTACCATAGTACTAGCAAGGCTAAACTTAGAGACTCATCATCTCTAGGATTTTTAGTGGTGTTGCATAAAGCAAAAAAACTCCATCAAAAATTGGCGCCGTTGCCGGGGACAACGGAACTTTTTAGTTTTTACTTACCAATTTCCTGGTTGATTAGGATTTTACACTTTTTCTTAATAACCAATCCAATATTTCTTGATCTTTTTCATTTCCTTCCATTTTTTCCTAACTTGAGATTTTCCTTCTACTCAGGTAGAAAACGTGTATGCAACCCCCGCATAGCATCGGATTCTCCCCTGAACCAGAATACGATTCTGAGGTAGAAAGAAGTTTTCACCGAAGGAATAGACTTAACCGCCAAAGAGCCAGACAGATGGCCGAAGAGCAACGCCTTATTGTAGAAAGAGTCAACGCCGCCATAGCAGCACAACGAGCACAACTCATTGCTGACACTCGTGCTCAGGTGCAAGCTGAGATCCGAGCTGAAGTACAAGCACGCATCCAAGCAGAGCAAGCTGCTGCTCAACTCGCGTTAAGAAACAAGCAACTTCGGGATTACGCCGTCCCGAAGAATTACGAAGATAACCATCCGGTCCGGCCTCCGATCATTAACATCCCACACTTCGAGATCCGGACCCAATGGATTCAGATTATGCAAGGGATTTCTTTCTCTGGAAGTTCTGGAGACGACTGCATGGACCACCTGAAACGGTTTAAGGCATTATGCCGACTGGTCCCACAAGCTGGCATTGCTTTCGACGCAATAATGCTCCATCTGTTTCATTTCACTCTATCTGGAAGGGCCTTAAGTTGGTATAATTCATTGGATAGAGAACCCATTATTACCACCTGGGCCCCTCTAGAGGAGAAATTCCTGGAGAAGTTCTTTCCACCCTCGCTTACTTACGAAATCAGAGGGCAGATCAACCATTTCTCTCAACTTCCTGGATAGACCCTCGCCGAGGCATGGGAAAGATTCAAGGAACTTCTTCGAAAATGCCCTCATCATGGGATTTCGCAAAATCAACTGATTGAGACCTTTTATCGGGGGGTAAATGATGACATTAAACAGTTCCTAGATTCCTCATCTGGAGGAAATTTCATGAGGAAAAACTATGAAGACGCCTGGAAGATCGTCACTCTAGGGGCTGAAAACCAGTCCAACTGGGGGCGAACAGCCGGAAAAGGTGTCCTCAAAGTCTTTAAAGCTGAGGAATCCACGGAATTAAAGTCAATAGCAGAGGCTCTGAAAGCAATCGCCCATAAACAGCAAACCCTTGAATCATCTCTAGGGGAATTCAACAAGAAACAAACCCCGCAGCTGCATCAAGTCAAAGCTGTCACAGGTTCCTGTGAAGCTTGTCATGCATCAGATCATCCGACCTTATCCTGCGGAATGCTCTATAGTGTGATGATGGATCTTCATCCACCACCACAACCCTATGAGGCCATCACTAATCAGATTGAAGATCAGACTCCGGAGCAAGTCAACTCTATCCATACTATTCCCGGGCAAGTCTACTATAATCCCAGTCAACCAAGGAACCATCCTGGATTCCAGTATGGGAACCCTTCTGGGACTGCAAACCCGCAACACCAGACTCAAGGGGGATTTGACAGTAGGTTGCCTCCTGGGTTATCAAACAATCAAGGGAATCCAAGAAACAACTTCGCTAGGGTTAACTACCCTAGAAATCAGTCAGCCTACTACCAGTACACTCACCCCCCGCTTCACCCACAATTGCATGTTCAACAATACCAACAACAAAATTCTCAGAAGAATGTTACCACGCAGCCGGAAGATGAGCTATCTTTGATAAAGCAAATGCTTCAGTCTCAGCAAACTATGCTAGCTAGCCAGCAAGCCCAACAAAGGGCAGTTGAAACCCAGCTAGCTCAGATCGCTGCACAGTTGAAGTCTTCGGCTGGCGTTTCTGATAGGCAGCCTGAATCAAATGAGCAAAATAAACACGAACAGCTGAACGCCATCACCACAAGGTTGGGACGCATTCTGCCTGAACCCATCAAGATCACTCTAGATGATGATGATGTGCCCATTCTTTTGACGAAAGAGATCTCACAACAAGAGATTGGGAAACCTCCCAAAGACACCGAGGACAAAAACAAAGAGTATGTACCTACAGAACCCAAGGTCCCGCAATTCAAACCAAGGATTCCATATCCAGGCAGACTGCAAGAAACAAAAATGGATTCCAGGCTTCAGAAATTCAAGGAAGCAATGAAGAAACTTTATATCGATATCCCACTCCTCGACGCTCTATCCGAAGTACCAGCATGGGCAAGGTATCTCAAAACTTTGCTATCACGTAAGTATATCACCAAAGAGCAGGAAACCGTCAAGCTTGCCCAAACCACCTCTGACATCATCTTGAACAAACTGCCCAAAAAGAAGAAGGACCCAGGTTCTTTCGGAATCCAATGTTGCATTGGAAACGCATCCACAAAGAAAGGATTAGCTGACCTCGGGGCTAGTATATCCATTATGCCTTTCTCAATGTGCCAACGCCTCGGTTTCACAGATCTGCTACCTACAGCAATGACTATTCAACTTGCTGACTCCACCATAACCGCACCTTTGGGAATCATTGAAGACGTTCCAGTAAGAATAGGCAAGGATGCTTACGTTCCATGTGATTTTGTCATCATGGATATTAAAGAGGACTTGAGATATCCGATCATTTTCGGCAGGCCTTTCCTAGCTACAGCCAGAGCACTAATCGATGTCGAAGCCGGAACCATCATCCTTAGGCTCGGAAAGGAAGCCATTCAATTCCGTGTCCTTGACAGCATGAAAGGCCCTAACATTCAAGAAGAAGTCTTTCTTTTAGACGCAATCCAACAAATGTCGCAACTAGAAATCTCCGAGCCAATCGACAAACTTGAAAATGCCCTTATCAATCCCGAAGTCGAGTTCTCTGCAAATGAACTAGTCCAGCAATACATCCAATATCTAGAAAAGGTAGAAGAAGCACCAAAGGCTACCTTTGAAGAGCTTAAAGCCATAACGACTATTGAAGCAGCAGAACCACCAAAAACCCCTGAATTGAAGACCTTACCCACAGGGCTCAAATATGTTTTCCTGGATAAGGAAGAGCTATGCCCAGTTATTATCAGCTCCACCCTCACCGAAGACCAAGAAGTCAGACTTCTAGACAAACTAAGGAAACACAAAAAGGTCGTCGGTTATAAAATAACCGACCTCACAGGCATAAATCCGGCTCTGTGTATGCACAAGCTTCCTATGGTTGAAGAATTTAAACCCACTCGCGAACATCAAAGAAAACTGAACCCAAATTTAAAAGAGGTAGTCCGTTTGGAAGTCCTCAAACTGCTTAAAGCTGGTATGATCTACCATATCTCCGACTCTCAGTGGGTTAGTCCAGTCCAAGTTGTCCCAAAGAAAGGGGGCACTACTGTAGTGATCAACGATAAAAATGAGCTCGTACCTACTAGGACTGTAACGGGGTGGAGAATGTGCATCGATTATAGGAAATTGAATAAAGCTACAAGGAAAGACCACTACCCTCTACCCTTTCTAGACGAAGTCCTGGAGCGCTTGGCCCACCAAAAATATTTTTGTTATCTCGATGGTTATTCTGGGTTCTACCAAATACCCATACATCCAGAGGACCAAGAAAAAACCACCTTCACTTGTCCCTTCGGGACATATGCTTTCAGAAGAATGCCATTCGGGCTATGTAACGCTCCTGCTACTTTCCAACGCTGCATGTCCGCCATTTTCGCCGGATTAACTGAATCTATTATGGAAGTCTTTATGGATGATTTCTCTGTTTATGGAGAGTCTTTCGATAACTGTCTAAATAATCTCGAACAAGTCCTGCAACGTTGCAAGGAAACAAACCTTATCCTGAACTGGGAAAAATGCCATTTCATGGTAACAGAGGGTATCGTCCTCGGACATAGAGTAAGTGATAGAGGGATCGAGGTCGACAAAGCAAAGATTGATGTCATCTCGAAGTTGTCACCTCCGAAGGACATAAGAGGAGTTCGAGCTTTCCTAGGTCATGCCGGGTTTTACAGAAGGTTCATCAAAGATTTCTCAAAAATAGCTAAACCCATGACCCAACTCCTGACAAAAGATGCCGAGTTTATTTTTGACCAAGAATGTATGCAAAGTTTCTCCACCCTTAAAGAAGCACTAATTTCCGCACCTATTCTAAGGGCTCCAGACTGGTCGCAACCCTTTGAAATTATGTGTGACGCAAGTGACTATGCCATAGGGGCCGTTTTAGGACAACGTATCGACAAGAAACCCTATGTCATCTACTATGCATCCAAAACGCTTGATGAAGCACAAAGAAACTACACGACCACGGAAAAAGAGTTCCTAGCTATCATCTACGCCTTTGAAAAATTCCGCTCTTACCTGATCGGCTCTAAGGTAATTGTCTACACTGACCATTCTGCTATCAGACATTTGATTCAGAAACAGGATGCCAAACCCAGGCTCATCCGCTGGGTATTGATGCTTCAAGAATTCGATCTAGAAATCAAAGATAAAAGTGGCGTAGAGAACGTTGTCGCCGATCACCTCAGTAGAATCGAGGTTGAAGACAAAGATAAAATCCCTATCAGGGACTCCCTTCCTGATGATCAACTTATGAAAGCCACTCATAATTTCCCTTGGTTTGCAGATATCGTCAATTATCTGGCCACAGGGATCATTCACCCGTCTGCTTCTTATCAAGATAAAAGGAAATTCCTTCATGATGTAAAACGTTATCATTGGGATGAACCCTACTTGTTCTACCTCTGTGCCGACGGACTTTTTCGTCGATGCCTTCCAGAAGAAGAAATAACATCGGTTTTGGAACACTGCCACTCCGGACCCACGGGGGGGCACATGGGCGCCAAGAAAACTGCCATAAAAGTTCTACAATCTGGTTTCTTTTGGCCCACCATATCAAAAGACTCACATAATTTTGTCAAATCCTGTGACAAATGCCAATTTTCGGGCAACATATCAAAAAGAGATGAAATGCCTCTTACCATGTGGCAGGAAATTGAGCTGTTTGATGTATGGGGGGTAGACTACATGGGACCTTTTCCCTCATCACATGGTTTCTCGTACATTTTGGTCGCTGTGGATTACGTCTCGAAGTGGGTCGAAGCTGTACCCACTGCATCTAATGACTCCAAACCTGTTGTCAAATTGTTCAAAGATACCATCTTTCCAAGATTTGGAGTCCCAAGAACGGTCATATCTGATGGCGGAACCCATTTTCTGGAACGAAGTTTCGAAGCATTACTAAGAAGATATGGAGTCCATCACAAAGTTGCCACACCTTACCACCCGCAAACTAGTGGCCAAGTGGAAGTATCCAATAGACAGATAAAAGCGATTCTTGAAAAAACAGTGAACAAAAATCGCACTGATTGGTCCACCAAACTTTCTGACGCCCTCTGGGCATATCGTACGGCTTACAAAACACCAATTGGAACAACTCCGTTCCGCTTGGTGTACGGTAAATCATGTCATCTTCCAGTCGAACTGGAGCATAAAGCCTGGTGGGCCATCAAGCAACTAAACTTCGACCTTAAAAGTGCAGAAGAGAACAGACAACTTCAACTACAGGAGCTAGAAGAACTCCGCATGACAGCATATCACAGTGCCAGAATCTATAAAGAGCAAACGAAAATGTGGCACGATGGACATCTTAGGAGAAAAGATATCACCGTTGGTGACAAAGTGCTCTTATTCAATTCCAAGCTCAAATTATTCCCCGGAAAGCTTCGAACAAGATGGTCCGGACCCTTCACTATAAAACATATCTACCCAACTGGAGCTGCCATTATCATCAACAACAACGGAGGAGAACGAACGGTCAACGGACACCGTTTAAAAAGATACTACACTCAGGAAGACAAAACACATCAACAAACCCTCGATGTCAGAAACGCTACGCCCACAATTTCGTCGAGCCAGTGACGTAAAACCAAGGCGCTTCTTGGGAGGCAACCCAAGACCTGAGTATCAATTTCTCCACTTTTCTAGTTTTATTCTCTCTTAATTTTGTTTTGCTTCTTTAAGTTCTTTCATTACTAAATCTAAAAATACAAAAAAATATACAAATATTTTTATGCTCCAAACGGTCTTAAATCCGTTTGAGACCAAACGGTCTTGAAACCGTTTGGGACCAAACGGTTTTGAAACCGTTTGGGACCAAACGGTCCTCAAACCGTTTGGGACCAAACGGTCTTGAAACCGTTTGGGACCAAACGGTCCTCAAACCGTTTGGGACTAAACGATCTTGAAACCGTTTGGGACCAAACGGTCCTCAAACCGTTTGGGACCAAACGGTCTTGAAACCGTTTGGGACCAAACGGTCCTCAAACCGTTTGGGACTAAACGGTCTTGAAACCGTTTGGGACTAAACGGTCCTCAAACCGTTTGGGACCAAACGGTCTTGAAACCGTTTGGAACCAAACGGTCTTAAAACCGTTTGGGACCAAACGGTCCTCAAACCGTTTGGGACCAAACGGTCTTGAAACCGTTTGGGACCAAACGGTCTTGAAACCGTTTGGGACCAAACGGTCCTCAAACCGTTTGGAACCAAACGGTCTTGAAACCGTTTGAATATGATAAGTCACCGCTATAAATACCGACCCCGCATCTCCATCTTCCTCTCTTTGAATCTTCGCACTCTACAGTCTTTTCGTGCGCAGAACTTCACCTTTTTGCTTCTGTGCTTCCGCGCAAGCTTCTCAATCCACCTCCCACAAGATTGCCCGGCGACTCCAAGCACGCTGCCCACTCCGCGCCACCTTCGCAGTCGTCGTCAAATGATGTTCTTCGTTGCCGTGCCGTTCTGTCGCCACTATCGCGTCAGTCGCCGTTTCATCCACCCACCTTCAAACCCTCGCCCCATTTCACCTTCGCCCCGTTCCACCTTCCCCCCGCGCCGGCGACCTGCGGCTTCTCGCTTTCCAAGCGGTCCTCAAACCGTTTGGAACCAAACGGTCTTCAAACCGTTTGGAACCAAACGGTTTAGCCACCGTTTGGGAACTTTTGTGTAACCAAGCAGCACATATCGCAGTGCACTCCTTTGCAATTTTGTCTTGATATTGTCTAGCAGATTCATTGCTAGAATTGCAGATTTCGTCTACAATATCAAGACACAATTGCAAAGGAATGCACTGCGACATCCATAAAGCACCTGAGTCAGCGCTACAAGGCACCCCAATTCGCATCCACTCTACTCCAATCTCCAGGGGTTACCGCAATTTTGGCCTAACTCGCAGCCCTTGTTCAAATGACTTCTCAACCTATCACTTTCCCACTCTGAGGACAGAGTGTGTGATGAGTTAGGGGGGGGGGTCATCAGACAAGGGCTAGGTATCAATCTCTATACACCCTTTTCCTTAAAATAAGTCACCTCAACTAATTCTAGAATCATGTTAGTCTCTACAAGTATTTAGCACTTAGACATCAAATGGCGATTTATCGATCCCCATCCACTATGGATCCTATATTTTTGCTCCATTTCTTTATCTGACTCTCCATAGGTCAAAAGGATCAAGGCATGCAATAAGCCTCGATACGACCCCTGGGGAACTCAGGTCAAGAATTGGAGCAAGAGTATGGAAATTTTAATCGCCGCGCCATTTCATGTCTCAGCTCTATCTAACTTGAGGACAAGCTAGACTCTAAGTTAGGGGGGGTGATAACCTCCTATTTTAGTAGTTTATCTTAGTCTTTTTCCTTAGTTTTCCATACTCTTTCTACATTTATATTGTACTTAAACCTAATTTTACCCCTTTTTTGTAAATACATCATCAAACTAACTTTTCCTTTTATAATTGCAGAAAAAGCACAAAAAAATAACAAAAGAATAAACCAGCCCAAGGGTCGAGTGGATCCAAACGGTCCCAAGACCGCATGGAGTTCAAACGGTCCCGAGACCGCATGAAGCCAAACGGTCCCAAGACCGCATGGAGTTCAAACGGTCCCGAGACCGCATGAAGCCAAACGGTCCCAAGACCGCATGGAGTTCAAACGGTCCCGAGACCGCATGAAGCCAAACGGTCCTAAGACCGCATGGAGTTCAAACGGTCCCGAGACCGCATGAAGCCAAACGGTCCCAAGACCGCATGGAGTTCAAACGGTCCCGAGACCGCATGAAGCCAAACGGTCCCGAGACCGCATGAAGCCAAACGGTCCCAAGACCGCATGGAGTTCAAACGGTCCCAAGACCGCATGAAGCCAAACGGTCTCAAGACCGCATGGAGTTCAAACGGTCCCGAGACCGCATGAAGCCAAACGGTCCCAAGACCGCATGGAGTTCAAACGGTCCCGAGACCGCATGAAGCCAAACGGTCCCAAGACCGCATGGAGTTCAAACGGTCCCGAGACCGCATGAAGCCAAACGGTCCCAAGACCGCATGGAGTTCAAATGGTCCCGAGACCGCATGAAGCCAAACGGTCCCAAGACCGCATGGAGTTCAAACGGTCCCAAGACCGCATGAAGCCAAACGGTCCCAAGACCGCATGAAGCCAAACGGTCCCAAGACCGCATGGAGCTCAAACGGTCTCAAGACCGTTTGACGCCAAACGGTCCCAAGACCGTTTGACGCCAAACGATCTCAAGACCGTTTGACACCAAACGGTCCCAAGACCGTTTGAGCCCAAACGATCTCCAAACCGTTTGGATCTCACTCAAAGCCTATAAATAAGACCTCAGGGCCGTCCATGAAAGGGAGAGTCCAGACGTCCAGAGGCTGTCTCTCCATTACCAGAACAACTCCATCCATCACTCGAGGCTGCCGGTCTGAGACTCACGTCCATTGCAAGCTACTTTCTCTCTCACCAACAAGGAAGGTGAAGAGGAGAAGATCCATCTTCAAGCAAGCTACAAGGGGTGGAGATCGTTGCTCTCTCCACCAAGGGTTCAACCTTCTCTCCTCAGTGGAGATGATGTTCTTTCTATCTCTTCTTACCTCCTTCTTTGTTGCTCCCTCTATGAGGAGCGAGTAGTTCCATCCACTGGGGCGCGGGGACTAGCCCCGCTGCCCATGTTTTGTATTTTGTACTGTAAAAAAGATGTTATCATTTCGTTTTAATACTAAATCGTTTCACACATGCTTGAATGATGGCCACGTTCTTGTATGCATTTATTGTCTTTCGTTGTGGTTTGTCTACGACCGCTATCGAGGCTTGAATACCGATTTAGTGTTAGTTTCTGGTGTGTGTATCCACCACGCATCCGTTTCGGTGTCTAGAAGTGTATCTCAAAGAGTGGAGTAAACTCACTATCATTTGGCACACTCCCATCTGTATGGAAGAGACCTTTGGTAAGTCGAGGAACACACTTTGCGAGGGGAATGATGTAAAGCATGTGACCATTTGTTCGGGAATGGCTGGCGTTGCATCATTCCCGCACTTCTCGTAGCTAGGTTATCCGAATAGGAGACTAGGCCTACAAGGACGCTATTCGATTTGGTAATTATCACTCGCTTGTTAGTTTTAGATGCACGTTTCTTGAGGTTGAGTAAGATTCTCTCTTCAGAGACTACATCCTTCAGTGACGCGTAGTGATGTACCGCATGAGAGTTACTTAACCCTTGGAGGATGAGATGCATTGCCCTTTTCTTATATGGGCATTGGTCTTGTGGAACATCGAAGGGTGCAATGCATCGCTCTTGTCTTATGTGGGCATCGGTCTTGTGGAACACCCTTGGATGCAACGCATCGCTCTTGTCTTATAAGGCATCGGTCTTGTGGAAACATCCATGCATCTAGCTTATAAGTCTTGCTTAGTACATATACAATGCATGTGTAGCGGTGGTAAATACCTTCTTAACCCCAGTGATTCATCATCATTTGTTAACTCTTAAGATTTACTTGCTTTATTTACTTTCTTGCTTTACTTTCTTTGTACTTAGTTAAAACAACCAAATCAAACTTTCGATCTAAATATCAATCTTTAAGTTGTTAAGTAAAGGCTAAACGTTTTCCATCTTGACTTCGTCAAGACCGTTGTCCCGAGGATTCGACCCTTAACTATACTACGATAAGACTTCCACATGTCTTAGCACATGTGGGTGGAGTTCTTACCATAGTACTAGCAAGGCTAAACTTAGAGACTCATCATCTCTAGGATTTTTAGTGGTGTTGCATAAAGCAAAAAAACTCCATCACAGTCCACTACCTGATTGTTTCCAACTGGGATTTTGAAAGTAACTTATTTTATTACCTCATGAGGATGTTACCCAAAATACAATTGCTTTCCTACACCCTTGAAGTATCTTTCACCTGAAGTAGCCTCAATCCTCCTAGAAGCAGCCTTCTGAAGTAACTCCAAGTCCACCTTTGGAGTAGCCTTCACCTGAAGTAGCTTCAATCCTTGAGGCAGCCTTTTGAAGTAACTCTAAGTCACCAGGAGTAGCCTTCACCACCTTGAAGTAGCTCCATGAACCTCCTTTCAACAACCTCCAACCTAGGAGTAGTCAAGGAGAACAAAATATAAAAAAAGGAACAAGACTGGAAGAAAGAAATAATGTTACTAATGAGTACAACGCTTTGATCCTATATCAAGCATGTTGATCTCCTATCCATTATAGATGAACATGGTAGTGTGGTGGCTCGGAGATACTAATCTATAGGACACTAATGTAGAGCTCAAGGAAACTGAATCATAAGTGAAACTTTGCTTGTTGCTCATAAGGAATGATTCTCAAGTTGCAATGTGTATGCTCAAGTGATTTGGGTGTCCTAAGGCATGTCCTATTTATAGGAATGGTTTACAAGGTCCTAGGGACATTCTAGACACTTTCTAGGGTGTTCTTAGAGCTCAACTAGCCGTTAGGTGTCCATAAATTACATTGCAATGACTAGTTGTTTAGTGCTAAAAAGTGCAGTCCAGAACCTATCTCGGTCGAGAAGTTTGTCGATCGAGAGTGTCTCGGTCGAGTATTTCTTCGACCGAGGGAGAGTTTAGAATGAATGTGCTGCAACATTCATTTCCAACTTCCCACCACTTTTCCAGCTCAGTCTAACATCTACAGAACCTACTGGAAGGTCTACTCTCGATCGAGAAAGTTGTCGACTGAGGGTTCATTTAGGGTTACATGTGCAAGTCATTAATCAGTGCTCATGTGTTAGACTAAGGTGGTTCTCGGTTGAGAATTTTGTCGACCGAGGGTGTCTCGGTCGATAAGTTTGTCGACCAAGAATGTCCTTGTTTCAATTTGGAAACTCATGAGGTCACCTTAGAGGAGGAAGAAAGATGGGAGCTTGAACTTCAAAAGGAAAGAAGGAAGGACATAGCCCTAAAAGCAACAAAAGTCATCACTCAAGAAAGTGATGAAACAAGTGAAGGAGATGATGAAGAAGATGTATTTATTGTAAATGGTAAGAAATATAAAAGGTATAGATCTAACAAAAATTCTAGTGTTTCTTCTTCTTCCTTTCTTAGGTGTTTCAAATGCGGCAAGAAAGGACATGTAAAAATGAGTGTCCTAAGATAAAGAAAGGGAAGAAATTTTCTTCCAAGAAGAAGGGAGAGAAAGCATACAAAGCTGCATGGGATGAGTCAAGTGATGATAGTGAAAGTGGAGAAGAAAATGTAGAGTGTCTTATGGCCGAAGAAGATGAAAATGAAGACTCAAATGAGGTAAGCTTACTTGATCTATCACAAGAAGAATTAGTTTCTAGTATTGAAGAAACACATGACAAATATATTGATTGTAAAAAGAAATTAAAAAGAGTTACAAAAACTAATGAAGAATCGTATGCTCAATTAAATTATCTTGCTTCTGAAAAGGAAAATATTATTTCTAAAAATTCTACCTTGAAATCATCTTTTAATGATTGCAATACAACGTTGCTTACTCTAGAAACAAACTATAATTTTCTTTGTCAAGAAAAGGTTGAATTGCTTGCAAAATTAAATAATCTTCAAACTCAACCTATCTTGTGTACTCATTTAGATTATGATGCTATTGTCAAAGAAAGAGATGCTTTATCATCTAATCTAGACCAAGAAAAGTCAAGCATCAAAAAGAAAATTGATGAAATTGTTAAGTTATAAAAGGAAATTAGTAGCTTGAAAAATAATGGTGTTCTTGATAAGATCCTAAAGGATTCTTCTAGTCAAATTGGAAGGAGAGGTTTAGGATATGTTCCAAAAGAAAAATCTCATAAAATAAAACCTAGGAGAACACAAGAACCCAATACCAAGATCATATATGTCCCCAAGAACAACTCAACTCAAAATCATAGAAAGAGAAATGAAATTGATTCCATTTGTTGTCACCGTTGCTTGTGCCTTGTACACTATTCTTTCTCATCCCATATAAGAAAAAGGATGTTGAATTAATTTGGCTTCCAAGACCCAAAACTTAGCAAACTTGCATATGATTAAGTTGAGATTTGACCTAAAACTTCACCTTGAATATCATAATGTCTTATCTCAACTAGATGTACTGGTGCCTTAGCATATTGTAGTAATTTAAGCTCAAATTGGAACAAAAGAAACATCTGAAAACAAATGAAAACAATCTCGGTCAATAAAGAGTTCGAACGAGATGATCCTTGGTTGAGAAAATATTCAACCAAGAGAATTTATGTCTCAAACCTACACCTACTGTAAAAAATAGTAACAATCCCGGTCGAGAAAATCGTCGACCGAGATATCATCGATCGAACAAATAGTCGACCAAGAAAGTTACTGTTTCACGCACATATCAACTTGTAAAACAACAACACTCGTGGTCGACACAATCTTTGACCAAGACACTCTTTGGTCAAGATATTTTTTGACCGAATATAGTTCTGTCCAGCTTAAAACATTCAATTGTTAAATCATATATTCTGTTTGTTATTAAAAGTTTCTAACCAAAAAGGACCATCACATGGGTACCAAAATCTATCTCTTTTACATGATTGGGTGGTTGATAGTGGATGTTCTAAGCATACGACCGACAACAAAAAGGCCTTTCAAACATTTGAAGAAAAGAAAAGTGGAATAGTCACATTTGGAGATAATGGAAAAGGAAAAATTGTTGGAATAGGTAACATTGGTGCAAATATTCAAATAAAAAATGTTTTACTTGTTGATGACCTACATCATAATTTAATTAGTGTTAGTCAACTGTGTGATAGTGGCTATGATGTCTTATTCAATAAAACTTATTGTAAACTATTAATTAAAAACACTAATGAAATCATTTATGAAGGAAAAAGAATAGGAAATCTATACATACTTAGGCCTAATTCTATGCAAGCCATTATAAAAAAATGCCTTCATGCAAAAGATGAATCCTTACAACTATGGCATAGAAAATTAAGTCATGCAATTTCATATGTTATCAAAAAGTTAATTAAATACGATATTGTATGTGGGTTACCTAAAATATCCTTTGATAAACTTGAAAATTGTGAACCATGTACCTTAGGAAAGCAAAACCGAACTTCTTTTAAATAAAAAACAATGCTTAGCACTACTAGATCACTAGAGGTTATTCACATGGATTTGGTTGATCCTATGAGAACTCAATCTATTGGTGGAAAATATATTGCTTTGTCATTGTAGATGATTATAGTAGATACACATGGGTTCATTTTCTTGCAAACAAAGATGATACAATCCAAACATTCATAAAATTTTGTTCTAAGATTGAAAATCTATTACAAAATAAAATATGTACAATTAGGAGTGATCATGGTGGGGAATTTAAAAATCACATCTTTGAAGACTTTTGTACATCTCAAGGATACACTCATAATTTTCAGCTCCATGCACTCCACAACAAAATGGCATAGTAGAAAGGAAAAATAGATCCTTACAAGAAATGGCTAGAACAATGTTACTCGAACATAATACACCTACAAGTTTTTGGGCTGAAGCAGTAAATACAACATGCTATGTGTTAAATAGAGTAACAATACATTCTCATCTAAAGAAAACTCCATATGAACTCATCTTCAACAAAAAACCAAGAGTTGATTATTTTCATACTTTTGGGACAACTTGTTATATCTTAAATACCAAAGATGATAAAGTCAAATTTGATTCTAAATCACATAAAGCATTCTTCTTGGGATATTCAACTTCTAGCAAAGCTTTTAGAATTTACAATACTACTACTAGAAAAGTTGAAGAATCCATCCATATCACTTTCCATGAGGTAACAACTCAAAATGCTGAAAATGAATATGAGGATATAAATGACATTACTCATCAAATTGAAGACTTAACTATAACCACAAAAGACGATCAAAATACTGAAAATAATAAAAAAATGAGACACAACAACATGTTCCTAGATTGATCAAAGATCATCCCCAAGATTTAATCATTGGAAATCCTCATGATAAAGTAAAAATCCGATCATCATTTAGAGATTTTGCAAATATGGCATTTGTATCAATCATTGAACCTAAAAAGGTAAATGAAGTACTAAAATATGAATATTGGATAATGGCCGTGCAAGAAGAACTAAATCAATTCACAAAAAATGAGGTATGGGACTTAGTTCCTAAACCACAAGACAAAACCATCATTGGAACTAAATGGGTTTTCTAAAATAAACTTAATGAAGCTGGGGAGGTAGTAAGAAACAAAACTAGATTGGTGGCTCAAGGATATAACCAATAAGAAGGAATAGATTTTGATGAAACTTATGCACCCATGGCAAGACTTGAAGCTATTAGAATGTTGTTAGCCATAGCTTCTAACAAAGACATCAAACTGTTCCAAATGGATGTAAAAAGTGCATTTTTAAATGGAATCATCCAAGAAGAAGTATATGTTGCCCAACCACCTAGATTTGAAATCCCTGGTAAAAGTGATCATGTATATACACTTAAAAAGGAACTTTATGGGCTTAAACAAGCACCTCCAAACTAATATGAAAGACTTACAAATTATCTATTTGATAATAATTTCTCAATTGGAAATTCGGACTATACATTATTCTTCAAAACATATGAATCAAATTTTCTTGTTGTACAAATATATGTTGATGATATCATTTTTGGTGCCTCAAACGATTCCTTATGCAAACAATTTAGTGACATAATGCAAATAGAATTTGAAATGAGTCTTATGGGGGAATTGACATTCTTTCTTGGTTTTAAAATAAAACAAACGCCTGCTGGAATTTTCACAAGCCAAGAGAAGTACACTAATGAACTATTAAAATGCTTTAGAATAGAAAATTGCAAGCATGCTACCACACTAATGGCCACCTATGCCAAAATTGACAAGGATGAAGATGGAGAACCCATTGATGATTCCTTATATAGGGCAATGATTGGTAGCTTGTTATACTTAATTGCTTCTAGAACGAACATTATGTTTTCCGTCAGACTTTTTGCTAGATTTCAATCTAAACCAATGTACTCTCATTTTCAAGACATTAAACGTAACTCAAGATATCTCGCTGGTACTACCAACTACGGATTATGGTATCCTAAGGGTCAATCACTAGATTTAAAAGCTTTCACTGACACCGATTATACTAGTTGTTGACTTGATCGCAAAAGCACAAGTGGTGGTTTCTTATTATTAGGACGAGCTTTAGTATCATGGTTTAAT
Source organism: Alisma plantago-aquatica (assembly GCA_963693085.1). Lineage (NCBI taxonomy): Eukaryota > Viridiplantae > Streptophyta > Magnoliopsida > Alismatales > Alismataceae > Alisma > Alisma plantago-aquatica. The sequence continues at coordinate 601,126,909 of OY856411.1, forward strand.
AAGAAACAAAATACAGTCACCCTTTCTACCACTGAAGTTGAATATATTGCGACTAGTTCCTGTTGTGCTCCAGTTCTTTACATGCAACAAATTTTGAATGATTATGGATTTACATTTTCATCTACGCCAATTTTCTATGATAATACAAGTGCTATAAATTTGGCACACAATCCTATTTTACATAGTCGTGCTAAACATATTGAAATCCGACACCATTTCTTAAGGGATCATATTTCGAAAAATCACATATCTCTTCATCATGTTAACACTGAAGAACAATTGGCTGATATTTTTACAAAATGGCTTCCACTTGATCAATTTCAATATATTAGAAAGAAGTTACTAATTACTCCCCTAGATGATGTCTTCTTTGATATATGTGCTCCAAACTCTTAAAAATTATAAATTAATACAGTCTCATACTTGATTTTCCTAACTATTACTAAAAACAAGCTCAAACATCCTTCACAATGACCATTTACAGTAGTTCAGTCGGTCTACAAAAACTTCGACCGAGAACTGTCTCAGTCGACAAGTTTGTCGACCGAGAATCACTCAGTTGGTCCTTTTCTCGACCGAAAACCACTAGGTGTATTTTGCATATTCTAACTAAACAATGGTCTCGGTCAACAAAAAGTTTGACCGAGAACCTCCTGGTGGACCCGCTATTCAAATGATCTGCAATGTAATTTTTGACAAAAAAAATGCAACGGCTATTTATTTAGTAAAACTCGACCAATCAACTGTTGCGAGAGGAGCGTGCAGAAAATGACTGTTGGGACTCTCAGTCAAAAAATTCGTCGACCGAAAAGGCTGTTGTTTTGCTATAAATAGTGCCCAAAAATGGCCATTCTTCTCACCAATTCACAATCTCTCTTCTCTAGTTCCTCTCTAGTACTTTGTTGTGCAAATTTTCAGCCATTCTCTTCCATAATCTTACCTTGCTCCTCTTCCATCTCATACTTTCAATATGGCTTCCTCTTCTTCATGTGGAAAGAAGTAGGTTGTGACAAGGAAAGGAAGGACAGTCTCTTCGGCTCTAACGATCATCAACAACATTCCTTTCAATGAAGTTTCTACCGGAGATTGCTATCTAAAGCTGTCCTTAAAGACTCCTCTTCCTCGATGGCCGGTGGACGTCAATGACTTCTTCACTATCGTTGATCTAGATGATCTCTTTGAGGTGCAACATCTCTCCAAATTTCTTACTCCATCCTTCCGTTCCTACTCTACACAAGCTATGAATGAGTTCTATGCCAATCTAGCCACAAATCCTGACCACTCTCACTCTTTCTCCTCTATGGTTAGTGGGTTTGGATTTCATTTTTCTAAGGAGGATGTTCTCAATATGTTAAACATTGATGTAGAAGAGTATAGGGGGTTTATTGACTTAACCACTAGAAATCCCCTTTCTAAAATATCACAAGATGAAATTACCATCAACTTGAGTGACATTAAGAGAACCATCTTTCTACCCAACACATCCTGCCATGAAGAACGGGGTACCTATTATGCAATCAATCTAAAACCTGAAGCTAGGATAGTGAACCTTATTGTTTCAACTAATATTTATCCTAAAGCTAATAAATCAAAAGTACCAATCTTTAGAATGTATCTCATTTATGCCATTCTCAATAGCATACCCATAAACTTCATTTGCCTTATCCTCAAAAACATGGTTGAATTTACTGGAAATCCTCCTAATGCTAACTTTGTTTGCTAGATCACCCAACATTGTCTTAAGAAAAGCCTTGAGGACCTAGGATTTAAAAGTGATAGGAAACCTCAAAAGATTACTAGAAATATAGTTGAGAAAATGGGCATTGACTTTGGACATAAATGGGCTAGGACTGAAGGGGAGCCACCCACTCAAGATATTCCTCCACCTCCTACTACTCCTAGCCAACCCATTGATAACCTATCCAATAACATTACCTACCTAACTAGGGCTAACTATCACTTAGGAAGACAAATGGACTATACTCATCATGCCATGACCTACATAAACCAAAGAATGCAAGATCTCACTCCAAATGTCCCAGACAACTATCCTTATTCACACTATCCTGGTCCTCTCTACCCTTAAAATGCATCTATCAACTACTCTCAAGTTCCACCACCACCTTCTCTTGATCTTTCCCACACACAATTTTCACTCATGCAACTTTAAGACATTGCTGCCCATTTCCTCTTTGATCGAGCACCCACCTTCTTGGAAGCTTAAGCTCTCACCAAGATAGGTGCATTGGATTGACAGACACTGGTCAAATATTATGGTGACACTCCATTCCTTGGGAAGGATCCTGAAGTTGATGTTATTTTGAAATCTTTTCAGTAAGGTGCCACTATGTAATGAGATTATTGTAATGTCTTTTAGTGAACTCTCTCATCTATGTATTTGAGCTTTTTGTTCTTATTGTTCTTGTTGTCATGATAATAAAATCTTCATATTGTGGCTTGCATTAGACATCTTTGATACCTTTACTTTTCAATTTGAGTGTCATATTGAGGGGGAGCATCATATTCAGGGGGAGTATTAATAATAGTCTAGATTATAATGCTTGGTTATCTTTTTGAAATGATAAAGGGGGAGAAGTAATATAAATCACAAACAAAATTATATAACTCAAAATTAAATGAGTTTCATAATCTCTTGGATTCACATAAAATTTTGCTATATTACTTAAAGAGTTGGATACTATGTTCCACATCTCTTTGGGAATAACTAGCACACACTCCATGAATAAACAAGAGAATGTCTACATAAGGTAAATCTCAGGTATGAAACTCATGCTATTTAAATTCCCTTGATTTATATTTTAGAAATGTTTGTCATCTTCAAAAAGGGGAGATTGTTGGCTATATTGGACATTATTGAACCCTTTGTTTTGATGATGACAAACATTTCATTCTTGTGGATCTAACGTGTTATTTGAGTATTTTAGGGATAAACAAATTAGGAAGTGGATAGTTGAAGTTCAATACAAATTGGAAGATCAACTTGCTTAGATTACTTTTATTTTCATGATTGTACTCAATATAAAACTTGTACAAGTATATAATATACAAGTACATATATATCATGTAAATCAAGCGTTAGATCTTCCCTATCCACTCACAAAACTTGGATAGATCATGCCCTAAGATAGAATCACAATTACACATTGATACACACACTTAGTAAATGATTTAACATATTTAAATAGGGACATTCTTAGTCGACAAACTTCTTGACCGAGACACCCTCGGTCGACAAATTTCTTAAATGAGAACCACCTTAGTCTAACACATGAGCACTGATTAATGACCTGCACATGTAACCCTAAATCAACCCTCAGTTGACAACTTTCTTGACCGAGAGTAGACCTTCCAACAGGTTCTATAGACGTTAGACTGAGCTAGAAAAGTGGTTGGAAGTTGGAAATGAACGTTGCAACACATTCATTCCAAACCCTCCCTCGGTCTAAGAAATGCTTGACTGAGACACACTCGGTCGACAAACTTCTCGATCGAGACAAGTTCTAGAATGCACTTTTTATCACTAAACAACTAGTCGTTGCAATGTAATTTATAGATACCTAATGACTAGTTGAGCACTAAGAACACCCTAGAAAGTGTCTAGAATGTCCCTAGGCTCTTGTAAGACATTCCTATAAATAGGACATGACTTAGGGCACCCAAATCACTTGAGCATACACATTGCAACTTGAGAATCATTCCTTGTGAGCAACAAGCAAAGTTTCACTTGCGATTCAGTTTCCTTGAGTTCTACATTAGTGTCCTATAGCTCAGTATCTCCTAGCCACCACACTACCACATTCATCTTTAGTGGGTAGGAGATTAATACACTTGATATAGGATCAAAGCGTTGTACTTATTGGTAACATTGTTTCTTTCGTCCAGTCTTGTTCCTAGAATTGTATTTTATTCTCCTTGACTACTCCTAGGTTGGAGGCTGTTGAAAGGAGGTTCGTGGAGCTACTTTAAGGTGGTGAAGGGTTCTCCCGGTGACTTGGAGTTACTTCAGAAGGCTGCCGCTAGGATTGAAGCTACTTTAGGTGAAGGCTACTCCAAAGGTGGACTTGGAGTTACTTCAGAAGGCTGCTTCTAAGAGGATTGAGGCTACCTCAGGTGAAGGCTACTTCAAGGGTGTAGGAAAGCAATTGTATTTTGTGTAAAATCCTCATGAGGTAATAAAATAAGTTTCTTTTAAAATCCCGATTGGAAACAATTGGGTAGTGGATTGACTACCTTAGATTTCTAAGGTAGAAACCACTCTACATACTTGTGTCTTCCTTATTTCCTCCTACTTCTTGTTCAAGTTTTTAATTGTTTTTAATTAACTTTAAAAACTCCAAAAAGCTCTATTCATCCCCCTCTAGATCTTTCAGTATGTATTCAAGTATGTGACTTGGAGAATGAGATCATATGAATACTAAGAGTACAAACATTCTTATTCTATCCCTAGTCTCCTGTTACTGTGGAAGGTAGATAGACATTGATAACACATAAGACTAGAGTGTGGGTTGGTTGATGACTGATTCTCATTAGTCATGATATGGCAATATCAAACCAAGCACACTGATACATATTAGGGAACAATGTATCAGACATACCCACCTTGAGTGTGACACATGAAAACCATAATTGGTGGTCATAGTCATCTCTCATAGTGAAGGTGGTGATTGTGATTCTTAGACCTAAAATCACTACACTCATCACATGTCATTGGGTATGCTTTGACTTCATCAAACAAAGTCCTAAAACATGGATTGTTCTAAGGGTGATGATTGGGTGACTTTGACACATGGAGATAGACTGTGAGTGATAGAGATGGGATTTGTCCCTCCTATTGGAGTATGATATCCTGGATACTTGATAAGCGAGATTGAAAAATGCATGCGCATGCACATGTGAATCAATATATATAATTTGAGGTCACATTATCTCAGATAGTCTGCTCTTGGTTCAAGAAAATGAGATGAAGGCTGAGAGGATGACAATTCCATGCCTTGAGTTCATTCCGGATATCAGATACAAAGGAATTATACAACCACTACAACACCTTACATAGATTGTAGGTTGAAGTTGTTCTCCAACTTTCCATTTACTTGGGTAGCACTGATGTGTGACTAGACACCACTCTTTGCTTGTGATGTCATAAGTCAGTTATGGACATTCACTGCCAACATGATATGGGACCTATAGGATCACACACAAAGGAACTCAGATAGAAGAGGAGTTTGATCTTGAATGATGATTGGATTGATTACTAAAGTATTTAGGTACTCAATTCAAGCAAAAAATCAGCTGAGTGTACCCCAAACGATCATCTCATAGGGTGAGATAGTCGTTTGGTGCACCAGACGACTGTCTCAAGTGTTGAGATGACTGTTTGGGTTGTCAAGCTGATAAAAAATTGAATTGGCTACGTTATGCCCAAACTAAGGTGTGAATCAACCAGTTCAATTTGTTGAACTGACCGGTTTAGCTTGGCTCACCAAATGCTCGTCTGGGGGAGTGAGACGAATGTCTTGCATGTGCAAGATCACTCAGTTAGGCTAGATGAAGGTTCTAGATACTTTCCTAAATTATTTTGATTGCATAATACTTGTGGTGTAAGGAAATTAATGTTTAGCATTAATGGGAAATGAATTGTCAATTTTGTATGTTATTGGGAAACTATAAAATGATTGTCTTGCAGTATGAGATGGTTGTCTTGTTGTGTCAGGTGACCATCTAGATCACCATATGACTGTCTTATGATTTGTATGTTGCAAAAATTCAAGATCTTTCGGTCCCTTCCACTCTTGCACAGATCTCAAATGAACTGGGAACCCTGATCCTAACCCCACTTATAAATAGAAGGGTACTGGGGACTTCCCAGAGCATAATAGTAACATAAATAATTAAGAATAAGTTTCTCTAAAATTGTTGTCCTCTCTGGTTGTGGTAACCAAGAGAGCCCAAGCAAGTCCTACCTGACTAGGGAGTGATAGCTATGGGAGAGAACAACGGAGGGTCATTGTTGTGGGAGACTAAGTTGGTGATTAGTATGCCAACAGGAGGGATAATTCCTTCCTAACTATTCTAGTTGAACGACATGAGTTCTAGTTGGTATGTATAGACTACTCTAGAGGAAGGAGTCCTTTGGCTGCTTCTAGGAGAGGAAAGTCAACTGCAACAAGTTGTAGTCGCTGGACTTGCTCCAAGACCATGTATAACTCATTAAACCATACTTCCTATTTTATAGTAATTGACATGATATTGCTATTATGGGAATACACATATATAATTTTTTTGTTTCTGCTGCCTTACTCTATGTTGTATTTCTCAGTAATGGTATCAGAGTTACGTTAATTTACTATGCTTTAGGATAATCAATGTGATCAAAGTTTTGGTTTTGTCATTTATTTATTGTATATATTATGAATATTTAAATGATCTCATATGTATATATGATCAAAGTCCAAACATCCCAAACTATTATATATGATATGATACGATATATATGCAATTTACACACATCGCCCTAAAAGTAGTTTTGATGGTGGATGTGTAGCGTGGTTATGGCCAATACCCAAACTCTATGTATGGTTGGATGGTATGTTTTATTCCTATTTATCTCAGTCTACTTACCAAACCTCTTCCTCCTTATTCCCAATATAAATTTAATTCTTTCCTACCTTTTCTCCCCTCAAACGTAACTCGAGGTTTCTCCTTATCATGTAATAAAGTAGCAATAGGATAGTTTTCTTGCTTGCAATGATGAAGGAGATGATCATTGCCAAATGACCCATTCATAACATGAGACGACCATCTGAAGGACCATGGAGGACATAATGATGGAGCCAGACGACCACCTAGTGGACCCAACCGACCATTTGGAAGGAGTCCAAACATCAGATAGATAGGAGGCCAAACGACCATCCCAAATGGCCCAACCGACCATTTGGAAGGTGTGTAGACACCAGTTGAATAGGAGGACTAACCTACTGACCAAGATGCGAGATTATCGGTTCAAGGGTTGAACTGATCTACCCAGATTGGCAAGCACATATCTACGCCAATAGAAGGTTCATACATATGATGTGATATAACATGTATATCATACATACTATATATGTGGTGATTGGATACAATATACGTATATATATAAGATATATATAAATATCTAAATCAAACATATTAAGTCTAAGATGCTTTCCAGTAACAATACACATGAAAAACTTATTCGATTGATCTTATTCTATAGTCAGCTATCATGCTTTCGGTAACCAGTCTTGATGCCGATAATCATCTTCTGTTTGTAAGAATTAAAGTGAGGGGCGATTGTTTTTTAAATTAGCAAAAATTGACAGAGACACAAAGTGTCTGTGTGTATAACCACTTGTTAGAACTGCTCCAATCGTTCTAGACATAGAGTGTACAATGTTTAACACATTGTGTATCTCAAAGTTGATTAACTTTTGGGCATATCTGATCGTGGGAGACACATCATGTGTATTTTCGGAAGTGGTGTGTCACAACTCTTTATGGGGGATGGAAATCTTCTGTAAACTTAACATTGTGTGTTAAATAGCACACACAGTGTAGACAACAAAGTCTTCAAGAAGTTCTCTATGACATATGAAATATCTTTGGGGATCCAACTAAGGTAGGATTTGGTTGGATTGGATGCATTGTCTCGTCAAAATTATGTACCTGTGATCATAAACATAAGGCAAGTAAAACAAAGAAAGGTGGACAATCAACTATGATTAGAGGTAAAATTTGAGGTACAAAAATGGATTGAAAATGTGTGTAAAAGTGGGTAAAAAGTCTATATAGAATGTGCACATCAAACCTCAAACACATATATGTGTTGATGGTGATGGTGGCATTCAATACAAGAAACACATGTGTGTTCTTAAGGATTTTTTGGTACAACATAACACAATAAATGTAGCTCATGGGTCTACATATATTGTTTACCCAAGATCTACAATTGTGAACAAGGACTTCAATTTTGATGATTTAATTCTTCCCTTGTGTACTTTTTAACATCCTTTTTCTACTCATTCTTCCCTTTATCTTTATTATTTTATTCATTAAGCATAATTAGTAAATTTACTCGAATGTATGAATTAGTCTAAAACTATAGATCACACTAATTGGGATTTTCACTTGATTTCCCTATAATTTCTAGCCATGCCTTATATTTTCTATATTTCTTGTCTATAGTCATGCATATACATGTTAGTATTAAAATTAGTCATATTCAAATATAGTAATTGAGGATGTAAGTCATAATTACTATATTGTCTTCAAGTTAGTCTTGTTTACTTACCTAAGTTAGAATGCATTATTAGAAGAGATAACAAAATGTGAAAATGATGAATCAAGATAGAGGGTACCTTGATATAACTAGAGATGTGGTTTGTTATAGAACTTGATCCTGGAACCTATGTGTGAAGGTACCTGTTGTGGTGGTTGACTCCTCCAGGATTGGAAAACTAGACATAGGTGGTCATTCAGTCAACCATGGTGGATGGAATTGTCATATATATTGGTGACTGGGAGGTGTAAGGCATATTGATATGTGGTTATGCGACTATAGTGAATATAACTTTCAATTGCCCCACCATCATTGAAAGTCTGCACACCTGTTAGAGTTTCAAGCATGATGTGAGATGGTCGAATGTATCAAGACATCAAGACATCCGTGACTAGGTTGTAGATGGATTCATGGAAGAACTTGGAGGATGAAAATGAATTTTTGATAGGTGACATGACATGTCCTGGTGGGTGGTGTTAGAGGTGATTGCAACACCACTTGGGTTGGAGAATGCCAAGTTGGTGAGGGAAAATGTTGATTAATGATCCCAATGTCAACAACTTCTAGTGTTGGTGATGACTCCTCCTTGTCAGTCTGTGGCCAAAAAGTCATGGACCAAGGAGGGGGACTTGGATCTAGTCCTAATGGTGGTGGTGAGTGGAAGATTTAGGGGTTGGTTCTAGAGCCAACCCATTGATTTTTGCAGGTTGTAGGAGGATATCTACAACCCGCCATCAAAATTTCATCTTAACACCCACCCACAACATGATTGGCGATATCTCCTTGTTGGCACCAAAGATTCAAAAGGGATTGAGGAACATTTGAGGCATCCTATGGGTGGTGTAGGATGAATAGGTGAAGGGCAAGGTGACCTTAGGTCATTGACATGGCCTATGCTAGCCTTAGAAATTGTTAGTGGCAGCTTACCTCAAGCTATATTGTTGGGTGCAGGGTAAGAGAATGTACAAGAAGGTAGATCTGGGAGAGGTCACTTGAGGGGGGAAATAGAGTTAGAATTGATGAGTAGAAGTCTAGATGTGACAAGAAGAATGGAGGAATACGAGGAAGATGAGAAGTTGACATTTAGTTGTCTGTAATGGAAACACTATCATTTCTTATGGTATATGGATATTGTAAGGGAAGCTAGGGCCTGAGGAAACAATAGAAGGATAATGACATGAAGTCACTTCTATGTTTTTTCCAGCCACAATAGTTGTTGGTGGTAGTTTCTACAGTGCAACTACTGGTAGGCATAAAAGGGATGGATTTACTTCTAATAGGGTTTAAGATGCAAGTAGAAGAAGTTGAGGGATGATATAGAGAGGAAGAGAGGAAGAAATAAGAGAAAAAAAAGGAGGAAAGAAAAAATAAGGATGAGAAGAAATAGGGAGGAGGAGAGGAGAAGGGGGACAACATTGGGATGAGTTGTTTCGGCTCTCTCATCCACAACAAAAGAATATAGGTGTTCAAAAGAGGGAGCAAGGAAAGAATGAGTTGGTAGTTGACATGTGTTAAATGATGGAACTTAGTTAAAATATATTCGATAAATGAATTTAAGGCAATGAAGTGTTTTGGGATTTTTATATATTAATTGTATGGTCACATGCAATTTGATTAGCATAAAAAGTGATTTGTGGGCAGATTAAGGTTTGAGGACGTTAATTATACCATAAATTTTACCTTTAGACTATGTGTTACATTTTATTCATTACTTGTAACTTAGATTTCGTTAATGTATATAATAGATTTCTTAATCAGCTTTATATGATATTTCATATGTTTCTATTTCTTCTCATCACATTGACCCATAGTTATGTTATAGTAACGATTTAGGGTCAAAATCAATTAATGATTGTTTTATAAGTAACAACATAAGACATTTCATTACAAAATTCATTTTAAAATTTCTTATAGAATGATTTTTTTAGAAACATTATATTTTTTGACTTCAATAAATCCTTATTTAATCTAATCTAGAAAAAGATAAATACTAATGTAATAAAAATAATAAGAAAGGAGGAGTAATAAGCTAGGTACCTAGATTCATGTATTTTACAAATGACCAAAATTAAAATGAGATGGCTAAAATTATAATAGAATGACCCACATTGTTATATCATATTAATTGTTCTTGGTGGGATAGAAAAAATTCAGGATTTTATTTACAAAATTATTGCTTCTATTGAAATTTTGATCATCTCATTACAATTTTGTGCCTTAATGTTGCAAAATATATCCAAATGTAATGAAAATTAAGGCAATGTATGCATCCCCTATATATATATATATATATATATATATATATATATATATATATATATATATATATATATATATATATATATATATATATATATATATATATATATATATAGAGTCAGGCTAGAATACACTCGAGTGTATCTGGAGTGGAATACACTCAAGTAGTTTTCCATGATGCAATATTCTTTTTTGAAAATCTAATTCGTTGATCTTCTTAAACATCTTGTGAACAACTCATACGCAGAATTTGAGCACATTTGGATATGTATAGCTCATGTTATGAAGACCGCAAAAATTATGCATTTTAAATTAGTTTTGGACGTCAATTTTGTTGCCCTTGGATGAGTGACTTACACTCATCCAAATGGGCTCAAATTTTGTATGTAGCCTATTATAGTATGACGGTGAAGATCAATGGTTTACATTTTGCAAGAAATAGTCTTAATATGCAAACACACTTGAGTGTATTCGTGCGATCCGTACACTCGAGTGTATTCTAGCCTTACTCTATATATATATGTATATATATGTATATATATATATATATATATATATATATATATATATATATATATATATATATATATATATATATATGCCAGAAAGGGAATAGCCCGGTTGGTCTGATGGTCCCCAATGAAGGGACTCAAATTCAAAACCACACAGAGAAGCATCTCTTGATTTACCACCTTCTCAGGCATCTGCTCTCTGCCACGGGTTATGTGAGGGGGGGAATCGTACTCTTATATATATATAGATGTATATATATATATATATATATAGGTTTAGGAAGCATGTACTAGCATGTAGGCGACTAGGGTTTGGAGGCAGTGATAGCTACCCCCCTAAGCGGGTTCATCCCGTCTTCTTTTCTCTTACAGGTCCAAGTGTTATTCTGTGGGTGTTTGATCCTACTCGGGGCTGTCGCTCAACATCCAGGATGGCAGAGTTCCTGGCCGAGTAGTGTGAGAGACTAAGGATAACCGATGAAGAGCAGGTGGTGGCAGAGATGGAAGACGAGGAGGGACGGCCTGTTCCCGAACATGTGGAGTTAGCGCTGATTGGCCGCATCTTTACAGACCGTTCTTACATCTTTGGGGCAATGAAGAAAACCCTAGCGCAGGCTTGGGGCTTGACGAGCGGAGTAATGTTCAGATCTATCGACGCTTCAACTTTTGCTATCCAGTTTACCCACTGGAAAGATAAACAGAAAGTTATCGAAGGAGGGCCCTAGAATTTCGACAACAAAATCCTGCTGATCAAGGAGGTGGATTCGACGGACCAGCCGGGGAGGATTCGCTTTCAAGAATGTCAAATCTGGGTGCGGCTATACAACGTGCCGCTAGGTTTCCGTTCGGAAACGTTGATCAGGAGGATGGCAGAGAAGATAGGAAGATTTATCAAACTGGACTGTGATGTTTTAGGATGGGAAACATCCGTGAGAGTCCGGGTGGGAATTGATGTTAACAAGCCACTTAAGCGTTTTTAGCGAGTAAAGGGGTGCGATGGGGCAACCGTGGATGTCGAGTTGAAGTATGAACGTTTGCCATCATTTTGCTATATCTACGGCAGGATGGGCACGTCGACAAGGACTGCGGGGAGTTCGAAAATGAAGGTGAGAACCAGCGGGGATGGGGATCCTAGCTCAAGGCGTCTCCACGGCAGCCAAGGATTCCGTTGGATGAAGAGCTGCTCGGTGGAATGAGATCGAGGGCCAAGAAAGGCCTGTTCTTCCAAACCCGAAGTGGCTCACAGGCGTCAGCCTCCAACACAGCATCGAGAGCAAGGACGACGGCAGGGTCTGCTGAAGAAACACAGTCCACGAACTGGGAAGGAGGACAACGCCATGGCGAAGAGTTATCGATGGACGTGACATCAGCGCAAGGTGGTTTGCGGGAGGCTGAGCTGAATTTGACAGAGAACAGACCAGAGAAGGATGACCAGTTGAGTCGGTTTCAAAGGACTCATAGCCCAGAGGTGCTTACGAAATGGGATACCCAAGCGCAGGGGGGTCGACACCAACAAGGGAGTAAACTGGAGGAGCAGGTCTCTACATTGATGAGGAAACAAGACCAGCAGGCCTCAGAGAACTTGGTTCGGGGAAAAAGTCCAGTGGAAAAAAAGAAAGGTTAGCTACAGGGGGCAGGTGGCCATGGCGGCAGTGATGCTCCTGGTATGGAGCAATGGGCAACATCGGGAATCGAGAGGGCCGGCGGAGCACTACCGTTGAGACCGAGCATGAAGGTGACCAGGGTTGTTCTGCCAGATGAGCTCCAGATGTTTCCAGGGAAGGAAGGAGAGGCGTTGGAGAATCAATGGAGGAAAGCCAAAGAAAACAAGATGTTGCGTCTCAGGTCCAGGGGTGAAAAAAAGTATGTGCACGAGTCCATATCAAATATGCAGTCTGCTTGTTCAATGGGCCAGGTGACTATGAGGAAGGGTGCTGCAAAAAGACGTAGGGAACCAGAGGAAACGGGCAAATAGGAACTGATACTAGCAAGCACAGATGGAAAACATCAGGCAGTAGAGCAAACAAAAAAATCAAGAAGGGGAAGTGTGAGCATATCTGCGTCAGAAGAGTCGCCGTTGGGTGTCAAGCACCAAGTAGCGGGAGTTGGGCCAACCCAACCCCGTGAACATCAATGAAAATTCTCAGCTGGAACTGCCAGGGTCTGGGTCGCCCGACAGCGGTAGATGCACTCCGATCTTTGTGTTGGGGTGAGAGGCCCGACATAGTGTTCCTCATGGAAACTATGTTAGAAGATAAAGTTCTGGAAAAAATAAAAAGAAGATGTGGTTTTGTGGATGGGATCTGCATTTCTAGCATTGGAAGGGCAGGTGGTTTGGGGTTTTGGTGGTGTGGGGTAAATGTGGACATCACCGGGTACACGACTAGACATGTGGAATGCACTATTGAAGACGAAAGGAATGACATCAAATGGTCGGCATGTGGTATTTATGGCTGGTCAGCACAGGCGGAGAAGCACAAAATGTGGGATCTTATGAGACATGTATCAAGTAGGGGGAGTGACCAGAAAGTGTTTTTCGGTGATTTAAATGAGATTATAAATAATGATGAGAAAAGGGGTGGTCCTAGAAAACCTGACAGATATATGAAGGCTTTCTGGGACGTCATCGATGACTGTGCTTTACTAGATTTGGGTTTCTCAGGAAACATATACACGTGGAGAAGGGGTACTACTGTTCAAACTCTGGTGGAGGAAAGGCTGGATAGGTTCCTGGTCAGTGATGGTTGGCGCAACATTTATTTCGGAAGTTGGGTTCATCATCTACCCTTTTACAAATCGGACCACGCTCCCATTGTTTTGCATGTGGCGGTGGGTGAGGAAAAGAGAAGAAGGAGGCAGAACCGTTTCTTTTTTGAACCGATGTGGCTTTCTGAGGAAGGATGCAAAGAGACGATAAATGCGGCTTGGGAGGAGAGTACGGATGTGGATCTCAAAGGAAGGTTGGAGAGAGTTAGTGGTGAGTTATCAAAATGGGCGGATGTAAAATTTGGAGATATAAAGAAAAAGATTAAATTGACCGAGCGTCTTCTTGGGGAGGAGAAGAAAAAATGGCCGGATGGAAGGACTCTTCAGAGATGTGAGGAGCTAGCAAATGAGCTTGAGAAGTTACACCGGGATGATGAAACATATTGGTGTGCTAGAGCAAGGGTGAAAGAAATGAAGGAAGGGGACAAAAATACTTCGTATTTCCACCAAAAAGCCACGCAGAGACAGAAGAAAAATAATATCACGGGTTTGAGGGATGATAGGGGAATATGGAGAACTGATGATAAAGACATTCTGGGCATTATTGAAGATTTCTTTGGTAAGCTTTTTGAGGCTGGTCACACTGTGGGTACAGAAGAGGCTGTAGTAGGAATTGAAAAGAAGATAAATAATCTCATATCGGAGGCTCTAGAGATAGATCTGTGTGAGGAGGAGATCAAGGCAGCGGTGTTCCAAATGCATCCAAATAAGGAACCGGGACCGGACGGTTTGAAGCCAATGTTCTATCAAAAATTCTGGCATGTTATTGGACGGGATATAGCTAGCTATATTAAAGGGTGGTGGAAAGGGGAGTATTCTTTTAAAGGTTTTAATGATACCTTGGTAGTGCTGATTCCTAAGATAAAAAAGCCCAAAGTAGTTGCTGATTTCAGGCCTATCAGTTTATGCAATGTTATCTATAAAATTGCTACTAAGGTGTTGACGAATAGGCTTAAACCGTTCATGGACAAAATTATTTCTAAAAACCAAAGTGCTTTTGTTCCAGGCAGAATGATAACGGACAACACTCTCATTGCCTATGAGTGTTTCCATGCCATGAAGGGAGGTAAAGGAGGTCGAAAGGGGCATGTTGCGCTGAAACTGGATATGATGAAAGCATATGACAGAGTGGAGTGGCCTTTCCTGGAAAAAGTGATGGAAAATTTTGGTTTTAGCGATAGATGGAGGAATAGGGTGTTGGATTGTGTATCCTCAATCTCTCACACATTTACAGCCAACGGGGAAAGATCAAACACCTTCAGCCTTCACGAGGACTATGACAGGGTGACCCTCTATCCCCTTATCTTTTCATTCTTTGTGCTGATACTTTTTCTACTCTCCTAAACCTCGCGGTCAACGCAAATACCATCCGTGGTATGAGCGTCTGCCGGGGGGCCCCCAGATCTCACACTTGTTTTTTGCAGATGATAGTATCTTGTTTGCTAGAGGGACAAGGAACGAATGCCTGAAAATAGTTGAAATTGTCATCCAATATGAGCAGGCATCGGGTCAAAAAGTCAATCTTTCCAAGTCCGAGATCACTTTTAGCAAAAAGATACCGAGATGCAAAAGAGACGAGCTGCGAGACATTCTGGGAGTGAAGGAGGTGGACAGGCAGGCATCCTATTTGGGACTTCCTACGGCTATGGGCAGGTCGAAGAAGAAGGTGTTTGATTACATAAGAGAAAGGGTGAGCATCAAACTCCAAGGATGGAAGGAGAAACTGTTATCCAAACTGGGAAAAGAAGTCCTCATCAAGGCAGTGGTCCAGGCGATCCCTACATACGTCATGAGCATATTCCAGTTACCGGCGGGACTCATTGATGATCTTAAATCTATGGTGGCACGGTTTTGGTGGGGGGCAAAGGTGGGAGAAAGGAAGATTTCTTGGATGTGTTGGGCAGGTCTATGTAAGCCTAAAAGAGAAGGAGGTATGGGCTTCAGAGATATGTCAGTCTTCAATCAGGCGTTGCTTGCTAGACAACTATGGAGGCTACATACTAAACCAGAGACATTGGCGGCACGGTTCTTGAAAGCCAAGTACTACCCGAACAGCTCTATTCTAGAGGCACGTCTTGGTCTGATTCCGAGATACACTTAGCGAAGTCTATGGGGGGCGAAAGCACTACTCAAGGAGGGCATCATGTGGCGTGTTGGTAATGGGAAGAACATAAAAATCTGGTCTGACAAATGGTTTCAAGGTGAATGGGCGGACATGGATACAACTAGAGCAGGTGCGGCCGCAGAGACTAGCATGGTGAGCAATTTACTGCGGGAGAGTAGTCGAGAATGGAACGTGGACAAACTTCTTGATATCTTTCCCAGAGACATTGTAGCACAGATTTTGTCTATCCCGTTGTCTAGCAGGGAGATAGCGGATGATGTGTTTTGGTGGCCGGGAAAGGACGGGAATTTTACAGTTCGGTCGGCGTACTGGCTGGGTTTGCTAGGAAGAAATGGAGTGAGACGGCGTGAAGGACAAGTCCCCCATGAATTGTGGAAGTTTATATGGGATGGGAAGTGGCCCCCGAAGCTTTCTCATTTTCTATAGTGTCTAGCAACAGGCAGTGTAGCAACAAAAGGGAGGTTACGTGAAAGACATGTCACAGCTGATGGTATATGTCCAATATGTGCAACAAATGCAGAAACTATCCCTCATATGCTTGGGCAGTGCTCGGGGGAGAAAATAGTGAGACAGGTTAGTTGGTTGAATAATTCCCTACGTCTAGATACTGGAAACCACCTGCATGATGACTTACTAGCCCTTTAGGAAAGATGCACGACGGAAGAACTTGATGAACTTATGGCTGTTTGGTGGACTATTTGGACATGTCGTAACAATAAGATCTTTAAATATGAAGCACCTTTTCCTAGACCCATTCTTATCAACCGGAGGGCCATGATTGCAGATTATCGACGTGCAAATGGAGGACGGGAGCAAGTATCTAACAACAGCGGGGAAGTAAGTCGTGTGGGCAGTGCTGTTGGGTCTGTGGCCAAGGCGAGTGAACTCACTGTGCGGGGGGTGGATAGGAGTTGGAGCTGGGTTCACATCAATGCTGCAATGAGGGAAAGGGAGGGGTGTGGTCTGGGGGCGGTGATTCGGGACGGGCGGGGAGTTTTCTTGGGTGCTGTCTAAAAGAAAATGAGGGTGGAGTGGAACTCGGACATAGCCGAAGCAATGGCCACAAGGGAGGGAATACAATTCTCTTTGTCGAAACTGGATCAAGGAAGCAAAGTGGTATTGTGCTCGGACTCTTTGAACGTGATCAATGCCTTGAAGGACTCGAGAAAAAGACCGGACTACCTGGGAATGATAGCTGAAGACATTTGTCACCTTGTTTCTTCTTTTAATTCCGCTTGTTTTGTCCATGTAAAAAGAGCATACAACTCTTTGGCTCATCTAGTTGCTCAAGATGCTTTACTTTTAGCTGGTCATTCTAGCCATCGGGCATCCTTGCCTGTTAGGTGGAAAACAATAGTTGAAGATGATGTATTTTTTCGTACCTTGATTTTTTAAATGAATGAAAGGCGGAGACTTCAAAAAAAAAGGAAGCATGTACTAGTCGATACATGCAACTTATGTGTACTGGCCATTAAAATGGCATATGTAAAAGTTGTTAACGAAATCCATCAGTATGGAGTGAATTAATGTCATATAGATATAATGTATCTAAAAAATCACAACCATATCTTTTGTACATCTTGGATATAGTGATATCTCATCCAACAGTTATAACATTTCTAACAACTTACCATTGATTAGGATATATACATATTCTTTATTTGGATGGTCTATAAATTTTAGATTGAGATGAATGATAATACACATGTTATCTAACATGTATCAATGACATCGAAAAGGTTGGATTTATGTATAGAGTTATGCCAATCATCATACATGAAGATGGGTACATATAAGCTACATGTACTCGAGTACACAATTCTTTTAGCCTATATATAAACATATAAATATATATAGATATATAAATAAATACACACACACAGAGAGATATATAGCCTGTATTTAATACCCATGCGGGTAGCTACCCGCAGTGGCAAATGCAAAACTTAACTAAGAGGTGGGCACTTTGTTGTTACAGGTGAATTGGTAGGGCACAAAACACAATACTACATGTATTTTCTCCAAAATCTATAACAAAAATACTTTGATCAATGTACATTTTGACAAAAACAGGTGGGGCCCGTGCCCACCTGTGCCTCCATGTGGCTACGCCATTGGCTACCCGCCCCCTATTTTGGTTACTTTTTTTTGGATTTTCTTACTTTTGACATGTAGATGATTACTTTATCTTGCAAACTATTACTTTTCACGCTTAGGTAGTTAGATTTGCAACAACAGATTCAAAAATTCAATTACATATATATTTGCTATGTATTCTATCCAAATTTACCTTTTTAGTCGTATAGTTATTTTTTTATAATCATAGTTACTTTTTGGTCCAACGAGTTACTTTTCTGATCGTATAGTTACTTTTTTGGCTGACGGGTAGTGAAATTTCAGGCTACCCACCATGTATTGAATGAACAACCACATATATATACATATATATATATATATATAAATATATATATATGTATATATATGTGTATATATATATGTATATATGTGTATATATATGTATATATATGTATATGTATACATATATATATGTATACATATATATATGTATATATATGTATATATGTATGTATATGTATACATACATATATATATATATATATATATATATATATATATATATATATTATATATATGTATATATGTATGTATATGTATATATATATATATATATATATATATATATATATATAGATATAAATATATGCATACATATATATATGTATACATATATATATGCATACATATATATATGTACACACACACACAGATATATATATATATATATATATGTATACATACATACATATATATATATGTATATATATGTATATATATGTATATATATATATGTATACATACATACATATATATATATATATATATATATATATATATATATATATATATATATATATATATATATATATATATATATATATATATATATATATGGCCATTCATTCACTTCCCGTGTCTGTAACTAAGATAGTTTTCCGGTGCATCTGTTTTGTAATAGAAAGTCACATATTTGTAATGAGACAACCAAAGTTGTAATGAGATGACTAATACAATGAATCGTCTTTTATTACATCATAAATTGTTCACAATTTTTTCTTAAATATCATTTTTATTGTTTTTAGTGGGAAATAAAAATTTCAATTTGTATTTACAAAGTGAGTCTTTCTATTACTTTTTTGGTCATATTATTACAATTTCTACCTTCCTATTACAAAATAGATCCATAGGTAACAAAAGTTAGTTACTGCGTGAGTAGTGAATATATACCCTATTTATATACATATACATGGCCATTTATTCACTAGTCGTGTAGGTAAATAAATTTAGTTACCCGTGCATTTGTTTTGTAATAGGAAAGCAATATTTGTAATGAGACAGCCAAAATTGTAAAAAAATGGCCAAAATTATAATACAAAGACTAGTTTGTATTATAACATAAATTCTTTACCATTTTGTTATAAATATCAATTTTACTATTTTGAGAGGAACAATAAAAATTTCATGTTGTATTTATATAACGAGTCTTTCTATTAAATTTTCAGTCTCCTCATTACAAATATGTCCCTTACTGTTACAGAATAGACCCACAAGTAACAAAAGTTAGCTAATCACGTGGGTAGTGAATATATACCCCATATATATATATATATATATATAGTCAGGCTAGAATACACTCGAGTGTATCCGGAGCGGAATACACTCAAGTAGTTTTTCATGATGAAATATTTTTTTTAGAAATATAATCAATTGATCTTCTTAAACATCCCGTGAACAACTCATAAGCAAAATTTGAGCACATTTGGATATGTATAGCTCATGTTATGAAGACCGCAAAAATTATGCATTTCAAATTAGTTTTGCGCGCCGATTTTGTTGGCCTTGGATGAGTGACTTACACTCATCCATATGGGCTCAAAATTTGTATGTAGCCTAGTTATAGTATGACGGTGAAGATCAATGGTTTACATTTTGCAAAAAAATAGTCTTGATATGTAAAAATACTTGAGTGTATTCGTGTGATCCGTACACTCGAGTGTATTCTTGGCTAACTCTCTCTCTCTCTCTCTCTCTCTCTATATATATATATATATATATATATATACATACATACATACATACATACATGCATACATATATACTTATATATATGGTTTATCTTTAATTCCCAGACAGCTAGCTACCCACTCTAGAAATATATACTTTTTCTGTAGTTTTTTATTTGACATGCATACATGGTTACATTAACTTCCAGATAGTTACATTACATGCATAGTAGTTGCAATTATTACATATGTACAATTACATCTTTTTTCCAGAATATTTACTGCAAAATCTATCCATTTTTACCTTTTCAGTCTAATAGTTACTTTTTTGTATGAGTATTACTTTTCTAACCATATACTTACTTTTCGGGATGCATGAGTAGTGAAATCTTAGCTACCCAAGAGGGAAACAAATGAAGCCCTATGTATAAGTATATATATGGCTAAAAGAATGTGTACCTAACATGTACCAATCTTCATTTATGATGATTACAAAAGTACAAAAAACAATCCAGCCTTATAGATGTGATGCGTACCCCTTAGATAAGATGTGTATCAAAAGTCACTTCAATATGACATTCCTAGATCATCAAATAAAATAAAATGCATATTTTCCTAATGAACAGTAAGTTGCAAAAATCACAAAAACTATTGAATGATATATTGTTATATCTCATGATATATATGAGGTATGGTTGTGATTTTCTGAACACCTCTAACCTATTAATTTTGATTCAATCCATATGGTTGGATTTAATTAATGTATTCCACATATGTCATTTGAATGACCAATATACATAAGTTGCATTACCGAACAGTACATACTTCCTAACCTCTCTCTCTCTATATATACACACATACATACATATAGGTTTTATTATTAATACCCGTGTGGGTGGGTAGCTACCCGCTCCAAAAATAGTGACTTTTTCTATAGATTTTTACTTTACATGTGTACCTGGTTACATTAGCATCCAAATAGTTACATTACATGCACAACAGTTATTGTTATTACATATGTACAATTACTTTTTTTATCCAAAATATTTACTGCATAATTTGTTCATTTTTACCTTTTCAGTCTAATAGTTACTTTTTTGACAAAATAATTACTTTTTTGTCCGAGTAGTTACTTTTCTGACCATATACTTACTTTTCATGATGTACTAGTAGCAAAATATTAACTACCTATGAGGGAAATGAATGAAACCCTATATATATATATTAGTGTAAGTATATATATGGCTAAAAGAATTGTGTACCTGAGTAAATGTAGCCTACATGTACCCATCTTCACTTATGATTATTACAAAAGTACAAGACACATTCCAATCATATGGATGTGATTCATACCGCCTAGATAACACGTGTATCAAAAGTCACATCAAGATGACATTCCTAGATCATCAAATGAAAGAAAATATATATTTTTCTAATCAATGGTAAGTTAAAAAAATCATAGAAATCATTGAATGATATATTGTTATATCTCATGATATACATGAGGTATGATTGTGAATTTTTGAACACCTCTAATCTATTGAATTTTTATTCAATCCATATGGTTGGATTGAATTAATGTATTCCACATGTGTCATTTCCATGGCCGGTACACATAAGTTGCATGTACCAGCCAGTACACACTTCCTAACTTCTCTATCTCTTTATATATAGGGATATATATACACACATATGTGAGGTCAGGAAGTGTGTATCGGCCGGTATATTTTAGTTATGTATATCAGCCATTAAAATGGCACATGTTGAGTACACTCATAAAATATAAACATACAACTTGATTCAACACTATATAAATTACACATGTTTTAAAAATCATTACCACATATGATATGGATCATGAAATATAGCAATATATTACACAATGGTTTCTATAGCTTATACAACTTACCATGGATTACAAAATACACATATTCTTTCATTAGATAATCTATTAATATCAGATTGTGATGTTTTTTGATACACGTCTTATCTAAGGGGTATAGATTAAATCCACAAGGTTAGATTGTTCAATAGTATTTTATAATAATGATAAACGAATATAGGTACATGTGAGATACATGTAATCAGGTACACGATTCTTTTAGTATATATATATATATATATATATATATATATATATATATATATATATATATATATATATATATATATATCAGCCATTAAAATAGCATATATATATACCAGCCATTAAAATAGCATATGTGGAGTATGATGATAAAATCCAACTATATAGATTGATTCAACACTATATAGATTTAGATGTGTTTAAAAAATTATAACCATATCTCATATAGATCACGAGATACAACAATATAGCATTCAATGGTTTCTACAGTTTCTACAACTTACCATTGTTTATAAAATACACATTTTCTTTCACTGGATGATATATGAATATTAGGTTGTGGTGATTTTTTGTACACATCTTATCTAAGGGGAATACCTTACATCCATAAGGTATAATTATTCAGTAGAATTTCAAATAATCATAAATAAAGGTTGGTACATGTAAGTTACATGTATTTGAGCATACAATTCTTTTAGCCTATATATATCTACTTATATATATACACTTATATGTACGTATATGAATACATGTAAAAATATATGTTTGTGTGGATATATATATAAATATAAATATATGTAAATATATATACATGTTTTTAAATACATATATATACAATGTAGAAATTGTGTACACGAGTACATATAGCTTACATATATCCATCTTCAATAAAGATGATTGCAAAAGTTTTTAGAAAAGTCTCACCTTATGGATGTCATGCACGCCCCTTCAATAAGATGTGTACCAAAATCCCCACAACCCAATATTCATAGATCATTGAATAAAACAATATTCATATTTTATAATCAATGTAAGTTATAGATAGTGTAGAAAGTGTCAGGTGATACATTGATATACCTCATACTCTATATTTATGGTTTTCATTTTTGAAATGCATATAATCTATATAGTGTATATTCAATTTGTATAGGTTGGGATAAATTAACATTCTCTAGATGTGCCATTTTAATGGGCCAATACATGCAAGTTACATTTATCAAGAGAGACACACTTCCAAACCTTTTATTATATATATATATATATATATATATATATATATATATATATATATATATATATATATATATATATATATATATATATATATATATATAGGTTAGGAAGTGTGTACCGGCCGATACATGTAACTTATTTGTACCTGACATTAAAATGGCACATGTGGAGTATGCTCAAAAAATTTAACTATACAGATTGATTGAACGCTATATAGATTAAATGTGTTAAAAAATCATTACTATATCTCATATGGATAATGAGATATATCAATATCTCATCCAACGGTTTTTGTAGTTTTTTCAACTTACCGTTGATTATTAAATGCACATATTTTTTCATATGATGATGTATGTATATCAGATTGTGGTGATTTTTTATAGACATCTTATCTAAGAGTTATGCATCACATCCATAAGGTTAGATTGTCGAATCAAATTTCACAATCATCATTAATGAAGATGGGTACATGTAAGCTACATGTACTTAGGTACACAATTGTTTTAGCCATATATATATATATATGTGTGTGTGTGTGTGTGTTTGTGTGTTTGTGTGTGTGTGAGTGTGTGTGTGTGTATGTATAAGTTTCACTTCTCTTACAAATTAATTATTTTTAGTCAATTCATAAAATTGTAAACCTAGCTAACTAGAACTAACTTCCATGCCACAAGAAATATGAATTGTTTATATTTCTTCCACATAAATGTTAGTGAGTGTAGAAATTTTCATTTACAAAACATGTGCTCCCAGTGTGATATAACTAATTATAAGACATATATTATTACCACTTATTGTTTAGAAAAATACTAATGTCAAACTTTGTTCTTCCAAAACAAAATTAAATTCTATTGTCTATTTATATTCTGTGTTTAGAAGTTTGATATGGAATGTGCATCTTAGTAGGAGAGTTGTACTATAACAAAGATGGCTAAGATGGGAAATATGAAATTTCTATATAATGGGAGCCCATCTAATTATATCACTCATAATGGAAAGATAGAAGTATTAATTTATATGCTTCCCTAAAATGTTGCTCATATTTAATGTTGTGCCAATATTTTTTAATGAACCGTCTCTTACATATTCTTAGGTCAAACGACAATGTTGTTATAGTTTCTTCTTGATTATTTGATAAGTAGTTTTTTATTTTTCTTGTGTGATATCATAAAGGTACTAAAACATCTCCCATAAAGATATCATGATCAAACTTTTGGTTTTCATTATCTAATCATTGAAGGTACTTTGAGGCAATGATTTTGAGTCGCATTTAGAGACATATTTTACTTGTGTTTTATGCAGCTATTGGTCATTTAGGTGGTTAATATTGCATAATTCATCTACTTTGGTCTATGATTATTCTCTATGTCAAATCTCCCTTATTTCAGTATTTTGAGCATAAATTATCACAAGAATATGTTTTGTTTCGGCTTATGTGGTTTCATGTTGAAATTTCAAGAAAAACAAGTATCTGCTGCTGTCCATACCATCGACAGTGGTCGATACCATCGACCGGACCACAGGCAGCCACCAGCAAGGAGCAGCAAAATCTCAATACTATCGACAGGAGAGTCGATGGTATCGAGATACCATCAGGTTGCTTCAGAAATGAGAGTCGATACTATCGACACAAAAGTCGATAGCATCGACGAGTGGAGCTACAATGACGTAAAAGGACAAAACGGACGCCTATGAATGTCGATACCATCGACCTGCGTCGATGGTATCGAGGTGGCATTAGTTGCGACAAAGAAAAGAAAAGAAGACCAGCTGATACAGTGCATGGTCGATACCATCGACTCGCGTCGATGGTATCGACACCGTCAGATACATGTTTGCTTCAGATTGATCTAAATCCGACGGCTGTGGTGATTTGGCGACCTAATTCGGAGATTATACATAATGATGGCGGCCAAGAGCAATCTATCACGTCATTAGCCGCTGCACACGTCCCGAGAAGGTGTGGAGAGAAGAACGGAGCCCAGAAGCACGTCGCAGCCGTTCCGGACGCCGAAGAAGACGATTTCCACCACCGAAAGGCGGGAGAACGTGTATTCTACGCCAAGGAGCGATTGGATCTTCTCCATTCAGGGGTTTTACCACTGAATCACGTTTTTCTCCATGTTTCCCTTTTTCTCTACCATGTTTTGCTTTGAGATGAACATGTGGGGCTAATCCCCTTTGTCTTTAGGACCGGGAGTAGCCCGGGAAATCATTGTACGACTATTTTATCATAGTAATTCATCATTTATCTCTTAAATCCGTGGTATGATTTTGTTTTCTCAATTATATTGTTATGCTTGATCACCATAATAATAACCTAATGCCCTTAATTACTTTGAAAGAAGAATTAATGGTTGAAAAGAGATGAAATTCACATTAATTGACAAGTCCCTTGAACAAGGCAGTGTAAGGTTAATGGTGGATACCGAGAGATTGACTCTAATGCACCTAGTTTAGGATATAGGTTGCTATGACGGTGGAACCGACCTAGACATAGGTAGTGAATTGTACCACGACAGTGGGCAATTCTGATATCAGGCCACTACCCGGATAGAGAGATAAATCTGAGTGACTAAATAGAAACTCATACAATGAAAACCCGTAGTGAAACTGCAATCCTAAAGATTCCCACTTGAATTTATTAAACTAAACATTTAATCGATTGCTTTGGTTTGTTTTATTTTATTTTCTTTTAATTTTACAACAACCTCCAACTTTTTAATCTGTCTAGCTGATTGTGAGTAGTTAGTAGTAGTCTCCGATAATTCACGTGTCCCTGAGTTCGACTCGGGCCTCACAAAGGCCTATATTACATTGACGCGTACACTTGTGTTTCTACGCACGTAAAAAGCGTGTCAAGTTTTTGGTACCGTTGCCGGGGACACGACAGTTGTCGACACTACGAGTGCTGCAAGTGGCCACTCTAGGTCATTTTTTATTTTTTTTATTATTTTGAAATTATTTCCAAAAATTTATATCTTATCTTCGCATCTTGTAGTTGTCTAGAACGGTACTGAACTTAAATTTTCACTCTGGCAGGTACTTTGCATGGTGCAGACGCGTAGCACTGACTACACGCAACAAGCACCAGAGGTTCCATTGCAGGGACTGGAAGACAAGGAGGATTTCAACGAAGACCATCTAGAAGAAATAGACTCAGAATCCGAACAGGAAGAGATGGCAGAGCCACAGACAATATGGGAGAAGATCAAGGCTTCTTCTTCATCTACTTCAAAGGGGCCGATCAAGAAGCAGGTGATCACTATTCCGACATACAAGATTGAACTTGCGTTAATTAATTTGGTCAAGTCAAACACATTCCATGGGCTCAAGAATGAAGACCCAGTCACGCATATAAGCCAATTTTTGGAAAATTATGACATGATAAAAATTGACAGATTTCCATAAGAGACTCTTTACTTGAAGTTGTTCCTGAGTTCTCTGGCAGGAACTGCACGTGAGTGGTTGCACAATCTGGATGATGAATATGTGGAATCCTGGAACCACATGGTAGAGGTTTTCTTTGAAAGGTTCTTCCCGCCCGAGAAGACCGATGACATGATTAGGAAGATCCACAATTTCACTCAGAAGGTAGGAGAGACCTACTCTGAGACCTGGAAAAGGTTTCAGATCATGCTTAGGCGGTACTCACATCACGGGCTTGATAAGGAGACACAAGTCAAGATCTTCTATTTTTCTCTCTCCGAGCATGATAGAAGTAACC
The DNA here is from genome assembly GCA_963693085.1 of Alisma plantago-aquatica. Lineage (NCBI taxonomy): Eukaryota > Viridiplantae > Streptophyta > Magnoliopsida > Alismatales > Alismataceae > Alisma > Alisma plantago-aquatica. The sequence continues at coordinate 601,153,797 of OY856411.1, forward strand.
TCGATTCAGCAGGCTCAGGATTCTTCTTGAACAACACATACACGAGGTGTTGGGAAATCCTTAAGAACATGGCCAAGAAGCAATCTTGGGGCGACAGGGATGCCGTTGAGCACGTTCGAGTAGCAGGAGAGTCTAAAGCAATCAAAGAGCTGAATGAGAAGATGGACCTTCTCGCGAAGAAACTACTTGCAAAGGAGGATACTAAATCCGAGGATGAGGCACAAGTCAAATTCATGAGGCAGCAAGGAGGAAGGACAAGAAGTTCTATTGGAAGGATCCAAACAACTTTTTGCAGGACCTAGATGCAAAACCCCAGCCAGTAGTGGAGGATAAGAGAACGGAGTTGCTCAACCAAGTGATAAAGCAAAATCAAGAATTAATGACTACTTTTGGCCAACAGATAAAGCAACAGGGGGAATTTATGAACCAGTTCGGGCAGACATTGCAGAGCCATGGGGCTCAGATGAGGACAATAGAGACGTCCATGGCGCAAATGGTAGAAGAGATAGCCAATCTGAAGAAGCCGACTCATCAAGGTTTTCCGGGTAACACTAATATTCCAGGAGGAAACCAACAGGTGAAGGCCATCTTGCTAAGGAGTGGCAAGAAGCTTTTAAACCCTAGAGCCGACGAACCAAGCAAACCCCAAGCAGAAATTGAAGGTGAGGCCACTGAGGAGCTGCCCATACTGGTCACAGAACCAGTTGCAGATATAGCAGTGGATGCTACTGAAGATCCTATTGTAGATGAGGAGGAGACACAGAAAAGGACACCTTATGTGCCACCGCATCAAAGGGCATAGGCTGTCCCGGTCCCATATCCGAACAGTGCAAAGGCAAGGAAAGTGGATGCCCACTTTAAAAAGTTTCTAGACAGTTTCAGAAAGCTTTCAGTCAACATCCCATTATTGGAAGCAATTGAGCAAATCCCTTCTTACGGTAAATTTCTGAAAGACATCATTACCAAGAAGAGGAAAATCCTAGACACAAAGGTTGTAGTGCTTAAGGAGAAGGTGAGTGCCTTCATCATGGGCACATTACCACCAAAGAGGCAGGATCCGGGCTGCTTCAACATCTCATGTTACATTGGGAAAGTGAAGTTTGGTGAAGCGCTATGTGACTCCGGGGCGAGCATAAACTTGATGCCCCTCTATACATTCAAGAAGCTAGGATTAAAAGAGTCACGGCCGAGCAACACAACAATCCAATTGGCGGACAATTATGTGGTGAAGCCATATGGTATTTGTGAAGACGTGCTAGTGAAAGTAGATCGATTTGTATTTCCAGCAGATTTTGTCGTCATGGAGATGCAAGATGAACAAGGCAATGAGTTACTACTCGGACGACCCTTCCAAGCTACAGCTGACATGATACTTGAGATGGGAAGAGGTCGTTTGACCTTGGGTATAGCCGATGATCGCTTCGAGATGGTCATGCCTTCCAACATTACGCCACTTAAAGCTAACGAGCAGTGCCACATGGTAAAGCATTTTGATCACAATATCTCACTTTGTCTAAGGAAGTCATTTTTAGATATGGCTCATGTGATGACCAAGGTGGAAAAAGGGACATTGGTTGTGGACATCATGGAGCAGACCAAGGTGGTATCCCTTAGCAAGGCTGTAGGTTTTCTGAATGATGAGGAGGAGGACATTCCTCCTTCTACAGAAGATGAGGCAATAGCAAGTTCTACTGTTGACGCATATCTAGAATTACCACTTGAAGCCTGCTCAGTCAATATCACACATGATTGGATGAGAAGCAAGTCACTGCAGGAGTGTGCCAAGATGCTTCAGATGTTACCGTGCTTCTATGCAAGGTACTATGAAGACTTAGGCGAACTCCCACCACCGCTTCAATCATCCTTAATCAGCCCGCCAGAATTGGAGTTGAAGTCGTTGCCACCGCACCTAAAGTATGCATTTCTGGTTGAGGAAGAAAAGTTGCCTGTGATTATATCAGCTTATCTGAGTGCCGAGGAGGAGGACCAGCTGCTTATTGTGTTGAAGAACCACCGAGGAGCATTCGGGTGGTCGGTTGCAGACATCAAGGGGATCTCCCCTACTTTGTGCCAGCACAAGATTCAGCTCGAGGAGGGAGCCAAGCCAGTGATTCAGCCGCAACGTCAACTCAATCTGAGCATGATGGAGGTTGTTAAGAAGGAGGTGATTAAGCTCCTTTTTGCAGGTATCATCTATGCTATTTCTCACTCGAAGTGGGTGAGTCCTACACAGGTAGTCCCTAAAAAGGGGGGAATCACTGTTACCCATAATCTTCTAAATGAACCTGTCACCACCCGCTTGGTAACCGGGTGGTGTGTTTGCATAGATTATCGTCGATTGAATGCCTCTACGCTAAAGGATCAATTTCCTCTTCCGTTTATTGATCAAAATTTAGAGCGCTTAGCCGACCGATCACATTTTTGTTTTCTGGATGGTTATTCGGGGTACAATCAAATTTCTATTGATCCTAAGGACCAAGAGAAGTCCACCTTCACTTGTCCTTATGGAACGTTTGCGTACCGCCGTATGCTTTTTGGGTTATGTAATGCACCAGCGACCTTTAAGCGTTGTATGCTCGCTACTTTTTCTGATATGGTAGAACACTGTCTAGAGGTTTTTATGGATGATTTCTCTGTTTATGGTGCATCCTTTGACGAGTGTCTTTACAATCTGGATAAGGTGCTGCAACGTTGTGAGGACACACATTTGGTCCTCAATTGGGAGAAATGCCACATGATGGTGAGTGAAGGAATAGTGCTAGGACATAAAGTGTCTAGCAAAGGTTTGGAGGTAGACCTGGTAAAATTTGAAGTGATTTCCAAACTGCCCCCACCGAATACGGTAAAAGGGGTACGAAGTTTCTTAGGTCACGCCGGTTTCTATCGTCATTTTATAAATGATTTTTCTAAAATCGCCAAACCTTTATCTGAGCTTTTAGAAAAAAAATTTGTTTTTGACTTTAATGAAAAATGTCTACATGTGTTCAACGTGCTTAAGGAAAAATTGATTTCCGCACCGGTTGTGCAAACACCAGATTGGACCAAGCCGTTTGAACTAATGTGTGATGCATCCGATTTTGTGGTTGGGGCTGTGTTGGGACAACAGGTGGACAATAAACCCGCTGTGAATTTTTATGCATCTAAAACTTTGAATACCGCCCAACTCAATTACACGACTACCGAGAAAGAATTGCTTGCCGTTGTTTTCGCTTTTGAAAAATTTCGGCAATATCTAGTTGGATCGAAAGTCATGGTATGGACGGACCATGCCGCCATTAAGTATTTGATGGAGAAAAAGGATGCCAAACCTAGACTGATTAGGTGGATCTTGCTTTTACAGGAATTTGATATCGAAATCAAAGACAAGGTGGGGATTGAAAATGTGGTCGCAGACCATTTGTCTAGGTTAGAGAGGGTAGATGAAAAGGATTTATACATACCCATTACGGAGACATTTCCGGACGAATAACTTTTGAAAGTGAAATCGAAAGACCCGTGGTTTTCTTATATTGTGAACTATCTTGCCTGCAAAATCATCCCGGATGATTGGACGTACCAAGAGAAGAAGAAAATTTTCCATTCTTTACGTTATTATTTCTGGGATGACCCTATTCTCCTTAAGCAATGCAGGGATGGTGTTTTACGCAGGTGTGTGCCGGAGGAGGAATACGAAAGTGTTCTTAGTCATTGTCACACACTACCGACAGGCTGCCACCATGCAAGCTCTCTCACTACAACCAAAGTACTGGAAAGTGGCCTATACTGGCCTACCTTGTTTAGGGATGCTTATGAGTTTGTGCGTCAATGTGATTCCTGCCAAAGGGTGGGAAACATATCAAAAAGACAAGAGATGCCCCTTAATGTATTCCAGGAGGTTGAGGTATTTGACTTATGAGACATAGATTTTATGGGACCCTTTGTGTCCTCAAATTCTAATTTGTACATTCTTTTGGCTGTTGATTATGTGTCGAAGTGGGTAGAGGCAATACCCACAAGGACTAATGATTCCACTGTAGTGTGAATGTTTGTCAAAGAATATATTTTCTACAGGTTTGGTGTACCAAGGATGATCATAAGTTATGGAGGTACACACTTCCAGAATCAAAAGTTTGCGGCACTGTTGAGGAAGTACGAGGTCAAACATAACATTGGTACCTCATACCACCCGCAAACTCAAGGACAAGTGGAGGTCTCCAATAGGGAGATTAAGAAGATATTGGAGCGTACGGTGGCTTCCACAAGGAAGAATTGGAGTACCCTACTACCGAATGCGTTGTGGGCATACATGGTGGCGTTCAAGACACCTATAGGCACTACGCCTTTTAGGTTGGCTTATGGTCGGGCCTGTCACTTATCGGTGGAACTGGAGCATAAAGTGCATTGGGCGCTGAGGAAGCTAAATCTGAGTTATGATGAAGCGGGAAAGAAGAGGTTACTTGAACTCAATGAACTTGATGAGTTGCGAATGAATGCATATGAAAGCTCGCGGATCTACAAGGAGCGCATAAAGTTGATTCACGATCGCCATATTCAAATGCACATTTTCAAGAAAGGAGACCGTGTCCTATTGTTCAATTCCAGGCTGAAGATGCATCCCGGGAAGTTGAAATCCCGATGGAGTGGACCATTCACAATAGAGGAGGTCAAACCACATGGAGCGTTCATGGTGCGTGATGGCGATCATGTGAACCTAATGGTACAAAAACTACATACAAGTCCACAAAACATGGTTGGTAGTAGATCCTTTGACATAGAGAATAGAATAATGGGCTTAGAGTAATAAAATTCTTGGGCATACCCCAAAGGTGAAATAGTGAGACTCCTTAGTGTACAAGTTCATTTAGTAATGCTTGCTCTAGGTTATCTAGAAATAATTGAGAAATGGTGATAGTTAAGTAAGTCACGAACACAACCAAATCAAAATATATGTCTTTAAACATTAGGGAATGCGTTTAAGTACATTAATAATGATATTTTATCCTAAGGGTTTCTTATTTAATGAGATGTTAATATGGGATATCCATAAGTATATCAAGAACTTATTGTTAAGTCTAACCTCGAGAGAAAGTATATAATGTTTTCATAAGGAGGAATACCATAATATGTTTAAGTAAGGAGATTTAAGGTGTGTGAAGGATTATGAAAATATTGGAGTAGTGGTTGATTTAGTTCAAATACGATTACATTTCTTACTTATAAAAATTAGGTATATTGATACTATGGAACATGTTAAGATAATTAACCTCTAAAGTAAATGAACGTATATGCTTTTTATTGAATGAATATGTTCCAATACATATTTAAAGATTAAGAACACATTGGTGTAGCATGGGCGTACGTCATGTTTCAAGGACATAAATACTGATGTGGATAAAAATCCTAAAGTTTAAGTAAATAAAATAACTTATGTATGACTCTACCCTAGATTTTAGCTATTGAACTATGTGGTCCGACTCAGTCTTTGTGTCTGTTGACATCATATAGTGGGGATATACAAACTTATATTTGAGGCAACTCACATCACAAGATGGATACCAACCTATGTTTATTGGTACCATGTTGTGAATCAGATCAGATCAGCTCCATGTATAAATGTAAATATATACAGTTCATGTAACAATTAAATAATAAGAAAATACATCCTTAAATCTAATTAATGAGTCAAGGACAATGATGTTTCATAATTTTGGTGTTTGTAGTGAAATTTCTTTATATTAAGAATGATAAGTGAGGACATACTTAGCATTGTGACATTTTAGAGCCATACTTTTAAATGCAAAAGGTCTTATCCTTGTTGGGTTACTAGTTTAATGATTTGAGGTAAATTAGGTATTTTCTTACTAGGTAACATAGGAAAATTAAAATGTGTTTGAATTTGGTTCCAAGGAGGAACATTTTTCATAAGTTGAATCACAATTAGTTTTTTTTCTAGGAAGCATTTGAGGACAACATGAATCATATTATGCTTTGAGTTTAAGTTTGTAATGTGATAGTATCATGATTTCTAGGAGTTTCCATGATACCTTTTTAGATTATACATGAATAAAATTATTTTAATTGATGATACATTATATGGTGGTACAAGAACTATGGTGGTATGAGTCGATGATCAAGAATCACACAATATGAGATTATATAAGAAGATAGGATATAAACTAGAAAAAATATTTGATTTAAATATGACATTCCTATGGATAAGAATGGCTTAATGGTTAGACGATGATTACAAATACCTTGGTCTATATATCTAAGATTACCATGGTAATATGTACAAAGTTATTAAGAGTAATGTTAAGAAAGTAAAATTAACTTGACAATCCTCCATGGTTAATGAACACCTTAGCAAAATGAACTATCAAGAGCAATAAGCACTTTGGTGAAAGTTTAGATGGATAAATCAATTTCCTTGACTCTCTAATTGAAACTAACAAGGTTATGCTAATCATAACAAATCATGAGATAATATTCAATGCATATTTTCTAAGTCTACAATGAAGAATCTTTATCAATAAGTTTTACATCACTAGCATAGTTCCTCAAGAGAAAGGATAAACTATACATTCCACCATGATTTTAAGAGAATTTTCAACACATAACATGATGTTGAGTGGTTCTTGTAACCTGTCAAATAATCAGAAGTCTGATATTTTAACCACACTAGAAGGTCATTTTACAACCTAAATCAATGTATCATATATCTAGAGAATAAGAAAGTGGGAAGGACTTGAGTATAGGAATGTATAGAAACTAATTTGGATCCTATTTGTGATAATGTGAAATAATAGACCTTGCATGGAAGTTCTGAGACTAAGTTTGAAGGTGGAAGGTTGAGATGGTAGTCCTATTCATGGAAAAGGTATAGTGCAACCTAGTGGGAACTGGTGATCTTAATAGACAAAATGACTTGCAAGCCCAGAATGGATCATAGTATAAGAATATTGGATCTCTACAATACATGTTTTATATAGGTGAGGATATATTAATGCATGTGTGGAGTAGTATCATGAGTGGTGCTAAGGTTAATAAGGGAGAGCAATGGTTAGGAAAATACCAGTAAATTTTGTGGATCATAATCATTGCACTTGACCTATAAACTATAGGGAAATATGGGGACATAGTGGCAGTAAGAACAAAAAATTTCTCTGTTTTCCCTTACTTGAAGAGTGCATCAACAAAGATGTATAAGGAAAGGGGTGTAAGGTGTATCTTGTCCTAGAGAAAGTCCAAAAAATTTCATTTCATGATAATGTGATTCCTTCCCAAACAACACACTGATGGTAGTCGACAACATCCTCCTGGTGTAATGACCACATATGACAGTTGACTATGTCCTCCTAGTGTGACTACTATGACATCAATGCCTCTACATAGATCGTGGGAAACACCAAGAACTCTACATCATGCTTCTTGAGCTAGTGGGAAGTTGTTACCCCTTTGTTATCAACATGCTAGTGTCAACTTCTTCTCCCTTGCTATCTCTCCCTTTCACGAGTAGGATGGTTGGGGCTCTCACATTACTAAAACTTTGAGAAGTCAAGTGTGTGTGATTTTGAGAGACTTGGCCACCCCTCTTTATATAGGAGTGACTAGGCTAGTGTTTAATGAACCCTGGGGAGACGAAGGGTCAGAATACATGGACTGGTGGCAGATGCACATCGGAAGTCAATTGACTGGCTAATTCAGTTAATTGATTGGCATGTGGTTAGTGACATAATAACACTAATAATTAATGTGTGCTATTTTAGCCAACATTGAATCATTCAAATTCACCGATTTGACCCATTCAATAGATTGCACACTCCAACCAGTCAACTAGCTATTTTGACCATCCGTTGGGAATGATGTTCAGTTGATTGATTGGATATTCCAACTAGTTGATTGACTAGTTCCATCGGTCAGTGTTAAAAGTAGTCCATTCTCTCAACTAGAGTCACTCAACTAGACACTCCATTCAATCAACTGGCACACTAGTCAGTCGATTGGATACTATAATTGATCGATTGACAACTAGTGTTGTTTAAGTTGACTACCTAAACACTTTTAGTAACCAAACTAAACTTTATCCATGAGTAAAATCCTATTCCAAGTGCATCCTATGTGTGTGACCCTATATGTCCCAAATTACATTGGCAGTGAATGTCCGTATATAAATTATGACATAACAAACAATGCACGATATCTATCAACACTTGACTACTACCCAAATAATTGGAAAGTTGGAGAAAAAATTCAACCTACATCTATGATTAGTGTTACTGTGATCATATAGTTCCTTTTATCTCTAATATCTAGATTGAACATGAGGCATGGAATCATCATCCTCTTAACATTCTAGTTTGAACACGAGGCATGTAATTATCATCCTCTTAACATTCAATCAATGTTCCTTGAACTAGAGCATGATGTATGATATGCATGCGAGCTCACATATCACATATTGACTCACATAAGTATGGCCATAAGTTACTTAGTCTTTCTTATCAAGTGGCTAGGATATCAACTCTGGTAAGAGGGATAAGCCCATATGCATCACTCACAATCAAAACCCATGTGTCACAACATACCCGAGAACCACCTTTATAGCAACCTCTATTCCAGGTCAAGTTAGATGGTTTCAAAGTTTATCGAACGACATGTGATGAGTGTAGTGACTTCATGTTTAAGAACCAAAATCACCATTATCACTTTGAGAGATGATTCTGATTACCATTCCATAATTTCCATGTATCACTCTCGAGGTGGGTCTATCTGGTACATTGTTCCCTAATAGGTACCTATGTGTTTGACTAGATATCCAATATAATGACTAATGAGACTCTTCAATCAGTTAACATGCATTCTAATATGTATTACTATCATCTATTTTTCTTCCACAATAGTATCTTACTAGGGACATAGCAACAATGTATGTACTCTTATCATACATTTGATCTCATTGTTCAGGTCCTTAAACTAAAGACACATGTCATCGATGAATATCATTCTTTATACATCTACCATGTTTGTTTCATAATCTCATAACTAAGATAAACATCATAGATGGAATTACCTTTATTATTGTCAAATTAAGTACATGATGCCCTGATACAATCATTATATGATTGGCTCTCTGGGAACACATACCAACACAAACTTGGTTCTAAATGACTTTAAGGTAACACTACATGATCAACAAAGTTGTCTAATGATACAAATGGTAAAAATATAAATATGTTGAAGTCCCATTTGTAAAAAAATTAGGCATGTAGTAGTTTGGAAGACAATGTGACCAAAATTAGCTATCAACCTTTCTGAGTTCATCACTAGAATTTATCACTAGAGTTTATCCTCTAAGTTATATAATGCACAATTTGTTGGTATGTATGCCCAAAGAGACAATCATATGACGATTGGAGTGTGGAATTTGATACTTGATTTGATAATAATAAAGATAATTCCATCTATAATGTTTGTCTCGGTCATGAGATAATAACACATACATAGTATATGTCTAAAGAATGATGTTACTCGATGACATATGTCTTCAGGTTGAGGCCCTAAACGATGAGATCATATGTATGATAAGAGTACATACATTCTTGTTATGTACCTATTCACATATTATTGTGGAATTAGAATAGAGAACAATAATACATAAGACTAGAGTGTGTGTTGACTGATGATAGAGTCTCATTAGTCCTAATATGTGATATCAAGTCAAGCATACATGTATATGTTAGAGAATAGTATATTGGGCAGATCCACTGTGAGAGTGATACACGGAGATCATGGAATGGTAGTCAGAATCATCTCTCATAGTGATAGTGGTGATTGTGATTCTTAGACCTGAAGTCACTATAGTCACCCCATGTCATTCATGTACTTTGAAATCATCCAACATGATCCTAAATAAGGGTTGCCATAACGGTGATGATTGGGTGCACTATGACACATGGGGATTGAATGTGAGTGATGTAGATGGGACTTATCGCTCCTATAAGAGATTGATATCCACAGCCTCTTGATAAGCAAGACTAAAAAATGTATGACCATACTCATGTGACTCAATATGTGATATGTGAGCTCACATGCATCTCATACAGTCTACTGTAGTTCAAGGAACATGGATTGAATGTTGAGAGTATAACGATTCCATGCCTCAAGTTCAATCCAGATATTAGAGACAAAGGAACTATATTATCATGGTAACCCTAATCACAGATTGTAGGTTGAAGTTGTTCTTCAACTTTCTCAATTACTTGGGTAGCAATGATGTGTGACTAGGAACTGCTCTTTGTTTGTGATATCATAATTTGGTTATGGACATTCTTTGCCAATGTAATTCTTGACCTATAGGGTCACACACACATGATACACTTGGATTAAAGGAGTTTATTCATAAATGATGTTGGGGTTGAATACTAAAGGTGTTTAGGTATTCAATTAAACAACTAAGGTTCAAAATTGACTATCTTGAATTTGAACTGATCGATTCAAGTGTTGAACCGGTCGGTTGGAGACTCAAGTCAATTAGAATCAGTATTGGTTGGACTTTTCCTGAATGGACAAGTAAAACGGCCATTTCACTTGTAGAATGACTGTCTCACAATGTGAAACAACCATTTCACTATGTGAGATGACCAGTTCACCCTATGGGTTGCCCAGTTCGGTTACCAATTCGATTGGAACAATGATTGATGTTGATGTCAATTTAGCATTAATCTAGATTGAATATCAATGTGATTCAGAATAGGAAACTGTGTGAACTAACCAGCTCATGCACCAACTGACCGGTTGAGTGTGTGAATCGATTGGTTCACCATTTACAGGTTCTAGAAAATTCATGATTCCGGACCCTTCTACTCCCACACAGACTGGAAACTCTGACCCTGGCCTCTACTATAAATAGAGGGGTACTGGGGGCATTCCAACACATATAATTGAGAATAATTTTCTATGACAATTGTTGTCCTCTCTATTTGTGAGAACCAAAAGAGAGACCAAGCAAGTCCTACATGTTAAAGAGAAGGATAGAGAGGGAGAGAGCAACTAAGAACAATTGTGGGAGAGCATGTTGGTGACTAATACACTGAAAGAAGGGGGAAACTCCTTCATGTTGCTTCTACTAGCACAACATGAAGTTCCCCGATGGTCCGCGTGGACTACTCTAGAGGCAGGAGGCCATTGTCTACCACTTGTAGGACATCGTCAACCAATGTCTATGGTGATGTACCAGGAGGCCGGTGGAGACAACTATTTGAGTGCTGCTGCTGTTGAAGGAGTGTGCTGCGGCCTAAAGGAGAAGTATACTGTTGTAAGGGTAATATCACTATACTTGCTCCGGGACCAAGTATAACCTTATAAACCTTCCTTCCTAGATACATTGTTATTGACGCGATCTTACTATCTAGGGGAATCAATATTTAAATTCTATTTCTGCTTCCTTATCTATCACCCTAATTTCCCTATAGTGGTAGCAGAGCCTCGTCAATTTACAATGTATTTGGATACTAAATTGATGTGATAGATATTTTGTATATGATGTGAATATTAAATTGGTTAATATGCATATCTGATTAATTACCACATACGCTCCACAAACAAACACACACACACACACACACACACACATATATATATATATATATATATATATATATATATATATATATATATATATAGTCAGGCTAGAATACATCGAGTGTACAGATCACTCTGTACACCCCAATGGTGTTTGCCTATCTAGACCATGTTTTTCCAAAATCTAATCCATTGATCTTCATGGTTACAATAATAATAGGTCACATACAAAATTTGAGCTCATTTGGATGAGTGTAAGTCACTCATCCAAGGACAACAAAATCGACGCACAAAACTAATTTGAAATACACGATTTTTTCCTCCTTTAGATGCATGACATATAAGTATCCAAATGAGCATTTATTTATTATATAGTATGTTCTTATAATAATTAAGAAGATCAATGTTTTAGATTTTTCAAAAATTTACTAAATCTTCAAAAATGACTGAGGTGTATGGTGCCTCCAGTACACTTGAGTGTACACTAGCCTGACTCTCTCTCTCTATATATATATTCAATTTACACACGTCGTCATAAAATTGGTTTTGATGGTGGATGTGAAGCATGATTATGGAAAATAACCCTAGATTTGTGTGTGCATGATTGTGGTTGTTTCCTGGTCAATGGACAAAGGTTGAAATTGTATTTTGGTGAAGATTACACAAGGAACGTGAATGAGTTCAAACTCATTGCACTTCCAGATGCATGAGAAGCTTCATGTCATCTAGCCTAAGACGTTAAATAAGGGCGCTTGTTGGGAGGCAACCCAGCCATTGGTACTTTAGTTTAGTTTCTTTCACATTCGTAGTTTGATTTGTTTTGACTTTATTTTAGTGTAAAAAAGATACCGTCATCGTTTACTCATTGTGCAGGACTGAGGCAGAGTCGATACCATCGACCATTGTGTCGATGGTATCGACCAGGGTACAGGTTGGCGACTGCAGAAATCGCACTGCGTCGATACCATCGACAGCCTCATCGATGGTATCGACATACCAACAGGCTGATCGCAAGCAGAGGTCGATAGTGTCGACATGGGTGTCGATAGTCGCGAGATCTCTGGAGATATTCAGAAGAAATCGTCTCAATACAGTCGATACCATCGACGGTCCTGTCGATGGTATCAACCCAGTTTCAAAAAGAAGGCGGCGGCCGGGCCTCACGAGGGTGTTGCTCTAAACAGAAGTTGATACTATTGACTTGCGTCGATAGTATCGATGCGCCACATCACCGATCCGCGAGAGGAGATCAACGGCGATCGCTGGAACCAGAAAGTCGATCCGGGGGACGGGTCAATACCATCGACACCTGTCGATAGTATCGACACGTCAGCGATTTGGGCCCCGTAAATCCAGTCATCGACGATCGTCGATACCAGCGGCAGTACGGATTGTGCTACCCGTGTCGATACCATCGACCCGCGTCGATACCATCGACCCGCGTTGATGGTATCGACAGGCATACAGCAGTGCCAACCACGACTATATATGAGAAGGATTGTCATCATATGACATCACAACTCCAGAGCAATTCTTCTCCACCTGTGTCGAGCATATTCCAGAGCGATCTGAGCCCGACGACGAGCATCCAGGAGCACGTTCTTCATCGAGCGGAGATTTCCTTCTCCGATCTTCACCGAGCTCTTTCTCTACCTCTCCTTCTTCTGCAAACATGGTGCATGTTTCCGGTGCGTCTTCTTCACGCGCCAACCCGATGGACATTCCGGAGTTCGTGCCTCCACCGACTACATCGATCCCACGCCCGCGGATTTTCCATCCATCCGCGGAGGTCAAGAAGATCTACGAGGATATCATGAAGAGGAAAATCGAGCCGACCCACTATGTTGACCGGGAGGTGATCCGCAACTTGGGGTTTGAGGCTAATCTAGCCTACGTTCTAAAAGGGCAAGCGAGACACACGAGCAGGACGCCCGACGAGATGGAATACCATGCTGATGGACAGCCGTTCTTTGGTGACTGGACGACATACAAGGAGTTGGTGGCTGAATTCATGGCGTCGTTGGACGTCTGCGTCGTGCCCAATGACATCATCACTACGGATAGTGAGTGGATCAAGGGTTGTGTTTCTTTTTGGCTGTACAATACTAACTACACTCTCACCCTCCCCCAGTTCAACTCCATCTACAACTAGAACCATGGGTGAAATGACTACCGACGGCGAGACAACCGGACCGACTACGAAGCCATCTTCGCCGAGCTTGTGACGGTGCCGCCGGGCAAATCTGTGAGCTACCACAATGCAGCGGTAGCAGATTTCGAGCATCTGTTCGTGCGGATTCTTCATCGGATGTTGTGTTCTACCCTGTTTGCTAGGGGTGATCTGTCTCTTAGCAAATTTCAAGAGACAAACTTGTTTTTCTTGCACAAGCTACTGAAGCGCCAAGAGTGCAACTGTGGAGCATTCTTTCTGCAGCGGGTGTTGGCTATAAAGCAGAGTACGCGGAAGGCACCAATTCACTTTGGAGGGCTCATTACACCGCTGGCCTCCTACGTTGGGTTGAATTTCCAGCAGCTTACTCCTCTCTCCAGCAGAAGCAAGGTTAATTTGCAGCATCTTCACCGATCCAATCTTATCTTGCTTTGGGATGGTTTACCCTATGCTCATTGCCATGTAAACCACACATATCAAGAATGTTCGCTTCCCGACCCTGTCTTCCATATCGAAGGTGCTCAACATTTCCGATGGCCCATCATAGACATTGCTGACTTCGATGAAGACGGCAGCAATGACGACAACAACAATGAAGACGACAAGGCTAAAGAGGAAGAGGAGGCTTACACTCCTCTTCGGGCATGAGTAGCACCTAGGAAGCATCCTCGCATGCATCCGGGTGCATCTTCATCTTCGCAGCCTCCACCACCACCACCGCCCTCGTAGCCAAGCTAGGATGTCTATTCCATGAAAGGAATGTATGCCATGCTGCAAAATATACAGCAAACACAGCAACACCATACATCAGTGTACACCGGTGTTCAGGAGACAACAAACCGGTTACTTGACAATCAGAGGGCAATCTTCAAGAATGAGTGCCTCCTCCTCGACAACCAACACCAGATTCATGACAGGTTGCATAGGATGGAGATGCAGCAACAACCCTTTTATGATCATTACTGGAGCCATAACTACTTTGGGGGGTATCCACAACCTCCACCCATGCCCCAGTATGATCCTAGCTTTTAGGGGCAGTACCCATCCTAGGACCCCACGGCCCCACACTACCCGCCTCCGCCAGAATAGTGATCGGTATCTCTATTCCAACCTTTAAGATTGTTTTTGACTATGAGGCCATAGTCGAATTCAAGCTTAGGGGGGGTGTTGGAACAACTCTATCCTTTAATTTTCTCAGTTTTTAGTTTTTATTGTTTTACTTCTTGTCATTTAGTTTTTGCAATCTTAGTTTGTTCGTAGGATCCACATTCTATCTAGTGTAATTGGGGATGTCTTAAGTCATGTGTCATCTCATTTTGCTTGTACATAGGGTAAGGGAAAATAAAAAAAATTGAGTGTTCACAAGCTTGTGTTGCTCAACCTTGAGCACATAACTTAAGAAAATGATTGGTTTTGTCAACTCTAAAATAGAAAATTACAATTGTACATTCCTAATGATTTATGAAAAGTGGACAGATTTGGTTGTGTGAGCCTAAACTAACCAAATGATAATGAGACTCTAATTTGAAGTAAGAGAGAGAAACCTCTTAACTATTACACAGATCAGTAAGGAGGGACACATAATAATTTTCAAAGGTTCAGTCAATTAGTCTTGTGATCTTTCCACCTCATTGTTTTTCACAATCCACCATAAGAATTGGAAGTACTTTACAGTTTTAATCTTTTTGATTGCATCTCATATAGATAGGTTTTGCATTGCAACCACTTTCACATGTTTTACATGAAAATAAAAAAATTAGAATAGTTATACATGCACATTATCCTTAGGTGTGTGTCATTTAGCTACATTCATAATTTCTATGCATAGAGCACATCATGTAACTTATTTCTTCTCTAAGGGTGATTAGCTGTTCCATACCTTCATAAATGCTTCAAATATTTGAGTTATGCAGAAAAAGTGAGCCCAACAAATAATTCATTGTCAATTATGGATATAAGGACTTAAGAAAAAAAGAGTGAAAAAAATGAAAAAATGAAAAAGAAAGAGAAATTATTGAGAAGCAAGTAGAATAAGAAGGAGAAAGGAACATAGTCTCATTCACATTTTAAGATGAGTAAGTACATGATGTAGCTCAGTTAGATATTCCATCTCATTTTGAGATGGGATGTTAGTGCATGCATCATTCCACCCAATCTTAGGCATTAGGGCATGTTCATGTGCAAATGCATCATTTAGGGCATTTTTGTTTTATGCATGTTGAAACCGTATACTGCTTCTATTTCTTCCTTTAGCCACCCATTCCATCCACCCTTTGCTCGAATTAGTAGACCACCATGATTTTCTCCTCATTTGTGAATATCAGGAGAGTTGCTTCCATGTAGATGGTAGTTAGGGCGAGCAACGTAGTATAGGAGATCACAAGATGCACCGAGTCTGAACCAGAGAATTTTATTATGTTAACTGCCTTATGTGATAGTGTTCATCAATTTTGAGGTAGATATCTTTTATGGATGATTACTGTCGCCCTTAGGGTAATTATCATTCTGTGGTTAGTGAGGGACGGAATGTGAATGTCTGGTGGGGATCATATGGTAATGTTTGTTGTGATGATCTGTTCTTTAGTTGACTCTGGCAATTCTATTCTAAGGTTTTTTTGCTCGAGGGCGAGCAATGTTCAAGCTTAGGGGAGTTTGATGCGATGATTTTGAGTCACATTTAGAGACATATTTTACTTGTGTTTTATGCAGCTATTGGTAATTTTGGTGGTTAATATTGCATAATTCATCTACTTTGGTCTATGATCATTCTCTATGTCAAATCTCCCTTATTTCAGTATTTTGAGCATAAATTATCACAAGAATATGTTTTGTTTCGGCTTATGTGGTTTCATGTTGAAATTTTAGGAAAAACAAGTATATGCTACTGTCGATACCATCGACAGTGGTCGATACCATCGACTGGACCACAGGAAGCCAGCAGAAAGGAGCAGCAAAATCTCGATACTATCGACAGGAGAGTCGATGGTATCGAGATACCATCAGGTTGCTTCAGAAAAGAGAGTCGATACTATCGACACAAAAGTTGATACCATCGATGAGTGGAGCTACAACGACGTAAAAGGAAAAAACTGACACCTATGAATGCCGATACCATCGACCCGTGTTGATGGTATCGAGGTGGCATCAGTTGCGACAAAGAAAAGAAAAGAAGACCAGCCGATACAGTGCAGGGTCAATACCATCGACTCGCGTCGATGGTATCGACACCGTCAGATACATGTTTGCTTCAGATTGATCTAAATCTGATGGCTGTGGTGATTTGGTGACCTAATTCAGAGATTATACCTAATGAAGGCAGCCAAGAGCAATCTATCACGTTATTAGCTGCTGCACACATCCTGAGAAGGTGTAGAGAGAAGAACGGAGCCCAGAAGCACGCCCCAGCCATTCCGGACGCCGAAGAAGACGATTTCCAACACCGAAAGGCGGGAGAACGCGTATTCTATGCCAAGGAGCGATTGGATCTTCTTTGTTCAGGGGTTTCACCACTCAATCACATTTTTCTCCATGTTTCCCTTTTTCTCTACCATGTTTTTCTTTGAGATGAACATGCAGGGCTAATCCCCTTTGTCTTTAGGACTGGGAGTAGCCCACGAAATCATTGTATGACGATTTTATCATAGTAATTCATCATTTATCTCTTAAATGCGTGGTATGATTTCATTTTCTCAATTATATTGTTATGCTTGATCACCATAATAATAACCTAATGCCCTTAATTACTTTGAAAGAAGAATTAATGGTTGAAAAGAGACGAAATTCACATTAATTGACAAGTCCCTTGGACAAGGCGGTGTAAGGTTAATGGTGGATACCGAGAGATCGACTCTAATGCACCTAGTTTAGGGTATAGGTTGCTACGATGGTGGAACCGACCTAGACATAGGTAGTGAATTGTACCACGACAGTGGGCAATTCTGATATCAGGCCACTACCCGGATAGAGAGATAAATCTGAGTGACTAAATAGAAATTCATACAATGAAAACCCGTGGTGAAACCGCAATCCGAAAGATTTCCACTTGAATTGATTGAAATAAACATTTAATCGATTGCTTTGTTTTGTTTTGTTTTATTTTCTTTTAATTTTACAACAACCTCCAACTTTTTAATCGGTCTAGCTGATTGCGAGTATTTAGTAGTAGTCTCCGATAATTCACGTGTCCCTGAGTTTGACTCGGGCCTCACAAATGCCTATATTACATTGACGCGTACACTTGCGTTTCTACGCACGTAAAAAGCGTGTCATACTTCATCATATATTGTTATGAAAATGCTTTTAACATATTTTATTGTGGAGATATAAGGTCCAATGAAGTATTTTGTATGTTACTTTTAATAGATTGTGTTTTCTTTAGGATTTGGAAGTCATCGATTCATATCTATGTTGTTATTGCATTTAAAGTTCCTCATGGAAAAAAATTCCTTTAGAACAAAGGTCATTCATCATGCTTATCACTAAATATTTCTCCTTTATTTCATATATAAATTTGGCTTATTCTTTGTAAATTTTAGCCTTATGTAATTCTATTAATTGGATTCCATTGAATATCACTTGTAAATAATTTAGAAACCATATACTGATACATATACTACATATTACATTAGTTTCAACAAAGTATATAAGTCATCCTATACAATTTTAGATTTTTCATAATCTATATTGAGCATGATGTGTCATTTTATTTTATCTTAACACTAGCTTCAACACTATCATGTGTTCTCAAGAGAAACTCATAACATTAATCCAAATTTTATATATTTAATGGGCCGTTCTAGAAAACATATATTTTTTAATATGACAATATCCTTCTCCAAGATTTTTCTGTGTATACTTCATAATCATTAATTACTGTAAAATACCTTTATTCTAGTTTTCTTGTGTATGATATCTACTAAAGCTTACTAGTTGAAAGTAGAAATATGAAACAATACATGTCAACTCTACTTGTATAGATATGAAAAGTATATCTAACAATTTATAATATAAGCATAAGATTTTGGATTTATGATATAAGCATAATAATTTATTCATTGAATAATAACCCTTCACTGTGGATTCAGATAGTGTTTAAATAAAAAGTAAGACTGGAATTACCAAGTGACATACGCATTTTCGAAATATTTATAACATATATGGGGTACATACTAAATATCTTTTGTCGCATTTTTGGAATCTGTAAACTATTTCCCCAAGTACAATTATAGAGTATTCAAAATGATAATCTAGTCTCCTTTGAAATTCTATAACAAATCCAAACCTTCCAAAAGTAATTTTTTATTGTCATTCGATTGGTAATGGAAATGTCATTGAAAATAAAACATTACCCTAAAATCAATAATTGTAGTTGATAAGACAAGAAATCTGATACACCAGGTCAAAATAGGTAAGTTAAAAATAGAACAAGTATCCCATACACATCCCCAATAAAGATCAGAACAAAAAAGGTTATAAATTCATGTAAAACAATAGCATATCAAAATTTTCCTTTTTTTGTGAATTATAAGAACTTCATATAAAGAGAACAGACTACCCCAATGAGTGAAGAAGTAAGCATCAAAATTCAAATGAATTGAATTTGTGAGTTTCATAAAGAAACACTTGATACAAATAACTCTAGTAGAATATAATTGTGTTTTTGTTTCATTGCGAAACATATCACCATATATGAAGACACACACATACATACATATATATATATGGATGTTCATTGGCTTCCCGTGCGGGTACTGTAGCGAAGCTACCCATTCTTAAGAAACGCGGTGGCAGTTTTGTAAATATGCTAATTTTATTGACCCGACTCCCGCTTCCTTTGATTTCCGCCATAAATCTTATGGCTTGGCACCCTATTTCATTTGATTTTTGAGCTCCAATACTGATCCCCCATATTTGAAGATGAAGACTTATCCCGGCTCCCGCTTCCACCACAGTAGACGTTCTTCTTTCTTTCGAAATCTGGTTGCATGATAGTAAGAAGACCATCTTTTTGTGGTTTGGGGAGGAGGAGAAGGTGACCTAGGACCTTCTGTTCATGGTTTGGCGATGAGGAGTAGGTGGCATATGTTTGTAACATTGATGACGACGACGATGTTTCTTAGTTGACAGCAAGGTAAGAAACATACTCTGCCTCTCCAACACCTTCTCCCTATCTATTACAAAAGATCAATGCTTTGAGGACTGTGTTCTCCTGCATGCTCTATTTTCTTCCCGCAAAGGATTTCCTTTCACTCTGATCTTAATCTAAAATCAAATACCTATTGTCGTCCATTCACTCTGCTGGAGCTTCAATATACCCTGATGCTACAAATGCTATGATCCGGGTTTAGGGTGTATTGTTCATTTTGGGAGGAGGAGGAGAAGTTGGGCTACATTGCAATCACTGATCACGACGACACTACTTAGGTGACAACCAAGTAAGACATCCCATTCCTCTCCCAGATATTCTTCTTATATGTGTCAGACTATGAATCTATTTGGTGATTAGGTTCCCCATCCTATACTATTTCATTCACCTATCCTCTTTCTCTCTAGCTTCTTCTTGAATTTCCGTCTTTTCTTTTCTCAAGCTGTAGACAATTCTATATATCTATCTTGAATATTCGTCACTCTGGTGGAGCTTTATTGTAACTTGATGTATTATAAGATATCAAATCATACAATTAGTTTTAATATTTACTTTTTTTATTGGAGTTAATTTATGTAACACTCTGTTATCTATGTTTACCCATGGTTACTTTGTTTATTAAATAGTTACTTTTTTGTCTACTCTATGAATTTAAAGTTTAGATAGTTACTTGTCCTTATTGGAATCAGTTTCAGATATGCAATGATGTTCATATATCTACTTTCTAGTGGTTTATACACATGGGGCACATTTTACTAAGCTCGTCCCTTTTTATGATTTCTTAAATGGTTTTTCGTATGTATGTTTATCAATCATTTATTCATTGTTTTTATGCATCTTTTCATATAGGTTGTTTCTTTTATGGATCATAGTCTCGATACTGATGCTAATAATGATATGATTTATTGTGATGATCATAATGTTCAATCTTATTCATGTATCGGTGCTGATACTATGTCTACAGCTGATATCCCTAGAATTGGAATTGAATCTGAAAGTTTAAATGATGTTATATCTTTTTATTCTAGATATGCTGGTATGATTGAGTTTAATGTTAGGAAAGATGACAATTGTTATGAACAAGGTACTAAGATTTTGCTTGCTAAAAATTTGGTTTGTAATAAGCAAGGTCATATTAGTCATTCTAAGAGATCCAAAGGGCTTTTGAGCCCTATTTGTGACAAAGTCAGTGATTTGAATGAGCATTTGTCTAAGAAGCATAAGAGATCTATGAAAAGGTACAGTTGTAAAGTAATGATCCATTTTACACTAGATAAGAAATCTTCCAAATGGGTTATCACAACATTTGTTGATGAACAAAACCATGATCTTGTCGATGAAGCTCATTTGCGTTATTTTAAGCATAATTCGTCTTTAGGCCAAACTAAAAAAGTGATGATTTCTTCTATGATTTGAGCAAACATTCCTATATCCAAACAACTAGCATTAATAGCAACTGAGTCTGATGGTTGTGAAAAGTTGACATTTACAAGTAGACAAGCTCATGGACACCTCAGTAGCAAAAGGAATGAGTCATCTAAATATGATGTGGACATGGTGTTAGATTGCTTTGCAAGCTTTAAAATCTAGGATTCTAAATTCTTTTATACATACTAAAAAGATTTGGATGGTTGCTTGACTCATTTATTTTGGTCTGATCTGATTTTTATTGATGATTGTGTGCTATTGGGTGATGCTATTGTATTTGATACGACTTATCATACCAACAAGTATTCAATGGTGTTTGGAATGTATGGTGGTGTCGATCACCATCGAAAGACAATGTTATTTGCTTTAGCCTTGTTGGCGGATAAGAAATATGAGTCATTTCTATGGGTTTTCAATCAATATTTATTATGTTTTGGCAAAGATCTAGTCTCCATTATAACTAATCAAGATCCAATAATGAGAGATGCGATTATTACTACTTTTCTGTCATGTAATCATTGTTTTTGTAGCTGTCACATTCTATAGAAACTCCCTTCTAAACTTGGTGGAATACCTAACAAGGATAAGATCATTGGTGCTTTGAATGATTGTGTCTGGAATGTAGATGATACAAACAATTTTGAAGAGAGATGGATTTCTGTTGTTGAAGAGAATGGCTTATTGTCCATTAGTTGGTTTGCTG
Source organism: Alisma plantago-aquatica (assembly GCA_963693085.1). Taxonomy (NCBI): domain Eukaryota; kingdom Viridiplantae; phylum Streptophyta; class Magnoliopsida; order Alismatales; family Alismataceae; genus Alisma; species Alisma plantago-aquatica. The sequence continues at coordinate 601,175,802 of OY856411.1, forward strand.
ATGTATATGCTATGCGGGGGCCGTGGGCCCCATGTTTTATGCAGGATTCTTTTTTTGCTGGCATGAGGACAACCCAAAGAAGTGAGAGCCTTAATGCATTTATTAGAAGCCACATCAATAGTAGAAAAACACTCTTTAAACTTGTTTGTATCTTGGAGATTGCTTATTCTCATTTGCGGGAGATAGAATATTTTAAGGATTTTGATGATGAGTATAGCAATCTGCCTTTGGCTTCATTGTGGCCTTTGGAGGAGCAAATGAGAGGCATATACACCAAGTCTATTTTTAATACATTTCAATCTAAAGTTCATCAAAGTATGGTGTATAACGTGAAGGATACTTCTGATGAAGGTGTGTTTGAGGTCTATCATGTTGGTGACTCTAGTTGTCCTCGTGTTTTGAAAAAAGATTTATCTACTGATATGATATCATGTACTTGTTTCATTTTAGAATTCAAAGGAATTCCATGTAGGCACATTCTTACTTATTTAAAGAGTCATGACTTTTGCACTCTTCCCGAGCCATATATATATGAGGTGGAGCAAGGGATATAGAGATCACCCTTTGGTTTTTGGCAAAAAATCTTTTATGCATTCATCCACTAGAAGTACACTTCAACTGGTTGTGCTTGCAATTCAGTTGTGAACATAGCATGCATGAACAACACTATAGATTGTCTTAAATTTCTTTTCATTTTCCTTTATGTGCAAGAACTGATCATGTTCCTTCTCCAAAGTTGTGGTTGGAGTTTTTGTAGTTGTTCATCTATAAGTGTTCATGTTCTGTTACAATTTATAACCTTTTGTTACTTTTTTGACCCATAGTTACTTTATATGGCCAATAATTACTTTCCATTATACATAATTACTTTATGTTTCTTTTCGTTATTTTCCTATTCTGATGCTTATTCTTGTATTCACATGGATACTTTTCTAGATTGTGGGGTTCCAGATTAATATGTTACTTGTATCGGGTGATATGTAATGATGCTTCGTGCTGCTCAACCATATTGTTGCTGCTACTATTTATTCTGATGTTGTCTTCCATGATGCAGATTTGTTGCTACTGCTACTTTTGGAGCTGATTCATGTGGACTTGTTTTTAGTGTTGGAGCTTATTAGTGTGTTAGTCATATAAAAATTTGATGTAAATGTAGTTGTTGCGATGTGCTCATTGACAGTTGTAATTTGCATCTAGATTGAACTTGAGTTAAACTATTACTCTTTTCAATGGAACTGCAATTGTATCGAGAATTCAAATTTATTATAAAGTTTTATGAGAAAAGGTTACTCTTTGTACTATACGGTTACTCTGTGTCAATAGGAAACATTTTGCGTGCAATAGTTATGTTTGAGTTGTTTGTTTTACTTTTCTTTTCATATAATTACTTAAATACGACCTATAGTTTATGCTGTAATTTACAGTTACCTTTTTCGATTGTTGAGTTACTTTCCAGATCAATTATTTATGTTATACATGATACAATTACTTTTTTGTTTAGAGAGTTACATTTTTGTTGTCGTATTTACATGTTTGTTCAAAATATTACCTTTATATCTAGAGCTATCATACCGTTATTCAACAAGCATGGAACATACATCCTTTTTTTATGAGCATGCCTTGTGTGGCATGGTCATTCTGCATATGGAATGGTCATACCAAGTGTGTAATTGTCGTTCTTACTTTTTGATCAAATGTTACTTTCTATGTTCAATATTTACTTTATATTACACATCGATACTTTTCAATTAATTTATTTACTTTTTTTATTGTCTTAGTTACTTTACTATTCATATAGTTACTTTTTGTTTCACTTGATTACTCTATAGTTCAGAGAGTTACTTCCATAGGTTATTGATCACCTACTAAAGCATATTATATGCATTATCCATACAAAAACACCAACAATCTAACATTACTTGTAAAAACATCCAAGATATTTAAAAATATATATATGGAGAAGTGCAATTTTTTTAAAAAACCAAGGCATACTTCTAGACTAGAAATGTATCTTATAGAGTTTACATATGCATTTCCCAAACATAATTTCAGAACCACATTGTTTTAGTACATTTGGTTTCTAAAAGTTCTACTCAATCTGACTTAAGCCATCTATTCAGGCTTGACACAACATCATCATACTTTTCTTCACTCTGTTTGTCACCCGATCCTTCTTTTGACTCTTCTTGATCTCTACTATCATGTTATTTGACGGGCTGCAGTATGCCCCTCTTCATCATTCTTTGGAAGATATCTACCCTAATTGTAGGGATGTCTTTACTAGTGAAGTTCATCTCTTTTTCATTCACCAAGCATTCCAGATACTTCATTATGTACACTCCATAGTCAACATCATCTTTTCTTGCTTTGGGCATTCAGGGTACTCTATTGTCCACCGAGACATTTGACTTCCCCGATCTGGCACACCCCTAAAGAACTCATGAATGAAGCCCACCTGCATGCAAAACAAAACGTTTATTACATAAAAAATAACCAACATTATTTCATTCCACTCCTTATCAAGTAGAGTTACTTGTTTTGCTTACCCATCTACTGACTTCTTTCCTCGATTTGCTATTTCCTGACAATGAATTGTCAGACTTGTGCACCTCATCTCTAAAGCTTGATTCAAGCAAGTGCCAATGGTTGTCATTGTTAAGTATTGTAAAAACTGAATCCATTGTCATAAATTGTTTTCAGGTACAATGAACAGAGGTGATAGCATATCAATCTCCTTTAGTGTTATGTCATTCACCATAATGTCTATCTTTTGCTATAAAACATAATTGTAAATTACACAACTGTAAGTTTTAGTGTGTTTATCTGTTGTAAGTGATGTAATGTAGCATAATAGTTTGGTTGTCTTACCAGAGCATAAGTGCTCAAGCAATGCCATGATAGTCCACTATTCCTTCTTTATCTTGTGCTTTCTTTTAACATTTGCACAAAGTAATCCATAACCTAAAAATCCACACTATTCAGTTAGAAATCCATATTATTGTTATAAATACTTACTACTTTCAGTTCTTATAGGTGATTGCATCAAGTTATCTTTAAACAACAATGCTGATAGATCCTTGCCCATGCACCAAGAGTCTTTTCCAAAGATCCATTCTCTCCTTGACCTACGCATTATTAAAGATGTGAGACATACAATTTAAATATTTATGAACTAATTTGCACTACACATGCGACTGATAAAATTTTAAAAAGTAACTCCTCACACTTTGTCAATGTTGTTAATGAATTCCTTTACGTCCTCTTTATTTTCCTTCATTTTGAAGTGTTCCAATCCAATGAATGTGGATCTCTTTTGCTGTCAATAAAGTGCAATTTATGTTAGTTGTTTATGTAGAAGATACACAAATTTTATATAGTTACTTTGTACATATAATATATAACCTTTGTTGTTCTTTTTGTAATCGAAGGTTACTTTATATGTCCAATAGATACTTTATAATCTACAATAATACTTTTCATTCTATACATTTACTCTTTTATTCTATGAGTTACTTTCCTATTCATACAGTTACTTTACTTTTCACATTCTTACCGTTATGTTTAGATAGTTACTACACATATAGCTAAATTTACAAGAACATCCAACTAACCTTTGCATGCCTTCTTATCTTTATGTTTTGCTCTATGCTTCCAATAATCAGTTGTGTCTTCTTGTTCCTCTTCCTTAATAGTTTAGGAGTGTCCTTCTCAACTTCATCAATATCTACTTCTCCTTCTTTCAGTTCATCCTCTGTTGGATCTTCCTTTTTATCCTCTACTTCTATTCCTGTTGGACTTTCATGTACAGTCTTATCTTCTTCAGCATGCTTTGAATCCTCTTCTACTCTTTCTTTTTCTCCTGCATCTTCTTGTACAGTTGGATCTTCTTCAACATCCTTTGAATCCCCTATAACCTTTTATGTTCTTTCTTCTTGTATTTCTTTTTCTCCTCTATCTTTTTCTTCATTTGGTACTTCATCTTCCATTCTGACTGAATCTTTGTCAACTAATTTTCTCTTTAGGCTAAGTTTGCTTAATCTTGTTGTTGTTTCCTTCCCTTTACTCCATTTTCAACAATTTTTTTCCGTAGTACCTCAGTCCCTTTTCTAAGTTCAACTACTTCCACTGAATCCAACCTATCATTCTGAATGAATTTTTGAGTTGACGTAGAAGCATCTTCTATATGCATTTCATTCTTATCTTCCTTCTTTAGAATTCTATTTTCTTCCTCGACCTCTGCCAGACGCTTCTTTAGCCTCTCATTTTCTTGTCTGAAATCAGAAAAAGCATCCACGACTATTCTGGTGCATATTTCTTTCTACATCCTCAATTCATCTTCAAGGTTTTGCACCCTGTTCTCCAAGCTCATAGATACTCCCCTACTTGTGCAAGGCGATGTAAGCAACCTGTTACTTACTGCCATGCTCTTGGATTTATTTGCTGCAAGATAATAAGGCAAATCTTTCACTACCTTTGTAGCTTCCTAATCATCAACAATGTCCTTCTTCAACTCTATACAAACCTGTGCACAAAAGTCAACAATGTATCATACACTTCCCAATTATCATACACATCTTATATTAAGTTGTATAATATTTTCTTTTCAATCACACTGATTCTTACATTTTTAGTGTCCAAACTTCCAAGGTCCTTTATCCTTTCCACAGGAGCTGCCCATCTTTTTATACATGGATTTGCCTCAAGCAATGTAGGCTTTTCTATCCCTATTATCTCATAAGCCCAGACATGTGTCGAAAAGAAAAGTATAAGTTAGAATTCAAATGTTTATATTTAGTTGTTTAGTGTAACCAAAAAGAATATGCAATGTGTTACGTACACACAGGCACATTACACATCCAGTGGTGTATAGTGTGCTTCTGCTACATTCCCCTCTTTTCCTCATTCTTCTATTCTCACTTAAAGCTTTCATTTTCTTGAATATGCTATTGTGGACCATCTTTTCCCAGTTTAACTTCCCTGTAGCAGTTACATCATACAAATAGTGCAAAAGGTAAATTGGGGCACAATAACTGGTGTCTGGTAAAAGGACCGTTGCTAACAAGTGCAACATCCATGCACGACACATATTTTGGTAGTTTTCTACTACGTCGTTCTTGGAAAATTCCTGCCAAAGCTTCCCCAAGTTGTCCCAGAGCACACATCCTTCTCCCTTCTTTTCTTACCAACTTCACTACCTTTATCTTCTCCCTTTGTTACACAGACAAAATCCTCCCATATTGTATTTACAATCTTTGATTGCTTTCTAGGAACTATAGACATACCTTTACTAGGAAAACCTAGTATCACCCCTACATCCTCCACCATCATCCTTGCTTCAAACCTTAGTGCTAATAGGAATGTGTCATCTTCTATATATATCTCTATAAGGATCTGTTAAAAATGCCACATCTACTATAAGATTAGGCATTGCCATCAAATTTGCAAAGCAGTTGACTTCATCATCTGCATTTGATTTGTGCTAAAGAACATGTTGTTCTGTATGCTATTATAAATTTTTATGTAGCATCTATGATACATCTTTTGTGTACCTACAAATATATTAAAAAGTTACTATTAAGTTGCTTATCTACTTAGTTTCCAAGTTTCAGGGTTACTTTTTTAGTTCAACCTTTTACTTTCTAAATGTAATAGTTACTTTTGTTATTAAGTGGTTACTCTTTTATCCACACAATTTCTATTTGTCTTAAATAGTTACACTGTAATCATCAAGTCCCAATCAACCTACTAAAACAAAGATACTTCCCTTGGAGAAGAAGAGAACTTTTTTTGTATTAGGGTATCAAGTGAAAAAGAATACAATATCATTGTATGTTTAGCAAAAGTAAATATTTCTATAAATGATAGTAAAGCATGCAATAGTTAAGTATCTATATTAGTTGACGCAGGTAATGTTATCATCTCAAATTTTACTTTTTGTTACTATAATTTACATTAGGTTTGAAGTTTTGTTTTTTTAATTGATAGAGTTACATTTTGTATACAAATATACATATCAATAGTATTACCTTCTACAACCTTTTCTTTTCCTTTCAGTTTCCTTCCCTCTTTTGAATTGGATCCTTCATCAACAACTTTTACTTCTTCATTCTGACCCTCATCTACTTCCATTTCTTCAACATAGCCTTCTTTCTCACACACATTGTGAACATAGTTTCTTTTAGTTTTTAGAAAGATATTTTTCTGTTGATATAATTACTTTCTAGTTGTAAGTTATACTTTTATATTCTCGGAGTAACTTTTACTTCAACTAAGTTACTACTTAGTCTATGTGGTTACTTTTTTCACTATACAATTACTCTTTCATTGCTAACAATTATGCTATGGTAAATAGTGTTACTTTTGTAGTTCAAAATGGTTACATTTTGTATACAACTATGCATACATTGAACATTACCTTCTATTTCTTCATTCTCATGCTTTGCAACACCATTTTATTCAATCTCCCGCTCTTCGGAATGTTCTCAAACTGGTTCCTCATCTCCAGCATCAGTACGTTCAACACTAATAGCAGTTGTCTTACTGCTTTCTTTCTTCTTCTTACCTTTTTAGCTTTTTCCACCATAGTAGTTTCACTTCACTTTTCTTCACCCTTCTCCCCCTCTGATCTCTTTGGAGTTGACTCGGCATCGTCTTCAAATACCTTTTCTACTATACTTTCCACATCATCATAGTGCTTTGTTACAAAATCATCTTCTTCAGTTACTTTCCGTCGTCCTTGTTCTTTGGCTTCTTTATTGTCACTTTGAATGACTTTCTTCTTCCCATCGCTCAGGAGTGGTAGAGAAGCAGGAACGGAGAAAATTGGCTGTGATAGAGACACAACAGTTATGAGAAGGAGACCACGGTGGCTGCTAGGGAAATGTACTCCACAATCATCACAGTCGGGGGAAGGAGACTTTGGTAGGCAGAGGAGAATGAAAAATCGATATTTGCTATGGGGAGAAACAGAGACATATAAGGGTTTGAAATTGGGATTTTGGGTTCTTTTGGGTGGAGTTTTTCTCGCGAATTGGTTTTTTCTCCAACAACCGCTCCTTTTGGGCTTTTTATTTTTATTTTATTTACTATGATGCCACTACATTTTTGGAACGGGTAGCTTTGCTACAGTACCCATGCGGGCAATAAAAACAATCTCCCCCCCCCTCTCTCTCTCTCTCTCTCTCTCTCTATATATATATATATATATATATATATATATATATATATATATATATATGTATGTATACCATACACATCCCCAATAAAGATCAGAACAAAAAAGGTTATAAACTCATGGTTAGGTAGAATCTCATATATATATGGATGTATATATAATGTACGGTGGACTAAATATCGAGATTCAAAATATGTTTGTAATGATATCAATTTATTATTGTTCCAAATATTGTGATTGGTTTACAAAGAGACAATTACTCTTCATTTACTTATAATCCTATTAATGCATATAATAACATTTCATGTATTATTCAAGTTTATTACCATTGAATTAATATCACACATTCATACTGATACACAATTTTACAAACAATAGTTCATGTTAATTAAAAAAATAGTAAAACAATCTATGAATAATATTTTTATATAAATAGAATATTAATTTCTTTAAATTAGATTTATGAACAAATGATATAACACTAATTTTATGTAAATAAACATAAAACTGAATATAATTTTATATTTTATCATGCTTAAGATGTTCCTAATAATGTTTGTCGAATTTATGTCACATGATTTGCCATTTAAAATTTAGAAAATTCTCTAATTCAAATTTAGGTAAAACGTTACCGTTTGTAAAATCAAATTATTGTCCTAGAATATCAATATTTAGTATACATCGATGTGAGGATATATTTTACAATTTTCAATTACACCATCTCCAAGAAAACAATTTCTCATGCCAAATACCTAATAATTAACAAATAGTTTCTAGATAACCAGAAGTATATATGTTGAAACAAGATTTGAGAAAACTAAAAATAGATAGATAACACCCAACTTCAGTAGTGGTATGATATATGCAAATATATGTAACTATTTAAAATATACAATCATTATTAAAGTGTTTATCATTAGATTTCTCCTTAAATTAATCTTAGTAGGAATCAACAAAAGCTAGGGATCATCTAACCCATGGACATCTCTTGCTGCAAGTGTCAGCTACACACATAATTATGAATAGGCTAGAGTTTCAGTGAGCACTACCTTCTTCAAAATTAATCCCATGTATGAGTTAACATAACTAGCTTTTTTAGGACCGGACCATGTTGGCTAGCTCCTATATTCCCTCTTCGTGGTTTCTCCATATCATGTCCAATAAAAGATCTACGTTGCACTATCATGGGAAAAGATACATTAAGCTTGTTCTCATTTTTAGGACATTGTCACATGATCATCGTGCCTAGGACACACAGTCACATGAAAACACCATGAATGATTGTGCCTATTAATTCTCCTTCCTCTAAATAGTTATAGAAGATGTATGTTAATGAAACCATATTAAACTAGAATACTCCACAAACCAATATTAGATTTTCCATTTGTTTTCCTCCTTTTCACATATCTAAATTTTCTTCGATCAAAATGAAAACTTTTTAATCTTGTAAACAGTTTTGTAACTCAAACATAAAGTCCCTATATATGTTTCAATCTTTAAAACCTTACATATAAAAAATGAACTATACTACTATTGTTATGATGTTTAATTGAAGGTAGCATATTGTATTTTCTCCATAATGTCTTCATCTAAAGTTATCAAAAAACTAACTATCCCACTAAACTCTAAATTAAGAACTAATATGCCACATTCCAAAAATATATTGAATGGTTAAAGTGATGTCCCAAAATTATCAAACTATTTCCTAGGGCATAAAACAATTATGCTTGCAATTTAGAAAAACATATGTGATGCATTTTAAATGAAATCCATGAATTTTTTTTCTCAAAAGAATTCAGGTGTTGTCATATTTAAATTATGATTTTATTTTAACACACTTATCAAACACAATTGTAGCAAAGAAAAATAATGATATTAGATTATGAAATATATCATTTCATTTTTAGTTCATTTCATCTACACATATAGTGACCTAATTGGTTTAATACCTTTGATTCATTCCCACATGATACAAAACCCTAAGAATGATCCACTAAAATATAATCTTAAATATCACCATGAAAAAATGTAGAAAGATGTGAGGGTATATGTAGAAGGCAGTGCCATAATCACTAAGATTTCAGTCACATGACTTGTGCATAATAATAAAAAAGACCTTTTCAATCCTTACGTTGATTTTCAATATCTATAAATAAAAAATTGTATCTATTATCTGGCCCGCATGTCTAAATTGTTTCTCAAATATCCATTTATCTCCAACTGTAGTGCTACCAAGAGGCAAACCCACCAAATACCAAGTTCTAGTTGGATGACCTGGACTATTAAATAGACATGTATCTTTCAATGCTTAAAAATATGACTTCTCTACATTTAAAGTTGTGGAAGCTTAATATCACACAATCTCAATGTATGGGAATGACTTTTTCATTTGTAATTTTGCATAAACTATTGTTTTTCCACACTTATTATATTAGAAAATTCTGATTTTTATTCAATCATTTAGATGTCACGAACTTATATTCACTATAAAAATAATTGGGAAATAATAGTGCAAGCATTTGGATAAATTAGAAGACTTTTTTCCACAATTTATTAGACAAATTCATGCATTCGCAATGAGGGCAAAATGATGAATCATAGAGAAATCACTATATAACATATGATCTAAAATATAATTGTAGTACGTAAGTATGTGAAATTGAAAAGATATTTGGAATGGTTTTCTAGATTAATATTTATGTAAGACATCGTTTATATTTTCATATTTTTGTTTTCATCCTTATTTATGCCTTGTAATTTAATCCCTAGTTTTAATAACACTCATGGTTGATTAGGTGCATATACTAAAATATATGTTTAGTTTTCCTCTTACTAGGGGCATCTTTTTTTAATAAAATAAAATAAATAATATTTCCTCAATTCCTTTTTGTGATTTGGTTATTTATAGGGACGACATGAAAGGATGATGTGGTATGTATAATCATTTTTGTTCGTAAGTATGAAGGGTATGTTATATTAATGGTTAAAATAAAATAAACAATTACTTTTTCAAATTAATATCATCAATTGTCCTTGTAATTAATATTTTAATTATAAGGGGAAAGTCTACTTGCCAACTAAAAGAAAAGAAAGTGGCTTACTTGAAGCTTCACAATGATTCCCTAAGATGTTTCTCCAAGCCCTCATAATGTATGTGTTAACATAGTAGACTTAATGATCTAAGCATTAGGTTGGGAATTATCATCAACATTTAAATCAAGGACACAAACATAGCTTGGAAGGTAGTAGACAAACTAGAAAATGCAATTTTATTGGGTTCAACATGAAAAAATCGATAGCATTATGAACTAATATCTAGATGTCAAGGATATACTAAGAGTGACTACAGAAGGACCTAAAATGGAAAATTGATTTACTTTTTTTCCTAATTAATTTTATAAAAAATCGTGTACTATGCATATTTAGTCAACCTATTCTTAAATACTTAGTTTAAGTTGATATTCATACACATTTTATGACATGATTAATCTGGAGGTAATGTACCTATTATACATAGACATGCATTTTTTTCTTTTTTCTTGTTCCAATCTCTTATGGAATCATTACTCCTTCATTTCAGAACCATAGTTAGTGTCACAATCCAACTAATAGAAGTAATTTGTGAACAATGCTCTATATGCTCTTACTTTTCCTCACCTTCCTTTATTTGTCACCTCCACGGTTGGGCCTAGGGAAGGGCCATCATGTTTTTCCTCAATGGCAACAACTAGAATCATTAACATACCCTAATGACAATTTTGAACTTGCATCTTTGTCACATTGCCTCTTTAATAAGTGAAGTTCGTGTAGGTTGGCATGTCTAGACAAAGGGTTGTGTACATGATAATTTTTACCTTGATGTGTAACCTTCTCCATGTGTTTCTAAATCAGACTCATGGGATGCGATTGGTGGGTCTTTTGAAAAAAATTAAATAGCTGGATAGGGAGTAGGCATTTTTATGTCTCCCTACCTTTCATATTTATCAAATACATTTACCCTTATTCAAATGGATAGTTCTCCATTATTCTATTTCATTTTGTCTCAGATTGTCTTCATATACAAGGATCTTTTTTTTTGATAAAGGGCGCCCGCCATTTTATTAAGTAATCAAGTCGTTTGTAACCAGTACAAGGATCCGATCCTCAAAGCCCTCCCTAACACAGTGAGGGTTAACAAAAAGGTAGGCTGAAGAAGCCAAGGCATGTGCTACTCTATTGCCTTACCTCTTAACAAAACAAAAATTAAAGGAAAGGAAACTAAGGGAAAGATCTAAGATATCATGGATGATGAGCTCCTCATAGCCGCATTTGCCATTCCCTTTCTTAACCGCCTCCACCAACAGCAAACAGTTTGTCCCCACCACAATGTCCATGAAGCCTTCCCTAAGAGCAAGTCGCATACTGTGCAAAACAGCCATACCCTCCGCACTAAGCACTGAGTACGACTTTTCTATCTGACACTGGAAAGTCCACAAAAGCTGTCCATGCATGTCCCTAATGGCTGCGCCGCAGCCATTCTCTTCCGTCATGGTGAGAGACACGTCCGTATTAATTTTCACGTTGCCCGGTGGTGGCCACCGCCATGTGACTGGTCCGTGTGTCGCTGTTGGATGAGCCACTGTCGTATGGTATAGTACATGGTCCTCCACAAGGTTGATGAAGCTAGCCGCGAGTCCCGGAAGATACTCACCAAGCTCCCGACATCATGTGACCCTAGCTGCTCCATCCAATAAAACTCGCCCGTTACCCAAATCTGTCTAGCCCGGTCACAGTGTCATAATGCATGTGAAACATTCTCTCGCTGCGCGCAATGTTGGCAACTATCATCTTGCGTCACCTGCTTTCTCCTAAGCTCTGCCTTAGTGTGAAGAATGTTCCTCAGAGCTCTCCAGACAAAGTGTCTCAGCTTTGGCGGCCATCTCTGCTTCCAAAGTTTCTTCCATATCGCTGTGTCCACACTATCCACCAAGGCCGCTCCCACCCAGATAAGAGAGTAAGCACTACAGACTGAGAAAGTACCGCTACTCTCCATCTCCCATAAAAGGTTGTCTTCTCTATTCCGCAGCGATAAAAGAATATTGTGGACTCTCCTAGCAATGTGTGTAGGGAAACAAGCCTCCACTGCTTCCGTATTCCATCTCTTTGGCCTGCTATAGATCAAATCACTTACCGTCCTGTATTCCACCGGTCCTTGTATCAAGTACCTATGTACAGTACCGATGAGCTATGGAATCCACATGTCCCTGTATATGTGTATGCTTCCCCCGTCCCCCACTCGCCAAAGAAGGCCACTCTTCACCTGTTGCAAAGCTCCCCAAATACTCCTCCAAGTGTAACTGGGATTCCCAACCAAGTCCACATGCAGGATAGATGAGGACCTAAAATATTTTGCCTTCAAGATCCGGGCAGCTAAGGAGTCACCGTGTACTGCCAACCTCTACCCTTTTTTAGCTAGAAGCGCAAGCTTGAAAGCCTTAAGATCCTAAAACCCCATTCCTCCACAATCTTTGGGCCTACATAACCTCTCCCAACTCATCCAATATATCTTCCTCTCCCCATCCTTTGAACCCCACCAGAACCTTTCCATCATCGTGTGAATATCATCAATAATGCCTTCTGAAAGCTTAAAGATACTCATAAGATACGTCAGTATTGCTTGAATAACTACCTTGATCAGAACCTCTTTGCCTGGCCTAGAGAGAAGTTGTTCCTTCCATCCCTGTAATTTCTTCCACACCCTGTCTTTTATCTCGACGAACACAATCTTCTTTGATCTCCCCACCACCGTAGGGAGTCCAAGATACTTTTCATGTTTGTCCACCTCCCTTACTTGCAGTCGATTCTTGATCAACTCACGTCTTTATCCAGTGACATTCACACTAAAGGAAACCTCTGTCTTCTCATAATTAATTTTTTGTCTGGATGCCCTCTCGTATTGGCTGAAAATTTCAGCTAAAGCAGAGCATTCTTCTGAGGTAGCCTTTGTGAACACCATACTGTCATCTACGAAAAAGAGGTGAGTAACCCGTGGTGCCCATCTGCAAATCCTCATCCCATGAATTTCCCCCCCCCTGTGCAACTTTAGACAAAGAATAAGAAAGTGCCTCAGCGTAAAAAAGAAAGAGATAAGGGGATATAGGGTCACCTTGGAGAAGACCTCTAGATGGATTTGAAGATCCCCTCCTATTGCCATTGACGATGAACTTGTGAGAAACATTGGTAACACACTCCATAACTTTAGACCTCCAAGTGTCCGACACCCCCATCCTTCTCTATACAAGGATCTTTTCTCAAAATCACTCTATTCTTGTCCCATATGTATGTCATATTCCCTCCACATCAAACACAACTACATATTCCCCTATGTCATAGTCACTCTAGAATTTTCTATTTATCTAGTTTTTTATTCATGAAAATTAAATATCCTAACTATCAACTCACCCAACTCTAACCATGTTTTTTGAGTGACTTGAGATCTTTACCATGATTTCTGAGTCGGGTTACATTCTCCTTTTAATGTAAATTATAATGTATCTCTAGTTATCTCCCCTATTAATTTAGTTCCTCACAATCTCCTATGATTTATATTGAACATTATAATCATACTATTGATGGGTTATCATTCTATATTTAGTTTCCCATGCATGTTCAATATAACATGGGACTCTTGTATCTTATTATTAGTACTTGAGACCAATGTTTTAAAAACTGGATCAGTGTTTGGACTGGTGTGATCAATCCTGATTGAGATGGGTTTAACCAGGGTGATTGAATTGTGTTAAATGGAAATGATATTATCATGATGTTAAATACAATTTAAAAGGAATGACCAAACCCATTAACACATTATAGGTCAATTAGTGGTCTCACAGTCAAACCAGTTGAACCAAACACACTATGTATATGCATATACATATATATATATATGTACATATTTATACATAATATTTATATATACATATATTTCATCAAAAATATATATAGATATTCATAAACATATATATATATATATAATACATATATGTCAATATGTATACATAGATATGTATATATATGTACATATATATATATATATATATATATATATATACGTATTTTTATGTATATGTGTGTATATATGTATATATATACTTATAGATCTATGTATATATACATATGTATATGTATGTACACATATATATATATATATATATATATATATACATATATATACATATATATACATATAAATATATAAACATATATGATAGAGAGTCTATTTAGTTTATTGTTTTAGTTAATTATTCTAGTCTATTTGATATATGGGCCCAAGTGCGTCCTTGTCCCATTAGAGAACAAAGGGGATTTGCCTCCCCTTATGGGTGGATGCTGCCACTAGGCGTTGCTAGGCTGCCCGTAGGGATTTCCCATCCTGCCTCTTCTTGGAGCCATCTCCATCTTCAACAACAATGAAATTGTCTTGAAGTTTCTCCTTGCTATGGTGCCACCACCATGGATCTTTCTTGCATCCATCATTGGTGTTTAAGCTACTGCCATTGTTACTCACTTGGAGGAGTCGTCACTGCCTCCCTATATGCTGTTGTCGGCACCCAACATCATCTATGCATCCATTTATATTGAAATATAGTCCTAAATCAAGGACATATCTCCTCTTTATGTTAATATTGGGGACACATCATCTATTGCATCTATTGAAATCTAGTCCCAAATATGGGATAAAGATATCTCTTTCTACTGATTTCGGGGAAATGACTCCTTTATATTGATTTGGTGGAGATCCAGATGATCTGGAAGGAAAAACCCATCTTTTAGTGTTGAATCTGGAGGTTTTGTGTAACTGTTTACCGTTGACACAACGTCTCGCTGCTTGAGATGGTGTGTTGGCAGAGATATTCTTTGTTGGTGACTTCCTCGCTTCTTTCAGACACAACATGTCACTTTTAGACATAGAGTGTTACTCGCTTCTGCCCCGAGATTCAGTTAATCAACATGACGTGTTGCCTTAAAACATGGCATGTTAGCATACAAATGCTTTTACAAATTTTCCATCATGACATGAGACACAACGTGTCAAATTTTGACACGGTGTGTTACTACTTTGCTGACGTCTTTCTACCACACAACCTATACAGCATGTCAGTATACGACATGGTATGTTGCTACCTTATTACCTCAAGCTCTATCAACTGACACAATGTATCTCTTCATTGACACGATGTGTCTACTTCTTCCTGTTGCTACATCTTGGCGAGCTACATCTTTTACTAATGAAAAAAGGTTTTATATAACACATGCTTCTATCCTTTCTTACCAGCAATAATTATGTCCCCTTTCAGCAATTTTATATTTCTTAACACTCCCCCTCAAGCAGATAATCCAAAAGTAGGTACATAGGCATGTAGCGGGAGCTTCTTGATCAGTATGAAGTAGCATCTGGAGCAGATCAACCATAAATAGATAGGCATCATGGTCTTCATCATAGTCACTATCGTCATCAAATACACCAGAGAGTGTTGGAACAAAAAAAGCCATAGATAATGTGCATACAAGGCATGGACAAGAAAAGAGTCAACATGCTCAAGACACGAACAAGCTAGAGAGTGCTGGAACTTAATAGCAGACTATAGATGATGTAGTCAGATAAAAGAGTTGTATCAAAAGTAGAATGCAACAAAAAGTCTCCAAGATGAACTCCAATAATATAAAATCATAAAGATCTATGGCAACAACAATTATCCCTTTCCTCGATTTGCTATTTCTTGACAATGAATTCTAAGACCTATGCACCTCATCTCTAAACCTTGATTCAAGCAAGTGCCAGTGGTTGTTATTGTTAAGTATTGTAAAAACTGAATCCATTGTCATAAATTGTTGTCAGGTACATTGAACAGAGGTGATAGCATATCGATCTCCTTTAGTGTTATGTCATTCACCATCATGTCTAGCTTTTTCTATAAAACATAATTGTAAATTACACACCTGCAAGTTTTAGTGTGTTTATCTATTGTAAATGATGTAATGTAGTGTAATAGTTTGGTTATCTTACCAAAGCATAAGTGCTCAAGCAATACCATGATAGTCCACTCTTCCTCCTTTTGCTTGTGCTTTGTTTTAACATTTGGACAAAGCAATCCATAACCTAAAAATCCACACTATTCAGTTAGAAATCCATATTATTGTTATAAATACTTACGACTTTCAGTTCTTACAGGTGATTGCATCATGTTATGTTTAACCAACAATGCTGATAGATCCTTCCCCATGCACCAAGAGTCTTTTCTAAAGCTCCATTCTCTCCTTGACCTATGCATTATTATAGATATGAGACATACAATTTAAATATTTATCAACTAATTTACACTACACATGTGACTGATAAAAATTTAAAAAGTAACTCCTCACACTTTGTCAATGTTGTCAATGAATTCCTTTACGTCCTCTTTATTTTCCTTCATTTTGAAGTGTTCCAATCCAATGAATGTGGAGCTCTTTTCCTGTCAATAAAGTGCAATTTATGTTAGTAGTTTCTGTTGAAGATACACAAATTTTATATAGTTACTGTGTACATATAATCTATAACATTTTTTGTTCTTTTTGTAATTGAACGTTACTTTATATGTCCAACAAATACTTTATAATCTACAATAATACTTTTCATTCTATACATTTACTCCTTTATTCTACGAGTTACTTTCCTATTTAGACAATTACTTTACTTTTCACATTCTTACTGTTATGTTTAGATAGTTACTACACAGATAGCTAAATTTACAAGAACATCCAACTGACCTTTGCATGCCTTCTTGTCTTTATGTTTTCCTCTATGCTTCCAATAACCGGTTGTGTCTTCCTATTCCACTTCCTCAACAGTTTAGGAGTGTCCTTCTCAACTTCATTAGTATCTACTTCTCCTTCTTTCAGTTCATCCTCTACTGGATCTTCCTTTTTATCATCTGCTTCTATTCCTGTTGGACTTTCTTGTACAGTCTTATCATCTTCAACATGCTTTAAATCCTCTTCTACTCCTTCTTTTTCTCCTGCATCTTCTTATACAGTTGGATCTTCTTCAGCATCCTTTGAATCCCCTATAACCGTTTTTGTTCTTTCTTCTTGTATTTATTTTTCTCCTCTATCTTTTTCTTCATTTGGTATTTCATCTTCCATTCTGACTGAATCTTCATCAACTGATTTTCTCTTTAGGCTAAGTTTGCTTAATCTTGTTATTGTTTCCTTCCCTTTACTCCATTGTCAACAATTTTTTCCACAACACCTCAGTCCCTTTTCTAAGTTCAACTACTTCCACTGAATCCAACCTATCATTCTGATGAATTTTTGAGTTGACGTAGAAGAATCTTCTATATCCATTTCATTCTTATCTTCCTTATTTAGAATTCTATTTTCTTCCTCGATCTCTGCCAAATGCTTCTTTAGCCTCTCATTTTCTTCTCTCAAATCAGAAAAAGCATCCACGACTATTCTGGTGCATATTTCTTTCTACATCCTCAGTTCGTCTTCAAGATTTTACACCCTGTTCTCCAAGCTCATAGATACTCCCCTTGTTGTGCTAGGCGATGTAAGCAACCTGTTACTTACTGCATTGCTCTTGGCTTTATTTGTTGCAAGATAATAAGGAAAATCTTTCACTGCCTTTGCAGCTTCCCAATCATCGACAATGTCCTTCTTCAACTCTGTACAAACCTATGCACAAAATTCAACAATGTATCATACACTTCCCAATTATCATACACATATTATATTAATTTGTATAGTATTTTCTTTTCAACCACACTGATTCTTACATTTTCAGTGTCCAAACTTCCAAGGTCCTTTATCATTTTCACAAGAGCTACCCATCTTTTTATCCTTGGCTTTGCCTCAAGGAATGTAGGCTTTGCTATCCCTATTATCTCATAAGCCCAGACATGTGTCGAAAAGAAAAGTATAAATTAGAATTCAAATGTTCATATTTATTTGTTTAGTGTAACCAAAAAGAATATGCAATGTGTTACTTACACACATGCACATTACACATCCAGTGGTGTATAGTGTGTGTCTGATGCATTCTCCTCTTTTCCTCATTTTTATATTCTCAATTAAAGCTTTCATCCACTTGAATATTATATTATGGACCATCTTTGCCCAATTTATAGCAGTTACATCGTACATATAGTGCAGAATGTAAATTGAGGCACAATAACTGGTGTCTGGTAAAAGGAACGTTACTAACAAATGCAACATACATGCATGAAACATATTTTGGTAGTTTTCTGCCGCATCGTTATTGGAAAATTCCTGCCAAAGCTTCCCCAAGTTGTCCATGTGCAACACATCCTTCTCCCTTCTTTTTTTACCAACTTCACTACCTTTATCTTCTCCCTTTGTTACACAGGCAAAATCCTCCCATATTGTATTTACAATCTTTGATTGCTTTCTAGGAACTATATCCATACCTTTACTAGGAAAACCTAGTATCACCCCTACATCCTCCACCGTCATCCTTGCTTCAAACCCTAGAGCTATTAGGAATGTCATCTTCTATATATCTCTCTATAAGATCTTCTAAAAATGCCACATCTACTATAATGTTAGGCATTGCTATCAAATTTGCAAAGGCAGTTGACTTCATCATCTACATTTGCTTTTTGCTAAAGAACATGTTGTTTTGTATGCTATTGTAACTTTTTATGTAGCATCTATGATACATCTTTTGTGTACCTACGACTATATTAAAAAGTTACTATTAAGTTGCTTCTCTACTTTCATTCCAGGTTTAGGGTTACTTTTTCAGTTCAACCTGTTACTTTCTAAATGTAATAGTTACTTTTGTTATTACATGATTATTCTTTTATCCACACAGTTTCTATTTGTCTTAAATAGTTACACTGTAATCATCAAGTCCCAATCAACCTACTAAAACAAAGATACTTCCCTTGGAGAAGAAGATAACTTTTTTGTATTAGGGTATCAAGTGAAAAAGATTACAATATCATTGTATGTTGAACAAAAGTAAATAAAACTATAAATGACAATAAAGCATGAAATAGTTAAGTATCTATATTAGTTGGCGCAGGTAATGTTATCATCTCAAATTTTACTTTTTGTTACTATAATTTGCATTAGGTTTGAAGTTTTGTTTTTTAATTCATAGAGTTACATTTTGTATACAAATATACATATAAATAGTATTACCTTCTACAACCTTTTCTTTTCCTTTCAGTTTCCTTCCCTCTTCTGAATTAGATCCTTCATCACAAGCTTTTTCTTCTTCATTCTGACCCTCATCTACATCCATTTCTTCAACAGAGCCTTCTTTATCACACAATGTGAACATAGTTTCTTTTAGTTTTTAGAAAGTTATTTTTTGTTGATATAATTACTTTCTTGTTGTAAGTTATACTTTTATATTCTTCGAGTTACATTTCATTCAACCAAGTTACTACTTACTCTATGTGGTTACTTTTTCACCATACAGTTACTCTTTCATTTCTAACAATTACGCTATGGTAAATAGTGTTACTTTTATAGTTCAAAATGGTTACATTTTGTATACAACTATGCATACATTGAACATTACCTTCTATTTATTCATTCTCAGGCTCTACAACACCATGTTCTTCAATCTCCCACTCTTCGAAATGTTCTCGCACTGGTTCCTCATCTCCAACATCAGTACGTTCGACACTAATAGCAGTTGTTGTTATAACCCCATTTTCTAAAGCATGTAATGAGATTTGTAAATCTCTTTTTAAAAGATAAATGAAATCCATGGTTGATTTGATGGTTTGATTTGAATGAATTTCGTGTATGATAGCCTTGTGTGTTTTCTTCATGGGCCTTATTGGCCATTAAGCCCAATTGAAAGAAAAAGAAAAAAGAAATGAAAAAGGAATTCAATTGGATAAAGGAATACATAAGAAAATAAATAAAAATGATTAGAAGGTTAAAGGATATTTTCCAAATAGAATTTCGTGATATTAAGGTTCCTTGGGGTTCAAGGAACTCAAGATAAAAATAGAATGGCAAAGGAAATAGAAAATATGAGGAAAATATGAATAAATAGGTGTTTTATTGCAACTGAAGAAAAGGAATCGTTTTCTTGAGATAATGATCTCAATTTTTGCAATTTTTCAAGAATTCCTCAAATATGATTTTATCTTGGAATTTAGGAAATCATTTTCCTTATTTGGCTGAGCGCGAGCATTGCTGGCCGTTGGATCTTGATCCAACCGGCATTGCCTATCATCGAGTTCCAGTACAATTGGGACTATAGCACAGTTACAGGGGAATTTCCCCCATCACTTTTCTCGCGATCTAGTGCTTGTGCACTTTTGGAAACATCTTCATTGAGTCCGGACGTGAGAGACGAAGCTTCTCGACCCTACTTTGTTGGGTTCCCATCGCGAATAGGAAAAATGCCCAATTGGGCTGTGTCTTTGGTTGGTAGCAGGGTTAAGATAAACCTAACAGAGCCCCTACACCCTATAAATAGGACTCCTCCTAGTTTCTATCACCCTCACGACTTTGGACGGTTGCTTCCCAAGTCACAGAACTCCCTCCCTCGCTCTATTGTTTTTGCTACGGCGAAGGACCACCGCAGCGTCGCCGCATTGTCAAGATAAGAGAAAGGAGGACGACGACAAGAAGCATCTGTGGGATCAAGGAACACGGTGAACCTTCTTGAGATCCAACGCTCCCTGAGCCACGCGCCTGACTTACTCATGTAGTGGAGCGAGTTGACGCGGAAGGTTTGATCAAGGTCCATCGTGGAGCTAAGCATGATCCAACAAATCAGCAGTAAGGGTGATGCACACGACCCAGGTGGTGGAGCCGATCGACACAAAGTGTCCGATCTGACCAGCGGATCAAGGGCACACTGATCGAATGACGGCAAGAATTGGTAATTCTTTATCTCTAACTGAAATTACAGAAAAAAGTTTTTCTTTGCTAAAATCATAGAAATAGCAAGGGATCTCTGATGGAAAAACTTTATATATGAAAGTTGCATATAAAAATGCAAGGAACATGATAAAAATATTTTGAAAGTCTAGTTCTTTATCGTTTTACAAAAGTAATTTAATTTGGTAGAAAAGTGCATTAAAAAGTAGTTAGAAACCCTAATTGTATATAAAGGATGCATCTTTGAAGATGAATAGGTTAATTTAAAAGGTATTAACCTGTTGATTAGTAATGTATATTTTTCATCCATTTTGTATACAAAGTTGGTAGTTTTAGGGTTTTAATCCATAAATGAAGAATAATATATATGATAACCCTAATTGGGGTAAAAGAAAAGGAAAACCATGTAAATTCAGATTAAGAAAGTAAATTACTAAATAATGATCCTAAGACTGTTAGGAATATTAAAATGAGAGAATTTAAAGGTTTTAAATAGATTTGATGAATTAGGGTTCTTAATAACTAAGAATGGAGGCAAAACCCTAATTTCCCAGGAAACCCTAAAATTGGAATAGAAACCCTAAGGAATGTGATGAAATTGGGTAAATATTGATAAAAGGAAACTTGTACTTTTATTTTAGGGTTTTTGTGCACTTTGCTTGCTTGTTTGGATTTTCTCTCTCTACATAGTTGATTCTGTATCCAAATATGCAAATACAGGTATGTGGTTACACTTATGAATATTCGGAGTTAGTTTTCTGAGGGTTTGTCGAGGTTTTATTGGTTGCTTGAAACTAACTGTTGGATGCTTTTATTTCATGCAACTATAGAGTGACTATGACTATCACTATATATATATATATATTTATATATATTTATATATATATATATATATATATATATATATATATATATATATATATATATATATATATATATATATATATAAATGGCTTAGATCTGGGTCCACCACTGTGGCTATGCAAAGGCTAAAAAGGATAACCTAGAGTAAGGTCTAGGATATCATGAGTTAGAAAATGGGCTACATCATGTGTATTGCCATGAGACTCTTAGCATACCATGAGTTAAGGAGTGGGCTACCTACGGGTAGTGCCATGTAACTCAACCCTAGAAACTGATTCACCTTTTAGGTGGAATCATGAGGGGTATAAAGGGGATCTACCATAAGGAAGGTAGTATCCAGGTCCACTGTAGGGACAGTGCAGGGGATAAGATATACATGGATCACATAGTTATATTTAAACTGTAAAATTGTTTGTTAAACTGTAATTTATTGCAATACATTATTATGGATAACTGAACGATTAGTGTTTCCCCCACATACAGGCCTTGGCTGACCGGCGTTTTGTTTGTCGGCGTTTTAGGTACAAAACTAAAAGGACAAATAGTAATTCGTCATATTGAGAAATACATGAATTAAAGTTCAAGGAGGATTAGTTAGATTAGTCCCAGTTCTGGATAGAAGTTTAGAAATCCAATTTTTTCGAAGGTATGAAAATTTTTATTTATTATAGCTTTTCAGTATAGTCTAGTAGAATTTAATAATTATTATCAAATAATTGTCGAACCTTGATCCAAAAATTATGGGTGCGGCTTCGACCTCTCGGTCTCCTTTAATTGGGGGTTACCAAAATGTGGGGTCATAACATTTGGTATCAGAGCCAATGTTCCTCACTTAATTATTAATAATTATTAAATTTTACAAACTCTATAGAACCCAAGGGAGTTATTAGAGGATTTTCTGAAAGACTGAGGTGTCTAGAAAAGGATCACTTCTGGGAGCTGGAAATATTTTCCTATGCACCGCTAGTCAAAATACGAGGACTCCCAGATTGTGTGATAGCTTGGCCGATGTCCTAGGATCTGAATCGAAATAAGATACCTTTAGGACTCTCTCATCTTATTCATCCTTTCTCATAACAGATTCTATTAAGTATTTTAAGAGTTAGGGTTTTTCTCTCTCTTCCTCACCCTCATGTGGTTTGGGCAAGTAAGTTAAGGATTTAGGGATCCTCTATCAAATTAATAAAAGATACATAATGAGACATCATTGACATAAGTATAATTAGTTTAATGATAAACTAAAGGTCTATTTGTTATGCTTATGTAGATGGCTTGTACCAAGACTGTTGCTATTCCCCAGGGCACTGGGAACCCAACTAGGAGTGCTTGGCCTTCCCGCAAAGGAAAGGGGTCTTCAGAGAAGAGGAAGAAAAACCATGATGGTGAATCCTCTAAGGAGAGAAAAAGGCCTGAAGAGACCACTCATGAGGTCCCTAATCCTGACCTGATACCCTTCGACAACCTTGATCTAGAATAGGACCAAGGGTATGAGGAGCAACATGTGTACGAGGAAGTAGACCAGGTGGAAGAAGACCAAGCTAGAGGTCCAGAACCGACCATGATGATCCACACCCCTAATGACTTATGGATGGAACAACATAAGAAGCTGACAGAGGCCATTAGTGCCTTGGCCCTCCGAGACCTAGACAGAGCTGAGAATGGTGAGCCGCTTCCAGTTTGTCCTCGACTAGGAGCCACCATCTTGGACTTCGTCAAGTTGAACATCAAGAAGTTCTGGAGAGAGGATAAGTCATAGGTAGTCGACAAGGCGGAAGCTTGGCTGCTTGCAGTCGAGCATGGATTCTACATGCTTGAGGTACAACCGAGCAAGAAGGTTCTCTTTGCTACTCACCTCCTGGAAGGAGCAGCCAAGATATGGTGGGAGACCCACATCACTGGCCGATATTTGACAGAGGAACCCATGGCATGGGCTGACTTCAAGATGATCTTCACCGCCAAATTCGTCCCAGTCTCAGCTAAAAAGGAAACGGAAAGGGAGTTCACCAACATGACTCAAGGAAACTCTTCTGTGGAGGACTTCGGGCGTAAGTTCCGGATCTTGGAGTATTTTGGGTACAAGATGGATGAAGAAAGGAGAGTGGATCACTTCATAGAGCGTCTTCACCCTACCATCAGGCCCCATGTGATGGCCAGCAAGCCTAAAACCTTCGTCGAAGCCTACAACACTGCTTCAGACATGGAAAAGACTATAATCCCTGCCCAGTTTCCACCCAAGGGGTACTTGGGTTTCACTGAAGGAGCCCAAGGCCCGAGAAACAACCACAAGAAGGGTCAAGGATGTCATCAAGCTAAAGGAAGACATGGAGGAAAAGGGAAACCCCGTCAAGAGAACAACTGACCTCCTTGCTGCACCTACGGAAAGGGGCACGCCGGTGAGTGCCACTACAAGAAGAAGACATGATTTTGATGCCACCAAGAAGGACATCTGCAATCCATTTGTCCTATGCCGGATCCCAGAGGGCCAGGACAAGTGGAAGCTCCACCAGTAGCAGCCCCACCTGTGGCAGCCCCACCTATAGCTGTAGCCCCACCCGCTGGAGAGAGGAGGCAAGCTCGGGTGTTTGCCATTGATAATGAGGAGGCTGAAGTTAATGCTAATCGGTTGATTGAGGGTAATAACCCTTAGAGTTTTCTTTTATGTTTTAAGTTAAGCATGTAATGGTCTAATGCATGATGAAAAACAATGTAGGCATGCTTGAAGTCATGGGACATAATGTGAAAGCTTTGTTTGACTCTAGATCTACTAATACTTTCATTTCGAGAAATCTTGCAACTATGCTTTGTTTGGATATCAAGGATTTAGGGCATGTCTTAGATGTTACAACCCCGAGTGGTCAGATCTTTACTTCCCTTTTTAAAACTCCGGTGATACCTGTGAAATATCGAGATCGTGAATTTCCTATAGACTTTATCCTTCTTGACATGAATTATTTTGATGTAATCATTGGGATGGATTGGATTTATACTTATAGGGCCAACATTGACTGTAGCGAGAAGAAAGTGATCATTAAGAGACCAGGTCACCCACCTTTTGTCATTAGGGGTAGAAAGGATGCCACCACCAGCCTGTATGTGTCAGCC
Source organism: Alisma plantago-aquatica (assembly GCA_963693085.1). Taxonomy (NCBI): domain Eukaryota; kingdom Viridiplantae; phylum Streptophyta; class Magnoliopsida; order Alismatales; family Alismataceae; genus Alisma; species Alisma plantago-aquatica. The sequence goes on from OY856411.1 coordinate 601,200,838, forward strand.
TTGAAGGCAGAGCAGATGATGAGTAAAGGGTGTCAAGTTTTCCTAGAAGTAGTCACCAAGCCAGAACCCAAGGTGCAACCCTTAGAAAAAATAGAGGTAGTTAGGAGCTATGCAGATGTTTTCCCAGATGATCTACCTGGGATTCCTCCTGAGAGAGAGGTAGATTTCTCTATAGAGCTAGCTCCTGGTACAAGCCCTATTTCATGAGCGCCTTATAGAATGGCCCCTGCTGAGTTGCTCGAGTTAAAGAAACAACTGTAGGAATTACTAGACAAGGGTCTTATCCGCCCTAGCACATCACCATGGGGAGCACCTATTCTTTTTGTAAAGAAAAAAGATGGTTCGTTCCGTATGTGCATAGACTACCGGATGATCAATTAGGCTACCATTAAGAACAAATACCCTTTACCCCAGATAGATGACTTGTTTGACCAGTTGAAGTCAGCTCGAGCCTTTTCCAAGATCGACTTGAGATCGGGTTACCACCAGTTGAGAGTTAAAAGTGAGGATATCCCGAAAACTACTTTTAGAACTTGGTATGGCCACTATGAGTTTCTGGTTATGCCTTTTGGGCTATCCAATGCACCTAGTGTGTTCACGAACCTTATGAATAGTGTGTTTCAACCCTTCCTTAACTCGTTTGTCATAGTATTCATAGATGACATACTGGTTTATTCGGATGACTTAGATCAACACCAAGACCACCTAAGTAAAGTCCTTGATATCTTGAGAAAGCAGAAGTTCTATGGGAAATTCTCTAAATGTGAGTTTTGGATAGACCAAGTCATGTTCCTTGGACACATCATCTCAAGAGGAACAATCATGGTAGATCCGACTAAAGTGTCGACAGTTCAAGACTAGCCAGCACTGAAGAATCCCTCCGAATTTCGAAGCTTCTTGGGGTTAGCAGGATACTATCGACACTTCATCGCAGATTTCTCAAAGACCACCTTACCTTTGACCATGCTGACTCGGAAAGATGTAAAGTTTGTGTGGTCCGATGTGTGTGAGGCTCGTTTCCAGGAGCTGAAAGAGAAGCTGACCACTACACCCATTTTGACTCTACCATTAGGCAATGAGGGTTTTATGATTTTCCCCAATGCATCAAAGATGGGACTTGGTTGTGTGTTCGAACATAATCGGCATGTGGTTGCATATGCCTCTCGACAAGTCAAGCCCAATGAGGTGAATTACCTGACACACGACCTGGAGTTAGCTGCTATCATCCATGCCTTGAAGATTTGGTGACATTACCTGTATGGTGCCACTTTTGAGATCTTCATCGACCATAAGAGCCTGAAGTACCTCCTAACACAGGAAGACTTAAACCTACGACAACGACGATGGATGGAGTACATGAAGGATTATGACTTCACCATCACTTATCATCCAGGAAAGGTGAATGTCGTAGCCAATGCTTTGAGTCAGAAACAGCTCAGGTGTGCAGCTATTTTGTCCAATCAGTGGAAGAGCTTAGAAGAGCTGGTAGAATGGTTTCCTCAACCGTTAGATGATCGAGTTCGATTGGCCAACATCTAGATATAGTCTGAGTTGTTGAGTGAAATTGTAGCAGTACAGTTGGCCAGTGGGGAGCTTGACAAGATGAAGGGCTTGATGAAGAAGCCTCAGACCCGTCTTTCTTTGGGAATAGACGGAGGAATCCGATTTGAGAATCGTATATGGGTTCCTGAAGATTCACCGTTGAAGGAACATATACTACAAGAGGCTCATGGTTCTAAGTACATGGTACACCTAGGAACTACTAAGATGTTTAAGGACATGCAGAGGTTTTTCTGGTGGCCAGGAATGAAGAGAGACATTGCAGCTTATGTGGCCAGTTGTCTTACGTGCCAAATGGTGAAGGCTGAACACCAATGACCTGGCGGACTTTTACAGTCTATAGAGATTCTAGAGTGGAAATGGGAGCAGATCACCATGGATTTTGTGGTGGTTCTACCCCAGACCAAGAGAGGTCATGATGCGATATGGGTTGTGGTAGATCGCCTTACCAAGTCAACACACTTCCTAGCCCTGAAAACTACTGCCAAAGTGTCAGACTTAGCTGAGTTGTATATCATAGAGATAGTACGTTTACATGGAGTACCCAGTTCCATCATCTCCGATAGAGACCCAAAGTTTACTTCCAAGTTGTGGAAGCAGGTTCAAGAGGAACTAGGTACAAGGTTGAAGTTCAATACCACTTATCACCCCCAGATAGATGGCCAGTCAGAAAGGACAATCTAGACCTTAGAGGATCTACTGAGAGCTTGTGTGCTCGATTGGGGTGGATCATGGGAGCAGTACCTACCTTTAGCCGAGTTTGCTTACAACAACAGTTACCAAGCCAGTATCGGGATGCCTCCATATGAAGCTCTTTATGGGAGATTGTGTCGGTCACCACTTCACTGGGATGATGTTGGTGAAAGGACCTTATTGAGGTTAGATGAACTCCAAGTGTATGTTGATAAAGTCACTTTGACCAGGCAAAGGCTAAAGAGACCCCAAGACCAACAGAAGTTGTATGATGATGTGAAGCAGACTGATGTGCATTTCACTATGGGAGAACATGTTTTTCTGAAAATCCAACCGCTCCGAGCTATAGCTAAAAATAGAGGAAAGTTGATCCCCTGATATGTGGGTCTATTTGAAGTGTTGGAACAGATTGGTGAAGCTTCATATCATTTGGTGTTATCCCCTCAATATAGTATGATGCACAATGTGTTTCATGTGTCCAATCTAAAATGATATGTGCAAGATCCAAGCCATGTGTTGAGCATTGAACCCATTGAGCTTCAAGGAAAGCTATCTTATCCTGAGTTGCCTTTGCAGATTCTAGATACCAAGGTAAAAGAACTCAGAAATAAGAATATAGAGATGGTAAAGGTTCTTTGGAAGCACCATGTAGAGGATGAGGCCACATGGGAGCTGAAGACAGACATGGAAAAGGCATATCCCAATTTGTTTGTTTGATTGATGAATTTGAGGGCAAAATTCCTATAAGGAGGGGAGGATGTTATAACCCCATTTTCTAAAGCATGTAATGAGATTTGTAAATCTCTTTTCAAAAGATAAATGAAATCCATGGTTGATTTGATGGTTTGATTTGAATGAATTTCGTGTATGATAGCCTTGTGTGTTTTCTTCATGGGCCTTATTGGCCATTAAGCCCAATTGAAAGAAAAAGAAAAAAGAAATGAAAAAGGAATTCAATTGGATAAAGGAATACATAAGAAAATAAATAAAAATGATTAAAAGGTTAAAGGATATTTTCCAAATAGAATTTCGTGATATTAAGGTTCCTTGGGGTTCAAGGAACTCAGGATAAAAATAGAATGGTAAAGGAAATATAAAATATGAGGAAAATATGAATAAATAGGTGTTTTCTTGCAACTAAAGAAATGTAATCGTTTTCTTGAGATAATGATCTCAATTTTTGCAGGATGAAAGATAAAAACATAAACGATGTTCCCCTAAAATTTGAATTAAAAAGGAGTTCTAATTTGGGAGTTATTCCTTTTTCAAGCATTCCTCAAATATGATTTTATCTTTGAATTTAGGAAATCATTTTCCTTATTTGGCTGAGCGCGAGCATTGCTGGCCGTTGGATCTTGATCCAACCGGCACTGCCTATCATCGAGTTCCAGTAGAACTGGGACTGTAGCATAGTTATAGGGAAATTTCCCCCATCGCTTTTCTCGCAATCTAGTGCTTGTACACTTTTGGAAACCTCTTCATTGAGTCCGGGCATGAGAGGCGAAGCTTCTCGACCCTAATTTGTTGGGTTCCCATCGTGAATAGGAAAAACGCCCAATTGGGCTATGTCTTTGGTTGGAGGAAGGGTTAGGATAACCCTAACAGAGCCCCTATGACTTATAAATTGGACTCCTCCTAGTTGCTATCACCCTCACAACTCTGGACGACTGCTTCCCAAGTCGCAGAACTCCCTCCCTCGCTCTATTGTTTTTTCTCTGGCAAAGGACCACCGCGGCACCGCCGCATTGTCAAGACAAGAGAAAGGAGGAGGATGACAAGCAACATTTGTGGGATCAAGCACCATGATGAACCCGCTTGAGATCCAACACTCCCTGATCTGCGCGCCTGACTTACTCATGTAGTGGAGTGGGTTGACGCGGAACATTTGATCAAGGTCCATCGTGGACCTAAGCGCGATCCAACGGATCTGAAGTAAGGGAGACGCACGTGACCCAGGTGGTGGGGCTGATCGATGCAAAGTGTCCGATCTGACCAGTGGACCAGGGGCGCACTGATCGAACGACGACAGAAATTGGTAATTCTTTATCTCTAACTGAAATTATAGAAAAAAGTTTTTCTTTGCTAAAATCATAGAAATAGCAAGGGATGTCTGATGGAAAAACTTTATATATGAAAGTTGCATAGAAAAATGTGAGGAATAGGATAAAAATACTTTTAGAATCTAGTTCTTTTCCATTTTACAAAAGTACTTTAATTTGGTATAAAAGTGCATTAAAAAGTAGTTAGAAACCCTAATTGTATATAAAGGATGCATCTTTGAAGATTAATAGGTTAATTTGAAAGGTATTAACATGTTGATTAGTAATATAGAGTTTTCATCCGTTTTGTATAAAAAGTTGGTAGTTTTACGGTTTTAATCCATAAATGAAGAATAATATATATGGAAACCCTAATTGGGGTAAAAGAAAAGGGAAACCATGTTAATTCGGATTAAGAAAGTAAATTACTAAATAATGATCCGAAGAATGTTAGGAATATTAAAATGAGAGAATTTAAAGGTTTTAAGTATATTTGATGAATTAGGGTTCTTAATAACTAAGAATGGTGGCAAAACCCTAATTTCTAAGGAAACCCTAAAATTGGAATAGAAACCCTAAGGAATATGATGAAATTGGGTAAATATTGATAAAAGGAAACTTGTACTTTTATTTTAGGGTTTCTGTGCACTTTGCTTACTTGTTTGGATTTTCTCTCTCTACATAGTTGATTCTGTATCCAAATCTACAAATATAGGTATGTGGTTACGCTTATGAATATTTAGAGTTAGTTTTCCGAGGGTTTGTCGATGTTTTATCGGTTGCTTGAAATTAACTGTTGGATTCTTTTATTTCATGCAACTATAGAGTGACTATGACTATCACTATAAATATATATATAACTAGCTTAGATCTGGGTCCACCCCTGTGGCTATGAAAAGGCTAAAAAGGATTACCTAGAGTAAGGTCTAGGCTATCATGAGTTAGAAATTGGGCTACATCATATGTAGTGCCATGAGACTCTTAGCATACCATGAGTTAAGGAGTGGGCTACCTATGGGTAGTGCCATGTGACTCAACCCTAGAAACTGATTCACATGTTAGGTGGAATCATGAGGGGTATAAAGGGGATCTACCATAAGGAAGGTAGTATCCAGGTCCACTGCAGGGACAACGCAGGGGATAGGATATACATGGATCACGCAGTTATATTTAAACTGTAAAATTGTTTGTTAAATTGTAATTGATTGCAATACATTGTTATGGATAATTGCACGATTAGTGTTTCCCCCACATACCATCCTTGACTGACTGACGTTTTGTTTTTCGATGTTTTAGGTAAAAAACTAAAAGGACAAACACTAATTTGTCATATTGCGAAATACATGAATTAAAGTTCAAGGAGGATTAGTTAGATTAGTCCCAGTTCTGGATAGAAGTTTAGAAATCCAAATTTTTCAAAGGTATGCAAAATTTTATTTATTACAACTTTTCAGTATAGTCTAGTAGAATTTAATAACTATTACCAATTAATTGTCGAACCTTGATATGAAAATTATGGGTGCGGCTTCGACCTCTCGATCTCCCTTAATTGGGGTTTACCAGAAGGTGGGGTCATAACAGTTGTCTTACTGCTTTCTTTCTTCTTCTTACCTTTTTAGCTTTTTCCATCACAGTAGTTTCACTTCACTTTTCTTCACCCTTCTCCCCCTCTGATCTCTTTGGAGTTGACTCAGCATCGTCTTTAAATACCTTTTCTATTATACTTTCCACATCATCGTAGTGCTTTGTTACAAAATCATCTTCTTCAGTTACTTTCTGTCGTCCTTGTTCTTTGGCTTAGTTATTGTCACTTTGAATGACTTCCTTCTTCCCATCGCTCAGGAGCGGTATAGAAGTAGCAATGGAGAAAATTGGTTGTGACAGAGACACAACAATTGCAGGAAGGAGACCACGGTGGTTGCTAGGGCAATGTACTCCACAATCATCACAGTTGTGAGAAGGAGACCTTGGTGAGCAGAGGAGAATGACAAATCGATATTTGCTGTGGGGAGAAACGAAGACAGATGAGGGTTTGGAATTAGGATTTGGGGTTCTTTTGGGTGGAGATTTTCTCACGAATTGGTTTTTGCTCCAACAATCGCTCCTTTTGGGCATTCCATTTTTATTTTATTTACAATGATGCCACTACATTTTTGGAACGGGTAGCTTCACTACAGTACCCACACGGGAAATAAAAAAAATCTCTCTCTCTCTCTCTATATATATATATATATATTTGTATATATGTATACCATACACATCCCCAATAAAGATCAGAACAAAAAAGGTTATAAACTCATGTAAAACAATAACATATCAAAATTTTCTTTTTTTTTGAGACTTATAAGAACTTCATATATGGAGAACAGACTACCCCGATGAGTGAAGAAGTAAGCATCAAAATTCAAATGAATTGAATTTGTGAGTTTCATAAAGAATCACATGATACAAATAACTCTAGTAGAATATAACTGTGTTTTTGTTTCATTGAAAAACATATCACCATATATGAAGACACACACATGCACAAACACACACACACACACACACACATATATATATATATGTATATATATATGTCATAATTTGCTATACAACAAATGTGAAGGACTAATTGGGACATGGAAAAATGTATAGTGATAAAAGGATTGAACCCAAATGTCCCAAAATATCAAAAGGCATAAACTAGAATGTGATCTAGATGTCAACTACAATAGATGTTTCATATAATATCAACATCTAAAAATGTAATATTTTCTTCAAGGTAAGGATCTAATGGATTATTGTCTCAAAATGTTTTACTAAAACTTTGTGTTACATGTCTAATACTAGATTTATATTTGGGCATGATGATTTTTTGCTCAAAAACATTGAGTAAAAAGGATTTGTGCAACAACCTAACAACCATTAATCAATAAACTTAAACATGGGTATCTTATTCCAAATATTCTGACAAATGGACTTGGTAAACAAATGTTAACTACACATATTTGTAATACTAGATACTAATTTATGTCACTAGTATAATTTCAAAAATAATAAGCAGGGGGTGAGGGTATGGCTATTAATTAATTCATCTTACCACTATTTTCATGCAATTATACAACACTTATTTTGTTAAATTTGAAACATGCTTTTCAAATGACATGAATCTAAATCAAATTTTATATTTATTTAAACTCACTTTTCCGAGACGACATTTAGTTCACTTTTTATTGTGTTTTGTGTGGGGAATTTTTGGTCACATAGTGTTTTACTTTTATTAGAACACTAGAGTTATTCACAAGACAACATATGCAAACCTTACAGTTATTCACAAGACAACATACACATACCATCACATAAAAATAGATTAATGATTTTATATAAGTGGGTATAGGCCATGAAAGTTGGGGCTTGTAACCTGAATATGTATTGACATGCAAAGACTCAACAAAAGATACTAGAATAAAGGTGGCTATCACTGTCATGGTGTATATCCCTATGTATGCATTCTTTGGTGTGTTTTTTTATGATGGGTTTCTAGTTGTAATCTACACAACAACACACTTTTACCATTGATTACACATGACCATTGTGTATTAATCTAGGTTTTCATATTGATATGCATGAGAGGAGGCATGAATACATTCACATAGTACTAAGACGGTTACAAAACATGAAAATTATAGCATCATACATTGAAAATCCAATTGGTCCTAAGTGAGTTATATTCTCAAAATTATTCTTATATCTCAATACAAACATACATATGTTTCATAAAAAAATGTTGACAAAGTAGAGGCACTCCAGTAGGGTAAGCTTCCTAAATCCCTGGTTGAAGTCATGATCTTGGCAACCTAAAGCCCCATTCCTAGGGGCATACCATCCCCATCAGTGCACAAGTTGAACCTAGGTAGACATAAGTGGAATTGAGAAATACCATAATAAACCAAATGTAATGAGAAAAACATAAATACGACCTCCTCAAAGTTGACCACTTTTGTGACCCATCCTGACTAGATAAACCCAAGAGACCCACCTAGACCACAAGGGAGATCCGACGCAGAAGTAGTATCAATGGACATCTGACACTATGCACATATGTTTCCGAGGGGGATTTTCCAAGGGTAGAACACTAGAGCCTTCACAAGGAGAAGCCGAGCAACACTGAGCTATCCCTTGCCAGACTATTTGAATGTTTTTATTAAAAGAATTTATTTTTATATTCTATTATATATGGTTTTAAACTCTTTCTTTGAAATTATTTACTTTTTTATAATATATATTAGGGATCAAAATCAAGTGCCTATATTAGTTGGACGTTTGAGTCAACCTAAACTGTGATACCTAGAATTCATTCTTTAAGGAAAACATTAATGACTTTTAAATCTTTTAACATGAATTATTTTATGAGAATGACATGTAAGTTAAACGATACACAAAACTATTAATAAATGAATGATTTCCTTAGATTCGAGGTAAAAAAACTCATATCTCTTTCATTGTAATATATTGCATATGTAAACATGGACACTATACGTTAGTATCATTGTATGTTGAAAAATTAAGGAACTACATTCACAATTTTAAAATTCTTAATTGACATGGCTTGATTACCTAGTTCAAAGTAAAATTCTAAATTAACTTTGCATCTTGATCAAAATCTTGATTGCTTTGAAAAAATATTATATAACCTAATAAAATCGCATAAACAATACACCATGTCATAGGTTGAAACTAGGTCATAGTTCAGGCTTCTAGTTTTATTTTTCATGATTTTACTATCTTCTAATATTGTATATTGGCTTACTTGTAATGGGAGTTACTCAACTACTTTCCACATCATTATTTTTTATAATGAAAGTCCAATAATATCTTTCAGTTTCATAGATCATAATCATAAATGTGATTATCACGGTTAGGTAGAATCTCATATATATATGGATGTATATATAATGTACGGTGAACTAAATATCGAGATTCAATATATGTTTGTAATGATATGAATTTATTATTGTTCAAAATATTGTGATTGGTTTACAAAGAGACAATTATTCTTCATTTACTTATAATCCTATTAATGCATATAATAACATTTCATGTTTTATTCAAGTTTATTACCATTGAATTAATATCACACATTCATCCTGATACACAACTTTACACACAATAGTTCATGTTAATTAAAAAAATAGCAAAATAGTCTACGAATAATATTTTTTTATAAATAGATTATTAATATCTTTAAATTAGATTTATGAACAAATGATATAACACTAATTTTATGTAAGTAAACATAAAATGAATAATTTTATATTTTATCATGCTTAAGATGTTCCTAATAATGTTTGTCCAATTTATGTCACATGATTTGTCATTTAAAATTTAGAAAATTCTCTAATTCAAATTTAGGTAAAATGTTACCGTTTGTAAAATCAAATTATTGTCCTAGAATATCAATATTTAGTATACATCGATGTGAGGCTATATTTTACAATTTTCAATTACACCATCACCAAGAAAACAATTTCTCATGCAAAATACCTAATAATTAACAAATAGTTTCTAGATAACCGGAAGTATTTATGTTTAAGCAAGAATTGAGAAAACTACAAATAGATAGATAACACCCAACTTCGGTAGTGGTCTGATATATGCAAATATATGTAACTATTTAAAATATACAGTCATTATTAAAGTGTTGATCATTAGATTTCTCCATAAATTAATCTTAGTAGGAATCAACAAAACCTAGGGATCGTCTAACCCATGGACGTCTCTTGCTCCAAGTGTCATCTACACACATAATTATGAATAGGCTAGAGTTTCAGTGAGCACTACCTTCTTCAAAATTAATCCCATGTTCGAGTTAACATAACTAGGTTTTTTTAGGATCAGACCATGTTGGCTAGCTCCTATATTCCATCTTTGTGGTTTCTCCATATCATGTCCAATAAAAGATCTACGTTACACTATCATGGGAAAAGATACATTAAGCTTGTTCTCATTTCTAGGACATTGTCACATGATCATTGTGTCTAGGACACATAGTCACATGAAAACACCATGGATGATTGTGCCTATTAATTCTCCTTCCTCTAAATAGTTAAAAGAAGATGTATGTTAATGAAACCATATAAAACTAGAAAACTCCACAAACCAATATTATATTTTCCATTTGTTTTCCTCCTTTTCACATATCTAAATTTTCTTCGATCAAAATGACAACTTTTTAATCTTGTAAATAGTTTTGTAACTCAAACACAAATTCCCTATATACTTTTCAATCTCTAAAACCTTCCATATAAAAATGAACTATACTACTATTGTTATGATGTTTAATTCAAGGTAGCATATTGTATTCTCTCCATAATGCCTTCATCTAAATTTATCAAAAAAACTAACTATCCCACTATACTCTAAATTAAGAACTGATATTCCACATTCCAAAAATATATTGAATGGTTAAAGTGATGTCCCAAAATTATCAAACTATTTCCTAGGGCATAAAACAATTCTGTTTGCAATTGAGAAAAATATATGTGATGCATTTTAAAATGAAAGCCATGAATTTTTTCTCAAAAGAATTCATGTGTTGCATATTTAAATTATGATTTTATTTTAACACACTTATCAAACACAATTGTAGCAAAGATAAATAATGATATAAGATTATGAAATATATCATTTCATTTTTAGTTCATTTCATATACATATATAGTGACCTAATTGGTTTAATACCTTTGATTAATTCCCACATGATACAAAACCCTAAGAATGATCCACTAAAATATAATCTTAAATATCACCATGCAAAATGTAGAATGCAACTTAAACTAATGGATGTGAGAGTATATGTAGAAGGAAATGCCATAATCACTAAGATTTCAGTCACATGACTTGTGCATAATAATAAAAAAGACCTTTTCAATCCTTACGTTGATTTTCAATAGCTATAAATAAAAAATTTGATCTATTATCTGATCCGCATGTCTAAAGTTTTTCTCAAATATCCAGTTATCTCCGACTGTAGTGCTACCAAGAGGCAAACCCACCAAATACCAAGTTCTAGTTGGATGACTTGGACTATTAAATAGACATGTATCTTTCAATGCTTAAAAATATGACTTCTCCGCATTTAAAGTTGTGGAATCTTGGTAATCACACAATCTCAACATATGGGAATGACTTTTTCATTTGTAATTTTGCATAAACTATTGTTTTTTCACACTTATTATATTAGTAGAAAAATCTGATTTTTATTCAATCATTTAGATGCCAGGAACTTATATTCACTATAAAAATCATTGGGAAATAATAGTGCAAGCATTTCGATAAATTAGAAGACTTTTTGCTACAATTTATTAGACAAATTCATGCACTCACAATGAGGGCAAAATGATGAATCATAGAGAAATCACTATATAACATATGATCTAAAATATAATTGTAGTACGTAAGTATGTGAAATTGAAAAGATATTTGGTATGGTTTTCTAGATTAATAATTATGTAGGACATCATTTATATTTTCATATTTCTATTTTCATCATTATTTATGCCTTGTAATTGAATCCCTAGTTTTTATACCACTCATGGTTGATTAGGTGGATATTCTAAAATATATGTTTAGTTTTCCTTTTATGAGGGGCATCTTTTTTAATAAAATAAACCAAATAATATTTCCTCAATTCCTTTTTGTGATTTGGTTATTTATAGGGACGACATGAAAGGATGATGTGGTATGTATAATCCTTTGTGTTCCTAAGTATGAAGGGTATGTTATATTAATGGTTTAAATAAAATACACAATTACTTTTTCAAATTAATATCATCAATTGTCCTTATAATTAATATTTTAATTATAAGGGGAAAGTCTACTTGCCAACTAAAAGAAAAGAAAGTGGCTTACTTGAAGCTTCACAATGATTCCCTAAGATGTTTCTCCAAGACCTCATAATGTATGTGTTAACATAGTAGACTTAATGATCTAAGCTTTAGGTTGGGAATTATCATCAACATTTAAATCAAAACACAAACATAGCTTGGAAGGTGGTAGACAAGGTGGAAAATGCAATTTTATTGGGTTCAACATGAAAAAATAGATAGCATTATGAACTAATATCTAGATGTCAAGGATATCCTAAGAGTGAATACATAAGGACCTAAAATGGAAAATTGATTTAATTTTTTCAGAATTAATTTTATAACAAATCATGTACTATGCATATTTAGTCAAACTATTCTTAAATACTTAGTTTTAGTTGATACTCAAACACATTTTATGACATGATTAATCCGGAGGTAATGTACCTATTATACATAGACATGCAATTTTTTTCTTTTTTCTTGTTCCAATCTCTTATTGAATCATTTTTCCTTCATTTCAGATCCATAGTTAGTGTCACAATCCAACTAATAGAAGTAATTCGTGAACAATGCTCTAGATACTCTCGTTTTTCCTCATCTTCCTTTATTTGTCAGCTCCATGGTTGGGCCTAGGAAGGGCCATCATGTTATTCCTCAAATGCAACAACTAGAATCCTCAACATACCCTAATGACAATTTTGAACTTGTGTCTTCACCACATTGCCTCTTTAATAAGTGAAGTCCATGTAGGTTGGCATGTCTAGACAAAGGGTTGTGTACATGATAATTTTCACCTTGATGTGTAACCTTGCCCATGTGTTTCTAAATCAGAATCATGGGATGCGATTAGTGGGTCTTCTGAAAAAAATTAAATAGGTGGATAGGGAGTAGGTTATGAATGCCAATGGGTGGAAAGGAAAGGATGGTAGTGGATACAATTACTGTTTTGTGTCTCCCTATCTTTCATATTTATCAAATACATTTACCCTTATTCAAATGGATAGTTCTCCATTATTCTAGTTCATTTTGTCTCAGGTTGTCTTCCTATACAAGGATCTTTTCTCAAGATCACTCTATTATTGTCCCATATGTATGTCATATTCCCTCCACATCAAAAACAACTATATGTTCCCCTATGTCATAGTCACTCTAGACTTTTCTATTTATCTAGTTTTTTATTCATGAAAATTAAATATCCTAACCATCAACTCACCCAACTATAACCATGTTTTTTTAGTGACTTGAGATCTTTACCATGATTTCTGAGTTGGGTTACATTCTCCTTTTAATGTAAATTATAATGTATATCTAGTTATCTCCCCTGTTAATTTAGTTCGTCACAATCTCCTTTGATTTATATGGAACATTATAATCATATTATTGATAGGTTATCATTCTATATTTAGTTTCCCATGCATGTTCAATATAACATGGGACTGTTGTATCTTATTATTAGTACTTGAGACCAATGTTTTAAGAACTGGATCGGTGTTTGGACCGGTGTGATCAATCCTAATTGAGCCAGGTTTAACCCGGGTGGTTGAATTGTTTGAAATGGAAATGATATTATCATGATGTTAAATACAATTGAAAAGGAATAACCAAACCCATTAACACATTATAATTCAATTCGTGGTCTCACAGTCAAACCAGTTGAACCGAGCACACTATGTATATACATATACATATACGTATATATTTGTACATATTTATTCATAATATTTATATATATACATATAGTTCATCAAAAATATATATAGATATTCATAGACATATAAATATATATACATATATAATACATATATGTCAATATGTATACAAAGATATGTATATATATGTACATTTATATATATATATATATATATATATATATATATATATATATATATATATATATATATAGATATATACATATATATATGTATGTATTTTTATGTATATGTGTATATATATGTATATATATACTTATAGATCTATGTATATATATATGTATATGTATGTACACACACACACACACACACATATATATATATATATATATATATATATATATATAAATATATATATATATATATATAAGCATATATGATAGAGAGTCTATTTAGTTTATTGTTTTAGTTAATTGTTCTAGTATATTTGATATATGGGCCCAAGTGAGTCCTTGTCCCATTAGAGAACAAAGGAGATTTTCCTCCCCTTATAGGTGGATGCTGCCGCTAGGCGTTGCTAGGCTGCATGCAGGGATTTCCTATCCCGCCTCTTCTTGGAGCCATCTCCATCTTCAACAACAATGAAATTGTCTTGAAGTTTCTCCTTGCTATGGTGACACCACCATGTATCTTTCTTGCATCCATCATTGATGTTTAAGCTACTGCCATTGTTGCTCACTTGGAGGAGTCGTCGTTGCCTCCCTATATGTTGTTATCGGTACCCAACATCATCTATGCATCCATTTATATTGAAATATAGTCCTAAATCAAGGACATATCTCCTCTTTATGTTAATATTGGGGCTACATCATCTATTGCATCTATTGAGATCTAGTCCCAAATATGGGATAAAGATCTCTCTTTATACAGATTTTGGGGAAAAGTCTCCCTTATATTGATTTTGTGGAGATCCAGAAGGAAAAATCCATCTTTTAGTGTTAAATCTGGAGTTTTTGTGTTACTATTTACCGTTGACACGACATCTCTCTGGCAGAGATATTCTTTGTTGGTGACTTCCTCACTGCTTTCAAATACAACACGTCACTTTTAGACACAGAGTGTTACTCGCTTCTGCCCTGAGATTTAGTTAATCAACTTGATGTGTTGCCTTAAAACATGGTGTGTTAGCATACAACCGCTTTTACAAATTTGGCGTCATGACATGAGACACAACGTGTCAAATTTTGACAGGGTGTGTTACTACTTTGCTGACGTCTTTCTGCCACACAACCTATACGTCATGTCAGTATACAACATGGTATGTTGTTGCCTTATTACCTCGAGCTCTATCAACTGACATAACATATCTCTTCATTGACATGACATGTCTACTTCTTCCTGTTTCTACATCTTGGTGTGCTACATCTTCTACTCATGATGAAATGTTTTATATAACACATGCTTATATCCTTTCTTACCAACAATAATTATCTCCCCTTTCAGCAATTTTATATTTTTTAACACTCCCCCTCAAGCAGATAATCCAAAAGTGGGTACATAGGCATGTAGCGGGAGCTTCTTGCTCAGTATGAAGTAGCATCTGGAGCAGATCAATCAAAAATAGATAGGCATCATGGTCTTCGTGATAGTCACTATCGTCATCAAATAGGCCAGAGAGTGCTAGAACAAAAGAAGCCATAGATAATGTGCATACATGGACAAGAAAAGAGTCAACATGCTCAAGACACGAACAAGCCAAGAGTGCTAGAACACAATAGCAGACTATAAATGATGTAGCTGGATAAAAGACTTGTATCAGAAGTAGAATGCAACAAAAAGTCTCCAAGATGAACTCCAATAGTATAAAAGCATAAATATCTATCGCAACAACAATTATCCCTTTCTTACCATGACAAAATGTTTTATATATGGCATGCTTCTATCCCTTTCTTACTAGCAACAATTATCTTTTCCTTTCAACAATTTTATATTTTTTAACACTCCCCCTCAAGTAGATAATCCAAAAGAGAGTACATAGGCATGTAGCGGGAGCTTCTTGATCAGTGTGCAATAACATCTATAGCAGATCAACCATCAATAGATAGGCATCATGGTCTTCATCACAATCACTATCGTCATCAAATGGGCCAGTGAGTGTTGGAACACAAGTAGCCATAGATAATGTGCATACAATGCATGGACAAGAAAAGTGTCAAAATGCTCAAGGCACGAACAAGCCAGAGAGTTCTATAACACCATAACAAACTATAGATGACGTAGCCAGATAAAAGACCAATATCATAAGTAGAAAGCTGCAAAAATTTTCCAAGATGAAATCTAATAGTAGAAAAGCATGAAGAGACATTACAACATGTAAGTTAGAAAAAATACCATCATCATCATCTCATCTTATAATATACATCATTGTAGCAAACGTCAAAGTCTAGAGAGTGGTGGATCACAGTCACAGTAGATGTGTGCAAGGCCCTTACAAAGAGTCAACATACAAATAGAGCATGGACGATAGTAGTGCAAACTCGCAAAGAAGGAAGTAAAATGTGCTAATAATAGCACAAGTAGAAACAATGATGTCACTGGATAGAAAAACAACCAACAATAGCAGAGAAGTAGATAACTCCATAACAACATTTGAGATGATGATGAATAAGCAATGATAACAACATAAAGCTCCATATAGCAGTAAAAAGAAGCATGAAAAGTCCACATAATAGTGGAAGGATCCTCATAGAAGCAAAAGGAACACCATAGTAGAAGAAGGGTCCATATATCAGTAGTAAAAGTGGCATGAAGATCCATATAGTAGCAAAACTAAACTCTTCTTCTTCTTCTTCATCTTGCCTCCATCTCATGTCTTCACTCTACACTTCATCCTCCATTCTCTCCCTCACACCAACCACAAAAGAGTCAAGAGAGTGGTTGGAGTGGAGAGTCAAAAACAATGGCAGAGGTAGGGCTGGATAGGCAAATATGTGTAGGAGGTAAAGGATAACTCGAGTCAAGGTGCAAAATGACCTGATTAGATAGATCTTTGCAGAAAAATAAATGAATCTTTCTCTGATTAGGCTAAAAAATGGACCCGATTAGCTTATATATGTAGAGTGTATATGAGGGACGATAGAAAAAGAAAATGAGGGGTTAGGCAAAAGGCAAGTAGGGCTAAAAGATCCATTTTTTAGTTTATTCTATTTGTCTATTTGCAAGCTGACTTGGGATTCTCCCAAGCTCCAGCTTGAGTGGGAGTGTTAGAGAGTCTATTAATTTAATTGTAGTCTATTTGTAATATGGGCCCAAGTGTGTCCTTGGACCATTAGGGTTTGTCATGTGTCTGTATGCTTCCCCCTTATCCTATTTATAGGAAAGAGTGGTTGCCTCCTATCTATCAAGCAATAAGAAAAACCTACATGAGGGGGTTTCCTCACTGTATCTCATATTCCACAATATATGTAGCCACACACATATATATACATAAATAAATGTATATATGTCATATGATTCCCCTTCCAACCAAGTAGATAAATCATGTTTTCTCTTTTATGTAATCAAAATATGGTAACAGTTATGTAAGTCAGGAGTTTATTTTTGAATTATGCTTTTTTGAATTTAAACCACTGGTTTGGACCGTTCAACTAGTTGGACCGATTGGACTGTGTTTCTGACCGGTTCGACCTGAAAAGAACACATAACTGGTTTTTTAAACTTTTGGACCGATCAGCAGTTGGTTTTACCGGTCTGAACGGTTGGACTGTCTTGTCTGATTCAATTTTGAAAACACAGCTTGAGACTCCAAAAATTATTATATACTCTTTGATGCAATATTCTTTTGTCTCCTAGACTCCTATATTACCATTCTTGTTTTGGCTACATTTACCTTGTGAGAACCTTTTTTCTTTGTAGGACAACATCTTAAATGTGACTTGGTTGAACATATAATGTTCCAAAATGATAAAAATGAATGTGACTAGGTTCTATGTTTGAAAAAAATCATTTGCACCTCTCTTTCATTTCCGTTGTCATGCCCCTTGATCTTCACCTTATAAAAAGATTAATATCCCAATAAATGAAGCTATGAGATTTTTTATTGTCCATCCTGATTGTCTTCACCTTATGGACTTATGAAATGAATATACTACTTTTTTTCTACAAATCTTGAAACTATTACATTTTAATATATATATGTATAGTTCTTTCTTCTATTCAGTCCATATTTAATCTCATCATTAAATACAAGTAAGCTTTAGCTTTCTCTTAACCATTAAAGAGTATTGGTTTGTCCTTAAATAGATTGAGGTTATGAAGAGTCTAATCCCATATATACAATGTACAAACAATAAAACTTAAGATATGAAGTAAATAAACAAATAAAAAATATGCATAAGAAGATCATGGATGAATAATTCCCAAAAATTTAAGATGAAGTGTACACATTTTGTAGCCCATATACTTTTCAAATGTTGTTATTGTTTTACAGGAGCATGCGAAGTGAAAATTTTAACTTTTTGTTCTCTAGTTTTTACATGAGGAGTAGTTATATAGTTTTATAATGACAAGACATCTATCATATGATTATGTTGTTACACTTACATGTGAATATTTTGTTTCCCCCACATACTCAGTATATCTTGAAATGCTAATTGTGTTTTGGTTTCATGCTGTTTTAGGTTATACTTAAAGTAATCATGAGAGACATACATCTAGAGAAGAAGACACAAAAAGAAAAGATCTAAAGTTATTCTGGATAATTTATACAGATAGATTTATTTCCTATTGTAAAAATTAGATTTTCATTTCATGTAACTACTTAGTGGAGATTCTATCTTCATATTGTTGTCAAACTTTATTCCATTCAATGAAATTTATAATTATTTTTGGTTAATTTCTAAATCTAGATCATGTAAATATGATAATGGTCCTTTCCCTCTTGGTCTTCTTGAATATGGGATAACATGGGGAGGGGGTCGCTATACATAAACCTCAATAATCTTCCCTTTAGGCTAATAATGGTTTCAAACATCACCTTTAGAAACACTCATGTACCATTCAGAAGGATACATCTAATGTAAGAAAATTGGACCCTACACATTCACTTCCCTAGTCAAATGAACAACAAGGTATACCATGTATCAAAGAATGAAGGAGGGAAATACATCTCAAGTTGGAATAGGGTAACTACCACTTCTCTTTTAAACTTATCAATATTATCAAGATCACTAAACCTATTGCATAGAGTGTTGAAGGAATAACAAAGCCTAATGATTGCAAACCTTACATGCTTTGGCAGTATAGAACAAATAGCCAGAGTAAATATTCACTGCATTAGAGTGTGGCAATCATGAGACACTTCAAATCCTTTATTGATACTAATCCAATGATATTGGAAAAGTATCCATGTGATACATTAACATTTAGCAAGCACTCATACAAATATATCTTCTCTTGTCTAGAGAATCTAAAATAAGTAGGTGGTAAATATGTGTGACAATTGTGCATAATTCCTATTATTGATTCTTTTCTTATATCTATTTCATGTAGGTCCATTCTAGACCTGATGACATCTTTAGTCTTATTTTGTAAATTCAATATAGTATCAATGATGCTATCACAAACAATTTTGTCAACATGCACAACATTGGTATAATGCCTAACTATAAAAAGAACTCCAGTAAGGAAGATCCTAGAATATTGGCATGTCCATGAATAAAGATAGTTATGTGTGGGAATCGTAAATTGTGATCCCTTACCAAATGCATTGATAGTGTCATTTACTGTTTCATAAACATCCTCCCCAGATACATGTTTAGGAGCATTTGTTCCTCAATGGAACCATTGAATGCTATTTGAAACCTTTGGTAAGGATGCACTTTTAGAAGAAACCTTGGATGACCAAGATATACAATCTTGTGACCATATGTTTTTCATATTAAATCAGTGTTTTTCCTCACATATAGGGCATGATTTGGATCCTTTCGTGTTGTATCCAAAAAGATTATCATATGTTGGAAAGTCATTAATAGTGAAAACAACATAGCAAGAAAATGAGATGCCTCTCTATGTGAAGTATCATAGGTCATCACACCTTCTCCCTAGAATTTCTTTAAGTCATCAATCAGAGGTTCAAGAAAAACATCAATGTCATTGCCAAGTTCTTTTGGGCTTGATATTAACAAGGATAGCATGGAGTACTTATTTTTTATACATGACCAGGGAGGAAGATTGTATATAACAATTATTATAGGCCAACTGCTATGTTGGATGCTTAATATTCTGTATGAATTCATCATGTTGGTTCAAAGCCTAAGTCTTAAATTCCTGAGTTCTGCAATAAATTTAGGATACAATAAATCAATTTTATTCTATTGTGGGAATCACACACATGTTGTAGGATCCCGTCATTGTTTTTTACCTTTGTATGCCAAGATAAATTCTAGCATATGTTGTATTGGAAAACAACTGTTGAAAGTGTGGTATTATAGGTAGATACCACATCACCTTGGCAGGAGAGCCAGTTTTAGCCTTACCCAATGTCGTCATTTTGTACCTTGATGCCTCACATTTTTTACAACATTTCAAACAATGTAGTCCTTTTGAAATAACACACAATCATTCAGGCTTGCATGTCTCTTCTTATCCTCCATTCCCATTGGGCACAAAATTTTCTTTATTACATATATTGACATTGAAAGCTCGTTTCCTTTGAAAAGATTGTTTTTTTTCAACAAAGAAAACATAGATGTGAAGCTTTGTTTCTCCGTCTATTGTTGGCCTTTAGAGTATACAATCTCAACATAACACTCATATTTGTAAACTTCGTACAACCTAAGTATAATTCTCTCTCAACATCATGCACAATGTTTCTAAATAAGGAAGGTGGATCAGTAAAATTTACTTTGTAACTATCTATCATTGCATCAACCATGTCTATTGGAATTAATTTGTTCACATTGTTCATTCACATCAATATCATAGGCGATTTCTTCTTTAACACAAGTATCACTATCGACATCTATTGATCTCATAGTGGGATCTCTCCATGACAATACCATTATGTATAGCCATGTACACTCTTGTTTCACATGACACATCTTTTCATTTCATCAATGACGTCGAATTTCAAGTTGTTACTGTAATTCCTTCATGGAGAATAGAGAATATATCAAGGTTGTATCTTATGTTCCTCCACAAATCTTATGAATTGATCAAGACCAGTAATAAACACCAGTGTAGTGATTTGGAATGGAAATCCATCATAAAACCAATCTATGATCACAGGGAAAATGAGTACTGAATCAGGTGTTAGCTATGTCAATTTTAAAATAAAATATGAATGAATTAAGTCTGATCTTCGCATTTAGGGTTTAGAATGTAGGCTTGTGTAATGAATGTGTACCACCTATCCCATTCTTGAACACCAAATATCACTAGTAAGAGTATAATGTGTGTTTGATTTTCAAGAATATTCTAGTGACATTTTCCCACATTTCTCCAAGTAGCACCCTACTTTTTAAACATATCTATTACTGAGTGAAAGAATAACTCTATAGGGGATATCACAAACATGATAATCATTGAATAAAAAAGATTTCATATATAAAACAATAGAAGACAAAGATAATAAGTCTCATAATCAATTCCTCAACATAACTCACACATAAACCAATCTGATATGTTCATGCTTAAAAACCACACAATTTCTCATAACATGAAAAGAAATATGAACTAGTTATATTTGGCACCCCACCAAGACTTTTCTTTTGAAGATCCTTGAGCTAGTCCTTGCATGTCAGATGAATTTACTCCTCTAAGCTTGTTCCTTACCTATAAGGATTGCGCCCATGGAAAGAAAAATAGAAAATATGATTAGAGTAAGTGCCAACGGGAGTAACTTTATATGAGATGAAAATATGCTATACTTTTGAGAAAACTTCAATTCAAATATGATAGACATTGGATTCTTGCCATGTCACTTATCTTCATATTTATTTATCTTGATCATTGACATTATTATCTTGGGCTGAATATGTTGTGTTTCATCTTTAAATATTCTCTCAAGAGAACATTTCTCACACAAAGCTTAAGCTACCAAGAGCTCATTGCTCACACAGAGCTTATGCACCCTGGTGCCCATTGCTCACATAGAGCTTATGCCAAAAAAGCAAGTTAATTTTGGAAGGAAAAACCATAATTCATCCATCATATTAACATTGACCTTAGGCATACCAGCTTAAAACATTAAATTTGACACATAAAGCATGTGTATATTATGATGAAAGTAATGTATGAGAAATATATAATGAAATCTATAATATGATTCATAATCAATTTTCTTGCAAGGATTCATTAAAGCATGTACTTGATATCCTTATACTTAATTTTCATAATTATAAGAGAATATAAAACCCTTTAATTGTGCTTTTTACTTAGAGTGCATGATCCACTTATCCAATCTCGGAGAAACTCGTACTAATTCTTTTGAGGTTGGTGAAATCCTAGATTTCCTAAAACTATTATATTTTACATCAATTACCATATTAATTACAATATAAATATTAATTTGGGTCACACAAGAAAACATGGTCATATATTATTGAATTTGATCCTAAAAACTTAACATAAAGATTCCTTATCAAACACCATTTTCTATGACTATTTATTCATACTTTTCTGATGAGTTGTTCATTTATTGTGAATTTCCTTATTCAGAGCCAAATAGGAAATAGTGTTAAATCCACATTGATATATCTTACCCTCTTTCTATTTCATGAGTTTTTACCTAGTGCGTTTAGCGCATCTGTAGTTTTGGGTTTGCCCACGTTGTCTCTGTTTACCAGCGAGGAAGGTGTTTCTCTCAGGGCTTTTCTCAGCCACATTATTTGGTTCTTACTTCTCAGAGTTCTCGGTGATCTCATTTTGTTTTCCTTGGGTTTATGTACCCTTCTCTGAACTCGATGCTCCTCGACCTACCTAGTAATGGAAGAGGTTTGAACTCGTGTTCGTGGGTGCCTCTTGACACAAGCATGGCATCCGTGGATTTGGCAGAACACCACAAACTCGATGGTGTTTTTCCTTCTCATTTTGGCACTAGATTTTGTTCTTCCAGTGTCTTGGGAACCTGGAAAGTAGGCAATGGTTGTAGTTGCATTGTTTTGTGTCACGAGTACTCGAGAAGGGGGTGAATCTGCTCTGGTTGTTCTCTTGATTTCCCTCATATTCGTTTCTAATTTTTGTTTTTCAACAGGGGCAAAATTGTCACTTCAAGCGGGTTTTATTTCAACACTGGGGCAATTTTCCCACCTATCTGTGGAGGTGGTTGAGTTGGCAAACCCTGATTGGGCTAACTCAAACCACATAGCCAACTCCCCCTCTCCCTTTGTTTCTCGTGAGATAGATGTTGATCTAGCTTTTCTGATTTTTCCTAAAGTTCATAACTATTTTTCTGTTGGGCCAAAAATTACAAATAAATAGTCAATAAATTCATAAAAATGTAATCTTTCTAATGGTGTTGGTTTGGTTGCCTAAAATAAATGATTAATAACAAGTGATTTTTAATGGATTCATCTAAATAAATAATATATTGCAAAATTCATAATTAATAATCTATAAGTCAGAAAAATATAATAAAATATGTTTTGAACTCATAATAATATATACTAAAATATAGTATGGTTTTCATAACTTAATTCACATAAAAGGAAAAAGGTGATTTTTAGGGTCTGATTAATCAAATATGAAATTGACCCAAAATCTACATATGTGCTTAATAAGATATTTGGAGACCTAGACTTGGATCTAGAAGTGACTTTGGGCTGTTTAGACTCTAAAGAGAGGTATGTTTGCATCACTTACTATTGTTTTTGTGCAATTAACCTATTTTCTTTATTCTCTTGGTCTTATGGACATTAGCCTACACCATATCTTGTTCTTTTGGAAAATATGCTTCATGTGAGGTACATTATATTGTTACTGATCTTGTGATCATATTTGGACATTCTCTTGGTCTCTTTTTTATGATATGCTCATAGTGGAACATTATTTTGTGAATGTGCTTCTTTGCCCACCTTTGTACGTAGTGGATGTTTATATGGCACATTATGTGATGGCATGGATTCTCTGATCGTACTTTATTTTGTTGTATGCTCTCATCTTTCTTATTCTCTTTTATACTTGCTTACTGTTTTTTTATGCATCACGTGGTGACTCCTAGTATAATGTTACATGTTTTTTTTATGTGGATGTGAAAATTCCCTCATATGAATGCAGATGTGAAAATTCCTGCATATGAAAATATTTAGGGCAAACGTGCCTAGGAAGATGTTGACATACCCTTCCACTCCATATTTTAGAGTAGATGTATACAAGACCCTACTCACCCCCACATTACTTTTTAAAGATGTGTTATTTTCCTACCTACATGTTTATATTGTCTAGTATTATATAAGGTGAAACACATGAATGCTTTATTTTTATACTTTGCTCTTATTTGTCTCTTTTTTTGAGATTCTTTTCTTTTATTCCCGATTGGGTAGTCCTATAGTTTTATATGGGAAGCCTTTTATTTTGACTTCCTTTATTCCATTTGTTTCTCAATTCCTTTTTAGCATGTACATACTGATTTTTTTTGTTGATGTTATCTTTTATCTTCCTTTTGTGGGGTACACTTGCAACCCCAAGATTAGGTAAAGGAGGATACAACCAGCTTGGAGTAGGACCACAACAAGGTTAATCAAATCTTTGTAAGAGACCTTATTGAAGTTGTTAGGTGATCCTCAACTAGTCCTATATGTAGTTAGTTTTTCCTTTATATCTCCTTACGTGGTGAAAGACTAGTTATGATAACAAGATTTGTAATGGTTAGATACATCTTTATTTTCCACTACTACTTTGGTGTTATGATACATTCATGTTGAATAAATTGGTTATCATCTATTTTTGATAAAAAAATAATGTGGCGTTTGATTCAGGGGATGTTGCCTTTTTATTTTAGTAGGGAGTAGTTCCCTCTAGGATCCCACTCTTTATAGTTCAACCCTAAATAATCTTTCATATGGATTAATTGAATAAATTTAATAATATTCACTTTTTTATTTCACTATCAGGCATTGGAGTGAACCTTGCTCAAGTTGGACTCCAAGTTGCAAATTTATCCATAGGTTGGGACTCAATCTTCTTACCCAAATCCCTACCGCACTGGAACACTGCTTCCCAATGCCTTCCTCTTTTCCCACTTCGTCCCCTATATATTAACATATGGTAGATAATCTTCATGGATTTGGGAATAAAAATTAGTCATCATTTCCCTATAACACATTGACCGACGGTCTCCTAGTCCCTTACTTTACTCATGTCCTCTCTGGAAAATGAAAATGAGGAGTTGGTTGCTCCACAGGTGTGTTGAAGCCCCTGAACCAATTAAGAGACTTTCTCATAACCTTCTTTCTTGTGGATTTTTCTGTCCTAGGTGGTGACCCTAATTTTCACTCTTCTATGTTCTTCTTTTATAGTTCATGAATCCATGATTGCTTTAGACGATTTGGGTGACGATTCTTCATGATTTTTTTATTCATCTCCACCCAAACTTGTGGTTTCATTCATTGAGGCTTACCACTGATTCTATTTGCCTGTGTTGGTTGGTGCTGCATAGAGGAGGGTGAGATGGCCGATGGTTAGACGGTGCTCGTGGCGGCAACACACTGGTCTTAGAACTCAATTGATGGTGGAGAATAGTCTTACGAGACCTTGTGGTGTTTATGGGTCCTTTTATAAGGGTACAAGACAATGGACAGTGATGGCATAGATCATGGCCGCTAGGGAGCTAGTGACCAAACTGGGGTTTTCCAAAATAGGGAAGGAAAAGAGAAGAATTAGGGATGGGAAGGTTCAATAGAAAGAGATGAATTCAACGGAGGAAAAACTGCGTAAAAATCTTGAGAAACGAGGGATATTTGTGTCTGTGAATATTGGGTGTACTGTTCACCAGGAAGTCGATCTCCTACCCAAGGTAGGAGACAACTCATGTTTGTTAGGTCATGGATCGGAAGGTCCACGTTAAATCTAAAATCATAGATGGCATGTGACAATAAATATGATACCAAATCAAATTCGACCAAAGCGTGAAATAAATTATTTCCCTTTTTCTCTCTCTTCATTTAAGGGTACACACAAATTCCAAATTAAGTGAAATTTTGCACAGAGACCTATTAAGGCATGTAGGTTACGACTATACAATTAGATTTCCCATTGGAAGACTTTTAATTCATTCAATTAGCATATCTCATTTTCTCTTTCCTCGCGCTTTAATGGCTCTAGGATTCTCCAAATTTAATGAAACTTCATCCACAAGTCAAATTAAGTGTATGGATATAATTTGGTATCAATTTTACATGTTTAAGTTATTTATACATATATTTACTATTTTGAAGGTTCTACACTCTCTCTCTCTCCTGATTTCACCTTTTAAGCAAATATTCTCCAAATTGAGTTAAAATTCACCCAAAGGCATATTTTAATGTGTATATTACGAATCTAAAATTATTTTCCACTTTTGGATTCATTAAGTATTTTATTTCATATTTTCAAGGTAATACTCAACTTTTCTTTTCTAAATAAAATATATGTGATTATTATTATCCTAAATTTGTGAAACTTATCATTCAAGCAAACTTAAACTCAAAGAAAATGTCCTTTTATGCACATTATTTCCTCATGTGACATATCATATGTGCACATCATTGATCTTAAGATTAATTTGAAGGTATTAGGTAGTATTTATTTATATGTCTACATGTTAGCATGATTTAGTCATGTATCAACATATTTAGGGTTTCCATTAAGTCACTAATGAACATACCTTTATCCTTATTTAGCTAAGCTCAAAGATCAAGATCTCTAACCTCTTAACCTTGGAATAGGATTAAGTTCTAGGTTTTGGTATGTTACAACATACCACCCCTTTTAGGGTTTTTGTCCTAAAAAACTAAACATAAAGTATTTACCACCCCTTAAAAAGGTTCATCTTATTAAGTCAAACCAACTTTCAGATACAAAGGGTTCCACTATACTTCCTTACATCCTCTACTTAAAATTCATGCACAAAGAAAACACAACTTGTAAAGCTTAACTGTAGAACTATGGATCATCTTGTTCATGTTAATTCTCATGAACTCCTTCACTATCTAATGCAAAAATCTTCCAGCTCTTCTTTCTACAGGTCTTCTACCATTATTGTTGCCATTATTCTGACGAGGTGCTTGTTGTTGAGCTGGTGCTTGCCCATTATGAAGCTTGGGGCATCCAGGGAGAACATGTCCTGGTTCATTGCAGTGAAGACATATTGGTACCCTATCCCTTCTTCGTGAAATAGGGTCCTCTGGTCGACGATCACCTTCAGGGTGCTTCCTTTTACGATTGTTCTCCTTGTGTGCATGGAACCCAGGATATGACTCCATTGTTGAGGCCTTATCCACCATATGTTAAAAGGTCAAGGGTAGTTGCAGAATAAGAGCATGACCCACATTGTAGTTAAGCCCTTGAAGGAATAGGTCATCCTGACGTTCCTCACTCAATCCAACTGCATAACGTTCCAACAAGAGAAATTTTTGAACAAATGTAGAAACTGATAGGGAACCTTGCTTCAAACTATCGAACTCTTCTTCCTTCTTCTTTAGTGTAGTAGTGTAGATGTACTTCCCATGAAAAAGAACCAAAAACTTTTCCAAGGTCATGGTTGATATGTCTCTTGTTCTTACATTTCCATTCCACCAAACTCGAGTAGGTCCATCTAGAACATATGAAGCAAATATAACCTTCTGGTGTGTAGGACATGTCATACCATCAAAGGTCCTCTCTATGGATAGTACCCAATCATCAACTTTGTCTACCATCTCTATCTATCCTTCACCCTTGAAGTAGGGTGGTTGCATATTC
This sequence comes from Alisma plantago-aquatica, assembly GCA_963693085.1. NCBI lineage: Eukaryota > Viridiplantae > Streptophyta > Magnoliopsida > Alismatales > Alismataceae > Alisma > Alisma plantago-aquatica. The sequence goes on from OY856411.1 coordinate 601,228,567, forward strand.
ATGAATTCCATTATGGAATACTCCTTAGGCTTTTTAGGCACAAGTGGGTTGTTCATCTTCCTTACCATAGTTGTAGAAACAATTTGTCAATACATGGTCAACTCTTACTCATGAGAGATAACTATGCCTGTACTAGCATAGGTTGGGGTTTCTTGACCTACTGATGGTCCACTTTCAGTCAGAGGAGTATCTTGAGTAACTGGAGGAGTAAAGGGTGGATCCATCCTTGGCATCCCAAACCTAGGGTTCTAGGATGTCTCGTAGCCGGACATGTTGTCAACAGTTGAGTTATCTCTCGCTGTGACATTTTTGCCTGCATAAGGTAAGGGTACTAGGTATAAGCAACATATGAAAAAGGTAAACATCTTAAGGGACACAAGATTGAAATAACTAGCTTTGATACCATGTTATAAAGAGTGGGATCCCAGATGGAACAACTCCCTACTAAAACAAAAAGGCAACATCCCTTGAACCAAACACCACATAATTTTTTTCTCAAAAAGAGATGATAACCAATTTATTCAACATGAATGTAGCATAACTATAACTTTTACACATTTTCTCTCTCCTAAACTAACCCTAATAATTCAAGGTTGTCCAAATCAGTTGAAAATTGACATATATGTTGATTTTGATATGTAGATTACGAATTTGAAGTTTGTTTCCACTTTTGTGATTCCCTTTTATGAGTTATGTCACATTTGTTATTTGGAGCCTAATACCCTTTTACTATCATCTTTATTCACCCAATTATGTTCCATATTTTCATATTAGCACTAAAGTAATTATGTAAGATTCTTTGGCATGAATTATTAACTATTCTTCATTTATCACATGTGACATATTCTATGTGTCAATTATTGGTCTAAGAGTAAAGTGTAAGCATTAGGTTACATTAAGGTGATTTAAACATGAATTAGCTCATAAGGGTTATTCTAAACATTTCTTAGGTCTAACCTCGACTTGTTCGACTAAGTACAAAAGGTCAAAGATCTAGGGTAGGGTCCAAGATCTAGTATGCTACAAATATCCAATCAAATACATATTTTCTAGATATAATTAATGGTTCTCACCAAATCACATGGAAACCTCCAATTATCCATTAGAGTGCTATATAGTTTTTTCTCCTCTAAACTCTCTTTTTGTATGTTTGTTTAAAATTACAAAGTGAGAAGATCTACAAGTGGGTATGAGAAAAAGAAAGAAAGTATATGTACAAGGTCACAATACAATAAAAAGTTTATTCAAATGAGGACTTAGAGAATTGCCACATGGAGATGGGTAAGTGAGCTATCAATTGAACATCAGATCAAACCGCAATAGAGAAGGTTCAAGTACCAACCAAGAAGTATCATCATCATCATATGAAAAGAATAACTATAGGAGGCATCCAAAATGTCATTAGTGAAATATATTCAAGGATAATGAACATTATTTGTAATATATTAGGGAGCAAATGAAAGAGATACCCAAAAAATCTTCACTAAACCTTCAGAGGGGTACTTAACCTAGAGAGCATACCATCACCATATGAAGAGTGGACCATATAATCATAAGAGGCATCCAAATAGTCTTCAAAGAAATATATCCAAAGTAAAAAATCCAAAAAAAGAAGATGAAATAACTATGATGTATTTAGAAGACCCTGAAAGTCAAAGTAGATTTTATCACTACAAAATATATAAACAAGAAAGCTAATCATCAAATAAACTCTTCAACATGAAATAAATCATCTAGTGTAAAGGGCATCAAAGTCACTTCTATTTTTCTTCAAGACATTATGCGAGTAACTAATGTTATCTTCATGAACTCTCTATTGCTCTCAATCTAATATTGGTTAAAGATAAGAATGCAAATAGGACTATGCTACTTAGAAGAGAGGGAAATAACATCATTCTAATCATTAGGAATAGAAATATCATGAAACATAGATGCAATGGAAGTCCAGATGTCGTTTGAGAATACACAATAAAATGGAATGAGAGGTACATTCACAATCCTTAATTAGAAAGAAAATAGAATCCAAAATGATGGCTCCATTTTTACACAGGCTGAAGTAGGAATTTTATTATGGACATCTTTCCAAGCATATAAGAGACACCTTATAGGCCCCTTACATTCCCGAATCCATTTGAAAAGGGGGATACATCATTTTTAGTTCTAATTTCATTTAAAATATGTTCAAGATTTAATTTATTTTTACCAATAAAAACAACCAAATCATTTGCATACAATTGAATCCAGAAAAGACTTCAAGGAAAAGTATTTATAGAATCAAGAACATTCCAAAAACTATTCCTGAGGATGTTACCCAGATTGCATTCAAAGTGAATACCATATTCTAATAAACATATCTATCCCATAAAAATTAGAAACTTTGCTACCCTTGAACCAAGGGTCATGCCACATATTGAAACTAGATCAATTACTAATGTGAAAATCAATCAAGTGAATAAAGTAACTTCTAGCCTTGAAGATGTTATTAAACAACCAAGAAAAGTTATTTGATTACTAAATGGACTAGAAGAAAGCTCTTGTTAGGTTTCTTTTACTAATCAACTTGACCCAAAGTGAACCCTTCTAACTAGAAATATCCCAACTATTAATAATAAGGCATGCTTTTACAACATCTATGATCTTTCTAATCCACATTCAATCCTCACTCTTAGGGAGAGTAACATCATCCCACTCGACTAGAAGAAAAGATTTAATGGACTCAGAGGAACCCCATGAGAAATCTCGACAAATTTGTCAATGCCATACAAGATAGAGTATGGAACATGAAAATAAAAAATATAATATAAATGAATGCTAGTAAGGGTATATCTAATGAGTTCAAGTTAAGAAGCCATGGAGAGAAATATAGACTTGCTAGATTCCAATTTATTCTAGACCTTATCAAGAAAATCAACATAATAGCTTTTATAAAGGTAACCAGCAAATAGAGGAATACCTAGATACTTAGAAGGAAGAGAACATTCATTAATGACTAGAGTACTCTATATAAGGGCCTCGTTAACTCACATACTAATAAATACATAAGCCTTTTAAGCTTTAATACGAAGACCATAAATTATTCCAAAGAGGTCCAAGATATTATTGATAGAAGTAGCACTCTAAATGTCTACTTTAGAGAACATTATAAGATCATACAAAAATCAGATTGTGAGATGTGAAAGTCCTTAGAAGCAGCAATAGTTGAGATACTTTTGCTTGAAATTGCTTCGTTCATAAGCTCAAATAGACCCTACATCACTATAATAAACAAATAAGGAGCAACATGTTCTCCTTGGCGAATTCCATTTGAAGGACTAAAATAACTAGCAGGTTCCCCATCAATGGAAATTTGGTAAGTAGTAGAACACAAATTTCTTCTATGTATCTAGTCCAAAAAATGGTAATTCCCATTCTAAAAGGAATAGAGAAGAGGAACTTCTAGCTCACATAATATATGATTTTGAAATGTCAACATGAATACATATTAGTTGTTAGATTTCTTCAAATCATGTAGAATTTCATTAGAAAGAATCTTGCATCTTTAGTGCCTCTCCCTTTAGAAAAAGCACACTGGTTATGCTCAATAATAGGAGGAAAATTTTTTTGGATAGAATTTTCCATGATTTTAGAAATTAGGTGCGAAATTTTTATGTTAGAAGTATCCATACCTTTAGAAATAAGAATAACGAAGGTAAAAATGGCCTCTTTTAGAAGATTTTCATGCTTCAAGTACTCTTTAATATCACCACTATTATCACTTCCAACAATAGTATTTAAAAAAAAAACCGACTACTACCATCAAGGTATGGTGCTTGGCATCCTTCAAACTTTTGACCAGATCACCAATTTCCTTTTGTGTGACATAAAAAATAGGGCCTTTTTCTACAAGTCATTGAGCTTAGGACCATTCCAAACATCTGACCAAACAATACCAAGATTATAATGATTGAAAATAGTGGAGTAAAAAGAAAAGACATGAGCATTAATATCATACCCGTTGAAGTTAAGAAGACTATCAATCATGTGAGTATTCATGTAAGTACAAATTCTTCTAGCATCCATAGAGGCATAAAAGAACTTTGTGTCAGAGCCCCTTAAGGCACAAAGATCTTAATTCCTACCCTAAAGGAGACTCCTCCTGAAGAGATGCATGCTTGGCTAGATTTATAAGAAAACTATATTTCAATTGTAAGTCATTGTTATAAGGATTCAAATCTGCTTCAGATTGGGAACTACGAGCTTCATAAGTCGCAATATTTGCATTTTCAAAATAGTTTGCAATAGAAATCCTATTCCATTCTTTAATATTATTTATTAGCACTAGAAAACTTTTTGTACACTCTAAACTTATAGTAACCTTCCAAATTTAATACCCAATCATCATTAACAATTTTAAAAATTATCATGAGAGGCCCAAGAATTAATAAATCTAAATGGTGATCTAATAATTCTAGGATTTCCAATCTTTAAGGAGATCAATTTATGATCACTCACAATTTTAGAGATGACATCACCATGATGATAAAGTGAAAATAAAACTTAATAGAGAAAAATTAGGATTTTGGAGAACTTTATCAGTTTATATAGCAACAAAATTGAAACCACATTGATGGTTGTCCCAAATATAGAAGTGACCTTTTTGGCCTAAATCAATGAGGTCACAATTAAGAACACAAGCACTAAAATCATCCAACAACTTTTCTGTAGAGAATGTTTTCCAATCTTCACACTATCCTAATTGACTTCGTTAGATTCAACAAGAATAATCCAGTGGCCACCAAGGTTGTTTTAAGAAACTCAATAGATTCCCAAAGATGAACCTATCAACATCAACATTATGACCATAAACAACTATTAAGGATAAAATAGAGTTGTTAAGAACCACTCTCACATGAATAAGCTAATAAATATCATGAATCTTATACACATGATAGATATCAAACTCCCATAAAATAAGCACCCTCCTAAGATCATGATAGTCATGATTAGATATCCATTTATAATGACGAAAAAACTCATTCATAAAATTTGTAGACTTATCTATTCTTAAAATTTCATTAAAAATAAAGATATCCATGTGCTATCTATACACCTCTATTGGACTCCTTTAATCTTGTTATTAATGACTCTGACATTCCAAGAATAGATGTGTAAGGTTTTATTCATTTAACCCTAGATCTTGTTGAACTGTCAACCTCAGTAATTTGATCCTAATTTATCACTTCAAGCCCACCAAAGTTATTATGCATAGGAGAAATCTAAATTTGGATAACCTATGAAATGTATCGACATTTAGTTTCATATTAACAAGAGGGGGACATTTGTATATCTTATCTTAATTCTGGGATAAATAAGACACCTCTTTAGTAAGAATCATACGTTTTAAAGGATATACCTCCTTTTGAAACATGGGAATAGGAGTGGAGGAAACATACTACCATATATAGAGTTTCTAAGATACAACTCATTAATGATATGGAATTGGGAATTTATTTCGGAAAAGAATCATCATGCTCAAAAGAGCATTCCACAATAGAAGATTCATAACAATATTAGAATCACCTAGTTTGACCTTCCAAACTTGTTTTTAATTGACTTCATTAAGATAACATCGAGAATATTCATCCTATTGAAAGAAATTGTAGTGACTGCAAATTCCTGATATCAATTCATAAAACATTTCCACTCTATGCGACTCTCCATCATCAAATTCAAGCATAATGTGATTAGGGAATGAGAAGAATACAGAAAAAGAAGTTGGATCTTGCATATTAAAATCTCTTACAGTGGTATGGTAGATTCATCCACACAACAAGGTATATCAATGAAGGATATGATCCTCTCAAACAATCACATATCCCAAAGGTAAAGAGGTTAATGATAACACCAAATCAGGACTTCCCTTAGACAATGTTTAACAAGATCAAGTCTTGGTCTCCATTTGGCGACTGGTGGAGGGGGATTTTTAACCGACCATGGACCAGAGTTAAGAGATTACTAAAATCATTATTACCAGAGAATATAATAATAAATGAACATTTCCCCATCAATGACTTATTAACTACCTCCTACGTTCCAAAATCGACAGAAGTAATTCACTAAGGTAGGGAGATGAGGCTTGAAATCCTAAACGTAGCTGGCTAGAAAATTGTTCCATCTACATGAAATCTTCACAAATTCATATCTAGGGTAGATGAACTTACCATTATCCACTTTGATAGTCATATAATTAATAGAGTATTTATAAACTATTGGATTCACTCTAGAGAGAACTTGATGAACATGAGAAACACACTCTTATCTTGTCCTCCAGATCTTGTGGGGCCCTTGAGGTGGGAGTCGAGGGTGCTCGGTCACCTTCCCAGCACTTTGTTTTGCCTTAGAGTGCTATACATGAATTAACATTTTACATATTTTAGATTTATTTAATTTTTTAACTAGTTAGTGCCTATGATTAGCTTGACTCCATCTTAAGCTATATGCATTTATGATAATATTGTTGGAGTAACAAATTTTGTGTTGGCTCTTCCATTTCATAAAAATATCATAGAATAAAGTTTTAGGGGGAGTAGGAGGGGAGAATACACCTCAATGGATAAAAGTCAAAAATCTCTTAAGAGGTATATCTATATATTTAGAGATTAGTTCTATATGTACATCAACTATCCACATATATATATATAATATATATATATATATATATATATATATATATATATATATATATATATATATATATATATATATATATATATATATATATATATATATATATATATATATATGTAGGGAGTCTACTAGGATTTCACCATTTCAAGCCAATTATATCTTTGTAGAATTTCTCTTCATTGCCCAATAAAGAAAAAGAAGCACCAAAATAAATGAATCATGAAATTTGATACATTTATACAATTATTCTATGTATACAATAATTTACATCAATTATATTTTACACTCTTTGAGTTATAAATGCATCATCAAGAACACCATGTCCGCAACCTGAGTGTACATGAATGACTTTACTACAAAATACACTATCAAATTCCCACCTGAGGTGAGTTCTTCCTCCTAGTGTTGTTGGGGTGGAGACTCGTCATCATGGTAAACATGTGGGGGGTTTATGTAAAACATCAAAATCAAAAGAGCAAGACGGTGGTCCCAATGAAAGAAAACGGTCTTGTATTTACAAGTATCGAATTTTACACATTTTTTCCCTGAAAAGTTAGGAGGCAGTCTTATTCACCCCGCCCTCCGCCTCGCGGGCACAGTAGAAATTTCATTACAAGTAGTTTGCATACTAGTTCCTACCTCTCTATCACTATTGTTATTGCTACTCTTGCTAGTCCCTACCTCTCTACCTCTAATACTATTATTACTCTTAGTTCTGGTTTCCGTATCTGAGTCAACCAATCTTAGAAGGTTGATAGGCGGTTGATAGTAGGTTTTTATATCCACCTATTTTCAAGTGCATCTTGACTAAGCCATCTACAACGGAGTTGGAAGCTCACCCGACATGGCCGACTTCCACCTTCCAAGTTCCAACTCCTTTTAAGCATCGCTCCAATCCTATCTTTCCATGGATCCAAGACAAGGTACGTTCCCTGGACATCCTCAAGAACCTTGAGTGCCTTACTACTATTGGTTTCAAGTACCACTCGTCTCCATCCCAAGTCCCACATATGCCTCAAGGCCATGAGTACCATCTTCCTTCCTTCTGTCGAGTACTAGCCGCCTGTGTGACCTTGACCCACCCCTCCTCTAGGGCCCTCCATTTATTCTCCTTTGTAAGGCGTCGGGTATAGCCTGTCTTCGACTAGCCTTGTTTGATCTGTGTATTCCCCTCAGATGCTCCTCACCAGGTGCTCAGTGTTGCTAGTCTTCACATTGAAGATGACTTCATTTCTATCCTTCCAAACCTTCCAACATGTGATGAGGCAAATGTGAATAAAATTTAGTATTTTATGTCATTACATGAAAAAACTATAGGTGCAATAAATTAATGATTACATGCCAGATCCAGATAAGAAGCATAAGAATAAAAAATGCATGAGAAAATAAACTGAGTTAGGAACCTGACCAGATAGTTCGTTGAGAAATGAACAAGTTTTACTTAAAGAAATCAACGCCGCACAGTCCTCAAGGACAAGCATTGTTCTCCTAGTTAGCTCACTCACAAACCTGAAGGGAAGCATGAACAGATGCACTACCACCAGTACAACCCAGCAACCGCATGAACCACCGCCTGACAGGTTGCATCTTGAAGGAAGAGGATGAACGACTTTGTCGCTTCCAAGAGAAAGATCTCCAAGTGACAACAGGAGCGACGACGATAGACTTTAGGGATTAGGGCTCGCTAAACACTTGCATGAATAGTAGACGGCTGTGTTCGAAAAATATGTCTTTAACCCTAATGACCGGAGGTCTATTTATAGCCTTACACGCCCCAATAATCCTATTCCCGTTAAGACGTGACCACTCAATTGCTCTTGTACATATTGCAGAAAATTCCGCAAAAGAGACACTTTCCAGTTACGATTAAAAAATCCAAATAGGAAAGAAACAATTCATTAAATGAGTAATTAATTACGTAGTTGTATCCTAGCATAAAAGAAGAAGGAAGACATTCTCCACAATCCACAATCTACAATCTAGAAGCCCGAGCCTGTGCTCAGCCAGGCGAGGCGAAGCGAGGCGTGGCGTGGCACGTGTATGCGCGTGCATGCGTGTGTGTTGTGGTCACCCCACCCACCAAGGAGGTGAGCATACCCTCCTCCTAGGACCCATTGGACACTAGTGCCCCATGTGATCCTACATATAAGGACCACAAATGTTCTAGGAGTGAGAAATATGGGATAAAACTTCTTTGCCATTTGTGCTAGACACAAAACTACTTTTCTCACATGTACTAGCTGCACTACATTGTACTTAACCCATGATATATACATGGTTGCTACAACCATATATCTAACAATCCCCCACAAAGTCCAATGTGTAGTGTGTTCTACCATTCAGTCCTACATACCGTGCTTTCAGTAGATACCTTTTAGTTTGAATCTACCTGAGTTATCCAACTGTGACCCTCACAGGAACTAGGTGAACAAAAGTCTTGAACCTAAACCTTGGGTATAAGAGTATAGGTTGGTAACAACTCAATAAAGACATGGTAGAAAACAAAACAATGCATTAAGGCCATGCATACAAAATTTTATATCATGATTGATAAAAGAGAACAAACCATTTCTCATGTTGTGGCCTATAGAACATCAGTCACTTAGTTGGAGTCTCCAAGGATGTACTGCTGACATCCTGTCCTAAGACTTGACACCATTAAGAGACTAATCTCTTACTAACTTGTAGTCATGACACTAATAGGTTTCCCAGGGGATAGACACACAGATGCTAGAAGCATCAAACAAGAATATATAGTGTCATTTGATTCACCTGACAACTTGTTATTACCACATTGAACACAATTTGTGGGATCTCCACTCTTTTGGGTTGGGTTGCTACTGCTTGCAAATCTATAGGGGTTTCAATCCCATCCCCAACCTGGATTTTTCCACAAAAGCCAAGGTAAGTCCTTTAGTGAAAGGATCAACTGTATTATCTTTGGTACCGACGTAGTCCACAACCACGACCCCATTAGATACTAACTCCCTTACAGATTTCAATCTGACATGGATGTGTCTATGCTATTTTTTACTGTACTTAGAACTTTTTATCTTAGCAATAGTTGTAGTGTTGTTGCAGTGAACTGAAATTGCAGGAAGAAGCTTCATTACCATAGGTAAATTGGAAATAAGTCCATGTAGCCATTCAACTTCCAATCCAGTTTCATCTAAAGCACACAACTCTGCTTCAAAAGTGGATCGATGCAATATGGTCTATTTCTTAGACCTCTAGGAAACAACTCATCCTCCCAACAGGAATACATATCCCGAGACACCATTACTCCTAGAATTCACGGCAATCCAGCTTGCATCACTATATCCTTCGACTATAGAAGGATGTTTACCATAATGCAGCCCAAGGGAACAAGTTCCCTTGATATACCTCAATTCTCTATCAAGAGCTTCCCAATGGGTCCTTTCAGGACAACTGATGTATCTACTTAACCTGTTCATGGAAAGCACAATGTCTAGATGTGTGCAGTTCATAAGATAAATCAAACTTCTGATAATGTGAGAGTATCATAATTGAGACATTGGAACCCCAGTTTCATTCTTGAACAAGGGCTTGGATGAATCATATGGAGTCTTAACAAGTTTATGTGATGTGTACTCAAACCTCTCCAATATCTTCTCAACATAGTGAGACTGTGAGAGAATTATACCATTAGTAGACCTAATGATTTTAAGCCCTAAAATCACATCAACGACACCCATATCCTTCATCTCAAACTTGCTATACAAGAATGACTTTGTCTCATTTACTACTTTCATATCAGAACCAAAAATTAGGATATCATCGACGTATACACATAATAAAATGAATCCATCATTGGCAATTTTGCAGTAGAGACAGTTATCAAATTCATTAGAAACAAAGCCGAATGATGATATCACATAATCAAACTTCTCATGCCATTTCTTAAGGGCTTGTTTCAAGCCATATAATGACTTAACAAGTTTACACACTTTGAACTCATTCCCACGACCCACAAATCCCTTAGGTTGTTCTATATATATCTCTTCCTGAAGATCACCATGTAAGAACACGGCCATCACATCCATATGATGAATATAGAGATTATAAATGGAAGCCAATGCTATAAGCACTTGGATTGTGGTCATACGGGAAATGGGTGAATATGTATCAAAATAATCTATTCCTTCCCTTTATGTGTAACCCTTAGCAAATAACCTAGCCTTATACTTATTGATTGTCCTGTCTTCATTAAGTTTCTTCTTAAAGATCCATTTGCAACCAACTACAGAACAACTAGGAGGCAAATCTACCAATTCCCAAGTTCCATTCGAAAGAATTGATTGGATATCATTATTAACAACTTCTTTCCAAAACTTAGCTTCTGGAGATTCCATAGTTTGTTTGAAAGTGACAGGATCATCCTCAACATTGTAAGTGAGAAACTCACTTCCAAAGTCCTTGGATGTCCTAGGCCGTTTACTTCTCCTTGGTTCAACTATTTCTTCATAATCATCAGATTCAGAAATAGCTTGTTCTGAGCTGCCCGCCACATTTGTCATCCTTTCCACATGCTCAGGAATGGAGCCTATGGTGAATGGATCTTCTTGAGATACTTCATTGGGCACACCAATTTTCATGGGAAACACATCCTCAAAGAATGTAGCATCACATAGTTCTACAATTATATTGACCTCAATGTCTGAGATATCAGATTTTACAATTAATAATCTGTAGGCATAACTTGTCTCTACATACCCCAAGAATATGGCATCAACCATTTTCGGTCCCAATTTCTTCCTTTTGTGTTCAGGGACAAGTACCTTAACAAGGCACCCTCACACTGGAAGGTATTTGAGACTCGATTTTCTTCCTCTCCATAACTCAAATGAACTACTCTCTACATGTTTATGAGGAACTCTATTCAGAATATGGCAAGCCGTATACAAAGCTTCCCCCACATGAATTTGGGTAGACTTGAGGTCTGGATTAAAGAATTAACCATATCTATTAGGATGTGGTGAATAAGGAGCAGTAACCTCATGAACTATACCATGTGATTGGAAAAATTCCAAAAACAAGTTCGAGGTATATTCTCCTCCCCTATCAGACCTTAATCGTTTAAATATTTTTCCGGTTTGAGTTTCAACTTCTTTTTTTATAAATTTTAAATTTATCCAATGCCTCATCTTTACTTCTAAGTAAAAAGATATAACAATATCTACTCGCATCATCAATAAAAATTATAAAATAACATTTTTGATCCCTAGTAGAAATTCCATTAAATTCACAGATATCCATATGCACTAAATTCAAAATTTCTAAATTCCTATTCACAGAATGAAAAGGCTTCCTAGGTAGTTTAGCTTGCACACAGATTTCACATTTATTATTGCTAATTTTATATTTAGGAATTAGATTCAGATTCATCATACGCTTCATTGAGGTAACATTAACATGTCCCAAATGTGAATGCCAAACATCAGATGATACAAGATTCATGCAAACAGAACTATAATTATTCAAATTTAAAATGGAATTTGAAACATGTTCAACATAAATCTTAAATAAGTTCTCCACATCACATAAGTACCCCTTGCCAAAAAATAAATAATCATGAAGGCATGTAATAATAGCCTTATTACATTTGCAGTCTACTCCATAACCTTCCCTAACTAATATTATGCCACTAAGGATATTGCGTCAAATGGTTGGAACATGTCGGACCCTATGAAGAGTCTACACCTTTCCCGAAGGGAACTTCAAGTCCACCCATCCTTTGCCTTTGACTTCTACAGAGCTGGAATCACCCAAAGTCGAGAGGCATGGTAAGACACAAACATGGACTTATCAACACACACATGTACATTAGCCCCAATGTCAATTATCTAATAAAGTGGTTCAAAAATAGAAAGGATTTTAGGTTTAATAGACACGTACTCATCATTGAGGTTCAAGGATGTAGTCATCACGTTGACCACAACCTCCTTAGTTGCAGATGCGGTAGCTTTCTTTGCCTTTTTAGAAGGACAATCCTTGTTCTAGTAGCCAACCTGTCCACAAGTCCAACAAGGTTTGTTCTTCAGTTTCTTCTAGATCTTAGCCTTAAGTTTATGTGCATTCTTAGTTTTCTTATCTTTGGTGGCTTTAGCAGAAGTAAAATTAACAGTAGGGTGCATCAGTAGGCATCTTGACCGTCTTTTCCTTTAAGTATTCTTCTTGTATGTTTATATTCATCATTATTTCTTCCATTGTATGTGTCCCTTTGCGGTGCTTTAGAGATATACCTAACTATTCCCAAGACTTAGGGAACTTTTCTATGATAGACATAACAACGAACTTCTCAGACAATACTATCTTAGCATCTGAGAGTTCATGAACTAGGAGTTGAAGATCATGTGTTTGATCAGAAATAGACTTACCCTCTAACATCTCAAACTTAAGAAATTTAGACACGCATTATTTTTCAACACCTTAGTTTTCAGTACTTAAATTCTTAATTAAAGAATCCCACAAAACTTTGGATGTAGTGACAGGCAATTTTGAGTAAGAGTCATAGAGTTTATTATTTTAACCAAACAAAATCAAACCGTGACACGTTTTGTCACCCTTCTTCTAATTAGTAATTATATTTATATTAAGAGAAATAGTATCATCATATTTAGGTTCAGTCTCTTCTAAGTACTGATCAAAACTCACAATATTCAGCCAAATTTACATCCAACTCTGCCAACGGGCAAAGTTGGTACCAATAAACTTTTCAGGCATACTGTTGGTATCAATTTTATTCCCAGAACTACCCTGACCGACAATTGTTAACTAACGACATATATTGATTTTTTTAAGACTGTTGAATAAAATTTATTATTTTACGTCGTTACATGCAACAGTGACAGGTGCAATAAATTAACTATTACATGCCAGATCCAGATAAGAAGCAGAAGAATTAACAATGCAGGAAAAAATAAACTGAGTAAGGAACCTGACCAGATAGTTCGTTGAGAAACGAACAAGTTTTACTTAAAGAAATTAACGCCGTGCAATCCTCAAGGACATGTGTTGTTTTCCTTGTTAACTCGGTCACGAACCTGAAGGGAAGCACGAACAGATGCACTACCACCAGTGTAGCTCAGCAACCGCTGGAACCACCGCCTGATAAGTTGCGTCTTGAAGGAAGAGGATGGACGAATTTATCGCTTCCAGAAGAAAGATCTTCAAGCGACAACAGGAGCGACGACGACAGACTTCGGGGATTAGGGCTCGTTAAACACTCGCATGAAAGGCTAACGGTTGTGTTTGAAAGAGATGTCTTTAACCCTAATGACCAGATGTCTATTTATAGCCTTACACGCCCCACTAATCCTATTCTTGTTAAGACGCGACCACTCGGTTACTCTTGTACATATTGCAGAAAATTTCACAAAAGAGACATCTTCCAGTTAGGATTAAAAAATGCAAATAGGAAACAAACATTTAATTAAATGAGTAATTAATTATGTAGTTGTATCCTAGTGTAAAAAGAAGAGAGCCCGAGCCTGGCCCGGCCAGGCCCGGCACGCGCGCGTGTGTTGTGGTCACCCCACCCACTAAGGAGGTGAACATACCCTCTTCCTGAGACCCCTTAGACACTAGTACCCCATGTAATCCGACCACAAAAGTTCTAGGAGTGAGCAATATGAGATAAAACTTTTTTGCCATTTGCACTAGATCACATGTATTAGCTGCATTACATTGGGCTTAACCCATGCTATATCTAATAGAAAAGTCCGTGTGCTCCTTTGCCTTCATGTTCCTTGCAAACCAACCGTCCCAGCTGACTGTGAAGAACCACTCCGGCTTTGACAGCTCCTGTAACGCTGTCCAAACATCCTTTGCTTTCCCGCAATCTCGAATAGCATGTTGGGTGGTTTCCTCCTCGCGCCCACACCTCTGGCACGTCTTCTCGACTGTCATCTTCCTCTTGTACCTCCTGACATTAGTCAGGATAGCTTCATGGCCAAGCAACCATATATCCAAAGGTTTTAATTCCCACTGGTAGCTCGGTGCGCCAGATTTCCTTCCATATGCACCTGCTCTCACCCGGTTTGTACGCTCTGACATCAGTTTATAAGCGGAGTTGGTTGTGAAATGTCCCCTCCAGCCCTCCTCGGTGAGGCACCAGCTCCACTGGTCTTCTCCCCCATCTAGAAACGGAGGCAGCGTGCTTGAGATTCTGTGAACATCACTGTTGGGTAGGAATCTGTGAAGGAAGTCTGTATCCCAATCTCCGGACTCCTTGACCACACAGCTCAAGGTGAAGTCCATTAAATCTTCTAGAACTTGGTTTGTTGCACGTCTATTAACCTGTTTCCATCCGGCCACCTATCCGTCCACATCCAGGTGTTCTTGCCCCTGATCATCACTCTTCTAATGTGCTGCTGCACTCATTCGTTGAGTCTGCTGACCTCCCTCCACAGAGGTGTGACTCTTCCTCCTTTAGCCTTGATGTACCTCTGGTAATTCTTCATCATCAGTGCTTTGTTCCATCTGCTCATGGACTTTGTTCCCAACCCACCCTCTTCCACTTGTGCCGTCATCTGCTCCCAGGTGACTAGCTAGGGAGATGGGATTTGGGGTGTGGTTGTCCCCTCAGATGAATCATCGGATAATGCCGTCTGGCACAAAGGCTGGCAGGTAGGACCGCTGTTTGCATAGTGCATGTAGGAATTGCTGGAGCACCGATTTGACCAAGCTAATCCTCCCTGCAAGAGATAAAGTGCGCGATGCCTAGCCATTTACAGTGCCCTCGACTTTCTGAATCAGCTCATTGTAAGTCTCCTTCTTCACCTGGCTGGTCGTGTAGTATGGAAACCCCGAGGTGCTTCCCCAAGTTCTCAGTGATTTCAAAGCCTGTAATCATCCTAATCGCAGCTCTTGTGTCGGCGTGGACCGATCTTGTGAAGAAAATTTTGGTTTTGTCTCCAGATATGCACTGCCCTGAGGCTTCAACGAATCTGTTGAGGCATTCCAGAATCACCTTTGCTTGAATGACTAGCCTTGGCAAACAGGATCACATCATCAGCGAAGCATAAATGGGACAAACTCGGTCCTTGTCTTGCCATTTTGATTGGTTTCCAAAGTTTTGCATCAACTTTCTGTTGAATCAGCTGCGTGAGTCTCTCAAGACACATCAAAAATAGATAAGGGGATAACTTTAGATAAGGGAATTTTACACATTTCTATTAAACAAGTACGTAGAATGTCTATATTATTTCACGAATTCAACTTCAATAAAATCATATATACTTACCATGAAAATAAATCTACACAAGTAATACAACACGAATTCTTTTATTGAGTTACCTTTGTGCTGGTCAGCTTAGAATGTATCATCCAAGTTACAACTGTTGGTTAATGCAGCGCTTGCTAACGCAATTGTTTTCATCGCCGGTGGCCCTCACAGGTGACTCATCGCATTAATTTTTCACGATGAAAAATAAGCGCCTGGTAGAGTTTGCTAATCGCTTTAGATTGAAAACACAATGTAAAATAAGAGCGGTGGGCAATCATGTGTTTGACAACGTGATTGGTAGCGGCTGACCCGCTGCCCATGGTTGTCCTTCAATGCCCAAACAATTGCCACCGCTTTGCCAAACGAAGCATAAGAATCCACATAACTCATCACATGATATCTTAGGGTTACTAATATCTCTAAGATCTTGCAACAACTAAATTTATGCGAGTATATTGCCAAGCTAGGGCTCATTATATTGTGAGCTACATAAATTCTAGGTCCTTCTGTGGTACTCAGGAACCGAAACCTCAACTACATGTATCATTTATTGAGGAGTGGGCATGTTAAGCTCCCTCTCACCCAAATTCATTAGATTAAGTGACTGTGCCATTAACCTCTCATTCTGGTAATCCATCACATTGATAAGACTCTTGAATCAAAGGAGGCATAAACTCATGACACTCATATATGAATGATCTCACAAAGCTGAGAGAACTCCACCTAGTGAAGATTTTCGATTTCTTGTATACATTCAACAATATATAACTTCTTATAATCTTTGGTTTGATACAAGTAATCCCATATCACTTCCTTGAATTCATACCATTAGGGAAGTTATGCATTGCACATGACATGCTAGTTAGAATAAATTATAGAAGCGGGCTTTTTTCCTTTAACTACGTTTATCCTAGAATTCATTCCATATATTCATCTTTCAATATAAGATGATCATATCTATAGTTTCCTATGTGTGTTAAAACTATAAGAGCATTATCAAGAGTGATACCCTATTTGAATAATAATCATGTCATACTTCACATTTTCAATATAATTGACCATATCTATATACAAGAGTAATTTCACACGAAGGCTCAAACACAATCAACTAGATCAGAAATGCCATGTTGTATTATTACAAAAATAAATGGACTATAGATGTGAAACTAAAGAAAATCATAATTTGAATTCAACTTGATCTAAACGTGTATTTTCAAACCTATTTGTCTTATTGAGGTAAAATAAAAAGATTATGTGAATTTAGGTGAAGAACATGTATTTCATGATTACATCTATGACATGTTAGTGGGTTATTATAGAATAATAGTAAACTTCAGATTCATGTGAATCATGTCAAAAAATCACCTTAGTTCTCATTTATGGCTCAAATAACAATCATTTTTTATTTCTCTTGAATTCAGTAGAAATGGATTCTTAAAAGTATCTAATGTAGGAATTAGATCACTCTCATGAATAAGAACAAAGGTTCTAAAGCTCAAGAATGTGGAACTCCAATCTCTATTAC
This sequence comes from Alisma plantago-aquatica, assembly GCA_963693085.1. Lineage (NCBI taxonomy): Eukaryota > Viridiplantae > Streptophyta > Magnoliopsida > Alismatales > Alismataceae > Alisma > Alisma plantago-aquatica. The sequence continues at coordinate 601,246,005 of OY856411.1, forward strand.
CAAAAGCTCAAGAACTTGGAACTCCAAAGAGTTATTTCTCCACTAAATCCTCAAGCAAGACCTCACTCAAGGTTAAAGAATAAGAAAATAGAGATTATATAAAATTTTAGATAAAGGGGTTCAAGGAGAGAAAAATATGTTGGATGATGGTTCAACCAAAACTTATCACGATCAATCTTTCTTACGGTTAGGAACTTAATTTCTAGCTTGAAATCCACTAAGTTCATTTAAATTTTCCATCAAGAATATCTTATCCAAGGGATTCAACCTCCATAGTAATATATATTATTGAGTATAAAGTTTACTCCAAACTTTATGCATGGATTACACATTGTAAAATTTCCACTTAACCCCTAATGTATCTTTTCTTCTAAAAAAAGTCTTAGTTGATTGGCTATGTTCTTGTGAACTTGACTAAAAAGTAAAGCCGATTAAGGATGGGGTCGGCAGTGATGGTAAACTGGAAAACTAGCAACCTTTCCACCCATTGTAATGGAGGTCTGGTAATTAGCTCGATTAATAATTAATCAGATAACTAAGAGTATTGTCAGTAATAGGCTCAAGATAATGATGTGAAAACATCCTTCATGGTGAGAGATCATTTTGTTCGGAAAAGTAAGCACTGTTTCTCTAGGATACTTAGCCAAATTTTGTTTAGGACCCTCTAGCCACCAGATGAGGTGCCAAATTTAGGCTAAGACACTCTAGCCACCAAAAGAGGTCCGACTAGTCAATCCAAGGGAATATAAACCTTAAATAAGGTACAATATTTATAAAAATTGTCTCTTACCATAGGGTTTGTACATTTAATATTTTCCATTAGAATTTTTCTTCTCAAATGCCAAAATACCATTCAAACCTTGATTTACTCATTATGAAGGATCCAATTATGCCAAACCTGAAATATCATACTTATAGTAAATTAAACATAAATTATATTAATAAAATAATTCGAGCATTGATAAGGAAAAAATAATAAAAAACAAGGTCTCACACTACTCTCAACTACAGACTCACCATACCCACAAACTCAACGGATGTACATACTCCTATCTCTTGGTCTCCCTAATATCACCCCTCTTTTATTCATGGCAAACCCTCCTCAAGGGCAGGTTCAATAGGACTACATAGGAGTGAATTGAGTGTTTTTATACTACAATGATGATAGTTAAGTATTTGAATTTTTAATAATGTTATTTTGTTAATGTATTATAATATTAATCATTCCAAAATAGTAGTTTGGTGATTATAATGTATTCAACATTTGTACACAAAAATCTATCGCTTGCAACCCTAATGGAGAATGCAAAATTATAATAAACATGCAATTGTCATATATTCAATTCTGTAGGTGTATATGACTACCTTATAAAGAAAACTCATAAAAACTATCTCACAATTTAGTTTTTGATGTTTATATTTATGACATAATTATATCAGTTTTTTGTATCTGACCAATTCAAATGGGCATGGGATATTTTTAATTCTTTGGAATCAACTATGTAGAAATAAAATTGATGTAATTAAGGTCAAATACTTAGCTGAGAAATGCTAAAAATCAATCAACTGTACTGACATTTTATATTTGTCAGTATAATTTCATTCCAACTAGTCAAGCTCTGGCTTTGTCATCCATCTTTTTACTCAAACCATACCCCACTATTGTACTCATATACCTTTCTTGTTTTATGTGTAAAATATCCTCATAAGTATAACGCTCACCTCATATTCTTTGAGTTTATTACCAAAACCAAATGCATTTCGATGAAATTCTATATAAAAAATCATCTATAAACCCTGATGAACCAAATTCATATTTTAATCAACTAAACTAATGAATTTTATAACTCCACTTTAACACTTATCTTTGAATTTATGGGTCGATACTTTGTTATTTTTAATTTTCACCTATGCATTGCTCCATATCAATGTCAAGGACTAGTAACAAGAATGATAGTGCATTAAATCCAGTTTCATCAACATATAACCTAGCCCAATATTTCTCACTAATTCTAACAGAACTCATCTCAATGTGTCCATCAAAGTCAACTGATTCATACATAACTATCATTATTTGGTGGCACCATTTTAAGCTAGTGGTACCCACTTATGGCAATGATGGCCAAGATTAAATATGTAACTCGACGGTTGGTGTTACAAGTTGGTTTTTGGATTCCTACTAAACCCCAAGCCATCAACCTAACCCTAACATCAATACTTTACACCTTTGATGGTCGATAAGAAGGAGAGAAAAAGAATATAGTAGAGAAACCTTTTATGGCAACCATACATTGAGTTTTGATGGCAGAATGATGACAAATTTGCTTCATTGTATCTAAATTATGTCATTAATCTCTTCTCCTATGTGCTGTCCATAGAAATTCATGTTATACATACATATTCTATTTTTTATGTTACCATGCCAAATATGTCTCACTAATTTTCTAATCTCTAGGCACAGAGAGTATCCTGAAGCAATGTTACAATTAAAATCATAAATATATTAATATAATTTTGGTTGCATGATGTTTGAAATTTGATTCTGATTGTACTATTTAATCTAGATCACATTAAATAATAATTATAAACTTCAATCACTTCAAAAGAGGATTTCGTCAAGAAATTCTCCTAATGTCAACCAAGAATATACTATTAAAGATGGCTAACCATTGGGAGGGAAAATCTGAGAAATATTTCTTTATAATTTAAACTAGAATAAGAAATTTGAGAAAAGTACAATTTCATCAAGTCTGTACATGTTATTGCACGTAAAAATAGGGTAATGCAAGTTTTAGGTCCCTAACCATAGAGAAACTATTACATATGAGTAAATAAATAAACATCACCTACAACTAGCACCATGACAAAATTGGTTGTCCTAGAGATTTTTCATCCATATAATTTAATCAAATTTTTAGTTTAAAATATGGTTTTATTTTAGTAAATAATTAAACCAATTTGAATATTTCTTTAGTCTACCTGATTGAGACTAATTCATAATAGTCATTAACTTAACAACTCCTTGAGTTTAACAACTTGCGTTTTGATTTTTGTGAAAGTACTATGACACTACACTTGCTTGTTACATGCATGGTAAATGTGTGGCAAGTTTTTTGTGCCTATACTAGGGAGTTGGATATGTTAGAATTATAAAAATTAAAACTGAAAAAAAAATTAAACCCGACCACTCTAGGCCATACATTTTATTTTTCACTTTTCCATACTATTTTCGTTTTATAGACCTGCATTATTTTTTTTTCTAATAAGGAGCCTGATGGAGAATTATAGAAAAAACAAAAGAAATCTCCATATGGTTTCTATTGATTTGGAACAATCCGATGATCAAGTACCCATGAAAGAGTTATGTTGCATACAAAGGGGTGCCCATCCAATATGTTGACCTAATTTAAGACATGTATGATAGCTCAACTAAAACTGTTAGGCCTTATAGAAGAGAGACACACACTTTTCCTATTACTATTCAGGTACATCAAGGATCGATAGTCAACCGATATCTATTTGTTCTTCTTATGGATGAGTTGGCAAAGCATGTTCAAGATAATATCCATGGACACACATTAAATGTTTATGATATTGTGTTGATTGATGTAATAAAAAATTATTGAATGATAAAGTTGAACTTTAGAGAAAGGCATTGGCGTCTAACAAATGTATGATCAATAGTCGAAAAATGGAATACATGCATTACAATTTTAGCCAATCTAGAATTGTAAATGGTGGAGTCAATTGGATGGAATGGATGTACCAATATGGGATAAGTTTTGTTACTTGGGTTCATTTATTGAAAATGAGGGTGAGGTTCAAGATGATGTTTATCATATGATATCAACATGATGGTTGAAGTAGAGGAGTGAAACTGGAGTAGTATGTGACAAGAAGATCACTCTAAGATTAAAAACAAGTTTTATGGAAAAACAATATGGCCAACCATGTTATATGTGAGTAATTCTTGGGTAGTGAAGAAACAAGATCTCAACAAGTTGAATGTGGTTGAAATTTGTATGCTGAGATGGATGTGTGACAAGAAAAGAGTGTTTGAGGAATGAATATATAATGAACATGGCAGGGTGGTAAGCATAGAATATAAGTTGTGTGAAGGCCGTCTAAGTTGGAATGGACATGTGCATCACAGACTGAAAAATGCACCTATTTGAAGCAAGGTTATTGAGTCCAGCATTATCAGAAGAAGTAGAGGCAAACCTAAATTAACGTAGGAATATATTATAAAGAGAGATTTTGAATCTTTAAATCTTGATTAGAACATGACCCATAACAAAGCTGATTGGAAAAGAAAGATCCATGTATCCAACCACAACATGGTTGAGATTGAGACATAAATGATGATGATGATGGTGACAAGAACTATACTATTTTTAGGTAGTATTCATATTTCATTTTTGTTGTTACTCTTCATTGTATTTATTCCAGTTATATATTTTTTTGTTTTTCTTCTCTTATTTCCTTTTCAAAAGAATAAAAAACAAATTAAATGTTTAAATGGGACATATCCTGATCATCAACATGAGATATTACAAGAGTATTACAATGAATATGCGGGAAAAATATAGAAGAGGGAGAGGAACATGATTTTTTCATTCAGGAATGGTCATAGAACTTAAGGAGAAATCATTTCGATACTACTCACCTCATGATCACCTATTTCCACATGTGCTTCTGCATAAAAAATTTAGTTCCATTCAATTTCATAATATCATTGATTTTGTTTCTAGTGGCATGTTAACCTTAAAATCTAGATTCCTGACTAATTTTAATGTTTATAATTATTGCTAAGAACAACATTTTAGGATGAATATATGGAGATATCTCCACCCTCCTCTAGACCCCTTAATTATTGTTGATTGATAGGTGTCAAACCTAGGACGTTAAACAAGGGCACAAGGTGGTAGGAAACACACTATTTAGGTTATATATGTTTAGTTTAGTTTTTAATATTGTCTTATGTGTTTCTATGATTGTTAGGTTTAGTTTATTTCAATAATTGGTTGTATTTATTCTAATTCAGAGTAAAGAAGGTGCATTGATTTGTGTTTTACGTGTACAAGAATAGCACATATTTGATACCACCAACCTTAAGTTGGTAAAACTATCTATCATCTAAATTTCTAAAGGAAATAATTTTTACAAACTCAGTGACACTGATCTGATGGGCGTTACTACTGAATTTTAATTGAGATAATCCTCTAAAAAAGTCAATACCACCAACCCCATGTTGGTGGCATGACTTCCATCATTGTGATATAGGGAAATCACAACGTTATTTTGGTGACATCAACAACAATTATATTTTCACCTACACTGAGGCACATAGAGGGCTATGTATAGCCAGAGCAACTATCTCTAATAGCTACCAAGACACAAATCGATACCACCGAGTTCATCTAGGTGGCACTAATAGATTCCGACTAACCAATTTATTGATAATCTTGGATATAGAGTTTGAGGAGGCATTTTGCATCATCACCTACACTTCTTAAACATGAATGAGTAGATGAGCACAAGCACTTAATTAGACATTATACACTAAGCTAGAGATCTCATTGTAGGACTAATTTTCATGTGGATTCCACCCATCCATATTTGGCATCGCATTTGATATGACACATCAGTAGCACCATTCCATTATTTTTCTTTTTGTTTTGACATTGAGAGGACAATTTCAAATCCAAGATTAAGGGAGGATGGAATATTGCTCCAATATTTATCATTGTATGTTTTTTCATTCTATCTATATTTATGCATTATTTCTACTCAATATTTTATAGGGCTCGCATATATCTAGCATGATGGTTGACATAACTTGTTAGGAAGTTATTCATGTGACATGGTACTTTGTGATAATTATATAATGCATATGATTTCATTCTTACTCTTTAAGATACAAATTCTTTGTTTTGAGCACAAGAAAAGTTTAGAATTGACTTGGACCAGTCACCTCAAAAGTCATATTAATGAGCAATACACCTAAATTAACCTCATGGCTTGTGCTTTGATTATGATATTTAAATTTGAAACAACCAAGCAGTAGTGTGATTCCTCATGCAAATCTTAGAGATAGACTTTGAGTTCACAATGATTCTCAAGTTAACAGGAGAGGGACATATCATGGTTGGGAAGATAATGTCTCTTAGTAACATAATTTCATCCACCTTCAACACATTCACCACCACAAGAAGAACACGATGATTCCATTTATTTTCTTTTTATTCAATTGCATATCGTAATAGGATTCAACTTTTCATTTTTGCATTGCATTGAAAGAAAAAATAATTGATTCAATTTGCATAATAATTGTCATATAGATTGCATGTGCATATATCATTCATAAGCAACTGTCATAACTAGGATCTTTATTTCATAAGATGAGAGAAATCTAGTCATTACACTACCTGACAAAAAAACATTAAGGCCATTAGAATTATATATACCTTTTGATAAGAGGGGGTACTTTAAAAAAAATGAGAAAAAAGATTTCTTTTAGTTTAAAAAAATCATTCTGAATCATAAACTAAAAGAATGAGAACATAAGTCATAAATATACCTTCCACCTTCAATCTCATCATGCAAACAAAGCATCCATGCATGTATGTTTCAACCTTCATTTCAGTAAGTATTAGGAGACATTTTCATAATATCCATCATATGCGTGCATCATTTTACTTTGAACTTCATAATGACTTGGACTGTATGTGATTTCTATTTTCTACCACCTATTCCATCCACCATTGATATGTAACATAGGTTAGTGCCATGATTCTTCCATCATTCACTCATATTTAGAGATTGCTTCCATTTCATATTGATTATTCTCCAGAGCAATGTAGATAGGAATATCATATGGTACACCAAGCAAGCATCCTACTACCCGTAATATTATTATGCCCTAGCATATTTGTAATTCCATTGATTTTGTTATTAATATTTTTGTAATAAGCATGGTGGATATCTTTAAATCAGCTACCTATGTTGTGGTTGTCCATGACTGGCTTACGACTGATTAGTGGATGATGGTTAGAAGAGTTGAGTTCATTTGATTTATATCTTTGTTGACTTCTTTAATCAAATGTAAGATTACTGTTTCTCAAGGAAGAGCAATATTCAAGTTTAGGTGATTTTAATGCCAAATTGTTATCCTTTTCATGTCTTAAATTGGGTGTTTTATATGTCAATTCATCTGATATTCATGTAATATTTATTCATTTACACCAAATTAGGATATACTCACTTGTGCATCAACTACTGTCTTTTTACATGTATTTTGCATAATTTATCATAATAATAATTTGTCCTTTTTTTGCATATTTATGTTGCAGAAAACCATTATTTTTTAGAGAAAAAGTATATATTGCTGACATTTAGCTCAATGGCACCACATGGTATCTGGTTATATTCACACATTATCTACAGTTAAATAAGAAAAAGAATTAGGATAGTAAAAATTCGGTGACACCTACTTGTGCTGCTGATGGTTAAGAGTTTAAAGATGCTAATATCAACAAATGGTGTTATAAGTTGGAATTTTGGATACCAAAAAACCAAAATCACCCCTACTCGCCAACTTAACCCTGACATCAGAACTTTGTACCATTCATGTTTGAAGAGGAAAGAAGAAGAATAAATGGATAAACCTTTCCAGAAAACCATACATTGTGTTTTTATGACATAAATTATGGTAAATTAACCCCATCTTTAGTTCACATTACAATCTCTTCTCTTGTTTATTGTTCCGTCAAATTCATTTTATGCATATATTTTTTTGTGTGATATATTGCTAATCATGTTTAAACAACTTTATGATCTCTAGGCACCACAATACCCATTGTGATGTTGTATTTAATATAATTGATTTATTAACAGACTTACCGTTACATGATTTTTGTAGAATTCAAATCTAGTTCTATTGTTTACGCTTGAGCACCTTTAATAATAATTTCAAAAGTAAAAACCTCAAAAGAGGGTTTTTTGGTGGGGAATTCTCATAAACTCAATCAATAACATATTATGAAAGTGAGCTAACTATTTGGAGGAAATCACTCAAAGATCACTCTTCATAATCCAATATGGAATAAGAAATTCTATATAAGTGTAGTTTCAACTAATTTCAATATGGTATTGCACATAGATAGAGTACAATGCCAATTTCTGGTCACTAATCATAGAACAAAAATTATTTGTTAATAAATATACAAAAAACAACTACAAATAGCACCCCGGATTTATTGGTTAACATAGAGATTGTTCATCCACATGATTTCATAAAATCAACGTTCTTATTTAGTTTAAATTTGATTTAATATTTATCTATCATGAAGCGAATTTAGATGTTTCTTTGGCCTAGTTGGTTGAGTCTAATTCGAATTAGTCTTTAAATTTACAACTTTGTGAGTTTGAAAATTCAGGAATCGATTTGTATGATATTACCACAACACATGCAGTTGCATTTTACACACATGGTAAATAGGTGTCATCAATCTTTGTAACAAATACCCTCATATGCGTCCATATGTGGCCTTGTTATAAATGTTTCTTATCTCAAATGCTTATATTATGATGCTACTTGGATTCAATTTACCTTTATATTATCAAGCTACTTAGAATCAATTTTGTTTAGACTTAAAATGAAAAAAAAACTCAATTATAACAATATAGAAAAATCTTATTTGATAATCAACCCTCTTTGTCAAACACAACCTTTTCAAAATTTGGTCGACAAGAGTTGTATTATTTTCATGAAGTAGATTGAACCCAACCAAAAACGAAAAGTCTTGGACACAATCCTACAACAAACATGCATATACATATTTGCAAAAAACCTTGTATGATGATAAGGGATAAAAATATGGAGTATAAAATAGGATTATGACTTCAAGTAATTTGATGTATACGTTGTAAAATTATGTGTTTTCATTGCCAACATTTTCAAATAGAAGAAGAATACATACAAATCATGAACCCAAGCAAGCAAACTACAATCAAATAATTGATGAACACTCATGTACCTTGATTCAAATTTCATAATTATTTCATACCACCTAGATATCTGATTATCAATGAAGCCCTAATACGGGTCTTCATATATTTTGTTTGTTCTCATTAGTCATATTAAGATAGTTATGATGCATGTTTACTTCCCAATAAATCCAATTTTCATTGACATACAATGATGAAATCTTTTTCATGTTTGGTAAGTACTTGTGCTAAATGATTGAAGGAGAAGATGGAGGATTCCAAAAAACAACCAAGTTATCCCGAGTGCTCAAGAATTTAATTTAATAAAATGACTGCTTGGATGAACAAGTGAAGCATAGGGGTCCTACAAAAACCTTCATAATGGTCATGGTAATCCATGACGGTCTTTTCGAGAAGCCAAGTTGAATGAGTTGATAGGGAATCCAAATGACTCTAAAATAGTTACCTCAAACATGATAATGCCCATGGCATTCCTACCCTATAATATCATTCTTGCTAGCATGACCATTCCAACCAAGATCCAGAACTCCCCTTCTGCTTGACACTTCCACCTATTTCACCACGGCTTTTCTGTTATAGCATGGTTGTTCTACCTCATACCATAACAAATGTTATACCAAGAATGGTTATTCCACTCCTTTCTCACCACAACCACTATAGCAAGAACATGAGTCCTACCTCGTTCATTGTCATTCATAAACAATAACCTAACCTACTCACTCACCATGACTGCTGCCAATCACCATGTCTGTTCTGCCTCTCACTAACCATAGATGTTGTAGGACGGTGCAATCATTCTACCCTAAAATCATACTGTTGCCTTCACACTATTTTTTCCACTTTTTTACTCACTTTCCCTAGATACACTAGGACATATATAAGCCTTATTGGTAGATAGGGTGAGGATTCTATCTAGTTGGAGCATACATTACCTCCACCCACTCCCACCTACTACTATATGCCACTTTCTTCCACCCTAAATTCTAGTTTTAGTTGAGTTTTGACCACCATTCCACCATATCGTTCATACCACATCACATTGAAGGAAGGAGATCATCTACCCAATTGCTGGAGGTGAAGTAGGAGGACTCTACTTTGACCTATACTGTGACTAATTATTTTTCTCATCCCTTTTTGTTTCCTTTTTTGTCCTGAGTAGCTACATCCACTTGTTGGTTGTTATATGGGGCTTGGAGATCATGTGATGGGGAATATTCATGTAAAACACTTCATATTGTTGATTAGTGTTATGCTAATGATTGTTATCTCTTCCTATATTTTTCTTTAGTGTTTAAGATAACCCAAGCTATAGATTTAACAGTAATTTGTGGTATTTTGAGGGAAAAATCCCAAGCTCCCTAGAGATAATTTGTTTAGTCTTCCTCTCTTCCCCAATAAACCTCTATTACACTCACCCTAGGTGGGAGATATAAGTTTCTAAATGAAAATCTCCCTTATTCCTTGTCAAAGAGCATGCCTAGAACACATGTTACTACATGTAGGTTAAAAGAGTCATACTTAGAAATCTATCTTGGGTTTGTTCTTATATAAGGTCCACCTTTACACTAGCCATTTGATCCTCATAAGGCTTCATAGAGTATTGTTAAGGGACTAGTTATCCTAAATACACTCTTTGTCACCCATGGAAAACTAGTAGGATAGGGTTCCCAACCTCACATCCCTTTGTTGTTTAGATTGGTAGCACTAGAGTAAGATGCAATGCTGAATATGATCCTAATGCATGGTTGATTGTACGATATCCCCCAAACAACCTACTCCTCTGTTAATTTATGAAATACTTATTTTCTTAGTTTCTTACTAGCTTAGTTTTTCCCTCATCTCTTTAGTATTAAGTCCATAGTTAATGATGAATTTCTTTTGTTAGGGCACTAAGTATTTGTACACAAGAATTGAATGAGTTAGAGAAACTTGTTACTTTGTATTCACAAGGGGAACCTATATATATGGACTTGGGTGGTCGCCAACAACCCAATTACATAGTATGGGATTAATCCCATATATATAAAGAAATATAATAAAAGAATTAATTATTAATAAATACTTAGTATTATAACACTCTTTCTCAAGCTGGTGCATGTATATCGTAGGCACCAAGCTTGTTACATAAGAATTTGACTCAACAACCATTAAGGGATTTAGTAAATAGATCTTCTACTTGATCCTCTGATCATAGTGGAGAAGTTTATGATTTGATGATATTGTATCTTTTCCCTGATGAAGTCACAATCGACCTCAATTTGTTTGGTTCTTTCATGAAAAACTGGGTTGGAAGCAATACAGATGAAAACTCGGTTATGATAGTGGAGCTCCATTGCTTCAAATTGTATGTACCCAAGTTCTTCTAGGATGTTATTGGTCCGTATGAGATCACTATTCACATGTGACATGTTTTAAATTTGAATTCAACACTGGATCGTGCCACAACAATTTTCTTTTTGCTTATCCATCATACTAGATTGCCTCCCACATATACCTAGTATCCTGAAATAGACCTGCGACCATTAACACATCTGGCCAAATCATATCTTGAGGATCTTTGTAATTTGAGATGTCCATGGTTTTAGTGTCATACCACTATGCCTGGACTCTTCTTGAGATATCAAACATCTGAATGATAGCCTCCATATGACTAGTATGTGGTTTATCCATAAATTTACTAACCACACTAGTAGCAAAGGATACTTATGGATGAGTGACACTAAGACAATAAATTTTTATGACCAGTCTCCTATATCTCCACTAATCTTAAGTGTCTCCCTTTGCAGCATGAATTCGGGATCCATTGAAGTATTTGTAGATTTTTCTCCAAGTAGACATGTTTCTTCAAGTATGTTTCATCTTGAAGTGTGATTGGGGGGTTCACCTCCCTTGAACCTTATGGAGATTGCAGATTGGTTGCGAACCAGGATGGCTAGGGAGCATGCTTTAGGTTCGTTTGCGTGTTTGGGGTTATCTGCGCTGACGTTCCTTATCTGGCAGAAAAGAAACACTAGAGTTCATGGTGGTAGGGAGCTGGACAAGTTCTAGTGTTTTGATGTGCTCATAGATAGACTCTGTTGGGTGTGTAAGGCTAAACATGTACTGTATAAAGGTTTGAGCCTCATAGTGAAAAGACAGTGGGATTTTTTGTAGTTAGTTACCCTAGGTGTTTTTGATGCTTCCCTTGTACAGTTTGGTATAGTGCTCCTATACTTTTGGTCTTAGTAATATTTTACCTTATCCAAAAAAAAGTAGATCAAGAGTATATTTTCTTTGTGATATAACAACCATTCAAGGATCCAACCACTTAAATACCCAAAAAGTATTTTAGTGGGCCTAAATAATTAGTGTGAAATTTATTTTGAAGAAAATATTTGACATATAGAATACCCCATTGATTATATCTAGTGATAATAATATCATCAACATACACTATAATAATATTAACGCCCAAAGGCCCTCACTGACAAAATACCAATTGATCAAGAGCAGGCTATAAGTGACCAAACTAAAGGAGTGTGTGAATAAACTTGCCAAACAATGCTCATGGAGACTGTTTCAAACCATATAGTGACTTATGAAGCTGACAAACAAGATGAGACTTCTTGGGAAATACAGGCACAAAGTATAACAGTGGAAACAAAATTTATCTATCCATATTTCCCATAAGATCAAGATCGTGTCAACTACTATAAATTAGGTAGGATGGTTTAAATAGTTATACCTGTTCTTGGAGAAATTCCAGCAACAACAACTCGCTTCTATGCAACTATGAACTAGTTGCTTTTGGATGGTGGTTGTGCATCTCCTGGTTTTCACCACGAACAACTAATGGGACAAATTTTGCAACGAATCCTTTGGTCTCATCATAGACTACAGATTGACTTTGTTCTCCTAGAAGCAGCCAAAAGACTCCTCTCTATAGAATAGTCCACATGAACCAACTAGAACTTCTATCGTTCAACTAGAATGGACAGGAAGGAGTTGTCCTTCCAGTTGGTGTACTAGTCACCAACTTGCTCTCCCACAATAGTGATCCTTAGTTGTTCTCTCACGTGGCTATCCCTCCCTAATCGGGTAGGAATTGCTTGGGCTCTCTTGGTTACCACATCCAGAGAGGACAACAATTATCAGAGCAACTAATTCTCAATTTTTTGTGTTGATTGTTGTACTTTAGGAAGCCCCCAATACCCCTCTATTTTATAGGCAGGGTTAGGACGATGGTTCCTAGTCGGTTCAGGATCTGTGTGGGAGTGGAAGCGACCAGAAGAACTTGAATTTCACAACTTGTGAAACTCAAAATAGTCATATGGTCATGTGAGATGATCGCTTGATAGTTTCCCAATTGCATACGAAATTGGCAATTTGATTCCAATTATTGTAAACATTAGTTCTGTGCACCACAAGTAGTGTAATCGAAATGAGTTCAGGAAAATGCAAGAACGTTCGTTCAGCCACAACCAAGCCATCTCATAAATGAAAGATGCCTATACCGCAAACCCAACCGATTGTTTGGTGAGATGAGCTGAGCCGTTTGGCTCAACGGAATGAACCAGTCAGTTCATTACTCAGTTTGGGCAGAACTTAGCCAATTCAACTTCTGATTAGCCTGACAATCCTAATGCCCATCTAAACCCTTAAGTCGATTGTCTGGTACTCTAGATGGTCATCTCACTCTATGAGATGGTCGACTAGCAGTACAAACATCATAATCAACTAATTTGTTGAGTGAATTGAGTACTAAACACTTTAGTAATCAATCCAATCATCATTCAATATTCAACTCCTATTATATATGAGTTCCTATGTGTGTGACCCTATAGGTCCAACATCATGTTGGTAGTGAATTTCCATAACTATATTATGACATCACAAGTAGAGAGCGGTGCCTAGTTGCACATCAGTGCTACCCAAGTGAATGGGAAGTTGGAGAACAACTTCAACCTACAATCTATGTAAGGTGTTGTAGTGATTGTATGATTCCTTTATCTCTGATATCCAGAGTGAATGTGAGGCATGGATGGTCATTCTTTCAATGTTCAACTCATGCTCCTTGAACTAAGAGTAGATTGTCTAAGATAACATGACCTCAATATTATATATTGATTCACATGTGCATGAACATGCTTTTCTAAGTATCTCTTATCAAGTATCCCTGATATCAAACTCTAGTAGAAGGGACAAATCCCATTTCTATCACTCACAATGTATCCCCATGTGTCAAAGTCACCCAATCATCACCATTATAACCATCCATGTTTCAAGTTTGCATTTGATGATTTCAAAGCATACCCAACGACATGTGATGTGTGTAGTGATTTCAGGTCTATGAATCACAATGACCACCTTCACTATAAGAGATGACTATGACCACCAATGATGGTTTCCATGTGTCACTCTCAAGGTGGGTATGTCTAATACAATGTTCCCTAACATGTATATGTGTGCTTGGTCTAATATTGCCATATCATGAATAATGAGATTCTATCATCCACCAACCCACACTCTAGTCTTATGTGCTACTCGTGTCTATATACCTTCCACAGTAACAATAGACTAGGGACATTATAAGAATGTACATACTCTTAGCATTCATATGATCTCATTCTTCAAGTAAATATACTTGAAGACATACTCATTGAGTATTGTCATTCTTTAGACATTCACTCTATCTCCTCATTATCTCATAACTAATTGAAACAAATACATTGGAAGCTTGCCTTTTATAGTTTATTATTAATCAAATACTTTATATGCCTTGTCAATCATCATATGATTTTCTCTATGGGCATACCTTACCAATAGACTCCCACTTGAACTTAGAGCCAATCACACATGAATGTCATTCTTTGTGATCTAAACATGTCCACCATGTTTCTACTACCTAGTGCTAACCGAACTGGTTAGCAACACTTTACTATTAGTCGATATATTGCTAGTTTCTTATCTCTTCGCTGTGAGATGAAACTGACCTAATATGGTATCTAATATTCTTGCCTACCAAGTAGCTCCATTACTATCATAGTATAACTATTGAGTCATCAATGGTTGGAACATCTATAAGTTTATCATATGAACTTCTAGATCAATATAGTATCACTTTATGTTCTTAACACAAGCATACTTCATTTCTATTGTAGAATAGTATTTATGGATATTAGTGTGAAACCCTTCCAACTAATAACATCATTTTCTTTATAATTAAAAATATTTTATTTGCAATCAGTTCGGTCATTATGGAAGCTTGCATTGATGTAACCCTTTACGTCCAACTCTTCCTTTCATTGCTATCCTTATCGACTAACAATCTATCCTTAAATACTTCACAAGTTCTGATGGATATCTTTAATGACATTCTAATAACCCTTATTGGAATTTAATATCATCTTGTCATGCCCAATACATACAAGATTGTATAGGATAAATACATTTATAGAATTTATAATGGATCCACTACTCTAACCTATGTAATCTTAATCATGTTATTTCCATTCTTCATAAGAATAGGAACATATTGTTCATGAGAGACTAATATGGATTCTCTATCATGAAATCCTTCCTTCTTGAACTTTTTCAACATCTTACTTAGGTATGTGCTCAATCTTATGTTCTGAAACTTTCAAGAACTATCTCTTTAGGGTTTCCTTATTTCATAAGATGTTTCACATGGTCCTTCATTGCTGAGGGGGTTTTCATACCATCTCTCAATATTCACAATATTGAGATGATATTCCTCATCATACGTGGAATATTTATATATGCTCCCACTTAATCTTTTGTAGTCATAGAAATCATCTTTTGTCTTGATTCAAGTCAAACACTTTGGCTATCTTTGTCAAGTCAAAAGATCCCTATTCCCGAGATGCTTGTTTCAATCCCAGATTGAACTTTGTAGTTATATATACTTTATTTGCATTCATGAAGTTATAAAACCTTTTAGATTGTGTCACGTACACATCCTCTGATGTATTCCTTTTAAGGAATCCGATTTCAATCTCCATATGCTAAATTTTATAGTCTATTTAAACTACAACAACAAGCATGACAATTGGTAGATAAATGTCTATCATGTTCAACAATTTGAACTGATTTGAAAAAAAATTAAACAATTTATCCTTTTATGTCATCCATGTAGGTCATATAACCCTATTGCACCTTTTAAGCACTATCCATTTAGGTGGCACTACCCAGGTCCTACCTTGTCAGCTTACATTGACTTCAAAATGGTTCAGATTATGGTACTTTATAGCTTCTAGTTGATTAGTTGGCTCATTCTCTTATGACCAACTTGTCTTAGTTGTTGGATTTAGAATCCTCCAATTTAAGATGCAGTCTTACAAGAACTATTTTGTTCTGTGTCATATGGTGAACTTGAGATTCCACAACAACTTGTGATTCTCTTAGTTCTCAATTCATCTCTTTTGTTGAACTTGAACATTTCAAGTTATACTCTTACTCCCACTGATTCTTTAGGAATTCAATTATCCTATCAACAAACGGTTTTGTTACTGGATTGGGATTAATAGAAAAATTCAACAATTGTGGTTTGTGGATAAACCTTTTCAGGAAACTACTTTCTCAATGTAGGTTTTAATCATTTAGACATATTGGGACATTCCCAAATCATATAATATATGATGTCTCATATACCATTCAAATAATACATTATTTAGCGATAGGTATATATTATGAGAATATAAGAAGACTAGATTAATTGATAGTTATATCATGACTCATCATGTTATAATTCCTTCACCCTGACACATCATCATGTTCAAATGGATTTGACTTGTAATACATTATCATAGTTCTTTTTGAAGGCACTCAAGGTATTGATGTAAATTATTATAACATTTGATCTCATCAAAGTTTCTTAATAATCTTATCAAAGTTTTACTTCATTTATAATCTCCTTGAACACTTCAAGAGATCTATGTTTGAATTTTATTGAGTACATATTATCATACCACTAGTAAATGAAATGATGTATAAGAAATTATCTATAACATTCATTCATAAGATCCCATGCATCATATGTATGAGGTCTGATGAAAGCATTATCCTCTCACTACATATAGTGAAGGACGTCATGTCATATTGTGCATAAATAAGGCTTCCATGTTTCCTTAGGTTGGGTAACGAAGGGAATCTAGATCACCATCTAGGTAGGAATATCTTATATATATGTACAATATGACTAATGCTAATGATAGTTTTTGAGTTATCAATTATAATCGTTTGGTATAAACGTTATTAATATTTTATTAAAAGATCATTAGATGTTTTGGCACAACCATTCAAGATCTTATATTTCAAAATAGAAACATCAAAAATTCACTTTATTGGTTTATCATCCTTGTCATACAAGACACTTTAAAGTAAATGTTTCTATTCTACTGGCATAATTAAATAGCAATTCTACTAACTCTATTACATGCCCATTGGGCTAAGATAAATTTAAATGTAGACTATGGCTTGTGAAACTCTTGCTCTTCCTTGTCCATCTTAGATGGCCTTTTACTTCTTATCATATCTTGCACATCAAGTATGTCAGATCCCTATCTGGTATCAAATACCAAGATGAAGGAGTAATTACATTTATCTTATAGTGTTTATAGCTAAAGTGGAGGCCTCAACGCCATCCTTCTTATTCTTTAATTCCTCTAACCAGAGTGGGAAATTTCTTTTCCAATGTTCAGGGTGGTGACAATGGTGACAATTGCCTCTTTTCTTCACTCCTCCCTTTTCTTTAAGATATGAATACTTGGGCTTCTGGCTAGACTTGGAACTCTTCTTAGCTTTTCCTTTGCCTTTAGACTCCCCCTTTGTCTTTCTAATCATCATCGCAGACTTGGGCTTGTATTTCTTCATTTGTGTCTCAGTTGTTTTCAACTTGCCCAGCACTTCTATCAACGGTTTTGAAAGTCATTTATGTTGTAATTCATGACAAACTGACTATATGAATCTGGAACCTACCATATGTCCTTCTACCATGTTGCATTTGAACAACACCTTGGAGACATCATATATTTCCTGTCTTTCTTGATCCTAGAACATGTTCTTGAGATTTTTAACCATCTCAATCATATCCATGTTCTCATGCTACCTCTACAAATCATAGATCATGGAGTATAGCATCAAACAATTGACATCCACGACACCTTCAATATGCTTCTTGTAAGCATCCATGTTAGTCGTTGGTGTATTTTGAAGTGCTTCTTCTGGTTCTGACATTTCTAGTACATAGAGCCTGTGCTCTTGTGTGAGAACAGTGTTCAACATCCTAAGCCAACCATGGACATTGTTTCTGTCACAACTTCCTTTCGAATATTAACACAACCTTAGTGGAAGAATTTCACATATTGGAGATCATGACAAATTGTGAAATGATATCATTAAACTAAGTAAAATCCATAGAATAAGATAAAGCATATGGTATGCCACAAACAAGGAACACCAAGTCCAAAATAAAAGAGTTCAACAAGTACTAATCCAACATAACATAACTAAGAGAAAAAAGTGATTATCTAGAATGGCACCCCACTAAGTAGGATCATGCACCTGTCTTGAAGTTGACGTCTATGGCTCTACATCTTCTCTTTCTCCTTGCCTATGGACATTTTGTCCCCAGGCATGCATTGGAAAAATGGTTGTTAGCGTAAGTGGCATGAGTATTCTAACATATATGAAGTAACTGGAAAAGAAAAGACTATATATTACTTTTAAACATTATACATGAAGAACTAGCATTTAAAAGTATAGAAAAATTGCACCTTAAGCAACAATTTCCCTAACTCAGTTATTATCTTTTACTTTGCTTATGCTGGAGACCTATACTCTGGTACTTGGGTACCATGAAATGTACTATGTCCTGGGTCATCTTATCTGAACTAGCCTGCACTATGACCTAGGCCTCATGACTTGCACTAAGGCATGGGTCATGTCTCTTGAGTTGACTTGCACAAGGGCTTGGGTTGAACTCCTAAATCTAATATCATCTTAATTCTTATCTCACATAAATCTTAATGCATGAATCTTAATGGGTTATTAACTTAAAATCTTAGCTTGATTGTTATTAAAGTACATATTGTAGATCTTATCATGAACTCATAACTTCATTGAGGAACATATAAAAGATATCTTGAAATTGAAATCTTAAAGAATAAAAGTATATAACTCATGAATGATCTACTTTGACAATAATGAACATTTAAGGATGCTAAAAAATATAAATTGAATACTCATGGGCATGAACCACTTACCTAATCAGTAGAGAAAACCTCCCAAAGGTTTGCTAATCTTTTCTTTCTTAATCAACATGAAATAATAATCCATATTTCTTAATTAGGATCCTAACCCTAATTCCATTAAATCTTATGCTTCGTGAAAACCAACACAAAATAGGTCATGAAATCTATACCATTAGATAGATCTCGAAAAATGGATCAAGTTTCACAAATAGGTCATGCTCATATGAACCTTGTAGCAATTTTAGGATTTTCTGAAGTTTTGACCTATGCTGACCTATCACATACGAGATAAAACTCAGAAATCATTTATTGGAAAATATCATTGAAGAGAAATCTAGCTTTATCAAATTACGATAGTACCCTTAATATCACACGGACTAAGGTTCAAAATTTAGGGAATCAAGTTGTAGATGTGTATAAAGAACCCTGTGAAATTACCATTTTGTCCATGATCGGTGTGACATCATTTCATTGATGTGTGGGCAACACAGTAATAATAGCTCTTTGATTCTCTCTTCCTCACCCATCCCATGCACATCAATGCCATGGCTAATGCTTGAGGGGTAGAGCCCCAAAGTTAGCCAAACTTGTGTTGTGCCATCACTCCTCACATCCCTGCCATCAACTTTGGTAGTACGAGTCGAGCTTGGTGAGCCTAGGTTTGTCGATAATGGCAGCCGACACAATTATAGCCGCTTGCCGCGGGAACATGGTAGAAGAACTGAAACTGGGAACATGTAGAAGGTGACCAAGTAAGGGAAAACTAGGAGAACAAAATGATTTACACTGTCTAGTTCATCAAGACTGACCAAGCTTAGCGGCATGAGAGCGACTGCATTTGGGAAATGACATGAACAATCATTAGAGGGAAAATTGGGTTCTTGATGCTTCTTGCAACCCTTAGAAAATGTCCCCACTTCTTTGCACGAAGCGACTCTATTCTTCTCCACCAATGAAGCTCGACGAGTTCTAAGGAAAATGAGTAGGGTAGGGGGTTCGGGCACAACACGTCGACAAAGGACCCCTATATCAGCTTCCTAGACTACCAAGGAAGGTTCTTGTCGAGTTAATTTGGTTGAAGTGGCATCCACCCTGAGAAAAACTCTGGCGAGCTCAAGGACAAAGGAGACATTGGTCTCTGCTAGTGGGCTATGGGAGTGAAATTAAAGCCACAAGATATGATCTATAGGCCTTTTTGAGGATACCTTGAGCATTGGTTGCTCGTGATGAGGGTTGTGGTTCCATCTGCAACTCATTGTATGAGAGGAAGAAAATGATGCTCTTGGGTGTTTCATATAAACTGGGATCTATGGTTTAAGTGAAGGCTCTCTGTACTTGGAATGACTTCATGAAGCTTTTGGTGACAAGAAAAGTGGAAAACATGGAGGACTAAGTGAGGGGGTTGGACCGCAAAATTGGGGAAGCTATTGGGTACTATTACCCGTCTGTACGCTCTTTGCACAAGGAAGGAGACAAAGTCTCCTTCTTTAGATCCCCATCTGATGGTTTGTGGTGAACCCGTGATAAGTTTAGCATGAAATTGATGGATTATTAGATACCTTGGTCAATTACTATGGTTTGAGTATCTTTT
Source organism: Alisma plantago-aquatica (assembly GCA_963693085.1). Classification (NCBI taxonomy): domain Eukaryota; kingdom Viridiplantae; phylum Streptophyta; class Magnoliopsida; order Alismatales; family Alismataceae; genus Alisma; species Alisma plantago-aquatica. The sequence continues at coordinate 601,266,855 of OY856411.1, forward strand.
TTTCTCAAACTCAATTGACCTAGCTAGGGTCATCCAAATCAAATGAAATTTTGTACACTTTCTAGACAAAACATGTTGATGAAAATGTCAACTCAAGTATCCCATTTGAGCTAAAACTTGGATTCTTTTACATGATTTGGCATTTAGGGTGACGTGCTAGAAATTAAATAGTAAGTTAGCATTACTGATAATGTAGATTAAACATTGAAAATTAGGGGTGTTACAGTTCTCATTTAACTTGTCCTTCTCTAGGAGAGATCACAGACAAAAGTGATTATTTTTTGTTGCCATTTGGTTCTACAAAAGAATTTATAGTTTTGTCAAAACTCATTTTGACTTGATTTGATTAAAATTTGTGTAGTAATTATTAGATATTTAATCAACTATCATTCTCATTATTTTGTTCAAATTTACAACCCTCAAGTATCAATTTGAAAATTGCAACGAATAGTTTTCTAATGAGCCTAGATCCATATTTAATCAAATCATGATTCATCTTTGGCTGATCAGCCATAACTTGACTATTTAGGTTAGCAACTCTTACTAATTGCATCCAGATGCAATTATTGGATGGACGATGTGCACAACTCTTTTCCATGATCATATGTATGCTTCTGGGCCCAGATGATCTAAGAATCACCAGTTAAGGCTGACCCAATAGCCAATGTGATAATAATACACCCCGCTTTGGTGGAACCTACATTACTACCATCACACCTCCATGAGGTATACGGTTCACCATGCTTTGGCATAAAAAATGCTTAGTGAAACAAGCTTTTCATGTGTATGTCTATTGGAAAGCATCTTAGACTTAATATGTTTGATTGAGGGGTTTTATATATTTCATATATATACAAATACTATATCCAATCACCACATATATAGTACGTATGATAGGAATGCTATGTCCCACAACGTAAACATGCAATATAAAAGAAAAAGTGATGTTTATGGCCATGTCTATTTTATTCCTTAGAGCCAGAAGAAATTACCACCACCTAAGTCAATCATCACATCACATGTATGAACATGTTATTGGTGTATATCTATGCTTTCCAATCTGGGTGGATCTATTTAACTCTTGAACTGATCATCAAGACTCTTAGCCGAACGGTTGGTCGTCTCCAATGGTCGTTTGGCCTCCAGTCCAACCAATGTTTGGACTCCTTACAAATGGTCAATTGGATCCACCAGGAGGTCATTTGGCTCCATCATTCTGTCTTCCATGGTAATCTAGATGTTTGATTCATCTCACAAATAGGTCATCTCATGTACCAATGATCATATTTTTCATCGTTGTAAGAAAGAAAATTATCCTATTGGTATTTAAACTATTATATGATAAAGATAGACCAAGTTACGTTTGAGGGGAGAAAAGGTAGGAAAGAATTAAATTTACATTGGGAATAAGGAGTTAGAGTCTTGGTACATAGACTGAGATAAATAAGAATAAAACCATACAATCCAACCACATAGATATTGGGTTTAGGGCATAACCATGCTACACATCCACCATCAAAACTTCTTTTATTGTGATACATGTAAATTGTATATATACATATACATATTATGGGATCATGTGGTCTTTGATCGGATACGCATATGAGAGCAGTTTAAATATACACATTGTATGCAATAAATAAATGATAAAACCATAAATATGATCATATCAATTATTCTAAAACATAATAAATTGACGTGTCTCTGATACCAATGTTGGGAAATACTGGCATAGAGTATAACATTGGAAACAAAATATATCTATCCATATTTCCCATTAAAACAAGATTGTGTCAACTATTATAAAATAGGAAGGATGATTTTAACGAGTTATACATGGTCCTGGAGCAAGTCCAGTGACAAAAACTCACTTCCGTGCAACTATGAACTAGTTACTCTTGGATGGTGGGTGAGCAATTCTTGGTCTTCAACATGAACCATTGATTGGATGGCTTCTATAGCGACTCATGTGGTCTCTCCACAAACTATAGATTGACTTTCCTCTCCTAGAAGTAGCTAAAGGAAAAATACCTCTAGAGTGGTCCACACAGACCAACTAGAACAACTGTAATTCAACTAGAATAGACATGAAGGAGTTGTCCCACTTGTTTGTGTACTAGTCACCAACTTGCTCTCCAACAACAATGATCCTTAGTTGTTCTCTCCCATAGCTATCCTTCCCTAGTTGGGTAGGACTTTCTTGGACTCTTTTGGTAATTACCACAACTAGAGAGGAGAACAATTGTCATAGTAACCAATTCTCAATTTTCTGTGTTGATTGTTGTGCTATGGGAATCCCTCAGTAACCCTCTATTTATAGGAGGGGTTTGAGCTAGGTTTCCTAATCAGTTTAGGATCTGTGTGGGAGTGGAAGGGACTGGAAGAACTTAAATTTTCATAACTTGAAACACTTGTAATTGTCATTTGGTGACCCAAACAATCATTTGGTAACACAAGACGGTCATCTTGTACTACAAGACGGTCATCTTGTACTACAAGACGGTCATCTTGTATAGCAAGATGATCATTTGGAAGTTTCTCAATCGCATACAAAATTGGCAATTCGATTCCAATTAATGTAAACATGAATTCTTGCACCACAAGTATTATGCAATCAAAATGAGTTTGAGAAACTTCTAGAATATTCATTCAGCCCCAACCGAGCTATCTCACAAATGTGAGACGTTCATCTCGATCACCTAGATGGTCATCTGATGAACCAAGCTAAGCTAATTGATTCAATGGAATGAACCGACCGGTTCACACCTCAATTTGGGCAGAACATAGCCAATTTGAATTTTGATCAACCTGACAATCCAAACGGCCATCTCAACCCTTGAGCCAATTGTCTCATACTCCAATGAGATGGTCGTCTTGTAGTACATACATCATAATCAACTGATTTTTTGCATGAATTGAGTACCTAAACACTTTAGTAATCAATAGAATCATCATTCAAAATTCAACTCCTCTTCTAGATGAGTTCCTATGTGTGTGCCCCTATAGGTCCCATATCACGTTAGCTCGGAATATCCATAACTAGCTTATGAAATCACAAGCAGAGTGTGGTGCCTAGTCACACATCAGTGCTACCCAAGTGAATGGAAAGTTGGAGAACAACTTCAACCTACAACCTGTGTATGGTGTTGTGGTGATTGTATAATTTCTTTATCTCTGATATCCAGAGTGAACTCCAAACATGCATGGTCATCCTTTTAATATTCAACTCATGCTCCTTAAACCAAAATGATATTGTCTCAAATAAATTGACCTCAATATCATATATTGATTCATATGTGCATGTACATGCTTTTCTCAGTATCGCTTATCAAGTGTCCAAGATATCAAACTGTAGTAGGGGGGACAATCCCATTTCTATCACTCACAGTCTATCCCCGTGTGTAAAATTCACACAATCATTACCTTTATAACAACCCATGTTTTAGGAGTACGTTGGATGATGTCAAAGCGTACTCAATGACATGTGATGAGTGCAGCGATTTCAAGTCTAAGAATCACAATCACCACCTTCACTATGAGAGATGACTATGACCACCAATGATGGTTTCCATGTGTCACTCTCAAGGTGGGTCTATCCAATACATTGTTCCCTAACATGTATCTATGTGTTTGGTTTGATATTGCCATGTCATGACTAATGAGATTCTATCATCATATAACCCACACTCTAGTCTTATGTGTTATTGGTATCTGTCTACCTTCCATAGTAACAACCGACTAGGGACATAATAAGAATGTACATACTCTTAGCATTCATATGATCTCATTCTTCAAGTCAATATACTTGAAGACATACATCATTGCGCATTGACATTCTTTATACATTGACTCTGTCTCCTCACTATCTCATAACTGTGTGAAAAAGATGAATTGGAAGCTTGACTTTTATAGTTTATTATTAATCAAATCCTTTATATGCCTTGTCAATCATCATATTATTTGCTCTACGGGCTTACCTTACCAACAAGACTCTACCTGAGCAATGAAACCATGAGTTTCTACCATATAAATTTCCTTAGACAAGTCACAATGGAGAAAAGAATGCTTAATATCAATCTGATGTAGAGGCCACAAAAATGAGCAACTAGGAATATAAGAAGTATAAAAGATGACATTTTAGCCAATGTAGAAAAGGTCTCAAGGTAGTCTTTCTCATATACTCAAGTACCGCTTTGCTACTAGTTGGGCCTTGAGACAATTCACAATACCAGAGGCTCTACTTTCCCAAAGAAGACCAACCTACAACCAATCATATCTTTGTCTTTTTGAGTAGTGACAAAACTCCATGTGTGATTTTTCCAGAGAGCATTCATCTCATCTTCCATAGGAAGTCACCAACATGGGTGACTTGTAGAAATAGATACAGAATTAGGAATAATAATATTGGATATGGATGATAAAAATGTTATGTATGAGGGAGATAAAAAATCTTAGGAAACAAAATTGGAAATAGGATGAAGAGTACATGAACATTTTCGTTTCTGAAGTGTAACAGGAAGATCAAGAGAACCATTACTATTGATAAGATTTACAGATTGAGTGGTGTTTGAAAAAGGGTCATCATGTGTTGTCTTCTACTTGTTCTAGAATGTTTGTCCCCACATGTGATTCATCTTGAATAGGGGGATTGGATGACAAGATTCCAACAAACATGGGAAGCGAGAGAGCTTCCTCAAGTTCTGTACAGTTTGAGAATCTCCAAAAGATGGAGTTTCATAAAAAAAGGTGACATCCACAAACACTATAAATTTGCGTTCAATAGGGTTATAACACATAATTCCTTTCTGAGTTTTGGAATAAACAACGAACACGCACTTGGAAGACTTTGAACTATGTTTACCGCTGCCATGTCCAACATTGTGAACAAAACAAACACGTTGAAAAACTTTTGGAGAAACATTATAAATGGTATGGTTTGGACAAAGGAGTTAAAAATGATATGTGATTATTTAAGATGGATGATGGCATGTGGTTAGTGATATATGTAGTAGTATGAAATGCATTTCCTAGAACTCCTTTGGGACTTTCATGTGTAAAAGAAGAGTGCAAGATGTTTCAACAATATGGTGGTTCTTTTGTTTGGCTACCCTATTTTGTTGAGGTGTGTGTGGAAAGAGGATTGATGTATAATCTATTTTAAAGACAAAAATTTATTTAAAGAATGGATAAATACTCTGACATTATCTATTTTAAGAATACAAATATGCTAAGAAAATTGTGTTTCAGTATCATTGTAAAAACTTTGGAATTTGGAAAAAATCTTCGAAGATCTTTCATTTTATGTAGCCATGTGACTCTAGAAAAGTCATCAGTAAAGGAAACAAAATACTTGTGACCAAGTTTTTAAGGAACCCAACACGGTGTCCAAACATCTTAATAAAAAATTTCAAACTGTGACTTAGCACTCATCATATTGTAGATCTAAAGTTGGATCAATGGTGCTTTCCTAACTGACACAACTCACAACTAATTTACCAAGACTAGACAGTTAAGGATGAAGAATCTTGAGTTTATCTATAGACATATCTCCAAGTCAACAGTGAATATGAAGCGGAGTAGTTGCTAGACATGCTTTGGAATTCATAGAGGTAGTGGAGACCTTTAAATTCATACTCTCCAAGAGTCACCTGTTGTGTCTAGAGGCCCTATTTAACACAATCACCATGGTATAATTTAATCTAGGCTTTAAAAGAATGAGTTAACTTACTTATATGAAGTTAATTATAGGGAAACTCGGGAACATATAAGATTGATGGTAGGTAAGGGTTTGATGGTTCATGTTCCTTGTACATGCACTTTTGAACCATTGGCAATGGTGACTAATGGTAGTGATGATTTGCTAGTGGATAGGTTAGAATAAGGTTGCTTGTACTTATAGTGTGATATGTTGCACTCAAGTGAAGAACCCAAGAATATGAACCTATATAAGAAGATTTAGATATCCATGAAGTAGGAACACCATGATTTTGGGAAAAGGAGGCCATAGCTGCAACAAATGATGAAGCCTATCAGGATGCCTTATACTAGTAGAACTGATTGTACTCATCCTTAGTCACCTGAATATGGCGAGTGGTATCACCCAAAGTGTCTTCATTAGATTCAATATTCATAGATGGGGTCCTTGGAGGATATCCATGGAACTATTAGTATGTTTCTTTATAGTGCCCCATCTTTCCACAATGGGTGCATTCTGATTGGCTTCATACTCTAGTAAGTCTTCCTTTGTGGCCTCCTCATCCCCGTGCATTAGTAGTCAACCCGATATTGTATGCCAATCAACAACAACAACCACAATACATTTATCAGAAGAGGTGTTTGAAGAAGAATCTATAAATGCACAAGATATTTGCTAATCTGCTTCATATTTCCTCTGTTCCAAAGATGCCAAACAATGATCGCGAACTCCTCTTCCCACTGTTGTGGCCATTTCTTATTATTTGTAATATCACTGAACCGTCTTCTGAAATCAGTAGTTCTGTAGAACGGTGTTGGGGTGGTAGGCTTTAAGATATGCCACACAACTTTTGCAAACAGGCAGTCCCTTAACACATGCAATATTGATTCTTGTTCATTCATAAATATGTTGCATACGCTGTCATTAACCAATCCCATTTTGTGTTTGTACAAGTTCGTCATCAAACTGTTGTGTGGACACAACTACAAGAATTTTTTCAACTTCTCTGGGAGCTTAAGGTTCCAAAATATGCTTCATATTATTTTGGATGCTCAGAATCAACAAGGATTTTACTGCACACTCCTTCATATTCACATCAAAGACCAACTGAGAATTTGACTACCATCATATGATATCTCTACATATGGAGTTTTTTGAGATCCAAAATCATTGGAAGTGAAGAGTGGAGGTCCTTAGTGATTCGTGCTACTTCCATCAAATATTGAGTTAGAGAATTGTTATCATGTTGAAGATTATAAATCTCCACATCGATCTCATACATGAATGATATATTGGTTTTATACATGAGATCAAGGTGATCCCATACATCTTTGCATCTCTCAAAGTGGATGGTGAGATCAACAACATGTGAGTCCATTGAATTTCATAAAATAAACATAAGACTTGCATCAATTTGCTCCCATTTCTCCAAAGTGTCATCTTTAGGAGGAACTTCCTTGAGGTGTTCATACTTCCCTTGTCTGTTGAACCAAATCTTGATGAATCAGCTCCCCTTTGTGAAATTATTTTTATTGAGTTTCTCAATAGTGAAAACTTGATCACAAACAAGAAGAAGGGCCGTGGTTACCTTCACATCTTCCTTCTTTTCAGAAATGGTGACAACTAACTATAAACATTACTTGTAGGATATATACATGACATGTAGGATTGCAGGCGTTGGAGACCAGAGTGCTGAAACACGATATGTACAGAAGTCACATGGCATGTAGGCATAAAATTGCCTTCTGTAAACATAGTGTGTGAGATTCAATGACATGCGACTAACATTTTGCATGATGAACCCTATGCTACCTGGTGAAGGGAGACGACATGATGAACCCTATGCTACCTCTAGTGTAAGACCCCTAACCTTACTTTTTGGTTAAACAAACTTGCTTATCATAATTGGATGATTAAAACATTAATTAAAAATTAACATATTCTTTGATATCATGTGAAATAGTTATCTTTCAAGTTTGGTCCAGTTTGGACATTGTTTTAGCAAATTATGCAAAAATGTGCTTATTTTGGACTTTTATGCAATTTACCCATATCTAGGGTTGTTCTTGCAATTTATCAGATGCTTATTGTTCCTCGCATGATTTCATGTCATATTGATATAGTTTTACTTTGGGGGATCCTTGTTACATCTTGGTTTAAGCAGTGACATATAGCCTTGTGTTGAGATTAGGGTTTGCCCTCTTTGATTCCCTAATTCAATTGTTGACCCTTGAATGTTGGGACCTGATGGGCCACCCAGGGTTGGAGGTCACTGAGATTTTAATTTGGTCTCCAGTTTTGGCGGTCAATGAGTTTTTATGATTCATCTTGGTTGCTAAGATTTCTATATGCTCAGTTGGTTTTGTGATACATATGTTTGACCTGGTTGCATGGACAAGATGTTGACCTTGGACACATGGCATGCATGTCTAGACACATCTCCCTTCCTTTGTTTCTCACCCTAAGCCTTATATATACCTCCCTCCTTGCATGCAAATGAGTTCCATACACACCCTACTCTCTCTCTCTCCTCTCTCTCTCTCTCTCTCTTCTTCCTTGCTGCTTAGAGATCGTCCCTCTTGCTTGGTGGAGAAGAAGGAGCTCAAGGTAGAAGAAGCTGGCCGATCTTGCTTTCATGTGCACCAACGGTTTGGGCCTACCTAGTTGAGGTCATTTTATGCTTCCTTTGTCGGTTTCTTGTCCTTAGAATGTAAGATATACCTTCCTTCATTTTCCTTGCTATCCTACCTTCCTCTTTCTTGTTCTTAGTCAGATCTATGGTGGAGCTTGAGCTAGTGGTTGAATATGTCTCCTTTCTTGCTTCCTTGACATAGGGTTTACTTCCTTTTGAATAAGGAGCTAGCTTGGATGAGTGGAGTTCTCAAGATAGGGTTTCTTCTCTCTTCCTTTTGAGCTACCTTGTTGTTTGGAGCATCATATTCAACCTAGAGGTGAGTGATATAACTTTCTCCATGTTTATTGCTTACTCTTATCTTTCATGTACATGATCTTTCCCTAAAACGTTGTTCTAAGTAGAAAGATATCACCTTTTTTTAGGGTTGAGCTTATATGGTTGATCTTATGTAGCTAATCCTTCTTGTTGTACCTCTAAACCTGGTGCATATATCATCCTTGAAGATAGAAAACTTACCTTGCATATGTGTGTGACCCATGTTAGTTGCCAAGATTTTGAACTTTTTTGGTCACCAAAATTTGTATTTCCATGTTGGTCACCAAGATTTTGAACTCATGTGGTCAATGAGGTTTTGAACCCTAGTGGTTTTCAAGATTTCTGACCCTAATGGTCGCCAAGATTTTGAACCCTAGTGGTCGCCAAGATTTCTAACCCTAGTGGTCACCTATATTTCTAACCCTAGTGGTCTCTAAGATTTCTAACCCTAGTGGTCACTAAGATTTCTAACCCCAATGGTCACCAAGATTTCTAACCTAAGTGGTCGCAAAGTTTTCTAACTCTAGCAGTTGATATTCTGACCCTAGTGGTTGCCAAGATTTTGACTGGATGTGGTCACCAAGATTTTCTGACTCAATGGTCAATGATATTTTCTAATCCTGTGAGTATGATTTAAGAGTTTTGGTTGTATGGAATCCTATGTTTTTGGATGAGGTTAATGATTTATATGATTGGGTTTGATACTCCTAATATGATGGTTATTCTTTTGCTTCATGTACCCTTTATCCAATGGAGATACTAGGGTTAGGGTTTGTATCTTGACCTAAGTAAGCATATGAATAAATAGTTAGTGGATTTCTGAATTGTAACATCAACTTAACTTGCTTTTTGGAACCTAACCCTCATGTAATCTAAATCATGATGGTTAGTCACACATAGCTTCTTTTCATAATATGACGAAGGAATAATCTCTTATTGTGGTGGTAACCCTAATGTGATAGTGAACATCATGGCTTCTATGGAATGAAATCTTATGCTACACCTGTGTGTCACAAGTATGATAATGTATGTTGAACCTTCTTTAAGGTATTAAAATATAATGATGTCCTTGTAGGTGATTATGTGAATGGTCATAGTGACCTTTGGGAATAGTGTGTACCCTAATGGAGGTGTAATACTCTTCACAATGTAATAGGGATTGGTATGTTATGATGATTTAATAATAATTATATAATCATATGTTTTATATTTTCTGGAGTTGTTATATCCCCATGCTTTGTAGAACTCTTTTAGGTTTTTATTGTAACTTAATTTTTGCAGTTAAAAGACACCTAATTGACATTAACTAATCATCTAAAACCCTAATCATGTAGTACCATGTGTTGTAGATCCATTCTAGTTTCAAGACTTGCTAGATAGTGAAACAAGTATTCCTCTAATGGAAGCTCGGGGTCATATACTATTGAGTATATGTATGTTTTTGAGGATGGATGTGGTCATACATCTCTAGGAGAACGATCGAGGTTGTATCTCAGATGATTATGATTCAATATGTGTGATGTTATTGAAGAAAATATGGTTGTACCTCAGATGATATAGTTTTGTATACCCTAGTTACTAGTTCCATTACCTATATACCAAGGGTGGACTAGGCTGTTTTGCATCTTGACTATATATGTCTCTAGGACAAACTCATACTAACCGAGGGAAGATGAGTGATGTGGTTTTTACTACACTAACAAATTCACCTAGGGCTGAAATCCCTAAGTTTATACCAAAACCTTGTGCAATAATACCCCATGTAAGTGGAAGTGCCTTATCGCAATATAGTTACGGATCGAATCCCAAAGGACAACATATTTAAGAATCTTTCTAGTCAGATCTAGATCGACTAAGACTAATATTTAGAACAAGAGTTGATTTGGGTTTAGTTAAACTAATTTTAAGGCAAGTAAAAGAGTGGGATTAAAATGGAGTTTAGATTAATGACGGGAATCACTGGGGTGGAATAGGGTTTCACCACCACCACACATGCAAACACATCTAAAACACATCTAGGCAAGATAGAACTATCCAAATGGAGTAGTGAACAATCTGTTAGGAAATAGAGTATGCGTAAGCATCTTTGTAGGCTCAATGTTTCATTACCCACAGATCACACACTTACTACTCCGAAGATATCCCTTCGGAAGTTCTCATCTAGGCATCAACCATGTTAATCAATATTCAAATCCTAAGTATTGAATTTCTCGCAACAAAGGAATATAATAGATCATGCAAGGTAGGTGATCAGTCCAAAAGGCATGCATTAAATGATTAATAATGAAACAGAAAGTTATATACAAGCTATGACATGTTATAAGATGGACATGTAAGAACGAGTAGCGGGGCTAGTCCCTGCACCCCAGTGAAATGGACTACTCACTCCAAATGCTAGAAATCGAAAGAACAAGAGACAGGAAAGATTCCTCCATGGTCATGGTGAAGAAGATGGTCGCAACTCAGTAGAGAAAAGGTCTTCTACACAATGTCGAGGCAGATCTGGATGAGGAGGGGAAGAACACCAAGGTAGATGAGGCTAATCTTCTCCCTCCTTCCTTCTTGTGATCTTGCTCGTCGAAGAAGGGGCAGTGGACGAATGGTGGCGGAGGATGCTATAGATATTAAATCCCACCACTTTCGTGGTTAGGAGATAGATCTGGATGAAGTAGAGATGGAAAAGTAGCTAGGACACCATAGAGGTAGTCTTTGGAGGCAGAGATCATCTTCCTGAGGCTGGGTATAGAGAATCAGCCTCTCGACGTTGTGGGTAGAAGAGATATCCCTCAAATGAATGAGGGGTCATCTATTTATAGGTGTAGATCACTGATCTAACGTTGCAGTCAAGGTGAGCACTGACTTAACTCTACGGTCGAGGTGAGCATGTACTTAACTCCATGATCAAGGTCCCAATCGAGGTCACGGTTGAGGCACTGACCCAGTTGCGGTCAAGCTCGAGCTAGTATGGGACTCGGTCGCAGTCAAGGTCCTAGTCGAGGTCGCAGTCGATGCATTGGCCACGGTTGAAGTCGAGGTTAAGATGGTGTGGGAACTAACAATGGTCTCGGTCGAGCTATCTTGCCTCAATCGAGGTGTCTTGCCTCGGTCGAGGTGTCTCCTTCTTAGCCATAGTCATGGCATCATGGAACAAACCCACCCCCGGGGGGTATTGCTATGGGTCGAATGACCTACGTTGATGAATCCTCTGACTGATGAGGATGCTTTTTGATGAAGGAACTAGCCATTGAAAAAAGGGTACAAATTACCACCATTCCCTATACTGGTGCACATAGTGCGATGTTCAATCCTACAATAGAGATGAATGGATTTGATAAAAACTATAAATAATCATATGCAACTGGAGAAAATTGTATATCAGAAGATTCAAGGTGTATATGAGAGCTTTCAGTGCAATATTGGGCCAAAAATGGTGACTAAAACTAAGATGAATATGCATTCATCAATGAGATCATACAATTCTGACACTCCTAGATATTTTATGGAACTGATTCGACTTAGCAGTGGTCAGTTGGAGTCTGAGTGGTACACCTCAAACTCCCTAGGGCTTAATAAAAGTTGTAATACAATTGTGTAGTATATCTACTAGGGGTAAATGTCTTCACATTGAATGTCAACGCTAGCCTTGTTCCTTATACTTCCAGTTGTTATATAATGCAGTTAGAGTAGTCAAGTATTTGTAAATGATAGTTTCATATGTTCCTTTACATATACCTTGTTAGTCATGCCTATTGCTATTCCTATCTGTTTAACTTGCTTAATCAGTTTAATCAGATTCATCTATTTAATAAAATAACTTGTTGTGATCAATAATCATTGTTGAGAGCTATATCTCTCACTGGGACATTGATTTCACCTTATGGATCACCACATCTTTTTAGGTGATCAACAACGATGTTGTTAGGATTGTGGAGGTGAGGAAGACCAGCTTGGAGAGTAGTAGGATTTGAAGGTTGGCTAGTATTTAGTAGTATCCTAAAGTCTTCCCTATACTCTCAGGTCTGGGCAAGGGATGTTTTGTAGATGACATGTATCTCGACTCACATTTTTGGCAATATGGTGATGTTTATATATGACATGTATATGTGGAACCATATCTTTTGGATACTAATACCTAACGTGGTATGTGTTTATATGCAATTTGTTGGATCTTTATGTAAATATCTTTGAACTTGATAGTAATGTTTATATTATAAACATTCTATGGTCTTGGCAATGGAAATTCATACCAAAATGTGGATTCTATTCTATAAGTGTTTCCTACTTTTAGCACCATGGATGATACAAATAATGCAATTCATTATAGCATGTTCCTTTATCCCGCAAATATAAATCAAATGGATGATATTCTTTTCAAGACTAAGATTATGTCATGGGAAAGGATGAAGAATGAATTCCCCAACAAATTAAACCTGTTTTTAGGTTGATTCAAATCTGATGCTCCAAAAACTATTTTGGGAAATTAAGTCATGAATGATTCCATGATATCCAAGGAAGGATCAAAAAGTAGTTGAAAGACTACCCTCACCATGAAGTACCCCGGTGATATCTTCTGTAATCCTTCTACACTGGGTTATCTTAATTGAATCAAACGATGGCCAATTATTCTTATGGATGAACCTTCATGGCCAAACCTCCTGAGAAATCATGTCTCGTATTTGAGAATTTGCATGAAAACTCAAGGCATTATGCTTCCAGACCTATTAGTTATTATGCCATAAATATTGGTGTACCTCCTTCTAATGCAACCGCTTCCCTTATAATGATACAAATCAACATATGATGGAACTCCTCTCATATATTGTGGGTGTTTTAATAAATTATGGAGGAATTACTTATAATGATTATCTGCAATATGTGGGTACTATTTACCAAAGAGCTAAAAGCTTTGAAATCCTACCAATATCGGAATTTAAGTGCACATATGTCACAATATTATACTCCATAGTGTATAGATCATCCTAACTTTTGATGGAGGTAAGGTGAATAAGTTCAAAATTGACCATGTCAACAACATCACAAAGGCTAAATATGTGGATCGAAGTTCAAAGGTGAGGGTACTATCTTGGTCGAGATATCTTGATGAGGTGAGAAAAGATGTGTCCAGTCATGGATAGAAAACCAATAGGATGGATCAGATATTCAATGAAATGTCTCTAACACTTGTTCTTCCTAAGGATGAGATACTACTCTCTCAACCATGGTGAACCTGAAAACCTCAAGTGATCAAATGGATGTTCCCCAAACCCCTTTTTCCCACCTCAATGCAAGTGCAACTACCTATTCTCAACTATTCACAAGGCTCACGTCCACCTTAAGTGTATGTCCAAGTGTGTTAACAATATCCATACAACTATCAATTCACACCGCGACCTCATCAACCACCCCAACCTCAACACGACTCCTCACCTCATAATGGACACATGCAAATTCAACAACCCCATATTCTATAAAATCAATCTCATAGGTAACATCCACCACATCAAGGGCATCCTCTTCCTCAACATCAATAAAATCCCCCCCCCCTCATCCCATGAGCAAGTTAATGTCATGAATGTGGTTAGTAATGAAAGGTTTCTTATGAAACCAAAGGTCCAAATGGATAGTGAAACTATTATCTGACCATATTGATACCATAACACTAGACAAGACTTTTAGTGAAACTATGATAGAAGTTTTAAGGATTGAGCCTATGATACCAAATGTTAATTTTGTGATGCCGAGTGTTCTCAGTACCATTTGTGATTCCTATAATTTCTAGTGATCCTCCCTTAATTCCCAGTGTCTCCTCTTGAAGCTGACTCAAGGAAGTGACAAGGAACCACCATTTATTGATGTCTTGGATGACCCCTCCACATATAAGAAGAAGAAGCATTCATATGATATTTTGAGTTCTTTAAGAAAGTGAATGTGAATATGACAATGTTTGATGCAACAAATTTTTTTGACACATACTAAATACCTATAGGATATGTGTACCTACATGCATGTTTGATCAATAAGGATGCTTAAGAGAGTGAAGTTGACAGAGAAAGTGAGATTCAATATAAAACATCCCACACCTACCAAGAAGAAAGATCTAGGAACCCCTATTATTCCTAGTTACAACCATATAGTTTGTTTGATGAGGTGAACCTAGGAAAGCTAAACCCAGCCTATTGCACACTCCAACTAGTTGATCATTGTATAAAAGTGCGAAGGGGAAAGGTGGATGATATCTTAGTTGTGATTGATGAAGAAACATTCACATAGTTTCCTACTAATTTTATTTTGATTGACATGGATCTTGAAGATAAAATCCTTCCTATAATCTTGGAAAGATCTTTCTTGGCCACCTGTGATGCTGTGACGCATGTATGTAATGAAAATACGATAATTACTTTTATGTACTTGAAAGTGGGATTAATATGTTCAAGATCCACGATGAAAAGAGTTGAGAAAGTGTGATTCCAATGATGAATATTTTGAAGACTTTGTTGATTACTTGGATAATGAACATCCACCTGACTCAACTAAGAAGGCAACAAGATTTTTGAAGTTTTTATATGATTGATTATATTATTGAAGCAAAATGCTTGGATAAAGGAAAAAAAAATAGTTCTAGTTGGAGGAAATCCATCTGGCTCACAATATTTCGGATTAAACCTCACATTTACTCATATTTTGTTTTAAACTTTCCAAGATATACTCACAACAATTTTGGTGGTTTGTTTTATTTTTTATTAGGTATAGAACATGTACTTGCACAAGGTAATGATAGCCAAAGTGGAAAATTGATTTAAGAATCAAGGTTGAAAAGATGACTTTTAGAAATTGAATTAGCCAAGATCTAGAAACCCGTTGAGCATCCATCCTCCATTGAAGCAGTCTTGGTGATATCATTCTATTCTGTAAGCAACCTATGATGAGTGCAGAATTGAGAACAATCATATTATCTAGAATGACTGTCCTACATCTATATAAAATTGGCCATTCTATGAAGTTGAAATTTGATAGTAGTTAATTAGTGAAAATAGAGAAAAGGGTAATGACCATTCTCTCCCAGAATGGTTGTGGAACCTCTTAACTAGAACTGCAATAGTGGATACTGTGACGTCCCCAGATTTTCTAAAACTTAATTTGATGTGTGACGTCCCAATTGAAACCCTCACCTCAGCGAGAATCCCAATTTAAGCACCCCACACTAGGCTAAGAAGAAGAAAATCAAGGGAGTCAGAAGGAAACAACAGTAGCACATGTACATGAACAATAATAAAACCATACAACACATGTACACCATTCAACATATAATTACATAATAAATTGTTACAACATTTGATATTACATATTTAACAACAAACTTCTACATATACATGTACCACCACTAAACTACAAGATCTTAAGACAAAAGGTCCACCTATACATCAACTCCCCATACAACTCTCAAGTATCCTGGTTCTTCAAGAGTAGATAACCACAACCTAAACAAAAGATTACATGTGGTACACATCAGCACAATATTCAAGAATATTATACTGAGTACGCCTATTGTCATTTATATACCTCTCATTACTAATCTTGGCAATAAGATAAAACTAATACTTGGAAGTTATAAAGAAATATAAGAAAAAGCATATACTTGCAAAAAGATGCTCATTAAGAACAATTTCCATCATATATCTCGTACATCTGCCACCAAAGGGATAAATGCTTTTAGGACTTATGATCTCCTGCCAAAGAGTTAGATCATGTATACAATGTGATCTCCTACCAAAAAGTTAGATCACCTCAATGCACTGTACTACCAAAGTGTTTAGTTCTATCATATGATGGATTAGATATATTATGTTTCATGTGTTCATAGCCATATAAGTATGAATACATCAATCAACATATCATCCAACAATAATCATTTCATCCAATACCATATGCCAAGTGTTTACTACATATATAATACAAGCATACTGTATAATAAGCCAAGTAAGAGGTAATGGCGTACCGATCATAGAAAGACAAACCTAATCACCACACTCCTGATGTCAACTATAACCTTGGTCAAATCTAATTAAGACAAGATTACATATACCATCAGGTTCTCATCATCACTATCCCTAGTTATGCCCATTAGGGTTTAGCTTATTTCATTAGGATATGTGCATCATTACTTGCATTCTTGTCTTAGATTTATCTTACTGATGTTGTTTTCCAGATTATGCTTCATTATCTGAACATTAGGTTCCATATCCTTTTTGTGCACATTAACCCTAGTTTGTATAGATTATTTAAATTAGGGTTATAACCCATGTATTAAGGGTCATCTTCATATAACATGGATTTCATGAATAAAACTGATCTCATATTTACATATTAGCTTCCAACTATAGATTGAGGGTATTTCATAAATTCCATCATTTATCGAGCACGTATGTATCAATTGCATATTAACTAGGGTTATTTGCCCTAATTATCCACATTAAGAAAATTACATGATTTTTGTGCACCAGCATTATAATTTTTGACATCATATGAATTATAAAGATGACTATAGACTTAGTGACATATTCTTATAATTTCTAGCCATCATTTGTTATTTATAATGCATGATATAAGCATTTCACAAATGACATGATATAACTGATAATTAAGCTTCAAAATACTGATATTATGGTTTCATGTAGTTTTACACATTTTTCTGAGAATTTCAATACCTTGTTTGTATTTTTCTGATAATTAGGATAATTTCTATGAATTATAGAAGATCTATGCATTTATGGGAATAATATTACCTTTTCAGCCAATAGTCTGCCGACACATGGCCATTAGGGTGCGACCCTAAGCTCCTGGCTTGCCCACTGAGCTGATCGGTCTGTTGGCATGTGGCTGGTTTGCTATCTAGACCAAGTCTGAACTAGATTGGCCGGTTCAATTCTCTGCACTCTCATTATCGCATTCTACACAATCACAGAGCCTATAGATCTCTATTTCATGAGGCTTCGTCGCCCAACTCCTCTTGGGTGAGGTCCGGTCATGGTTTTTTGCTCCTATTTAGGCCAAAACATGACTAATAGCTTCATCCTTCCTCTCTCTACCCCACCGGCTGCTTATCTTTGTTGGGGGATGCTTCTTGTTCCTTGCATGTATGGTCACCGGTACCAGTCACTGGTGTGGTGAAACAAAGGGAGGAAAATGTTCTCTGCCTCGATTCTCGTGGATGAAGCACTGAGAAGCTTCTTTAAAGCTTCCAAGACCTAAAGGGACCCTCACATTTAGTTGTAGCACCCTGTATTGATGTCCCCAACTCCGTCTTGTTCAACGGTGTGGGTGAGATTGCCGCCTAATGAAGATGCCATTGGAGTCCTCTTTTCCATGCATGATCTTCTCCTCAGACCTCCTTCTTTGTTTCCCTCTCTTCATTTCCCCTCGAACTGCCTTCTACCTCTACATCCATATGTCTCCTCATCACACGACCTGCTTCACATGATGGAGAAGCAGTAGAGATGGGGCAGTGGACCTGCTTCGTGTATGTTCCAACTGATCCAAATAAAAGGTCTTTCAACTCCTCCCACTAAGACAGAAAAAACTGTTGGGTCTATCTCCCTCTCTTGAGCCATGACCTGAGATGATCTCCATAGATGTCTTCTTATAACCGCAAGGTTCAAGAGATAATCTTGGCCATGGATCACCAACATGCGGTTATGATGGAGTCTGCACAGTACATGATCTGTGGCTTCCCCCATACAAAGGATGCATGACACTCAAACTAATATCAGGAGGCAAGGACTATTAAACTTAGGCCTATTATTCACCAACGAAGCACATCATTTTTCAAACTTCAAACCTAAATAACTTTTTCTAGGGTACTCCAATTGCCACCAAATTTTAAGCATAGCTTCCGCACAACTCAAGTTACCTTATACACGAATTTGATTCAAAACTCAGCTATATGGTCACTCAAAAAAATACTTCAAAAAGGCATAAACCTATGGATCTTAATCATAATATAAACATCATTGGATTTTCAACTTTCATCAAACCACTTGGTACTCTCAATATAATCCAATACATGAGTTCACTTATGTCATTAAGCATTCAAAAGGTTCTAAAAGAGAACTCCACCACATCCTACACACCTTAAGAGAAATTTTGTCCTCAAAATTAAACAAAAATCCAGTCTATCACATCATATACATCTGAAAAGGAATTTTGTCCTTGAATTTAAGCCACACTTGCACTCCAAGGAAAGACTAAGCATGTTTAGAACATATATGTACCACTCCTATGAGATTATAGGCATCTTCGGTGCACCATCACCCCAGAAAAGGTTGAAATAAGACTTTATAAGCTTAGGTTTCATTCATAACACTTTTCACATATTAGGGTTTACATGCTCACTTTACTCAAGCAATGAGAGTGCTATCAAACATTTATCATATTCATAAGGAATTAGTTACAAAATAACTCATTTCATCTAATGGACCAAATTAATGTTCCATTATCATTATATTGTGCTAATTGTTATAACATTCTCAATATTAACATATGCCCTTTAGGAGGGAGTTAACTAAAGTTAACCCACTTTATCCATCTAGATCATATCAAGGTGTCATAATCATTATGTTGTACTAAATATATAACTATATATATATATATATAGAGAGAGAGAGAGAGAGAGAGTCAGGCTAGAATACATCTCAGGTAACTTGTTTAATTCATATGATCTTATTTCATTGCTCACAATAAATTGCAACATTTACTAGTGATTTCATCAGAAGATTAATCAACAATATCACATTATCATCATTATTCATGTCTATGGTTAACCATCTATGCATTGATACCTATTAAATCATCTCCAGGTTTCTATCGTCTCATGTCTATATATCACATCTCGAGATTAGATCATATCCTTACAGATATTATATCATGGTTGTGCTAAACAAACTTCTATGAGTGGCTTGCTAAACATATATCAAAACTTCATCTAGTCCAACTAAGGTTCTCCTAATCCATATCATGAGGGTAGTGCCATGCCCAATCGCTCTGAGCTAACTCAACTCTGTGAGTATCTCATATGCATATACTTTATCTTCCCTATTTTAGTCTTTTAGTCTAGGGTTCTCATATTACCTCATTTGTACTAGTGATCCTTATAAGCTCTAGCCATATAAGAACAAACCAAAAACATGTTATGACATACTCTTCATAGTTCTTTCCCTATTAGACATGCTTACCCACAACTCTCTTTTATAAAAACCGCTAGATTCCTATAAGGTACCACCAAACCGAGTACGAGGCTTCACAGAAACTAACATAGTTTTACCTCCTCCAAGATGTTGGGACTCTCTCTCTCTCACCCAGATGGTAGGTTCTCATATTTCCTTATTTACATATGCATATATATAGGCAGCCTTCCTTTAACTCTAGGGTTTGGTCCTCTCAAGTACATCTAGGGTTCCACAACATTATAGGAATCATGCATAAAGCAACTCATCTCAATCACTTAGGAGTATTCTAGTTTAGGACCTATCATATCACATATTTCTCATAATTATCATATCTTGGAGTTTAGATTCTCTGACCTTCTCCTTGTGGGTCTCACTCTCTCTGGAATTAACCCTAACTGGTCCTAACACTAGAGGTACTCCTTCATAAAAGAGATTGAGGCTCTTACCGATTCACATCTTGTCTTACATAGCTTATCATAACTTATATCATAAAAGCCTAGTTACTTGCATCATTAAAACTTATCTCAAATTCTCAAAACCAAACTTAAGTCCCCAAAGACAAACATTGATCATCATAAACCATCTTATATCATCTATATAAGACCTACGTCAAATGATCAAAACTTATTCCATCTATAATATATTCCAAACAAGGCTCTAGACATCTAATCTAGAACTACTCTCTCTTATAGACTGATGTCATTCACTTTCACTTAGGTTACATGACCACCTCCTACTCGTACTTGTGTGGGGACACATTTTTGTAATAATATATGTCACAGAACCGAAACCCCAGTCCCATGAAACAAACGTATACCAAAGGTGACATGCGGAAGCGTAAAGCTTAGCACACATGAACAGATAACAAGATACAAGCACCAACATTATCTCACAATCAATAAGATATATTAAGCAACATTATTATATTACATGATTTTTATTACATATTCAAGAGTCACTTTGTACAAGTCTGCTCATGTATACTATATCTAGATCTTACAACAAGTACACCTAGCATAGCTCACCAAGCCCATCAATCTTGTAGCCATCTCTGAACCGAAAAACAACATACAAGAAATGGGTCAGCACACGAGGTGTTGAGTATGGGGAAGAAAGATACACATATATATAAGCTTTGCATAATTTTGAAAAGGTTACATGACTAAACGAACAAGAATAAACATGTTAATTGTTTAACAAATGTGAAACCATATTTTATGTCATTTCACTCCATTATACCAACAATATCAAGCATGTTTAAGGCCTTTGACCATCTTCCCGTCGGAAGGGTCCGTAAGGGTTCTCAAGCTTAGCAAACCCTTTTATACGAGAGGGACCTCATGGACATAACCAAGAGTTAACCCTTTATCAACAATATTATAATGGAGTTCTATCTATATATGTGTTCAAGTTATAAAACTGACGAGGCAAACATCGAGTAAGACATAGCAATACTACATAGCAATATTTAAGAAAATAGACAAACAAGCATACAATATGTGTCTTTTCAAGCAAGAAGCGGTAGTCATATAACTAGATAAGGCCCATACTTGATTTAGAGATTCTTAACTTAACACATCCATTACCATGTAGCCACATGCCAAACCTGATTAAGAACAAGATTGCATATATACATTAGATTCTCATCCTTAACCCTAATTAGATGCATTTTAGGGTTTTGTCCAAGGTGGGTTCCAAGTTGCTTATTGGTTCATTATATGACATTGTACTGATCTAGAGGTCATCATGATGGTGTGGTTCAAGTTTCATGCCATTATGACATTCCATGCTCTTTTTATAATCGTAACAAGGTTTAAGGTATTTACATGCATTCTAGGGTCAAAAGACTCACAATAGAGCACCCTAGATCATGATCATCAAGACATGAGATTTAGACAAGATTCAAGATTAGATTAGTAAGATATATATATATATATATATGTATATATATACATGAATCATATTCAAGAAACATAAGAACTTTGATCAAGATCATAGATTAAAGTCTAAGGACAAGTCACATAGTGCAAAAGGGAGTTAATACTGAGAAATAGGGGTGATTAGGGATCCCATGTAGTTCCAAGGTGTACAACATTTATTGATTTGATAAACAAGAGGGTACAAGTGTATTTAAGATTCAAGATTTATTATAAGGATGCATTACATTGGTCATCATAGTCAATGATCCTATTTTAGCAAAACAGGAGAACTAGGACGATAATAAGGTCATGAAAATATTCCTAGGTGATAGATATTTTCGAGACGATCAAATTGGTATATTGGATTGTTACTTTTGGCCAAAGGAATTGGGAGCTATCGATTTTAGAAGATATCAATCCAAACTATAGGAGTTCACATTGGGTGTTACCTTGATAAATATTGGTCGCTCTGGGCCGTTGCTTGTTGGTCCGTAGTTGTCGTGCCCGCCTGCACACCCCCTCATGTCATTCTCCCTGTTCAGAACAGAGGAGGTACATGGGAGGCTTGTAGTGCCCCTACCCACCGGAGGAGAGGGGGGAAGGAGAACTTCCACTGATCAGGGCAGCCTCCTGGGACGTGGCTGACGAGAAACCCTGGTGAAAATGAGTCATGAAGAGCTCCTACCCATGCCTTCCCTTGGTGGCGACGACAGACCCTAGGTCGGAGTAGGGTGTTGGGTAAAGCAGGTTGGATAGAGGACAACCAAGAAGGTGGAGGTAGGTGTTGAAGGATCTGCGATTGCTAGACGTGACTTCGGTGCTGAGGGCTCATGGCTAGCAATGAGTTGTAGCTAGTAGCTATGCTAGAGCTATTGGTAGAGGAGAGAATGATCATAGGCTGCTTTCAGCAAGTTGGTGGCCAGCCCTAGAACCAGATAGGAAGGGAGGAGTGATGGGGGGAAGAGGGCAAGAGTAGAAAGGAGAGCTTTAAATAGTGTAAGGGGGTTTAGGGTTTGCATTCTCTTCAATGTAACGACGTCTTCATTACTTTCCAGATTTGGCTAGAGGATAGGAATGACTCTCCAGTGAATCACTCATTTCCATTTTGGGAAGTAGGAACAAACTAGCTAGATGGGCCGCACGTCTGTGATTGGGCCCACACTGTTTATTGCCACATAAATAAATTAAATCAAGGATAGATTAAGACAACCTTTGTAAACTCATAACTCGAGCTCTCAAGGTTGAAATGATGTGATTCTTGAGTCGTTAGATTCATATTCAAAATATCTACCACTTGGCATATAATAGGGAACAAGTATATCACATTGAATAGGTTCGAAAATTGCTTACAACAGGGTGATATGTTAAAAGCTAAAAACTTAGGTCCATGAGCAAATTATGTTACAAAGGTGAAAATCAAGCATATAGTAATCAAAATGGGTCATCGACAAGTCGAGTCATCATGGAATTAAACTCATCTTGAGTGATATGAGTTAATAATAGAGAGAGAAAAAGTATAATGGAGGAGAGAGAAAATCGAGATTGTCACATCCTCCCCTCCTTACAAGGAATTTTGTCCCCGAAATTCAACCAAGATCATAGTTAAGAGTCAAGCCAATATCCATCGAGTCTAGGTATCCAACCATGGTTATCAAGGCATTTCACATGATGGATGCACACTAGGTTATCCTCATCAAGGGTGTACTCATCTCGACTATATACATATTACTTATTGTCCCATCGTAATGTAATGTCATCATGGAATTAGGGTTTACCCATCCTTTAGTATCCATATATCAGGGTTTTTGTACTAATCTTCATACACAACCAGGGTGTATTATCAAAATCTATGTTATCACTTCTCAAAAGAATCATGTTTATGGACATGACTTCAAAAAAGACTATCATCGAGTGTGTATCTCATCTTTACTCTAGATTTCATGCATGGTTTTGTTTTCCCAAAATTCTGCCAACTCTAATCAATTATGTTCATTATTTTTTCTTTTAAATCTAAAATTAAACAATTTATTCATCATGCTCATCTGAGTTATGACTCCAAGAGTATTGTCATATCAAGTTGATCATTTGAGTATGAGATTAGGCACGAAACCGCTGATTATTCAAGCTAAGATTTCTAGTCATCCTCGATCAAGTCTATGATTTAAAAGTTACATCTTTTATAGTATGATTTCATGTTAGGTCTAGCTTATGTGAGTGACTCCTCTAGCATATATCAATTTTTAAACATAAGTGAGATATTCCATGTATCAAGCATCATTCTAGGAACAACATTATCATCAATATCGAGGTTTTGTAACTTTCTCACTTGTATCTAGAAAGAACTTCAAAATCTCAAGCAACTCAATCTAAGACATATGCGTACAACAAGACATGTTAACCACAATATTCTACTTGTAACACAAATTTCTACCCATCTTCCAAGAATTAAGGGTAACCACTAGATTCCTTTATATATAACCACTAACCCAACTACGAGGCTCGTCATGGATATCACACAACATGTACATCATCTTAGGGTCTTGGGACACCTCCCTCACCTATGTACCAAGCATCAAATTTTCAATTGCCTCTCTCTCTATGGTTATATAATTTCATAGGATATCTAGGGTTCAACATTTTCAAGGAAACCGCACACTAGGTCACTCAACTCATATACTTAGAAGTATCCTAGCTAGGGACTCATCATCAAGTATTTCATCATTCATATTATTCAATATTTCAAATATTCTGGAGTTTAGGTACTCCGACCTTCTCCCACGATGAGTTGAGTCATATCAAGAGGTCATAGTTTATGTATTTCCCATGCTAGAGGTCCTTCCTTGTGAAGATATTGAGGCCCATGTTGGTCCCAAACCATATATCATATATCATATCTCAACACACACAAGACTAGGTACAAGCAAACATACTGACCTACTAGCTATGTTTAGCACATCAACCAAGTCATATGTATCAACAAGGTGCTAGGTCTAGCTAGGGTTGCATGATCAAACTCCTTCCATATCATCAAACTACTTGACCCTATGAAGGACTAAATTGGGTCCTATCGACATCAACATCATTAACAACACCAACACCAACATCAACATCAACATCAACATCAACATCGAGATCAACATTAACATCATTATCATTATCATCACTATCATCACTATCTTAGGTTATCTATTCTACTCACTAGCCTAACCTTTATCATGGCTCTAGAAAATTATAGATACTAAAATTATCATCTAAACTCTCATCTAGACTTGATATTACATCTCTTTCTCCTAGGTTGCATGGAAACTCACTACCTTTCTACATGTGGTAACATTTTTCATATGTACATATAATCATACTTGAAATATGTTTTCTCCAATGTTTAAACAGGCGATGAAAACCACCATACTCCATTCGAATAAAACCAAAACCAAAACGAGTTACCACACTCATGAGGCAGTCTAGTATCATGGCACCTAGAGAACTACCAAGAACATGGTGCACACTTGTGTAGACATCCTAAGCACATGTCACGAATCATGTCAAGGGAGGTAATTTATACAAGTCTACACCTAGTTCTAGAACATCTAGGTTCTAACCTAGAGGCTAAGTCAACCTAATCCACAAGGATATATTATTAAGGTTCTAGGGTTGAGATGTAAGGTGAGTTTAGTTTGTGTTTCATGTGAGCAATGTTTGGTGTAGTTATTGTTCATGCTCTGATATCATCTGTCATGGAACCGAAACCCCAGTCCCATGAAACAAACGTATACCAAAGGCGACATGCGGAAGCGTAAAGCTTAGCACACATGAATAGATAACAAGATACAAGCACCAACATAATCTCACAATCAACAAGATATATTAAGCAACATTATTATATTACATGATTTGAATTACATATTCAAGAGTCACTTTGTACAAGTCTGCTCATGTATACTATATATGGATCTTACAACAAGTACACCTAGCATAGCTCACCAAGCCCATCAATCTTCTAGCCATCTCTGAACCTAAAAACAACATACGAGAAATGGGTCAACACACGAGGTGTTGAGTATGGGGCAGAAAGATACACATATATATAAGCTTTGCATAATTTTGAAAAGATTTCAAGACTAAACGAACAAGAATAAACATGTTAATTGTTTAAAAAATGTGAAACCATATTTTATGTCATTTCACTCCATTATACCAACCATATCAAGCATGTTTAAGGCCTTTGACCATCTTCCCGTCAGAAGGGTCCGTAAGGGTGCTCAAGCTTAGCTAACCCTTTTATACGAGAGGGACCTCATGGACGTAACCAAGAGTTAAACATTTATCAACAATATTATAATGGAGTTCTATCTATATATGTGTTCAAGTTATAAAACTGATGAGGCAAACATCGAGTAAGACATAGCAATACTACATAGCAATATTTGAGAAAATAGACAAACAAGCATACAATACATGTCTTTTCAAGCAAGAAAGCGGTAGTCATATAACTAGATAAGGCCCATACCTGATTTAGAGATTCTTAACTTAACACATCCATTACCATCTAGCCACATGCCAAACCTGATTAAGAACAAGATTGCATATATACATTAGATTCTCATCATTAACCCTAATTAGATGCATTTTAGGGTTTTGGCCAAGGTGGGTTCCAAGTTGCTTATTGGTTCATTATATGACATTGTACTAATCTAGAAGTCATCATCATGGTGTGGTTCAAGTTTCATGCCATTATGACGTTCCATGCTCTTTCTATAATCATAACAAGGTTTAATGTATTTACATGCATTCTAGGGTCAAAAGACTCACAATAGAGTACCCTATATCATCATCATCAAGACACGAGATTTAGAGAAGATTCAAGATTAGATCAGTAAGATATATATATATATATATTTATTTATATATATATATATATATTTATATATATATGAATCATATTCAAGAAACAAAACAACTTTCATCAAGATCATACATTAAAGTCCAAGGACAAGTCACATAGTGCAAAAGGGAGTTAATACTAAGCAATAGGGGTGATTAGGGATCCCATGTAGTTCCAAGGTGTACAACATTTACTGATTTGATAAGAAAGAGGGTACAAGTGTATTTAAGATTCAAGATTTATCATAAGGATGCATTGCATTGGTCATCATAGTCAAAGATCCTATTTTAGCAAAGTAGGAGAACTAGGAGGATAATCAGGTCATGAAAATATTTCTAGGTGATATATATTTTCGAGACGATCAAATTGGTATATTGGATTGTTACTTTTGGCCAAAGGAATTGGGAGCTATCGATTTTAGAAGATATCAATCCAAACTATAGGAGTTCACATTGGGTGTTACCTTGATAAATATTGGCCGATCTGGGCCGTTGCTTGCTGGGCCATCAATCCGATGGTCCGCAGTTGTCATGCACGCCTGCACACCCCCTCACGTCATTCTCCCTGTTCATAATAGAGTAGGTACAGGGGAGGCTTGTAGTGCCCCTACCCGCCGGAGGAGAGGGGGGAAGGAGAACTGCCACTGATCAGGGCGGCCTCCTGGGACGTGGCCGATGAGCAGCCCTGGTGAAAAGGAGTCGTGAAGAGCTCCTTCCCATGCCTTCCCTTGGTGGAGATGGTAGACCCTAGGTCATATCAGGGTGTTGGGCAAAGTAGGTTGGATACAGGACGGCCAAGTAGGTGGAGGTAGGTGTTGAAGGATCCGCGATTGCTGGACGTGACTTCGGCACTGAGGGCTCGTGGCTGGCCATGAGTTGTAGCTAGCAGCTATGCTAGAGTTGTTGGCAGAGGAGAGAATGGCGGCAGGCTGCTTTCAATAGGTTGGTGGCCAGTCCTAGAACCAGATAGGAATGGAGGAGCGATGGGGGGAAGAGGGCAAGAGTAGAAAGGAGAGCTTTAAATAGTGTAAGGGGGTTTAGGGTTTGCATTCTCTTCAATGTAGCGACGTCTTCATTACTTTCCAGATCTAGCTGGAGGAGAGGGATGAATCTCCAGTGAATCACTTATTTCCCTTTTGGGAAGTAGGAACAAACTAGCTAGATGGGCCACACGTCTGTGATTGGGCCCAAACTGTTTATTGCCACATAAATCAATTAAATCAAGGATAGATTAAGACAACCTTTGTAAACTCATAACTCAAGCTCTCAAGGTCCAAATGATGTGATTCTTGAGTCGTTAGATTCGTATTCAAAAGATCTACCACTTGGTATATAATAGGGAACAAGTATATCACATTGAATAGGTTCAAAAATTTCTTACAACATGGTGATATGTTAAAAGCTAAAAACTTAGGTCCATGAGCAAATTATGTTACAAAGGTGAAAATCAAGCATATAGTAATCAAAATGGGTCATCAACAAGTCGAGTCGTCATGGAATTAAACTCATCTTGAGTGAACTGAGTTAATAATAGAGAGAGAAAAAGTATAATGGAGGAGAGATAAAATTGAGATTGTTACAATATATATAATAAAATATTCTATAGTTTTTCTCAGATAAAACATGCATCAGAGAAAACTATCAAGGTTCAATCCGATTGGAATCAAAAATCAAATCTATAAAATGAGTGTCCCACACAAAGTAGAGAGTCTAGTGCCATGAAAATTTGTGAAAAGGGTGAGAACAAAGTGTAGACTAGTGTATCTACTCTAGATAACGAGCACCACATGTCTAGGGTTTCTCTTCCCTTGATGGACGTCATTTCCAAATAATGCAACGTCCCATATCACTGCATTATAAGGAAAGAATGACATCTAAGGACTTTCTATACAACAAGCAGCAGTCTAGACCTAGTTCTCAGACATCTAGGTGATAACCTAGAGGCTAGGTCAGATCTTGTCTCTAAAACGACAACTAATCTAACCCTAATAACTTCTTCTAGGGTACTCCAATTGCCACCAAATTTTAACCATAGCTTCCTCACAACTCAAGCTACCTTATAAACGAATTTGGCATCAAAACTCAGCTATATGGTCACTCAAATAAATACTTCAAAAAGGCATAAACATATGGATCATAATCATAATATTAACATAATTGGATTTTCAACTTTCGTCAAACCACTTGGTACTCTCAATATAATCCAAGACATGAGTTCACTTATGCCATTAAGCATTCAAAAGGTTCCAAAAGAGCACTCCATCACAAATACATTTTATAGTGGAAGAGTGATGAGTGAAAATGCATCCCTTTTATTTGTATCTTTTACATCTTTATTTAATAACATTATGTTGATTATTTTTTAGAATTAGCATAAATTATCTTAGTTTAGCTTATCTTCATTTGATTGGATTTTTTACTCAATTTACATGGGTTTGTGCAAACCATTTCTGAACCACTCCAAGGCCCAAAAGACCCAAGAATCAGAGGTTTAAAATTCCATCTTCAACCTCCCAAGCAATATATTAACTCACCCACTAAGCCAACTTACTAGATTCAAATCTCAACTCCCCTGAATTCTAATCGACCGTCTCACTTCCCTACTTGGTTGAATCACCAGTGAAGACTAGTCAAACATAGATTTGATAAAGGTCATTACTTTAGTCAAGTTGAAGAAATTGCATTAATCCAGTTGATGAACTCACCTTCTCCAGTCAACTAACTCTTCATAGAAATAGGAAGGCCATTAGTATGGTCAAAGTTGGACCATCTTATCTTGGTGCTGAAACAACACATTGATCTATTCATACGAGTGGATTCCCAACCAATTGACCCGATGATAAAACTCAATCATTGCCAAAATAGGAAAGCCTTTATTGATCGACTCAACTTTACGATGAAGAAATGCCAGTCCATCGACCGATGGCCCAAACCCAACGACCTCCACCTCCAGAAGCCTCCAATTTAGGATTTTATCCCCCTCATGTCCCCTATAAAAGGAGGGGGGACTCCAAAGACAAATACATCTAATTTTCTATATTGTATTCTTGTTCCATTCTATTATGTCTGAGTACTTTTCCTACTTGGGCATGTGGAGTAGCCCCATAGGTTGTTCTTTACATTGTTGCATTTGACTCCATAATTTAGTGATGGAATGTTTCTCAATCTATTTTAGTTTGACTTTTGGTTATATGATTATTTTCTTGTGGAGGTGTTGTGACCTTGGGTCTCTACAAGAATGAACCCATAATCTCTTGAAGAAACCTTTGAAAGAGTTTATGATCCTTTTTAATCATCTGATCTCACACTCATTTTTTGGTTATATAGATTATATTCTTGTGGGGGAGCCAAGACCTTAGGCCTCCATAAGAACAAACATATAATCTTGTGACAAGAACCGTGATCAAGATTATGTTTTCTCTACCTAGTTTATCATGTTTGTTTGAACTTGTGGGAATGAGACACCTGAACCATGAGTTTGGACATCAGAATAGAAATCACATATTATCTTGACATGACCCACTGATAAACTTATGTTGGATGGTTGGATGAGGATCCTCAAACACCAAGACCCAATGTTTGAGAAAAGTCCAACCTTTTTAGATTTGTGCTCCCACAGGGACACAACATCCACATAATCCTGATTCATTCATTAAATTGAGGACTTAGATTGGTTAATGTAGGAACATGGTCTTTGGTAGGAACCCCACGAACATCCAATGTCTTTTATCATTTGATTGTAACTATTTTTATTTTTGCACATGTAGTTTTGTTATTATCATAATCAAACTCTCAACAACCAGATTTTTTTAGGTCATATTCGTCGTGATTAGGACGAATCAACACTCTGATTTTGTATTATCTTTAGATTGATACTTACTACTAGAAAGTTGACTCATTGTTTGCATCGAGTTGACCACATCTTTAGAGGGTTAAAATCTAGGAGTTTTCCTAGTGAATTTGTTGTGTTGGCAATAACACATCAAATTTTGGCGTCGTTGTTGGGGATAACATTGATTTTCTTTTCAAACTATAGTCATTTTTTAGATTTTTTTTTTATTTCGAGTTGTTTTAATCTATAGTTGTTTTTGTAATTTTAGACTTATTTATAATTCATATCTTATTTTTGCAATTCCTCTACAATTTAGTCTTGTTACGTAATTTGTTTAGCTAGATATTTCCTTTTACTCTTGTTTTTATAAATTGTTCCCCCCAAAATACATCACTTTCTTGTCTATTATTTTCTTGTATTTTCTTTTGCTCTATTTTCACCTAGTGTGTTGCATTCGGCAGTGCTACTCCTCTTTCTACCAAGTTTTCATTCTGGTAGTACTATTTTATTCTTCTTTTGCAAATCACACTTATTCTAATTATTTATATTTTTTATTTTGTTCCATAATTTGTTAGTTAGATCCTTCCTTTTATTTTAGTTTTGTAGTTTCTTCCTTAACATTATCACTTCCTCCAATTTTCATTAACTTGTTCTTTTAGGAATGTTCCTTGCATGTGACATTGACAAAGTGTTCATTATACACCTTCTTTGATCCCAAAATTGACTAGACTTTCCATATATTGAACTGGATCCATTAATGTAGGATGGATTGACATAATTGGCTGGTGGAAGAAGGCATGGACACACATAGAGAGTCTCTCTTAGACGCAAATAGAGCAATTTTTAAAACCGAGATAGAAGCCCAAACCACCACTCAATGAGAAGCCATGCAATAGAAACAACTCATGGATTTCACAGTACCCAAGAGCGCTGACAGACAACACCAGGTTGTGCCTTCTAAACTCACTGCTACACACTTTGAGATCCCTATGGAATGTATAAATCTTCTCCAAAGCAGTCTATTTACAGGAAGAATTAGAGAGAACAACCAAGACAACCTCTAATGATCCATCGTCTTGTGTGAATTGCACAATATACTAGATGTTACTGACGATGCCATCAAACTACATCTATTTAAGTACTCTTCGACCGACCACACCACTAGTTGGTACAATTATTTATAAACAAACCCCATTACCACCCTAGAGGCCCTATGGGACAAGTTCATCAAAATATACTATCCCTCATCCCTAACTTATCACATCAGGGGGAAAATTACTAGATTCACCATGGTTCCTAGGGAAACTTTAACAAAATCTTGGGAGCGATTCAAGGATCTCCTTCGTCATTATCCACACCACAACATCCCCAAGAATCAATTAATTGAGATCTTCTATCGACGAGTTGATGACAATACCAAATATTTCCTAGTCACTTCATTTGGAGGGAACTTTTGTAGGGAACTATGGGTACAAAGTTGGTAGCGGAAACAAAAATTTATCTATCCATATTCCTCAGAATAGAAAGATCGTGTCAACAACTATGTAATGGAAAGGATGATTTAACGAGTTCATACTAGGTCCTAGAGCAAGTCCAATGACTACATCTCATTGCAACAGTGTTGCATTCCTAGTTGCACTAGGAATTGTCCGTAGAAGCTCCTAGTCTCCAACATAGACATCAGACTCAAATGGCATATGTAGCAGCTCCTCGATGGACTATAGGACGACTTTGTCCTCCTAGTGATAGGCAAAGGCCACCTCACCTCTATGGAAGTCCACATGCACCACCTAGAACTCCTTCTATAAAATTAGAACAGATAGGAAGGAGTTGTCCCTCCCATTGGTGTACTAGTCACCAACTTGCTATCCTATAATTGTCCTCCCATGCTATCCCTCCCATTTATCGGGCATGACTTGCTCGAGTTGTCTCTGTTATCACAAAAAGAGAAGACAAATAATTGTCAGATGTAATTGATGTGTTTGAGAAGCCACCAGTACCCCTCTATTTGTAGGAGGGGTCAGGGTCAGGCTTCCCAACCTGTACGGGAGTGGAAGTTACCATGAATTAATTTCCCTACAACATGTGAAATAGTCAGTTCAGTTCACTAGTAAAATGGTCAACTAGCACAGTGAGCCAATTAGTTCATTCAGTGAGCTGATCATTTCAAATTTTCCCAATCACAATTTGAATTGACAATTTGTTTCCAATTAATGTCCAACATTAATTATTTGTACCAATCAAATTGAACAAGTGAAACAGTCAACTATTCTAATAAATCAGGAAAATCACTAGAAGATCCAGTTGGCATGATCGAGCCGATCGGTTCACCAGGTGAACCGGTCATCTCACCAACCCTGAGCTGATCAGTTCACCCAGTGCGATGATCGGTTGGTGTCCTGACTCATGCAAAATTCAACCAATTCACTCTCCAATCAACCTAACACCCTTACCAGTAAGTCTAACACTTGAACTTGATGGTTCTGAGTCCAATCAATTAATTGTTTAATTGAATGCATAAACATCTTTAGTAATCAACTTAAACATAATTCATGGATAAACTCCTATTCTAGGTGAATTCCTATGTATGTCACCCTATAGGTCCATTATCCAATTGGCAATGAATGTCCATAACTAGTTTATAACGTCACAAGAAAAGAACGGTGCCTAGTTAGTGTTGCCCAAGTAAATGGAAAGTTGAAGAACAACTTCAACCTACAATTATGTAAGGTGTTATGTTGATTGTATAATTCCTTTGTCTATGATATCCAAAATGAAGTCAAGGCATAGAATCATCATCCTATCAATGTTCAATCCATGTTCCTTGAACCAGAGTAGACTTTATGAGATGTATGTAACCTCAATATCATAAATTGTTTCAAGCATGAATGCACATGCCTTTCTCAGTCTTGCTTATCAAGTGGTCTGGATATCAAACCCAGTAAGGGGTACAAATCCCATCTACATCACTCACAGTCAACCTCCATGTGTCACAACACATCTTTTCATCACCTTTATGACAACCCTTCTTCATGATCACGTTGGATGATTTCAAAGCACACCAAATGACATGTGATGAGTGTAGTGACTTCAGGTCTAAGAACCAAAAGCACCACCTTCACTGTGAGAGATGACTATGACCACCATTTGTGGTTTCCATGTGTCACTCTCAAGGTGGGTCTGTCTGATTAACTATTCTCTAATAAGTATCTATGCTCTTGGTTTGATATCCCATATCATGACTGATGAGATTATTTCATCAACCAACACACAATCTAGTTTTTAGTATTACTTTTGTCTATCTGCCTTCCACAGTAACAACTGACTAGGGACATAATAAGAATGTGCATACTCCTAACATTTTTTTGATCTCATTGTTCAAGTCACGTAATTTAAGACATACGTCGTTGAGTAATTGTCATCTCTAGACATTCATCACACTTCCACATTATCTCATAACTGAGTAAAAAAGAATAAACTAGAAGCTTGCCTTTATTATTATTAATCAAATCCTTTATGTAATATTCCATCATAATTATCATATCATTGGCTATCTGGGCATACATACCTAGAGACTCCCACTTACACTTAGACCCGATCACCCACGAATCATATTCTTAGTGATCTAAACATGTCCATCATGTTTCTTCTACGCAAGTGCTAATCCAGCTAGTTAGAAACACTTTTCAATAGTTGGCATATTTCATGTTCCTCATCTCTTAGTTGTACATTTTCTTGTATGAGACAGAAATGCCATAATATGGTATCTAATATTCCTTACCTAACTAGCAGCTCCACTATCTTCATAGTATCTCTACTATGTCATCAATGGTTGGAACATCTTTAAGTTTATCCATATGAACTTTTGGATCCATATAGTATCCACTCCAATATTCATAGAACTAGGATACTCGACTTCTATTGTAGAATTCAAATAATGGTCGTGTATTTTGGATCACTTCCAACTTATATTTTTTTGTCATAAGATTAAACACACAAATTTTAATAGTGCAATCATTCTCTTTCATTTTAGAAGCTTGCATCTATGTAACCCTTTACACTCAACTCTTCTTTGTTTCTATAATCAATCAATTGATCCTTTAGTGCTTCTCAAGTACTAATGGATGTCTTTCAATGACATTCTGATAACCTTCATTCTAATCTGGTTTCATCTTGTCATGTCCAACACAATACTTATGGAGTAAGCATGCATGATAGTACCAATTGCTAGTGCATATGGAATCTTACTCATGCCTTCCCATTCTTCACAAGAATTGGAACATAGGGTTCATAAGAAACTAATCCCATGTAACATGAACACGTTCTCTCATTGAATCCTTCATGCTGAACTCTTTCAGCACCATGCTCATATATGCGCTCATACTTAGGCCATGAAACTTTCAAGAACTATCTCTATAGTTCTCAATCCCTATCACATAGGATGTTTCACCTGATCCTTCGTTGATGAAGTTGTTTTCCATTCTAGGTTTCAATACTTACAATATTGAGATTTTGTTCCCCATCAATATGTGCAATAATAATATATGCTCCCACTAAATATTTTGTAATAACAAATTTCATCTTTTATCTTGATTCAAGTGAAATTAGTTGTCTTTCTTATTAATTCAAAAGGTCCCATCTCTGAGATGCTTATTTCAATATTTAGATTGAAATTTGTAGCTTATAGACTTTATTTGCATTAATGAGTTTATAAAAACCTTTAGGTTGTGTCACATACACATCCTCTCAGATGTTCCTTTTAAGGAATCCAATTTTAATCTTCATATGCCAAATCTCATAGTATATATTGTTGGCTGAATTGGACATTAGTAAACCCTTTGTTTTGATGGTGACAAGCATTTCATTCTTGTGGATCTAACATGCTACTTGAGTATTTCAGGCTTCAAGGAAATAAGGAAGTGGATAATTAAGAATCAACACAAATGGAAGATCAATGTGCTTAAACGTTTAATATTTTTCATTATTGTACTCAATGTAAAAAACTTGCACAAGTGTACAATGTACAAGTGCCTAGATATTATGTAAAGCAAGCGTTATATCTTCCTTATCCACTCGCAATCCTTAGATAGGTTTTCATTCAGAGTTAGAGTCACCATCGCCCATGATACACACACTTAGAAGGTGATTTAATAGAAATAGGGACACTCTTGGTCGACAAATTTCTCGACCGAGACACACTCGGTCGAAGATTTTCTCAACAAAGAACCAGTTCGGCCAAAGTAACAAGCACATATCAATAACCTATACGTCTATGTCTTCAAATGGCCTTCGGTCGACAATATCCTCGATCGAGCAAGCTCTGATCCAAATTCTATGACTGTTAGACCAAGTGGTTGGTAGTTGGGGGTTGGAAATAGATGTTGCAACACTTTCTATCCAAACCCCTCCTCTGCCAAAGAAATGTTCCACCGAGACACATCTCGGTCGACAAATTTCTCGACCGAGATAGATTCTGGATTGTTCTTTTCAACTCAAAACAATTAGTCATTGCAAGACAATTAATGGATACCTAACGACTAGTTAAGCACTACGAACACCCTAGAAACCCGCTAGATTGTCCCTAAGTACTTGCAAACCATTCCTATAAATATGAGAGGTCTTAGGACACCTAAAACACACAACTACACTTGAGAATACATTCTAGTGAGAAACAAAGCAAAAACTATACTTGCCATCTTGTTTTACTTGCTTCAATTTCATGTCCTATAGTTACAATCTCCTAGCCACCACATATAGCCGCATCCATATTTAGTGGATAGGAGATCTATACACTTGATATAGGATCAAAGTGTTGTACTCAATTGGTGAAGTATTTTCTTTCTTCCAATCTTTTTCTTCTATATTGTATCTTGTTCTCCTTGACTACTCCTAGGTTTGGAGGTTGTTGAAAGGAGGTTTCCTTGAGCTACTTCTTGGTGGAGAAGGTTGCTTTAAGGTGTGCTTGAGATTACTTCAAGGAAGGAAGCTTCAAGGGAGGTTGGAGTTACTTTTAAAGGAAGGCTATCTCAAGGTGATGGAGCTACTTCAAGGAGGTGAAGGCTGCTCCAAGGACTTGAAGTTACTTCAAGAAGGATGCTTCAAGGAGGTTGAGGCTACTTCCAGGTGATGACTACTTCAAGGATGTGGAAGGTGATTGTATTTTATGTAACATCCTTGCAAGGTAATAAAATAAATCACTTTCAATATCCTGATTAGAAACAATGGGGGTAGTGAATAGACTACATTTGATTTCAAAGGTAGAAACCACTCTAAATCCTTGTGTCTTCCTTGTTTCCTCCTCCTTCTTTGGCTTGATTGTTTAATTAATTTTAAAGTTCCAAAAGATCTATTCACCCCCCTCTAGATCTTTCAATTGATATCAGATCAGGTCTTCAAGAAGCCCTAATCACATCACATATGATGTCTTTTAAACCATTTAAGACAGTTTATTATTTAGGGTAAACTATATATTAATGAGGATATTACAAGATTAGATTAAAATGATAATCATATCATGATGATGTAATTCCTTCTGCCTAACACATAATTATGTTTAAGGTGGATTTGACTTATGATACACTATCTCAGTCCTTCTAGAATGTCCTCAGACTATTAATGTAAA
The DNA here is from genome assembly GCA_963693085.1 of Alisma plantago-aquatica. Classification (NCBI taxonomy): domain Eukaryota; kingdom Viridiplantae; phylum Streptophyta; class Magnoliopsida; order Alismatales; family Alismataceae; genus Alisma; species Alisma plantago-aquatica. The sequence goes on from OY856411.1 coordinate 601,303,976, forward strand.
GTATTTCAACATTTGATCATATCAAAGTTTCTTAATACTTTTATCAAAAATATACTTTATTTATAATATCCTTAAACACTTCAAGAGATTCATGTTTGTATTTCACCAAATACAAACCCTGTTTCAAATGAGATTATCAATAAATATAATAAAGTATAAACAACTACCTCTAGCATTTATTCTATAAGATCTCCATACATCAACATGTATAAGTTCTCATAGAGTGCTTATCCTCCCACTGCATTTAGTGAAGGATGTTTTGTCATATTACTCATAATTAAGACTTGCATGTATCTTACTGGTTCAATAACCAAAAGAGTCTAAATAAACATCAATATGAACTCTAGATATGTGTTTCATATATATATGTGCCCAAGATGATAATGCTAAAGATTGTTTAAGTTATCAATTATATTCATTTTGGTATTTACGTTATAAACATTCATCTTTAGATCCTTTCAAACAAAGAACAATAGATGTTGGGGCATTGCCATACAAGATCACATCTTTGCAACAGAAGCATTAACAACTCTTTATTTATAATCATCCTTGTCATACAAGATGCATAAAGAAAAATGTTTCTATTTTGTCATAATAAAATAGCAGTTCAACTAACTCTATTGCATTTCCAATGGGCTAAGATAAAATTCTAAATGTAGACTATAGATTCAACAAATCTTTCTTCTGCAGTCTATCCTTTTCCTTTCATAAAAGCTTAATTTCTTATCACATCCTGAACATCAATATATGTCAGATCTACATCCGGTATCACATACCTTTGAACAAGTAATTCTGAATTATCTTATAACATATATACCTGAGGTGGAGATCTCTATCTCCTCCTTCTTATTCTTTAGTTCCTCCAACAAGAGGGGGAAATTCCTCTTCTAGTGTCCATCCTGGTGACATGGTGACATTTGTCTCCCTTCTATATTCCTCCCTTTGCCTTGAGATCTGAATACTTGGGCTTCTATTTTGCTTTAGAACTCTTCTTAGATTTTCCTTTGACTTTAGAGTTTCACTTTGTCTTGCTAATCATCAAAACATATGGGCTTGTATTTCTTCATTTGTGTCTCAACGGTTCTCAACATGCCTAGTAACTCTGTCAATGGCTTGTCAAAGTCATTCAATTTTTAGTTCATGACAAACTGATTGTATGAGTCTGGCAGAGATTGCAAAATCACATCAGTAGCCAACTTTGACCCAAGGGGAATCCCACTCTAACTAGGTTCTCCACATACTGAATGAGATTGAGTACATGAGGACCTGCTGGATCTCCTTCTGCCATGTTACATTTGAACAACGCCTTTGAGACATGATATCTCTCGTGTCTTTGCTAATCTTGGAACATGTTCTTAAGATGTGTGACTGTCACACCCCGATCTCACACTAACCACTAATCACGAGATTAGGGCGTGACGGAGGGATTATCACATAAACAAATCACTGAAAACTTTTTTTTTTAAAACCTCGTAATGATATCCGAATTATTGTTGTAAACTAAAACATAAATAACTATTGCAGAAGCATTTCAATTAAACTGGCTAGAGAACATAAACAGAGTTTACAACATGTAATATTGTTTAACAGAAAGTAAACATAACAGTTAATTTACATCTTTATACACATTCGCCATACATACTCTCTCTCACCCACTCCATGTCCCAAGGATCGAGGGGAAAGGACTAAGAGACCTCTAACTACTAACTACATATACCTTCAACAAACTAAGTGTTAGTATGAAAGGATCCTTCAGATTCCTGCTGCTGATGATGACCTGAAAATGTTTTGAGTAGAGGTATGAGCCTACTCGCTCAGTGAATAGCATTTCATTTAGCTATCACTAAACAACTCATCAGGTTTATAAATTGAAATTAAACATAAGTGCAGTACTAAGCAGGGTAGTACTATTAACATAACAGATTTGCAGAATATAATCACATTTCCATGCAATAACAGATAATTTGAACAGATAAACAGATATAAAGAAATAGCACAAAAGTTCGAATACTTAAATTTACTGTGATCCTATATGAGTACCAATTTATATTATTATTATGCCCTAATCATATGCAGTATACCCTGCATATGAAGATCCGTAGCGAACTACGATCCCACCGTACAAGACTTAGCGACACACCCGGGAAATGCTAAGTCTGACGCCAGCCCTGCTCTGCCACAGGACCCCAGGCTCTCCGGCCTGACTCATAGGCTCTACGGCCTCAAGGCACTGCTCTGAGTGCTCTAGACTCCTCCTCTAACCTGAGTACACAGGCGGAGAGTCTCACCGGGTTACCTCCGTGACACAAGCACGGATGATGTTGAATAACCCCCATTTTTCCTCCAGTGCCACCGTGACACAAGCACAGGTTGTTGTTGGACATTGCCTCTCTTTCCTCGTGTGTCCATGACACAAGCACGGATGATGTTGCAACACGAGTTTCGCCCCTAAGAAGCAGATCTGTCAAAGGGGTTCTACGGTGTTAGGGCACCTAAGTCTATTAACTGATTAACATATAACCATTTAAACAGGAATATCACATTTACTGATTTCATATCAGATCACAATACACTATCATTCTAAACCGACAGAGCAATATATTTCAAATCATTGTAATTTCTGAGAAATTCTCATAACATGCATTCAGGCAAATTAGAAATGCATAAATAACCCAACTTATTTCAATTTGGCACATACATAGAGAATTTACGCAATTGAACATCTTATTGCACAAATTAAAGAAATCTACTTCACATATGAGAATCATACTCAACAATTATCAATTCTCTAAAATTCTCGAAAAACATGCACATTAACCCAAATCCTGGTTTGTGCATCACTTAACTTAATTAAGAGTTAATTACATATCACAACACAATTTACTAACAATACTTGAGAATTTCTGGTAATATTTCAGAGAAATGTGCCATTTCATGTAAATATCGATTTACACATATTAACGTCAAAAGATATATGCAATTAGGGTTTTCATGCATATTTTATTTATTCATATCAACTTTGAAATCGTACATCTGATAATTTATCAGAAATCTTCATTGTCTGGGTTCATATCCAAATCATACCATTTTAAGACATGAATTTCTAATTTCAACATTCAAATGAGCAATTTAGGTTCCAATGAACCATATAAATCTACCGATTCAATCCACACTGATCAATTGCTAAATTTAATCATATAACAGCGTCTAGAAGCAATTTATGAAATAAAAAGTCGGGCGTCGCCAAACGTCGTCCTACGCCTGATAACGCCTGTTATCAGCGTAATTCGCACACAAAACAGAAAATATTCAAACGCCTGAGTTTATTAATGATAAATAAATGAAATTCTACTCACAGCGATTTGGGCTGTCCGGATTCGTCCGGAATTGCGTCTAAGGACCAGTTTTTGGGCGATTTCTGGTCTTCTTCTACCTTTGGATTAATTAGCTTACTGATCCTGCAATTCAACAGCAGAACAGTTCCTTTATGATCAGATCTGAAATTGGCTAAATTGATAGATGGATCTTGGCTAACCACTATGGAAATACTAATCTGGACCTCAAGCCGAAATCAAGGCAACGTTCTGGAGTACTGGTTGCCCCCAAAAGCTCCTCACGAATGAACTGGATATCGTGGCTTTACTGCTGCTACGGCTGCAAGGTACGACACTGCCCCTAGCTAGATGAGCGCCAAACCTGGTGGTCAGAGTTAGGAAAAGAATCGTTGATGCATGGTTGGTCGTTGACCGAAACAAAGAGCATCCTTTTCTCTCCCAAACATGGCCACACGAGTTGCTTGCTGATAGGCGCCGCACCTACTGCAGGTCGGCTACCCAAGCAGGTAGCTAGGTCGACGATAGTGGGGGGAGGGGGAAAGATAGAGGAAGAAGAGAGGGAAGGTGGACGACCTTTTTCAACAGATTCTAGAACTCCAAATTGCCCCGCCCTAGATCCTATGCTGCTGCCGATCGTGTGCAGTTGTAGCTGTTTGCTGGGCGCCGCCAGGCTGGTCGAAGGTCAAGGTAGAAGAAAGAGGGTAGAGGAAAAATAAGAATGGAGGTGGCGCCCTGGCTGGTCGGAGGTGCTGCGCACAAAATCGCCCTCAATCGCGTCCCTCTGCTACTGCGATCGAGCTGATAGGTTGGGCGTCGCTCTGTCGGTTGCCCTGTTTCGATCGGGAAGACAACTAAATAAAAGGGCAAAGATAGTCGGCCCACTAAAAGGGATAAGGAAAATAAATAGCCAAATGTGGGTAAATTACAACCAAGGTCCAAAGAACTAGAAAATAGAATAACTTCTGCCTCGAGGGTCCGAATCAAACTATTTTTCTTGCAACTTTTCAAGCATGGAATCCACTATGACCTCGGAGCAAGAAATCATCCTAATTGGATTGTCTCACCTGATCAAAGCACTAAACACATCAGTGAGTACTTAATTCAACTTAATTAGCATAATGATGCTATGATCATGGTACATATTAATTAACTTAACTATTAACACTTCAGTTAATATTAATTACATCAGATGAATCAATCTCGACTATTGATTCATATCTTAGGTTATCTTGATTAACCATGATGTTTAACAGAGTACTTAGCACTAATCAAGGTGTCTCACGCTAATCGAGATATTTATTGACTAACCCTAGTATGGGTTGTAACAATCTCCCTCCCTTATAAGAATTTCATCCCGAAATTCCTAAAAGGGAAAAGAAAACTTGTTACACATATCTAACCCAAAACTTCCCATGTGGCTCCCTCTAGGTTGTGTTTTTCCACAAAACCTTCTTTAAAGGTTTCTCACGATTTTGTGTTTTCTTGATCCTCTGATCATCTATCGGCATTGGTCTTTCAACCTAGGTCACATCTGATCCGATTCCAGATCAAACCACAAAACATTGTCTTTGTAGAACTGTTATAACAGTATCTCAATTTATGGTAATTACTGAGAAATTATCATACTATACATGCAGACAAACTAAAATTCTTAAATAAACAGAATGCATGTCAATTTGGTACTAAAATAAAATCATGCAATTTAACTGTTAAACATCACTACATCTCATACTGAAAATTGATATCAAAATACTTGATTCATTGAACACCCTATCCTTAGGGTTTCTTTTGCCTTATTCATTCATCACATGCCAACACCCTACTCTTAGGGTTATCTCATTCACTAGTCACATGGCAACACCCTACTCTTAGGGTTTCCGTTATCTCATCTGTTTGATTGCAGTTCAAATCACAATACGATATCATTTTAGAACTGGCAGAGCAATATATTCAAAATCATTGTAATTACTGAGTAATCTTTATATCATGCATGCAGGCAGATTAAAAATTCATAAATATTCCAAACTCAAATCAATTTTGGCACATACATACTAAATTCATGTAATTGAACATCTTATTACACCAATAAGAATAATTTACTTCACCTATAAGAAACCATCTGTACTATTTTTCAATTATCTGAAATTTCTCAAAGAACGTGCATGTTAACCAAATTCCTGGTTTATGCATCACATAACTCAATTAAGAGTTATTTACGTATCTTAACACAAATATTTAATAGTACTTGAGAATTTCTAATAATACCTCAGAGAAACGTGTCAGTTCATGTAAATTTTAAGTCATACACATTAACATAACAAGAAGCATGCAATTAGGTTTATTTACATATTTTAATGCTATCTTACTATCTTGAAATCATGCATCTAATGGTTTACTAAATCTGTATTGTCTGAGTTTATACCCAAACCGTACCATTATCAGTTGTGCATTTCTAAACTCAACATTCACAATAAGCAAACTCTATAAGACTTAAATGTTCATCCCTACTTCCACTGAAAAGCAAAACACATGCTCTCAGCATGTCCTCAAGAGTCTGAATGGTTCTCTCAGACTGGCCATCCATCTGCGGTTGAAAAGGTTATACTGAATCTTAACTTTGTGCCCGAAGCACGATGCAACTGTTTCCACAACCTAGATGTGAACTTAGGATATCAATAAGATATGATTGAAACCGAATTACCAGACAACCTAATTATTTCATCCATGTATATCTTAGTCAAGTTTCGAGACATCAAAGGTTGACTTAATATGAAGAAAGTGAGCAGACTAAATTAGTCTATCCACAATCATTCATATCAAATCACAACCTCTAGGTGTCCTGGGTAACCTTACCACAAAATCCATTGTGATATATTCCCATTTCTATTCAGGCATAGAAAAAGATTACAAGGTAGCTGTAGATTTCTAGGGTTCAGCCTTAACCTACTGGCACACACTACTTCTAACCACGTACTCAGCTACATCCTTCTGTATATATGACCACCAATACAATTCCTTGAGATTCATATACATCTTAGTGTTCCCTGAATGCATAGCATACATCGATGCATGCACTTTCACAAGAATCTTTTCTTTCAAAACACTATCTCGAGGTACACACAACATGTCATGCATGGTCTGGTTTAACTCACTATCACCCTATGGTAGTTCCTTGATCTAATCATAAGAAGTAGGATTAACTCACATCTGTACAATCAAATCACTCTGTGTTGTCACCCCTAAGCCTAAGTTCAACTTCCACATTTCTACTAACGGGTCTCTATTGAAACCTACCATAGAGCATGCATTAGCCGTTGAACTTGACTTTCTGCTGAAAGCATCAGCCACCACATTCTCTTTACCAGGGTGATAATCTATCGTCACATCATAAAGATGGTGACGCCATGTCTTAAGAGCATGAACTACAACAGCTAACTTCAGATCATGGATCGGGTAATACTCCTCATTCTATGTTACTTCTTGTTGTTACTTATAAGAATTTATTTCATAATGCACTTCACTTATTTTGTATTTCTCCTTTTGTTTCAAACACACTTATTACATTTCAAATTTATATCTTACTCTTTTCTCCAAGTCATTTTCATATTGCTTATCTACCTTTAAACCCTAGATTTTATTAATTCTAGCTTACCTTTCATAGAACAAATCTCATGATCTTATTTTATAGGGATGCTAGTACTCAAGGTCAAATCATTAGTGATATTCCTTGAACTACTACAACTCTAAGCGTTCTAGGGTTTGGTCCTTATCAGTAACACGACGTTATTATGATGTAATTTTTACTCCCTTAGTTTGAAATTCAAACTCTGAATCTCATAAGTTTTACTAAAGTTGTGCTTATCTAATCACTGGAATTTCCTTTCTCTAACTTGGACATTCAGATAAATTACATTCTGAATTTACTCCGCTAGGGTTTTATCATCGTATTGTGTACCATTATTTCATTCATTTAAACATCTCTACCTTGGTAGTTATGCAACATATATGATGCATTCATTTTCTAAATTACATGTTTGTTCCTTATTTTAGAAACAAGTTAGTTAGTCTATCGAGACTCAGAATTCAAAGGTAGTATGTATGAATGTATTAAACTTTATAACAAAGATATGCATTCCATACTCTCAATTATGTCATGTAATCCTCATTCCTTAATCAAAATCATCATTTCTAACATTTCTCTTAATTCAACTAAATTTCTTGTCCTGGTCTTATGATTTACATAAGGCTCTTTGTTTCTATGTACTTATTGTATACTCAACTCTTTTCCATATTCTCATATTTAGGGTTCATATAATACAAATCAGTAAATTTAATTCGAACCTTATATCGTGTTCCATTATTTCCAAATTAAGAATTGCTCAAATGAGACTCCAACATTGGGCTTCTGATATCAATTCCAGCTACTTCTTAGCAGTTCTAATCTTTCTCTTACATCTCAATATTTCAACGTATATACATTCTTACTATGATTTAGGTCTAAATCATCCAGAGTCTATCCTAATTATACTGTTAATAGGAGTCATTAGATCCCGGTAACACATCCTCCCAGCCGGACCAGGCCGAACCTGTAGTCCTGAAGCCAAGAGCTACTCGGGATTAACCAACTCCCATTAATCTCAAACATGCGGAAAGAATATCCATTTAGGGAAAATTCATTTAAACGTAACTTTTGGTCTACTTGATACAAAGAATATAAACAATAAATAAATCATTTCATGACATACAACAATATAAAAGAATCATATTTATTCTACAAACTGAAAATCTAAATTCATGCATATAAGAGCATTTCTAGTAATTTTCAATCAAATAAACAATAATAAATAAGAGTTATATCGCATCCTATGTTAAACCTCTTATTTCTATATTAATTTTCCAGTTTCTTAACCCTAAAATTTCTAGGGTTTATCTCTAGCCTATCCTTCCTCTGCATACCTGGCCAGGGCATCCAGAGAAGAACAGACAGAGTAGCTTGATACTGGTCAATCTAAGTATTCAGACACCTGGCCAGGGTATCTAAACACTCAGACCTTCCAGAGCTAACGACATGTCACTTATTATGTACCTCACTTATAACTTTTATCTTTTGATCCTAATGATCTCTCATGACTCATCTTAAACTCTCAACTTGATTCTCGTGACCACGTCCTCTTCCTGCCATCTGCAATACTATAACAGAACATTTCCTGTTATAAAATTGCAGTTAGAAGGAAGACACTTAAGTCCTAATCCTATTGGTCTCTTATCGTCCCCTGACCTTGACTTAGAGTATTCATATACTCAACCTATGCTCTGATACCAAGATGTCACACCCCTATCTCACACTAACCACTAATCACGAGATTAGGGCGCGACGGAGGGATTATCACATAAACAAATCACTGAAAACTTTTTTTTTTAAACCTCGTAATGATATCCGGATTATTGTTGTAAACTAAAACATAAATAACTATTGTGGAAGCATTTCAATTAAACTGGCTAGAGAACATAAACAGAGTTTACAACATGTAATATTGTTTAACAGATAGTAAACATAACAGTTAATTTACATCTTTATACACATTCACCATACATACTCTATCTCACCCACTCCATGTCCCAAGGATCGAGGGGAAAGGACTAAGAGACCTCTAACTACTAACTACATATACCTTCTACAAACTAAGTGTTAGGATGAAAGGATCCTTCAGATTCCTGATGCTGATGATGACCTGAAAATGTTTTGAGTAGAGGTATGAGCCTACTCGCTCAGTGAATAGCATTTCATTTAGCTATCACTAAACAACTCATCAGGTTTATAAATTGAAATTAAACATAAGTGCAGTACTAAGCAGGGTAGTACTATTAACATAACAGATTTACAGAATATAATCACATTTCCATGCAATAACAGATAATTTGAACAGATAAACAAATATAAAGAAATAGCACAAAAGTTCGAATACTTAAATTTACTGTGATCCTATATGAGTACCAATTTATATTATTATTATGCCCTAATCATATGCAGTGTACCCTGCATATGAAGATCCGTAGCGAACTACGATCCCACTGTACAAGACTTAGCGACACACCCGGGAAATGCTAAGTCTGACGCCAGCCCTGCTCTGCCACATGACCCCAGGCTCTCCGGCCTGACTCATAGGCTCTACGGCCTCAAGGCACTGCTCTGAGTGCTCTAGACTCCTCCTCTAACCTGAGTACACAGGCGGAGAGTCTCACCGGGTTACCTCCGTGACACAAGCACATATGATGTTGAATAACCCCCATTTTTCCTCCAGTGCCACCGTGACACAAGCACAGGTTGTTATTGGACACTGCCTCTCTTTCCTCATGTGTCCATGACACAAGCACGAATGATGTTGCAACATGAGTTTCTCCCCTAAGAAGCAGATCTGTCAAAGGGGTTCTACGGTGTTAGGGCACCTAAGTCTATTAACTGATTAACATATAACCATTTAAACAGGAATATCACATTTACTGATTTCATATCAGATCACAATACACTGTCATTCTAAACCGACAGAGCAATATATTTCAAATCATTGTAATTTCTGAGAAATTCTCATAACATGCATTCAGGCAAATTAGAAATGCATAAATAACCCAACTTATTTCAATTTGGCACATACATAGAGAATTTACGCAATTGAACATCTTATTGCACAAATTAAAGAAATCTACTTCACATATGAGAATCATACTCAACAATTATCAATTCTCTAAAATTCTCGAAAAACATGCACATTAACCCAAATCCTGGTTTGTGCATCACTTAACTGAATTAAGAGTTAATTACATATCACAACACAATTTAATAACAATACTTGAGAATTTCTGGTAATATTTCAGAGAAATGTGCCATTTCATGTAAATATCGATTTACACATATTAACGTCAAAAGATATATGCAATTAGGGTTTTCATGCATATTTTATTTATTCATATCAACTTTGAAATCGTACATCTGATAATTTATCAGAAATCTTCATTGTCTGGGTTCATATCCAAATCATACCATTTTAAGACATGAATTTCTAATTTCAACATTCAAATGAGCAATTTAGGTTCCAATGAACCATATAAATCTACCGATTCAATCCACACTGATCAATTGCTAAATTTAATCATATAACAGCGTCTAGAAGCAATTTATGAAATAAAAAGTCGGGCGTCGCCAAACGCCGCCCTACGCCTGATAACGCCTGTTATCAGCGTAATTCGCACACAAAACAGAAAATATTCAAATGCCTGAGTTTATTAATGATAAATAAATGAAATTCTACTCACAGCGATTTGGGCTGTCCGGATTCGTCCGGAATTGCGTCTAAGGACCAGTTTTTGGGCGATTTCTGGTCTTCTTCTACCTTTGGATTAATTAGCTTACTGACCCTGCAATTCAACAGCAGAACAGTTCCTTTACGATCAGATCTGAAATTGGCTAAATTGATAGATGGATCTTGGCTAACCACTATGGAAATTCTAATCTGGACCTCAAGCCAAAATCAAGGCAACGTTCTGGAGTACTGGTTGCCCCCAAAAGCTCCTCACGAATGAACTGGATATCGTGGCTTTACTGCTGCTACGGCTGCAAGGTACGGCACTGCCCCTAGCTAGATGAGCGCCAAACCTGGTGGTCAGAGTTAGGAAAAGAATCGTTGATGCATGGTTGGTCGTTGACCGAAACAAAGAGCATCCTTTTCTCTCCCAAACATGGCCACACGAGCTGCTTGCTGATAGGCGCCGCACCTACTGCAGGTCGGCTACCCAAGCAGGTAGCTAGGTCGACGATAGTGGGGGGAGGGGGAAAGATAGAGGAAGAAGAGAGGGAAGGTGGACGACCTTTTTCAACAGATTCTAGAACTCCAAATCGCCCCGCCCTAGATCCTTTGCTGCTGCCGATCGTGCGCAGCTGTAGCTGTTTGTTGGGCGCTGCCAGGCTGGTCGAAGGTCGAGGTAGAAGAAAGAGGGTAGAGGAAAAATAAGAACGGAGGTGGCGCCCTGGCTGGTCGGAGGTGCTGTGCACAAAATCGCCCTCAATCGCGCCCCTCTGCTGCTGCGATCGGGCTGATAGGTTGGGCGCCGCTCTGTCGGTTGCCCTGTTTCGATCGGGAAGACAAATAAATAAAAGGGCAAAGATAATCGGCCCACTAAAAGGGATAAGGAAAATAAATAGCCAAATGTGGGTAAATTACAACCAAGGTCCAAAGAACTAGAAAATAGAATAACTTCTGCCTCGAGGGTCCGAATCAAACTATTTTTCTTGCAACTTTTCAAGCATGGAATCCACTATGACCTCGGAGCAAGAAATCATCCTAATTGGATTGTCTCACCTGATCAAAGCACTAAACACATCAGTGAGTACTTAATTCAACTTAATTAGCATAATGATGCTATGATCATGGTACATATTAATTAACTTAACTATTAACACTTCAGTTAATATTAATTACATCAGATGAATCAATCTCGACTATTGATTCATATCTTAGGTTATCTTGATTAACCATGATGTTTAACAGAGTACTTAGCACTAATCAAGGTGTCTCACGCTAATCGAGATATTTATTGACTAACCCTAGTATGGGTTGTAACAGTGACTATCTCAATAACATTCTTGTTCTCATGCTGCCTTTTCAACTCATAGTTCATGGAGGGTTGAATCAAACACTTGACATCAAAAGCATATTTAGTATGCTTCTTTAAGCAATTCTCTTAGCCTTAGATGTAGTGGGAAGGGGTTCATCTTGCTCTAGTGTCTCCATGACATAGAGCTTGTTCTCCTATGTGAGAGTGATTCTCAACGTCTTGAACCGGTCATAGAAGTTATTCCCATTTAACTTTTCCTTCTCAAGGGCTAACCACAAAGAAAAAATGTTGTTGTGTGTTTCCATTTGATTGTACAACATGATTTGCAATTTTGTCAAAAACTCATTTTGATTTGATTTGATTTGATTTGATTAAAATTTGATGATGTTTATTATGTCTGTAGTTAACTATCATTCTCACTATTTTATTCAAGCTAATATCACACACATATCAATTTGGAATATTGTAGTGTACTATCTTCTAGTGAGCCAAGATCCAAAATAATTCAACTATTATGCAACCAATGCCAGTGTCCATAGTCAACTATTAAGGTAGACAATGTTTGTCAATTGTATCTTACGAAATTCTTGGATAGATGACATGCACAACTCTTTTCCATGGTCATTTGTATGCCTCTGGTGTGTAATCTCATTAAGGTCACTCAATTAAGCCTGACCTAAAATCTGACACGATAATAATGCATCCTGCTTTGTAGACCCACATTATTACCATAACACTTCCACGACATAGACAATGCACCACCCTTGGGGTGGCCACGCTTAGTTGATCAAGCTTTTCATGATAGCCACTAATGGAAATCATCTAAGACTTAATATTTTTTTGTGGGAATTTGTATATATATATGAATACATATACTTTATCCAATAAACACACATATATAGTACATATACATGATATATCCCACAATGTAAACATGCATTATAAAACAAAAAGCGATGGTTATCGCCATTTTAATGCAATTCCTTGGAGCCACAATTAATTACTGAAACCTAGGTCAATATCATATGCATAAACCTATTGTTGGTGTAGATATGTGGTTGCCAATTCGGGTTGATCGGTTCAACCCTTGAACCGGTTGTCTCGCCTCTTGCCGGTCGGTTGGTCTCCTGAAACTATTGGTTGGCCGCCGGTCCAACCGATGTATTGACACCTCCAGACAGTCGGTTGGAACCACCAACTGATTTGTTCACTCCTCCTATGGTCTGGCCTCTTTGGTCCTCCAGCCAGTTGGCTCGTCTAACATTAATTGTCATCTTTTTCGTTGCAAGAAAGAAACTATCATATTTCTATGAAACTTATTACATGGTATTTAGAAACATCGACTTACATTTGAGGGGAGCAAAGGTATGAAAGAATATTACTTTTACATTGGGAAGAAGAAGGAAGAGGCTCGGTATGCCAACCAAGATAAAATAGAAAATAAACACTACTATGCATAGATAATTAATTTTATTAGACATAACCACACTACACATCCACCACAAAAACTCACTTTAAGGACGACATGTGTGAATTTCATATATATTAATCACACACACACACACACACACACACACACATATATATATATATATATATATATATATATATATATATATATATATATATGTATATATATATATATGTGTGTGTATATAGACACACACACATACACATATATATATGTATGTATATCCCCCGACAACTGTGCCAGAATTTGATGTGGCTTTTTACTACACTAACAAATTCACCTAGGGCTGAAATCCCTAAGTTTTTACCAAAACCTTGTGCAATAATACCACCCACAAGCGGATGGGTCTTATCGCAATATAGTAAAGGATCGAATCCCAAAGGACAATATTTTTAAGAATATTGCTAGTCAAATCTAGATCAATTAAGACTAATATTTAGAACAAATAGTTGATATGGGTTTAGTTAAACTAATTATAAAGAAATTAAAAGAGCGGGATTAAAATTGAGTTTAGATTAATGATGGGAATCACTAGAGTGGAATTGGATTTCACCACAACTACACATGCAAACACATCCAAACACATCTAGGCAAGATACAACTATCCAAATGGAGTAGAAAACCATCCATTAGGAAATAAAGTTTGCGTAAGCACCTCTGTAGGCTCGATGTCTCATTACCCACATATCACACACTTACTACTCCAGAGATTTCCCTTTGTAAGTTCTCATTTGGGCATCAACTGTGTTAATCGATATTCAAATCCTAAGTATTGAAGATTTTGTGATGGACGTTCTTAGGTGGAACGAGCAAGGTGAGAATGAGAAAATGTCAAGTGGAATTGTTTTTTGGAGAACTTGGGCATCACAGATGTGGTAGGCACTAAGAATGTGGGGGGCACATAGTGGCACAGGTATGCTAGGGCACATGACCTTCCTAGGAGGAAGGAGTGTGTGGTCATTTTCTTCAACACATGCTTGTTGATAGCTTGGTAACACAGTCATGACTGGGTACATTGCCGTGTTGAGTCCTTCTTAGCACAGTTATGGTGGCCTGAACGACCGTGCTATGGAGCTTATCTATAATTGCTTCAACTCTTTGAATTTTTTGTAAAATGGCTTGGACAACATGACCATTCCTTGGTATCGTGGTCTTGTCGGAGGACTTGTAGGGCACTTTCATCTTCTCCTTGGATTTCTATGCCTCCTTTGATTTGGCTTGACTCTTGGCCACTAGGGGAGGTTGGGGGAGATTTGGACTATCCTGAGGCTCCTCCAAAGGTGAAGAATGTAGGGAAACACTAGCACAGAGTAGGTAGCAGAAGCAAAAATTTTATGTATGTATTCCCCAAAACAACCAGATTGTGTCAACAACTATGTAATGGGAATGATGGTTCAATGAGTTCATACATGGTCCTGGAGCAAGTCCAGCAATTATAACTCATTGTCATAGTCGTACACTCCTAATTTATTCAGACTCATCTACAGCACCTCCTCCATGGACAGTAGACATGGATGGCATATGTAGCATCTCCTGATCTCACAAGGACTGCAGTCTGATGTTGTCCTCCTAGCATGGGCAAAGGCCACCTTGCCTCTATGGAAGTCCACATGGACAACTTAGAACTCCTATCATACTACTAGAATTGACAAGAAGGATTCACATCTCATGTTAGTGTAATAGTCACCAACTTTCTCTACAACATTTGTTCTCCCTTGCTATCCCTCCCTTTATTGGGCATAACTTGCTCAGGTTTTGCAGTTAACATAACCAGAAGAAGACAACAATTGTTAGAGGCACTTAAGTTGTGTTCAGAGAAGCCCCTAGTACCCCTCTATTTATAGGAGGGGTTAGGGTCAGGGTTCCTAGTCTACATGGGAAGTGGAAGGGACCAAAATATCACAAAATTCACAACCTGTTAGCGGCAAACCAATAAATTTTCCAGCGTACTTGTTTGTTCATATGTGAGCCGATCAGTTCACTTAACATACTGGTCATTTCTCCATGTTTCCTAATCACATATGAATTGGCAATTCAAATCCAATTAATGCACAACATGATGTCATCACTAATCCTTGGTGTAATAAAATTTCTCCATTAATTGGGCATCTTACCTAACCAAACGATCGGTTGGTGAACCGAGCCAATCGGTTCACTATATAAACTGGTCAATTTACTCCCTAGTTTAAAAAGAACTCAGCCAATTCAATATCCAAGCAACCTAACACTCCAATCGGTTGATTTAACACTTGAGTCGGTCGATTGGGAGTTCAATCAGTTGATTGGTTTCTTAAATTGAATACCAAAAGACTTTGGTAATCAGTTCAATTATCATGTATGATTAAAATCCTATTCTAGTTGTATCTTATGTGTGTGACCCTACATGTCTCATATCATGTTGGTAGTGAATGTCCATAACTAGTTTATGACATGACAAGCAAAGAGTGGTGCCTAGTCACACATTAATAGTGCTACCCAAGTGAATTGAAAGTTGGAGAATAACGTCAACCTACAATCTGTGTAAGGTGTTACAATGAGTGTATAATTCCTTTGTCTCTGATATCTAGAATGAACTCGATGCATGGAATCATCATCCTCTCAATGTTCAATCCATGTTCCTTGAACCTAGAGCATGATCTCTGAAATATATGATACCTCATATATTGATTTACAAGTGCATGTGCATGCCTTTCTCAATCTCACTTTTCAAGTGAGCAAGATATCAAACTTCAGTAGGAGGGACAAATTCCTTCTACATCACTCACAGTCAATCCCCATGTGTCATAGATACCCAATCATAGCCATTATGGATTTCTTATTTAGGGTTACGTTGGATAATGTCAAAGTACACCAAATGACATCAAATGAGTGTAGTGACCTCATGTCTAAGAATCACAATCACCACCTTCATAATGAGAGATGATTATGACCGCCAAGTATAGTTTCCATGTTTCACTCTGAAGGTGGGTCTATCTGATATGTTTTTCTCTAACATGTATCTATGTGCTTGGTTTGATATCCCATATCATGAATGATGAGATTCTAGCATCAACCAACACATACTCCGGTCTTTAGTGTTACTATTGTCTATCCACCATCCACTCTAACAACTGACTTGGGACATAATAAGTATGTACATACTCTTAACATCTATATGATCTCATTGTTCAAGTCACATACTTGAATACATATGTCATTGAGTAATTGTCATTCTTTAGACATTCATTATGTTTCCTCATTATATCATAACTGAGAGATATAAAATGAATTGCAGGCTTGCCTTTATTATGGATTAATCAAATCCTTATACGATATGCCATCACAATCATCATATGATTGGAAATCTAGGCATACATACCAACATACTACCATTTGAAATTTGATCCAATCACCCATGAATCATATTCTTTGTAATATAAACATGTCCATCATGTTTTTGTTGCGCAAGTGCTAATCTAGTGGGTTAGAACCATTTTTCTATAGTTAGTATATTGCATGTTCCTTATCTCTTTGTTGTATGATTTCTCATATGAGATGGAATTGTCGTAATATGTAATTTGATATTCCTTTCCTAAATGGTAGCTCCATTGATGTCATAGTACCTCTACTATGTCATCAATGGTTGGAACATCTTTAAGTTCATCCATATGAACTTCTAGATCCATATAGTATCCACTCTTGTGTTCATAACACTAGGATAATCAACATCAATTGTAGAATTGAATTAATAACATGTAGTTCAAAACTCTTCAACTTAACAACTCTTTGTTTTAAAACTATATTGTGATCACACTCTATCATTTTAGAAGCTTGCATTGGTGTAACCTTTACACCCAACTATTACTTGTTGCTATAGTTTAGCAACTTATCCTTTAGTGCTTCTCAAGTACTAATAGAAATCTTTAAAAGACATTCCAATGACCCTCATTGGAATATAATATTATCTTGTTATGTCCATTACATATAAGATTATGGGATGAGTACGTTATATAGCATAAATGATAGATCCAACTGTTAGTGCATATGGCATATCACTCATGTCATTCCATTCTTCACAAGAATTGGATTATAGGGTTCATGAGAGATTAATCCCATGTAAAATGGATAGATTCTCTCTCATTGAATCCTTCATGTTGAACTCTTTCCAACATCTTACTATTCTATGTGCTCATATTTAGGTTATGAAACTTTCAAGAACTATCTCTATAGATCTCAATCCCTATCACGTAAGATGCTTCACCTAATCCTTCATTGTAGAAGGTGTTTTCCACACTAGATCTCAATTTTTACAGTATTGAGATGTTATTCCCCATTAATATGTGGACTATTCATATATGCTCACATGAAATCATTTGTACTCACAAATTTCATATTTTATCTTGATTCAAGTCAAACTATCAAGTCAAATGATACCATCTCTAAGATGCTTATTTCAATTTCAAGATTGAGCATTGTATCTTGTGGACTTTGTGAAGTTATAAAACCTTTAGTTTGAGTCACATAAAGATCCTTTCATATATTCCTTTTAAGGAATGTGATTTTAAACTTCATATGCCAACTCTCATAGTCTATACTTTAGCTTCAACAACAAGAATGACAATTGGTTAAGGAATTTTTCAAGTTCAGCAATTTGAACTGATTTGAAAATATTTGCAACCAATCTATCCTTTTAGGTTATCAATGTTATTCTTCACCTTGAAAACTCAACTTCACCCTATGGGTTTTATCCCTTTAGGTGGTACTACCAAGGTCATACCTTGGTAGTTTACATGGACTCCATAATGGCCTTAAGTCATTTCTCTTATTCTAGTTCTCTATAGCTTCTAGTTGATTTGTTAGCTCATCATCTTATGACCAACCTATCTAAGTTATTAGATTCACAATCTTTCAATCTAAGATTTTCTTTAATATAACTATGAGGTTTTGTGTTACATAGTGAATTTGAGATTCCACAACAACTTGTGATTTACACTTGTTCTCATTGTACCTCCTTGTTGACCTCAAACCTTTTGAGTTCTACTTTAACTCCCACTAATTCTTTTAGCACTCAATTATCCTAGTAACAAAACAATTTTGTCATCGGATTGGAATTAAAGGTAGCTTTCAACCATTATGGTTTGTGGATAAACCTTTTCAAGAAACCACTTTCTTTATATAGGTTCAATCCTTAGACACATTAGGATGTTACCATATCATATCTCATATGATGTCTTAAAACCATTTTAGACGGTACATAGTTTTAGTTTAAAGTATATATCCATGAGGATATTACAAGATTAGATTAAATGATAATCACATCATAATTGATCAATATGTAATTCCTTCTTTCTAATACATCATCATGTTTTAGGTGGATTTGACTTGTGATACATTATCACAGTCTTGTCCAAAGGGTTCTCAAACTATTGATGTAAAGTATTTCAACATTTGATCATACCAAAGTTTCTTAATACTTTTAACAAAATTATATGTCATTTATGATCTTCTTGAACACTTCCAGATATTCATGTTTGTATTTCATCATATACAAAGCCCATGTCAAATGATATTATCAGTAAATATAATGAAGTACAAGTGAATACCCCTAGCATTTATTCTATAAGATCTTCATACATCAACATTTATAAGCTCTAAGGCTCGTCTCTCTCTCTAGGGTTCTCGGCTCTGCCTTCTCTCTAGTTCTTCCCCGGCGGCCACCGCTGGGGGGAGGGGGTGTCTCCTCGGAGCCTTCCTCCCCCTGGATTTCACCTCGGTAGGCTAGATCTTGATGTTGATAGTGGTCTACTCTGGAGCTAGGAGTCGGCGCACTGTTTGAGTCGTAGGAGCTTCTCTCGATTGGATTGGTTGAGTCGGAGGCGATGTGCTGCGAGGTTGACCTAGAGTGGGGGTTCGGTGTATCAACCATGTCGAATCCATTCCATTCAGGCGTGATGGGTGGATAGGAACTGTCCCTTTCCAGCTCTGGGCTCTCATACTGCAGCTCCAACTTCATCGACAAAGTTAGGAGTCCACGTGTCGCCTCTGTCACTGCCTCTCTTCCAGTGGTTGAGGGCTCCTGATTCTAGGGCGTAGAGGCCCCTAGGATCGGACTCAACTAGATCCTCACGGATCTTGGCGGAGGGAGTGTCCACTCACCAAGCTTGTTGGGTGACCTGGTTCCCCTCCTCCGACAGGTTCGGTCTGGCGGAAGGTGTGTTGCGCTCTTCCCAATGTCCGTCTCGATGGCATCAACATGGTGGAATCCCCCTACTCAGGGCTCTGGCTAACCGAAGCGCGGCATCCGTTCTGCCGCATGTCTTCTCCACCAGTGGCTCCCTCAATAGCACATAAGGGACATCTTGTTTGAACGTCTGCTAGGCGTTTGACGAAGTGTCCTATGTTTATAGGTGCCTTGTGTGAGGTTGGATTCAAGGGGGGTTGGGTTTCTTCATCTCCTCTTCGGATCCTCCATGCTGTTGTGTGTAGCACCTCACAGGGTCCAGGTATCTGATGGTCGTCGACTGTTGTTGAGCCGGCAGCAAGCTTCGTGGTTTGCTATTTGCAGGTACTCCTGCTAGATGTTTAATAACAGTTGTACCCCTAAACAAACTGGAGGAGATCTCATGGATTGGTTTTTTTCAATCCGAGCGTTTCTTTCTAGCTGTCCTGGGGTTTGCAGGTCCATTGGAAGATTGTTTAGTCCTCCATGGATCCCTTTTGGTTCAATATACATCACATGGTCGTTGTTCTGAAGTCGGTCTGCGGATTTTGAAGGAGATGTTGACTGTTCTCTGTCTCCTCTTCTTCATACTTTCTAGGTGAGCATATAGCAAGTGGAGAAAGGCTTCAGAGCACATCAATTGTCAATTTTTTGGTTCTTCAACTCGTTCAGCCTGGTAACCTGTCTGGTATGCATATTGGATATCTGACATCTTTGCCGACATGGGGTTTTCCCCTTATGTCCTGGGATTTTGAAGGTCTCTGATCATGTGCAATAGGGTCTAATCTTTATCTGACCTCATCCGAATGGGTTTGATCTGTATGCATTGCTCTATTTTCTTTATTTCTGGGTGTTCTTTAGGCTGAACACAGGGTGATGTATTGGTTTTAGGCCCTCAGTTTGTTTGTTTGACGAGTCTTAAGTCGTATTCTACATAGATCAGAGTTTTTGTTTCTTTAGTATCTTGATCACTCATTTGTGAGTATCAAGTTCTTTCTGGTTTCTTGTAATGGGGTGCTTTCTGTACCTAAAGTTTTTGGTAATATAGAAATAGGATTTTTAGCCGACCAAAAAAACATTTATAAGATCTAATAGAATGCTTATCCTCCCACTACATCTAGTGAATGTGGTTTTTCATGTTGCTCATAAATAAAGGCATTCATGTCTCTTATTGGTTCAATAACCAAAAGAGTCTAGATAAACATCAGTATGAATTTTAGAATGCATTTATCATATATGTGCCTTAGATGACAATGCTAAAGATTGTTTGAGTTGTCAAATATAATCCTTTGGTATTTATACTATAAACATTCATCTTTAGATATTTTCATGTAAATATCACTAAATGATTTTCATACAAGATCACATCTTTGAAATAAAATCATTAACAACTCTTTATTGATTTATCATCCTTGTCATATAAGATGAATAAAGTAAATGTTTCTATTATTGGAACAATGAAATAGCAGTTCAACTGACTCTATTAAATGACCAATGGGCTAAAATAAATTTGAGATGTAGACTAAATTTATAGCAACTCTTGTTCCGCATAGTCCACCCTTTCCCTTTCATAATGGCTTTTGCTTCTTATCTGATCTTGCACATTAACTTATGTCAGACCTACATCCGGTATTACATAACAAGATGAAGAATTAATTAGATTTATCTTATAATGTTTACACATGAAGTAGAGGTATTGCCCCTTCCTTCTCCTTCTTTAATTCCTCTAGAAAGAGAGGGAAATTTCTTTTCCAATGTCTAGGATGGTGACAGTGGTGACAATTGCCTCCGTTCTTTACTCCTCCCTTTGCCTTGAGATCTGAAGATTTGGGCTTCTGGCCAGATTACAAATTCTACTTAGCTTTTCCTTTTCCTTTAGAATTCCCCTTTGTCTTGATGATCATCATCAAAGACTTGGGCCTGTCTTTCATCATTTGTGCCTCAGTTGTTCTCAACATGCTTAATAACTCTGTCAATGACTTTTCAAAGTCATTTATGTTGTACTTCATGAAAAACTAACTGTATGACTCTAACAAAGACTAAAAAATCACATCAGTGCCCAACTCTTGACCCAAGGGGAATCCATGTCTATTGAGGTTCTCGACATACCCAATGATCTTGAGTACATGAGGACCTATTGGTTCTCCTTCTGTCATGTTACATTTGACTAATGCCTTAGAGACAGCAAATCTCACCTGTCTTGCCTGATCTTGAAACATGTTCTTAAGATGTGTGACCATATCAATAACATCCATGTTATCATTCTTCCTTTACAACTCATAGTTCATGGATCATAGCATCAGACACTTGATATCAATGGCATCTTCAGTGTGCTTCTTGTAAGCATCCTTGTCAGCCTTAGGTGCATTGGGAGGGGATTCATCTGCCTCTGGTGTCTCCAGGACATAGAACATTTGCTCTTGTGTGAGAATGATTCTCATCATCCTAAACTAGTCATGGAAGTTATTCCCATTTAATTTGTCCTTCTCAAAGACTAATCATAAAGAAAAGTTGTTTTTTGTTTCCATTTGATTCTACAACAGAATTTGCAATTTTGTCATAAACTCATTTTTAATTTGATTTGAAAATTTGATGATTTTTATTTAGGACTTTAATTAACTATCCCTCTCACTATTTTATGCAAATTGATATCCCTCACATATCACAATTTGGAACATTGCAACATACAACCTCAAAGTGAGCCAAGATCTAAAATAATTCAACTATTACCCGACCAATGCTAGTGTCCATAGTCAATTATTAAAGTAGACAATATTTGTCAATTGCATCATATGTAATTCTTGTACAGATGATATGTGCAACTCCTTGCCATACTCATATGCATGCTTCTGGTTCTTAATCTCATTAAGGTCATAGTTAAGGCCAACCCATAAGCCAACATGACAATAATGCACCCTTCTTGGTAGGCCCACATTATTGCCATCACACTTCTATGACATTGACAACACACCACCCTTGGGGTGTCCACATTTAGACAGTCAAGCTTTTCATGCGTGTTGATAATGGAAAGCATCTTAGACTTAATATTATATTTGAACGAGTTGTATGTATAAATATACTTTATCAAATCACCACACATATATAGATTGTAACATATACATGCTATATCCCACACTGTAAACATGCAATATAAAACAAAAGGTGACAGTTATGGCCATATCTATTATAATTCCTTGGAGCCACAAGAGATTACTTCCACCTAGGTCTACATCACATGTAAGAACCTTTTTTTGGTGTAGATTTGTGCTTGCCAATCCAGGTTGATCGGTTCAACCCTTGAACCGGTCGCCTCACCTCTTGTCTGGTTGGTTGGTCATCTAACATGATCGTCTAGCCTCCTATCCAATGCATATTTGGACACCTCTAAACAGTCGGTTGGGACCAACACTTGATCAATTTGCTCTTCCTACAATATGCCCTCTTCTATCCTCCAGCCGTTCGACTCGTCAAGTGAAACAGTTAGCTCGCCTGATGTTGATCATCATCTTCTTTGTTGTAAGAAAGGAAACTATCCCATTGCTATTAAACTTATTACATGGTAATGAGAAACCTCAAGTTACATTTGAGAGGAACAAAGGTAGGAAAGAATAATATTTTTACATTGGGAAGAAGGTAGAGGCTCGGTATTGATAACATCACTTTTTAGGAAATGTTTGCATATGTTTTATGGTTTTTATAGAATACCTTTTATAGACTTTATGCTACTTATTGTATTACTTCATGCCAAAATATCAATTGCACACATATTTCACCTTTGTAGGGTCATTCCATGGCACGCTAGCGGCTAGCACCTCGATCGTGACCACTTCGTTTGTCGAGGACCCTACCTCAATCGAAGCCCCTAACTACCATCTCCATATCCTATGACCGAGGCCCAACCGTGATCGAGACTTACCCTCAGCTGTGCCCTACAACCTGCACACCCCCATCACATGGGAGTCATGACCAAGACTAAGACCAAGACCATGATTGTGGCCTTGCTCCGACCATGGCTTGCATTCAAGTCACAACTTTGGTCCCACCTCAACCGTGGTCCTACATCAACCGTGGCTTGCATCAAAGGCTCGATCGAGGTCCTACCTCAATCGCGGCCTAAGTGGTTAAGTCAGTGGGCAGCACCTATAAATAGGCCACCCACCCTGACTTGTCATATCATCAAATTTTCAAGGACCACGAAGTGCTGCCATTTTTCAAATTCACTCACATCAGTCTTGGATCTCTAAAGATGAAAGTTGGAGGAGAGAGAAGAATGACCAACCTCTTCTTGGAAGAAAAAAGCCATCTCCACATCATTGAATCCAAATCTAGATCTACAGAAGTGTCGTGGTGTATCACCATCTTCTCTCTATCTCTATCTAGATCTATCATCTTCATCTCATTGTACCCCTCCACCTTTGTAGTTGTTGATGTATCTACCATTCTGTGACGTCGTTATGCTTCATGTTAACATGTGTGGATAAACATTTAACTTGGGTTGGGAGTAGCCACTAAGGCTCTCCCAACATGTATATTGTCTCTCCTTTTTTAATATATATACTATTATCAATATTATCTCCACACACCTATTTTAATGCTTCACTTGTATGATTATCTACCATCTTGTGATGTTTGATTGTTGGTACCTCGAAATAGCAATATCAATCTTATCTTGTGTTCTGGATTAGTATGAATGCATTAAAGTGTTGGAATGCTAAAGATGATGGTCATATGTTTTACCTTGTGATTTGTGGGTCGTCATCTCGAGAGAGAGACTACCTTCGAACTTAGATCTATACTTATCTCAAGAGAGGTGGGAGTAGAAACATTTATGATCGCTTGTAATCTTGATAGGAGTATACAGAAGGGAGAGGTGATGTTTGCATGTTGGTGAGAGATCTTAGTAGGTGAAACCCCATCCAACTTTCCCTTCATATCTTTGTTTCCTGCCATTTGTTACGCTTTACCTTTCATCTTTGTTTAATTTAATATTTCTTTGGTTTGAGCATCATTGTTCCTTAGGGAACACTCCTTTAAACTACATGTTTGTCTAGAGTATAAGAGTGTGAGACCATGCGTACTTAGCACATAGCAACCTTGTCCCTGTGGTTTGACCCTGAATGCTAGATCAGACCCTGTATAATAGTTGTGGGGGCCTGATAGTCGAGTTATAATCTTAAAAGTTTGACTACTCTAGATCCACTCCATTTTGGATGTGTGATTTAGGCCGGTCAACTTTTTGGCTCCATTGCCGAAGACAAGGAAAACGGTACTATTAAGAACACAAGTCCACTCACTATACTCCATTGCCTCAAGTTTAGAAATAAACTTGACTGCATAAAATCTTTAAATATGCTACCTTACAATTACAATAGCTCATTTTAATATGTCAAGTTTTTAACTTGACTGTGTGATCTATTTAGGTAAATCAAAGGGGAGCAGATCTAGTGATATATGGACCTCTTCCCGCACGATGTGATGCCTCCCCATAGAGATGGTAACCTCACCGGGGAAGATCGAATTGCCAGGATCCTAAATAATCTACCTCCAAAAGATGAAGAAGAAAGAGATGAGCGTCTATCAGACGGTCATCATTATAACGATGAGGATCGAGAAGACATACATGAAGAAGATCATCACCATCACCACCGTAAAAGGCATAGGAGGAACCACTATGATCGTGAGTGGGATGGAGAAAGAGAGTTTAACAATCTGAACACTAAGGAGGAAGATGAAGAAGAAGGAAAAACTCTGAGGGAGTTAGCTTCAACCAGGGTGAACGAGTCAAGATGCGCAATTGTCATTTCTCGATTTGACACAATAAAATTTGAACTAAAACCTACAATAATCTCAATGATCCAAAACAAACCCATCAAAGGAAATTCTAAGAACAAGAACTGGTATCACCACCTAGATGTTTTTAAGAACATTTGTGATGCTATCAAAATGAGGGTAGTACCTCATCAAGAAGTAATATATTGCAAGGGATTCATCTTCTCTTTAGAAGATAAAGCTATGTCGTGGTATCTTAATCTACCTCATCAATCATCGAATGGTTGGAGGCCAACTGTCGATGCCTTCATCACTAAGTTTTATCCAACCGAGAAGACCATTAGAAATAGATAGAAGATAACTTCTTTCATGCAAAATCTGGGAGAGAACCTCCATGAAGCATGGGAATGATTCCAAGAGTACCAGAGGGATTCCCCCCATCACAACTACCGCAAGGGCTTTTTAGTGACAACGTTCTACAATGGTCTAACCCTGACAAAGCGGACCTCACTAAATGCAGTAGCAGGAAGTGATTTCCTGGGAGAGAGTCCCAGTAGAACTATAAAAATAATTGACAACATGGTTGCATTACAGGAAGGCATGGATTATGACAGGAGCGACAAAAGCTCATCCAAGAAGGCAAGCTATGAAGGACCATCTCTTGAAGCTAAGGCCTTGGAGACAATAACAACTCAGATCCAAAAGATTGCCACCGACGTCCAGAAACTAAAAGACACAGGTGGAAAAGGCAAGAAGCATACAAAGAAAGTGATGAAATGTGTTACATGCGGCCAAGGAGGGCATGAACTTGATAACTGTATCTATACAAGGCCAGAAGAAAATGATGAAACTGACAACAAAAAGGAAGCTAAAAATGTTTCTTATGCAAACTTCAAGCAACCAGATCATCATGGGTTCAACTATGGAAGTAAGGATGCTATTTAAAATGCTCACCAATTGAATAATCTACCCAAGCCACCCCCATGATTTGAGAAGAGAGGAGGAAAAACTCAGTATACCAGAAATTCAAATTATCAGAAAAACAAAAAAAAACTACCAAAGTCAAAACAAAAATATGAACCGTCAAGGACCAGGACCAAGTCAAGGACAAAGTCAAGGTCAAGGCTCAAGCCAAGCAAAGGATAGCAACCAGACTGACATGGTTGCTCAGTTGTTTGATATTCCCAAGAGACAAGCTTCGGTAAATGACCAATTAGCTCAAAGCACCATCACAAATTCTAGAGTATTAAATATAATGCAAACTAAGATGGCAAACATGCAAACTCATTAAAGGCAGATTGACCAATAGCTTGCACAATTAGCAGAACTTGTGAAGAACCCTTTCAAAAAGATCACGTCAAATACAAAGATCGCAAATATGGCCACCCTCTGATCAGGGAGGATGTTGGAAAACCATGGAACTATAAGCAATAATGAAGAAACAAGACATGATGAACAATCTTCTGGCAAGGTGATTACACCTGAAGAATCCAAAAACAAAGGAATAGCTGAAGAAAGCCAAGAAGCAAGAAATTCCAACAAGAAGAAGAATGAAGAAATAAAAAAACCGGACCCTATAGAAGTTCTCACGAAGAAGAATCTGTACACCCCAAGAGTCCCTTTCCTCTACAAATTGATTAAGGCACATTTGAAGAAGAGGTATGTGAAGTTCATGGAAGTTGCATCTGGATGATCCGTTCCTAGATTCTATTGAAGAAATGCCAACATATGCCAATTTTTTAAAGACCTGATCGCAAAGAGGAGGGGAGATCATATTGAGATAGTACAACTGGAGAAAATGTTGAGTACTTTTGTCCAAGCTGAGATACTGACCAAGAAGAAAGATCTACGAGCGTTCAACATACCATTTTGTGTTGGAGATAACATGGAAAGAAAGGGATTGACCGACTTAGGGGCAAGTATTAGTCTCATTCCCTTAAGTCTGTCATAGAGGCTTGGGTTAATAGACATGGTAAAGACTAGTACAGGAATGAATTGGCCAACCACACCTTCAAGAGACCAGTGGGAATAGTTGAGGATGTCCTGATTCGTGTCGAGTGATTTTTCATATCGTGTGACATCATAGTAATCGACATTGTTGAGGATCCAAAATATCCGATGATATTTGGGAGATCTTCCTAGAAACAGGGAGAGCCCTAATAGATGTAGCAGAAGGAATCATCACCTTGTACATGAGAAATGATCACATAGATTTCGGGGTATAGGATTCTATGAAAGGATCGTCTCTTTTAAATTCAATCTACTTTATGGATAGTTATAACCAATATTGTGAAGAAGTTCAGGATGAAAAATCCATTGTTGATCCTCTAATGCGGGATTTGAATATCCCCGACCCTACCATAGAAGATCCTGAAGTAGTAGAAATCATGGATCATTTGAACCAACATGAAGAGGATCTTAGTGAAGATGAGGAAACTTTAAAAAAAGTGAAGTATGCCTTGCTTGAACAATCCCCTGAAGAAAAGGAGACACCCAAGCCAAAGCTGGAGTTGAAGCCGCTTCTAGAAGGATTGAAATATGAATTTTTGGACAAAGAATAGAGGAATCTCATAATTGTGAATGTGAACTTGACAGATGACCAGATGCAAAGGTTGCTGAAGGAACTTAGAGTGCATAGAAAAGAGAATGGGTACTCAGTGGAGGACATCAAAGGCCTCAACCCTGCTATGTGTATGCACAGAATACACCTAGAAGAATCAGCTAAGCCTCTAGCCCAACCTCAGCGAAAGTTAAATCAAATGCTGAAATAAGTAGTAAAGAAAGAAGTTATAAAGCTGCGAGATATCAGGATCATTTACCCAATCAGTGATAGTAACTGGGTGAGCCCTATCCACGTGGTACCTAAAAAGGGTGGGATGAAAGTAGTAAGAGGATAAGATGGAGATGAAGTACCAACTAGAATAGTAACTAGGTGGCACATGTGCATAGACTACCAAAAACTAAATGTTGCTATGAGAAAATATCACTTCCCTCTGCCATTCATAGATCAAGTTCTGGAGAGGTTGGCCCACCATGATTACTTTTGTTTTCTGGATGGATATTTGGGATTCTACCAAGTGCCTATTCATCCTAATGACCAAGAACAAAACAACCTTCACATGCATCTATGGAAGTTACACCTTTAGGAGGATGCTGTTTGGACTATGTAACGCACCGGCAATGTTCCAACATTGCATGATATCGATATTTTTAGACTTTTTGGAAGACATTGTAGAGGTCTTTATGGACAATTTCTCTATTTACAGAATAGACTTTGAAACATGTCTGTAAAACCTGTCTCTAGTGTTGCGACGATGTGAATCAAAACATCTTGTTTTGAATTGGGAGAAGTGCCATTTTATGGTACAAAACGGTATCGTTTTAGGCCACAAGGTTTCCAAGAAGGGGATTAAGGTATATCTAAGTAAGATTGAAGCCATATCAAAGATACCACCACCTAACTTAGTAACAGGAGTGTGAATATTTTTAGGACACGCGGGTAATTACAGAAGATTCATAAAGGATTTCTCAAAGATTTCAAAAACCTTTGTCGAACCTTCTTCTTAAAGATAATGAGTTTGAGTTCACAGTACATGTTCAGATTCCTTTAATACCCTTAAAAGGGTGTTAACAAAAGCACCAATTCTCAAAGCACCAAATTGGGAATTTCCTTTTGAAATCATGTGTGATGCTAGTGACTATGCCATAGGTGTTGTCTTAGGACAAAAGAAATACAAGAAACACCATGTGATTTTCTATGCAAGCCAAACGTTGGATGAAGCCCAGGTGAACTACACAACAACTGAAAAAGAGATGCTAGCTATTGTGTTTGCTTTTGATAAATCCAGATCATACTTGACAGGTTTGAAAGTAAAAGTGTATACCGATCATGGAGCGATAAAGTATCTAATGCAAAAGAAAGACATAAAACCAAGACTCCTATGATGGGCTCTATTACTGCAAGAGTTCAATCACGAGATCATCAATAAGAAAGGAAAGGAAAATGTGGTTGTAGACCATATGTTGAGAATAGTCTTTGATGAAGATAATCATTTACCGGTAAATGACAACTATGTTGATGAAGTTCTTTTAATGGCTCAGTCAGATGAACGAAGCCTACCTTGGTTTGCGGACATATGCAATTATAGCGTATGGGCATTAAATGCCAGAGATCACCTACAACCAGAAGAAGAAGATGTTCTCTGACCTAAAGAATTACTATTGGGATGACCCTCTACTATTCAAAAGATGTTTTGACAATCTGAATTGTCACTGCATACCAGAAGAAGAAGTGCCATTAATCCTAAAGGAATGCCATTCTTTGCCTTATGGTGGCCACCATGGTGGGGAGAGGACAGCGGAAAAAGTCCTACAATTAGGATTTTATTGGCCAACCCTTTTTAAGGATGTTGCATCATTTGTTGAGACATGCAAGGAATGTCAACTTACAGGAAATAATAGTAGAAAGGAATGAAATGCTGTTGGTAGACTGGGTTGTAGTTGAAATCTTTGATGTATGGGGGATTGACTATATGGGACCTTTCCCATCGTCAAAGGGGAATTAGTACATTCTTGTAGCTTTTGATTATGTCTCAAAGTGGGTTGAGGTTGTGGCCACACAAACCTGTGACTCCAAGGTAGTTATCAAGCTATTTCAAAAAACTATCTTTCCACACTTTGGAGTACCAGTACTATTATAAGCAATTGGGTTCGCACTTTGGGGAAAAATAGTTTGAAGCTATGTTGAGAAAGTATTGGGTGAAACATAAAATTGCAAATCCATATCACCCCCAAACGTCGGGGCAAGTTAATTCAAACAGGAAGATTAAACATATACTAGAGAAAATTGTTAGTTGCATGAGGAAGGATTGGTCCATGAAACTTGATGATGCACTTTGGGATTACCGAACAACATATAAAACACCTATAGGGACAACACCCTACATGTTAATTTATGGAAAGTCCTATCATCTACCCCTCGAGCTAGAGCACAAGGCCCTATGGGCTATAAAGTTTCTGAACATGGAACTCGATAAAGCCAGACAGAAGAGGTTCCTCCAACTCCAAGAACTCAAAGAATTAAGATTGCACGCATATGAGAATGCAAGGATTTATAAGTAAAGGACCAAAGTGTGGCATGACGCCCACCTGAAGAACAAGGATGTTCGTGAAGGAGACAAGGTCCTCTTATTCAACTCAAGCATCAGATTGTTTCTTGGGAGACTGAGAACAAGGTGGTCTGGCCCTTTTCCTATCATAAAAATATACCCATCAGGAATGATGGAGATAACCGGGGAAACGATAGGCACCTTCAAAGTGAATGGGAAGAGAGTGAAGAGATATTATGAAGAGGAAGCTTTTGTAAGAAGGACATAACTAATTTTAGGGGAGCCTAGCCCACCAGTGGATGGAAAGATTGAGGAAACACCGCCACCAGTAGAGGAAAATATAGACTGATGATCCAGAAAGTCAAGCTAAGGACTATAAATAAGCACTTCTTGGGAGGAAGCCAAAGTTTTTGTTGCTTTCTTTATAATACATGTTTTTTTATCTATTACTTTAGTCTTAATCTATGTGCCTCTCATCTTTACTGCTCTGAGTTTCCTCACCTAGTAGGGGTATAAGTGTAGTGTATATACATTAGTCTCTTTATACCATAAGGTTTTGTTGTGATTACAGGTTCTTTTTTTTGTTGGTTGATTTTTTGACAAATTGGTTTTAGAGACACCAAGTTCATGGCATGGACCATGGTTGTGGAGCAAGATGTGGTCCCGGTACCCCATTTTTAGCACCCTAGGTCACAGTTGTGGTGAGGATGAAGGGAAATCAGGCTGTGGTCAAGGTTAACTCTCCTGCCCCGGTCGCGGTCACCTAAGGGTTTATAAACTAAAACCCACTGACCAAGGTTACTTGCTTTTGCTTCTTACTCTATGGTGATTCTCGATC
Organism: Alisma plantago-aquatica; assembly: GCA_963693085.1. Lineage (NCBI taxonomy): Eukaryota > Viridiplantae > Streptophyta > Magnoliopsida > Alismatales > Alismataceae > Alisma > Alisma plantago-aquatica. The sequence goes on from OY856411.1 coordinate 601,335,306, forward strand.
ATTTGAATGGACCTGCAAGGCACACGTGCATGAGACCAAGAACGATCTCAATTCAGACCCTTGTCGTTGGGATTGCACCATCAACGCATCAATCTTCCCCTACACTGCCTCTTTCATCTTCGTTTTGAGTCGTCAGTCTAAACAAGGTACCCATTTCCTTTTCCATTCTGATGATGAACGTTTTCCCCCTAAGTTTCATTGCCACATACAAAGATGCAACTTCCCCTAGGCTAGCGTGATGCTGCGGTGACCGTCGTGACCTCACCCTCCCCTCTCAGACTGATGAAAATCACTGGCATCCCACTGTGCATGATTTCACCAGTGTTTTTCAACCTAGGTTGGGCATAACATAGCTCTCCCTCTCATTCTCTCCATGGTGTTTTAACCTTTGTTCAATTAACCGCTCTAGAGCCTCAACTATGACAACTGTGTTCTCGACTAAACTGGTACTTTCCTCAACACCACGGTCACAACACCATAACTTTTTCCTTAGTCATGGTGTATCTATGTTGAAGATTGGTCAAGCAAGGACCACGATCGAGGTGCTCCTTTCCCTCAGTCGAGGCACAATTCTATTAGTTTATCACCCACCACAGTCACAACACCATAGCTTTCACCGCAGTTGCGGCTTGCATTTTGGTTGCTAACATGTTGATTCTATGAGACCGTGGTTGTGGCATCTTCCTCGACCGAGGTCCCAAACTCCTTTAAGCCACGGTCGAGGTTCCTTGAGAATTACAAATAAATAGAAAAAATTTATTGATGAATTTAATGTTGACGCCATGAAGAAATATGAAATACAATTATGCTAACAACAAAACTAATTGTGAAACTTTTAGAATGTCGACTTCCACTGAAGATATCATGATGAAGAAGGCAACCTCATTGAGAGTGATGAATATATATTCATCATAATATTCAATTGCCATCTTGGGCCCAATTTCACTCAATGCTTTTTGTTGGGTTTTAGGGGAGGTAGAGAAGGTAGCGGAAACAAAATTCTCCTCCCCAAACCCAGAACAAGGAAATGCGTCAATGTCTATACAATAGGAAAGGATGGTTTGTGGAATCATACCTTGTCCCGAGGCTTTCTCGGCGACAATACCTCATGGCTTGCACGGTCTTCACCTATAGTCTTGGACGGTGTCTGTGCAGCTCCTGGTCGCACCGGGACTGTCGACTCGTGGTCTCACCGGGACTGTCGGGATTGACAACTATCCTCCGAGCAGCAGAAATCTCCCACCTCTGAAGTAGTCCACACAGACCACCTGGAACTCCAATCTCCTTGCCTCACAAGGAATTGTAAGGAGTCGCACCCTCCTATCAGTGTACTAGTCACTGACACACTCTCCTGCCACCAGTCTCTTTCTGTAGTTGTCTTTCCCTTGATGTGCCTCCCTTATCGGGTAGCACTTGCTTGGGCTCTCCCGGTTACCGAAACCAGAGAGAATGACAACTTTATAGAGCAACTGGTTGCACTGAGTTGTACTTTGAGAAGCCCCCAATACCCCTATATATAGGAGGGTCATGGGATAGGGTTCTCTATCCCGGGCAATGTGGGACTAAAGCAGGAGTAGAAGGGTTCAAGATTTTCCACAAAAACAACCATCTGCGCAACCTGAACCGATCATTTCATTTTTGAAACGGTCGGTTGGGGACCTGAGCCGGTCAGTTGACACCTCAACCGATCAGTTGGGACCCATGAAACGATCAGTTCACTTCTGAACCGGTAGGTTCGTGGTCCTGGTCAATTCCTGATTGACTTTCCTTCTTTTGTTTCTAATTGGTATCAAATACCAATCCTTGTCCAATCAAATTGGGCAAGTGAAATGAAAATAAATTTCTCACCAATCCTACTTTCCCAACTTGCTCGGTTGCATCAGTCAAACTGATCGTTTCAACACTTGAAGCAATCATTTCACCCTATCCATGAGCCGATCGACTCACCACCTGAGCCGATCGGTTCACCAAGCTCAGCCGATTGGTTCATCACATGAGCTGATTGGTTGGGAATGCAGATTGTGCAGAAATAGTCAATTGCAGTTTCAATCAATCTGATACTCTAATCAATTAGTCCAACACCTTGAACATTATGATAGTGATCTATCAATTGATTGAGTGTTTAATTGAACTACTAAACTCCTTTAGTAATCAATCTAAACATTGTTTGTGGACAAAACTCCTCTTCCAGGTTAAATCCTATGTGTGTGACCCTGCAGGTCCATTTCACATTGTCAGTTAAAATCCATAACACTTATGACTTCACAAGCAAAGAGCGGTGCCTAGTCACACATCAGTGCTACCCAAGTGAAATATAAAGTTGGAGAACAACTTTCAATCCTACAATCCATGAATGGCGTTACAGTGAATGTATAATTCCTTTGTCACTAATATCCCGAATGAACTCGAGGCATGGAACAGTCATCCTGTCAACATTCATTCACTTTCTTGATCTCAGAGTAGATTGGAAGAGATATGTATGAAATCAATATCACATACTGATTCACACATGCGTGCACGCCTTTCTCAATCCTACTCATCAAGTGGCCATGGATATCAAACTCCCTCAGGAGGGACAAATCCCATATCGATCACTCACCCCTCAAAAGCCCCATGTGTCAAAGCCACCCAATCGTCACCTTTATAACAACCCATGTTTCAGGACTGTGTTTGATGATGTCAAAGTGTGCCCAACGACATGTGTTGAGTGTAGTGATTTCAAGTCAAAGAATCACACTCACCATCATCACTATGAGTACTGACTGTGACTACCATGTCATGGTTCCATGTGTCAGACTCATGGTGGGTCTGTCCGGTACACTTGTTCTCTAACAAGTACCTATGTGTTGGTTTGATATCTCTATATCATGACTAATGAGATTCTGTCATCAACCAACACCACAATCTATTCTTGTGTGTCATGGTTGTCTATCTACCTTCCATAATGCATCCGACTAGGGACATAACAAGAATGTACAAGCTCTTAGCATCTGTATGATCTCATCGTTCAGGTCCTCAACCTGAAAGCATACGTCATTGAGTATTGTCATTCTCTAGACATTCAATCTGTTCTATTACTATCTCATATGACTGAACCAGAAAGAATTGGAAGCTTGCCTTTGATTTTTATCAAATCAATCATAATGTATCCCACCAATCATCCCATGATTGGCTCTCAAGGCGTACATACCAACAGACTCCCACTTCCACTGTGAGCCAATCACCCTTGAATCATATTCATAGTGATCTTCAAACATGTCCCACATGTTACTGTGCTCTAGTGCGAACATAGTGAGTTATGGCAACACCTTGCCAAAGTCAGTATAAATTGCATGTCTCACATCTCTTCATTGTACGTCATACGTATGAGATGGAGTTGCCGTAATATGCGATCTAGTATTCCTTTGCTAACCTTTAGCCACATTGCATGATCAAGGATTCCAGACTTGTCATCAATGAGAGGAATATCTATAAGTTCATCTCATGAACTTCCAGATCCATATAGTATCCACTATTGTTCTCTAACATATAGATACTCGACATTTCCTTTTAAATGGTTTTATTGGAACATTTCCAATTATCAACAAACTTTCACTTTTATATATCCTATATATATTTTGCGATTATTTTCTGTCCTTTCGGAAGTTCGCATCAATGTAACTCTTTTACATTGAACTCTTCCTTATCTCCATAGAACTAATACTTCTCAAGTACTTATCAAGTTCTCATGGTGTTCCAGTAACCCTTACTGGAAGTAGACAGACATCCACTTGTCATGTCTCACATACGAGTTATCAGGATGGGCACATCATATTGCTATGTCATACATACAAGATGATGAATGCATTTTTTTTCTTGCCATGTCGATACATGCAAGATAATGGGATGATTACATACATGATAGATCCATATCTATTGTTAGTGTTTGCATTCTTCATAAGAATTGCACACTTGGCCTTGGGATACCAACTCCATGTAACATGGATAAATTTTTCTCCCACTGAATCTGTGCATACTGAACCCTTCAGTATAGATTTCCAATGTATGCTTTCTCTTTTCAGGTCAAGAGGTTTTCGAGAACCATCTCTATATATCTCTATTCCTATCACATAGGGAACATCTCTATCTTCCTTAAAGATAATTTCCACTTTTGGATTTCCATTCTAGAACATTTCCATTTCACATCAACATGTGGAATGTGAATACGCTCCCACTAAATCACAGATCCGCCTTTATCTTTGACATATCAGTCAAACCTTTTGACGATATCATCAAAGTAAAGATCCAATTCTAAGTTGCTTGTACTCAATCAATCATATTGATTAGTCCATTGTAACTTATAGACTTCATTTGCATTAGTGGATTCATAAACCTTATAGGTTGTGTCACATACACATCCTTGTTTTATTCCTCATAGGAATGCGGTTTTACTATCCACATGCCAAATTTCTTAGTCATTAAGTTGCAATCAACAAGCAACATCCTTCTCAAAAATGTTATCCATGTGTCTTAACACTTAAGACTCATATGCACTTATGGATTTCATCCAATGAATGCTACCATCAAGGTCATACTTTATGGTTCACATGGATGTCATTTAGGATGAAATGGTCATAAACCATAACTCAAAATTCGGTTCCTCATATTCATCGAGATATTTGACTCAACACATGAACAACTCATCACATAGATAATTGAGGTGTAAGGATATAAGAATTCACAACCCTTGTGATTATTAATTTCTTTTATTAGTGAGGGGTATTCTTTTATTAAGAAGAATTTAGTTATTTGATAATCATTCTCTAACTCCTTAGAGTATGATCCATTCTTGATTTAGACATCATTATGCCTTAATCATGAGTTCACTATGATACACTATCATAATCACTCATAAGGATCTCAAACATTTGGTCCAAGTATTTCATTCATTGATCTCATCAAGAATTAACACTTTACCAAATTTGCACTTCATCTATGATAATCTTGAACACTTCAAGATATTCATGTTGGTATTTCTCTAAACACCATTTGAAGTATTAGCATTTGTTCCAATAGGTATGTAAATACATCACATGTATCTTACCTAATAGGATAATCATTCTCCCACTATCTTTAGTGAAGATTGATTAATCATGTCCAAGATATTCATGTCTCTTACTGGTTCTCTAACCAAAAGAGTCTGGATTTATCCATCACATGGACACTAGAAATGAATTTCTCGTGATTGATGCTAATTTGATTGTTTGAGTTATCTATAACTTTTAGGTATCATTTATCTTATGCATATCAAATACCATAAGATAAACAAGGCATTGCCACAAATATCATATCTTTGAGATTGAAACATCAACTTTATTAATTGTTATCATTGTCATACAATATGCAAAAGTAGAGTGTTTCTATCTATTAATAAATATGAAATAGCAGTTCTCAACTCTATTTCGTGCCCTTTAGGCTGAAATAAACTAAAAGGTACTCCTATCTATGGAAGCAACACTTTCTCCAATGATGGGTACTCCTTTCTTGGTCCTTTCACAAAGGCCATCACTTCTTTGTGGATATTGCATATCATATATGACATATCCATATCTTGGTATCATATACCTCAAATAAAGAAACAGTTCATTTCATGATACCTTAGGTGGAAATCTCCATCCCCTCCTTCATCTTCTTTTGTTCTTCCAGATATAGAGGGAAATTCCCTCATACACCCTTTCCCCATGTTCCTTGAGGTTGAAGATGGCTTGGGCTGCTGGCTAGCATCAGAACACTTCTTTTCTTTGCCCTTGCCCTTTCCCTTAAGACTTACCTTTCGTTGATCTCATCAAAGATTAGGGTTAGTCTTTCTTCATATTTGCCTCTACTGTCCTCAACATGTCCAACAACTTTGTCAATGCTTGTCAAAGTTGTTCATGTTGTAGTTTATCATGAACTGTATGATTCTCGCAACATTTCCAGTATCATACAGATAGCCAACTCTTGGCTCAGAGGGAATCCTTCTTAGTCAGGTCTTTCCACATACCCAATTATATTGAGTGTGTGAATACCTTACTAGATCTCCTTCTGTCATGACATACTAGGATAATGTCTTGGAGACATCAGATGTCTCATGTTGTCTCTGCCACTCATAGTTCAGAGAACACAACATCAAGCACTCCTCATCAATGTCTTCCTCGGTATGCTTCCATAAGCATACTTTCAGCCATTGATATGGTGGGATCGAGCTCATCTGGTTCTTCTTTAACTAGGACCTAGAGCTTTCACTCTACGATTGAGAACACTTCTCTATGTGCTAACCAGTCATGGAAAAATTCCCATTTAATTTGTTGGTCTCAAATACTGATCGCAAAAAGTGATTATTGTTGATCAACCATTTATTGTACAAAAAGGAAATATATGCAATTTTAGTCCAAAAACTCATTTTTGACTTATTTGATTGATTTGAAAAGTTGACGATATAATTAGGCCTTTAATTAATTATCACTCGCGCTATTTTAGTTCAAATTGATAGCCCTCACCTTCAATTTGGAAGATTGCAGCGTACAACCTTCTAGTGGGCCAGATCCTGAAATCCTCTAAGTCATGGACCTTCTTGGGCTGTCACCCACAACTTAGATCTCTCATGTAGGCAACTCTTGCCAATTGCATCACATGCAACTCTTGATAAGATGTCATATGCAACTCCTTGCCATGATCATCTCCATGCCTCAAGGTGCTAGATCCTATCTAGGTCACCTTGTTAAGTCCGACCCAAAGCCAACACGATGAATATGCACCCTGCGTGGGCAGACCCACATATCCATCCTTCACGCTTCCACGAGATAGATGGTGCACCATGCTTAGGCGTTCCCACACTTGGTCGATCAAGCTTTTCACGTGTGTCACATTTGGAAGGCATCTAAAACTTAATATTTAATGAGGGATTTGGTTTTTATATACATATACATATCCAATCACCACAATACATAGTATGTATCATATACATGCTATATCCCACAGAAAACATGCAAAATGATAAAAGCAATGATTATGGCCATCCTAATGTGATTCCTCAATCCAAGAGGAATCACGGTCATCTAGGTCTACATCACATGCAACCTGTACAAGATGAACTTTGTGTTTTGCCTTTCTGGGTTTGATCAACTCATCACATGATTGATCGGCTCGCCATCAGGTCGGTCGGCTGGGTGCCACCAGCCGATTGGTTGGCTCCTTCAACTGATCGGTTCGCCTAGTCGTCATGTATCTCATCATGGCCGCCACCCGCTCGTCTCGCTCCTCGAACCGGTCATCAACCGATCGGCTCACTCCTTGAACCGATCGTCTCGAACGTCAACCGATCGGTTCATGCCTTGAACCGATCATCTCAGCTGTCGTTAGGATGTCCTCCGTTCTTTGACATAATAGGAAATAAAATTCTATCCTATTTTACATTGTAAAAGGAGAAACCTTGAGTTACATTCGAGGGGAGCAAAGGTATGAAATAAATCTCAAATTATTTTGAGTTACATCAGGAATAGGAGAAGGAAGATCGGTGCACATACCGAGATGCAAGCAACCACATACAACCATACACAGATAGGGTTTATTGGCCATAAACATGCTATACATCCACCACAAAACTCATTTAAGGGTGACGCGTATCGAGTGCATTAATAATACATATCATATATGTAAATTGGGATTTGTGGATTTAGCATTGGACATGCATAAAGCCAATATTATTCACATCGTATGCAATAAATAAAGGCGACAAACCAAAATCAATCATATCAATAATCCTAAAGTATAGAGCAGTTGACGTGGATCTGATACCACTGTTGGGTTTTAGGGGAGGCAGAGAAGGTAGCGGAAACAAAATTTTCCTCCCCAAACCCAGAACAAGGAAACACGTCAACGTCTATACAATAGGAAAGGATGGTTTCTGGAATGATACCTTGTCCTGAGGCTTGCTTGGAGACAATACCTCACGACTTGCGCGGTCTTCACCTCCGGTCTTAGATAGTGTCTGTGCAGCTCCTAGTCACACCGGGACTGTCGACTCCTGATCTCACCGGGACTGTCAGGATTGACAACTGTCCTCCGAGCGGTAGAAATCTCCCGCCTCTGAAGTAGTCCACATGGACCAGGAATTGGAAGGAGTCTCACCCTCCTATTAGTGTACTAGTCACTGACACACTCTCCTGCCACCAGTCACTTTCTACAGTTGTCTTTCCCTTGCTATGCCTCCCTTATCGGGTAACACTTTCTCAGGCTCTCTCGGTTACCAAAACCAGAGAGAACGACAATTTACAGAGCAACTGGTTGCACTGAGTTGTACTTTGAGAAGCCCCCAATACCCCTATATATATAGGAGGGTCATGGGACAGGGTTCTCTATCTCGGGCAATGTGGGACTAAAGCAGGAGTAGAAGGGTTCAATATTTTCCAAAAAAACAACCAACTGCGCAACCTGAACCAATTGTTTCATTTATGTAATGGTCGATTGGGGACCTGAGCCGGTCGGTTGACACCTCAACTGATCGGTTGGGACCCATGAAATGGTCAGTTCACTTCTGAACCAGTCGGTTCGTGGTCCTGGTCAGTTCCTGATTGACTTTCCTTCTTTTGTTTCTAATTGGTATCAAATACCAATTCTTATTCCAATCAAATTGGGCAAGTGAAACAAAAATAAATATCTCACCAACCCTACTTTCCCAACTTGCTCGGTTGCATCAGTCAAACCGATCATTTCAACACTTGAAGAAATCGTTTCACCCTGTCCATGAGCCGATCGACTCACCACCTGAGCCGATCGGTTCACCAAGCTCATCCGATCGGTTCATCACATGAGCCGATCGGTTGGGAATGTAGATTGTGCAGAAATAGTCAATTTTAGTTTCAATCAATCTGATACTCTAATCAATTAGTCCAACACCTTGAACATTATGATAGTGAGCTATCAATTGATTGAGTGTTTAATTGAACTAGTAAACTCCTTTAGTAATCTAGCTAAACATTATTTGTGGACAAAACTTCTCTTCCATGTTAAATCCTATGTGTGTGACCCTGCAGGTCCATTTCATGTTGGCAGTGAAAATCCATAACACTTATGACTTTACAAGCAAAGAGCGGTGCCTAGTCACATATCAGTGCTACCCAAGTGAAATAGAAAGTTGGAGAACAACTTTCAATACTACAATCCATGAATGGTGTTACAGTGAATGTATAATTCCTTTGTCACTGATATCCCGAATGAACTCGAGGCATGGAACAGTCATCCTATCAAAATTCATTCACTTTCTTGATATCAGAGTAGATTGGAAGAGATATGTATGACATCAATATCACATACTGATTCACACATGCATGCATGCCTTTCTCAATCCTACTCATCAAGTGGCCATGGATATCAAACTCCCTCAGGAGGGACAAATCCCATATCTATCACTCACCCCTCAAAAGCCCCATGTGTCAAAGCCACCCAATCATCACCTTTATAACAACCCATGTTTCAGGACTGCGTTTGATGATGTCAAAGTGTGCCCAACGACATTTTTTGAGTGTAGTGATTTCAGGTCAAAGAATCACACTCACCACCATCACTGTGAGTACTGACTGTGACTACCATGTCATGGTTCCATGTGTCAAACTCACGGTGGGTCTGTCTGGTACACTTGTTCTCTAACAAGTACCTATGTGTTTGGTTTGATATCTCTATATCATGACTAATGAGATTCTGTCATCAACCAACACCACAATCTAGTCTTGTGTGTCATGGATGTCTATCTACCTTCCACAATGACATATGACTAGGGACATAACAAGAATGTACAAACTCTTAGCATCTGTATGATCGCAGCATTCATGTCCTCAACCTGAAAGCATACGTCATTGAGTATTGTCATTCTCAAGACATTCAATATGTTCTATCACTATCTCATATGACTGAACCAGAAAGAATTGGAAGCTTGCCTTTGATGTTTATCAAATCAATCTTAATGTATCCCACCAATCATCCCATGATTGTCTCTCAGGGTATACATACCAACACTTTCACTTTCATCAATGAAATATCACAAAATGCAAAATTTCTTAATTGGTTCAATTATCAAGATTATTAACTGAGTTTATGTTGATTTTATGCAGGTCATGATGAGGTTCAACCATTAGATGGCTCCCACCTCCATTTACCCCTAATCCACCTTCAACATAATCATCACCACCGCTTGCTTTATTCCACTTTTATCTCCATCAACCATAATCCAATTCAAACCCTAATAAGAGGGGCCCACCTTTCTCAACCCTAGATCTACCTTCACCCATGATCCTCTCATCCACGGTCTTGACCAAATAGTCTTGAACAATCGATCTGTACCATTCGGTTTCGACCTATCGGTCTTAGCCATTCATCCACATAGTCTCAGACCACGAGCCTTTCCACACCATAAGATCATGGATCTACGGTCCTCATTCACATGACCCTAGTGGTTTCCTTCATTTTGTCTCTCGGCCTTGTGATTTTGGGCTAACGGTTTCGATCACGATCAGCCTGATCAGTCTGCTTCCATACGGTCTCCCCCTCCCTTGGTCTCAAGATCGTATGGGCAACCACCTTCTCAAGACCGAATGGATGGCCACCTATCCAGGATCATGAAGACCAGTCCACCATGACCTACACTAGGGTTGACCTCCTCACAGTAGCAACGTCGCTCCATCTCCACCTCCATTTCCGGCGCTACACCTGCTCTTCCCTCCACCTAGACATGTAGTCCCTACCATCGCCACCAATGCACCGGAGCCCCGCTTACCTCTGCCTTCGTCTTCTTCTTCCTTCTACCACCTATGCAAACCCTAGGCCTCCTTTACCCAGGCCACCAAATATCCCTGCTGTCGTCATCGCCGCCTCCTCCATGAACGACAACAGTGCCCGCTGCACCTACCTGCAACCATCGCGCGCCCTCTGCTCTGTAAGACCGATCAGAGATCAAAACCGTTTGGATGATTATCAGTCTCTAAGACTGTATGGACGAGAGACCCATGACCGCTAGGGAATGCAAGACCGATCGCATGACCAAGACCGCTAGGGCAGCAGATCAAGACCATTTGTATGGAGACTGGTTGGCACACAAACTGTGAGACGAAGACCATTTGCATAGTAGATAGTTAAGCCAACAAGGATGCCGAGACCGTTTGCTGAAGATCAAGACCATTAGAACGGAAACTGTTTGGAGGAAAAAAATCAGGACCGTTTGGACTTAGCAAACTGATAGAACAGAAACTGTTTAAACTCTAAACGGTTAAGAAGACTAAACGGTCTCGAAAACTATTAATGCAAAACTGTAAAAATTGCAACTGGGCCCAAAACATGGAGACCCCAACCAGTGCCTATAATAGGACCAACAGGGTCCTCATTTGAGGCAACGTACCCAGGATGCTGATAGGCTTCCTGAACACATGTTCGGTCCACATACATCCACACCTTTTCCACTTCACCTACTTCTCCTACTGCGAGCAAGGAGGTCAAGATGAGAAAGAAGGTGGATAAGAAGATATGCTCGGTCAGCCTTGGCGGTTCTTCCTCCTTGTCCAGATTTGCTCTGATACGATGTATAAGACCGCATCATCTTCACCGAATTGCGACTACCTTCTGAATCATGCTCATGGGAGAACCTTCCCTCTCTCTTGCTCTTCTTGTTTGTCACATCATGAGAGAGTAGTTCCTTTTCACTGGGTGTGGGGACTAGCCCCACTGCCCATGCAAGCATGTTCTCTTGTTAAACATTCCATGGCAATGTATATAACCTTTCATTTTGTGGTTAATCGTTAATGTTTGTAGATTGATCACCTACTTGTTTTCATCTTGTTCTTCCCTATGTTGCAAGAACCTCTATATGTAGGGTAGAATGTCGATTAATGAGGTTGACTCCCAAACTAAAAATAGAATGGGATTCCTTGAGGTCGTAAGTGTATGATCCATGAGGGGACGAGCCATCTAGCCTATGGTGACGCCTATGTGGCCTAAACATCCCTCAAGGAGGGCCACAACTTCAGTTGGATATCTATATCTTTGTTCTTAATTTTCGATGTTTACTTGTAGATTAATCGTCTGATTACTTGTCGATTAACGTGGTTGACTCTCTACTAGAACTAGAACAGGATTCTTTGAGGTCGTATGTTATGACCCACTCTGTGATTAATCAGTAAGTACCTTGATTAGTGCTAAGCACTCTGTTAAACATCATGGTTAATCAAGATAAGCTAATATGTGAATCAATAGTTGAGATTGAATCATCTGAACTAATTAATGACAATTTCAGTGTTAATCATTAAGTTAAATACCTAAAATGATTAACCTATCTAAGATGGTTTAGTTGTTGTGTTTTTATTTCTTGAGCATGTAGAGAATCTTGTGCTCAAAATTTTGCATGAAGAATCACCTTAATCGGACATTCGAGGAGGGATTTGTGGTATTTCCAAGAATCTTGGACCTGGTTGCAATTTTTCTAGTATTGGATCTTTTATTTTCTTTTATTTCCCTTTGGGGGTCGGTTACCCCGTGCCCTTATTTCATCTTCCCGATGGAACAGGGGCTGGCAGAAGCGGCGCCCAAAATCAACCAGGTCGACCGAGCGAGGGCAACAGAAGGGGGGTGTGTGTGGGCGATTTTTGGCGTGATAGCTAATGATCCAGCTTCCTTCACCTCCATCCTCCATTCCATCTTCATCCTCGCCCTATGGCGGCATCCTATCCACAGCCAACCTACAGCAAGGAGCTACGGCGCACTGTAGCAGCGCCCAACCAGTAGCTTGGGGGAGGAAATCGGCGGCCGTTTCGAGCTCCTCATCGCGGGCCAGCAGGCGCCCCACCTCCCCATCCTTCCCTCCTTCTTTCTATTCCATTTTCCTTCCCTTTCCATGCCCTAGCGGCTCTATAGCACCACCCAAATAGCAACAGTGTTGGCTGCGTTCAGCAGTGACGATGGAGGGATAGCAGCTTCGATTGGCAGCCATTTAGGGTTCGTTTAGGGATTGGAGGGGCTGCTATGGAGGCTCCACATCTTCCTCTACCTTCCCTTTCCTTTCCCCATCTTCTTCCCTCGCCCAGTGGTGCCCCTAGCAGCAGAGTTGACTTACAGCAGCTCGTTGCTGCAGTAGCAGCAAGAGGCCGCCCTAGGGCAGCAATCACTTGGGAAGATGGTCACCAACTTCGGCCAAAGGTCCAGAGCCTCAAACCGCAGCCATCAGTCTGGTTTAGCACTCAATCGAGCTTTCCTATCAACCTGTACGAGAGGTGAAATATCCTGCACAAATGGTTTGCTAACAAAGCTATTCCAAGGTTGAAGACAACCGAATCTTGCCTGGAATCAGGCCCTGGACGCACCTCCGGACGAATCCGGATAGTCCAAATCAAAGTGAGTAGGATTTCATTTATTTATCATTAATAAACTCAGGCGTTTGAATATTTTCTGTTTTGTGCGCGAATTACGCTGATAACAGGCGTTATCAGGCGTCGGGCAGCGTTTGGCGTCGCCCGGCCTTTTTTTAGTTCATAAAATGCTTCTAGACACTGTTATATGATTAAATTTAGCATTTGAACAGTATGGATTGAATCAGTAGATTTATATGGTTCATTGGAACCTAAATTGTTCATTTGAATGATGAAATTAGAAATTCATGTCTAAAAATGGTATGATTTGGGGTATGAACCCAGACAATGAAGATTTCTGATAAATTATCAGATGTACGATTTCAAAGTTGATATGAATAAATAAAATATGCATGAAAACCCTAGTTGCATATATCTTTTGACACTAATATTTGTAAATTGAAATTTACATGAAATGGCACATTTCTCTGAAGTATTACCAGAAATTCTCAAGTATTGTTATTAAATTGTATTGTGATATGTAATTAACTCTTAATTGAGTTAAGTGATGCACAAACCAGGATTTGGGTTAATGTGCACCTTTTTCGAGAATTTTAGAGAATTGATAATTGTTGAGTATGATTCTCATATGTGAAGTAAATTTCTTTAATTTTTGCAATAAGATGTTCAATTGCGTAAATTCGCTATGTATGTGCCAAATTGAAATAAGTTGGGTTATTTATGCATTTCTAAATTGTCTGAATGCATGGTATGAGAATTTCTAAGAAATTACAATGATTTGAAATATATTGCTCTGTCGGTTTAGAATGACAGTGTATTGTGATCTGATATGAAATCAGTAAATGTGAATTTCCTGTTTAAATGTTTATATGTTAATCAGTTAATAGACTTAGGTGCCCTAACACCGTAGAACCCCTTCGAGAGATCTTCTTATTAGGGGTGAAACTCGTGTTGCAACATTAACCGTGCGGAGTCATGGTGGCACGAGGACAGAGAGGCAGTGTTCAACAATAATCCGTGCGGAGTCACGGTGGCACTGGAGAAAATAGGGGTTATTGCAACAAGATCCGTGCGGAGTCATGGAGGTAACCCCGTGAGACTCTCTGCTTGTGTGCTCAGGTTAGAGGAGGAGTCTAGAGCACTAGGAGTAGTGCATTGAGGCCGGAGAGCCTGTGGTCCTGTGGTAGAGCAGGGCTGGCGTCAGACTTAGCATTTCCCGGGTGTGTCGCTAAGTCTTGTACGGTGGGATCGTAGTTCACTACGGATCTTTATATACAGAGTACACTGCATATGATTAGGGCATAATAATGATCTAATTATGTAATCATATAGGATCACAGTAAACTTAATATGTTAAGAGATCTGAATTTCTGTACCAATCCTCTATATCAGTTTATTTGTTTAAAATATCTGATGTTGCTTGAAATGAGATTGTTATCTGTAAATTTTCTATGTCATTAGAACTGCCCTGTTTAGTACTGCACTTATCTTTTATTTCAATTTTATCTATCGGATGAGTTGTTTATTGATAGCTAAATGAAATGCTATTCACGGAGCGAGTAGGCTCATCCCTCTACTCAAACATTTTCAGGTCAACAACAGCAACAGGAATCTGAAGGATCTTTTCATCCTAACGCTTAGTCTATAGAAGGTATATGTAGTTAGTTTAGTTAGAGGTCTCTTAGTCCTTTCCCTCGATCCTTGGGACATGGTGTGGGTGAGAGAGAGTGTGTATGTGGAATGTGTATAAAGATGTAAAGTAACTGTTATGTTTTACTTTCTGTTAAACAATGTTACATGTTGTAAACTCTGCTTATGTTCTCTAGCCAGTTTAATTGAAATGCTTCCGCAATAGTTTATTATGTTTAGTTTACAACTATAATCCGGATATCATTATGAGATTTTAAAAAGAAAAAGTTCTCAGTGATTTGTTTATGTAATAATCCCTCCGTCGCGCCCTAATCTCGTGATTAGTGGTCAGTGTGAGATCGGGGTGTGACATCTTGGTATCAGAGCATAGGTTGAGTATATGAATACTCTAAGTCAAGGTCAGGGGACGATAAGAGACCAATAGGATTAGGACTTAAGTGTCTTCCTTATAACTGCAATTTTCTAACAGGAACTGTTCTGTTATACTATTGCAGATGGCAGGAAGAGGATGTGGTCACGAGAACCAAGTAAAGAGTTTATGTTGAATCGTCAGGGATCATTAGGGTCGAAAGATAGAGTTATAAGTGAGAAAAATAAGAAGTGATATGTCTTTAGCTCTGGGAGGTCTGAGTGTTTAGATACCCTGGCCAGGTGTCTGAATACTTAGATTGACCAGTATCAAGCTACTCTATCTATTCTTCTCTGGATGCCCTGGCCAGGTATGCAGAGGAAGGATAGGCTAGAGAGAAACCCTAGAAATCTTAGGGTTAACAAACTGGAAATTTATGCAGGAGTAAGAGATTAAACATAGGATGTGATGCAACTCTTGCTTTATATTGCTTATTTGATTGGAAATCATTAGAAATGCTCTTATATGTATGGATTTAGATTTTCAGTTTATAGAATAAATATGATTCTTTTATATTGTTGTGTGTCATGAAGTGATTTAGTTATTGTTTATATTCTTTGTATTAAGTAGACCATAAATTATGTTTAAATGAGTCTGCCCTAGGTGGATATTCTTTCCACATGTTTGAGATTAATAGGAGTTGGTTAATCCTGAGTAGCTCTTGGCTTCAGGACTACAGGTTCGGCCTGTTCCGGCTGGCAGGATGCATTACTGAGATCTAATGACTCCTATTAATAATATAATAAAAGTAGATCGTGGATAATTTAGACCCGAATCATGGTGAAAAATGTATATACACTAAGATGTTGAGATATAAGGGAAAGATTAGAACAACTAAGAATTAGTTGGAACTGACATAGGAGACCCAACATTGGGACCTCATATGAGCAATCCTTAATTAGAAATAAAGGAACACAATAAGGGTCAGGTTAAATTTAATGATTAGGTGAGAAATACCCTTAATGGTACTAATCAATAATGCATAACCAATGCATGGATCCAATACATGATTAGTAAACCCTAGTGGAGGGTGTATCATTGTGAAACCCTAGCTGAGGGTGTATCATTGCGATTGTTTATAGGCAACTTTATAAGTTATGCTTTAAACTAAGATAAGTCCATATCATGTGAGATAGCTGGAAAATTCTAATGTGTGGCCTATGCATTATATGCTAAAGGTGAGTATTCTGTGATGGAATGCATTAAGAGGGGAGATACCTTAATACAAGATAAAGTTGGTTAACTCAACATGGTCTGAATTAATGAGAAATGGGGAACCCTAACCCTAATTTGGGAAAAAGGGAATGATAAGCCCTGTTTGATAGTGAACCCTAATTCCTGGTCAAGGAATGATGGTATTACTATTGTATCACATGATGTGATGAATATCTTGTATGACTGTTATCATGCCTAATAACCATGCAGGTATGATGAGATGATGAATATAGCCAAGTTTGGGCTGTGATATTTATATAATAAATGTTGATTGGCTTTTTGTGTGTTGATGTTGTTGTTGCTTAATAAAAGTAATAATGTGTACGGATTTTATGAACCATGTGAACAAGTTGTTGCCTAGTGAGAGGTGACAAGATATGAATGGCCTTGTGAGCCATGTGTGATGTTTGGGTAACAAGTATCATGTTTATTTGTAGCATTTGTGTTAATAAGTTATGCTAGAGAACTTGGCTGATGTTACATTTCTGTTATATATCTATAGTTCATTGATGATTATTCATATCTGTTGTATCCATTACAAGTAGATGGATGAACTTATGAGATCTAAAGTTTGATTTCAAACTAAGGAAGCAAAGTCACACCACAATAATGCTATGTTGCTGATAAGGACCAAACCCTAGAATGTTTAGAGTTGAAGTAGTTCAAGGGATGTCGCTAGTGATTTGACCTTGAATACTAGTATCTTTATAAAACAAGATCATACGATTTGCACTATGAAAGGTAACCTAGCACTAATAAAATCCAGGGTTTAAAGTTAGCTAATCTGGAAGGTAGATACACAATATGAAAATGACTCGGAGAAAAGAGTAAGATATAATTTTGAAATAAATTCTTACAGTAGTAATAAGAAGTTAGTACCATAGAATGAGGAGTATTACTCGTCACATGATCTGGAATTAGTTGTTGTAGTTCATGCTCATAAGACATGACGTTACTGTCTTTATTGTGAGGTGTGCCAGGTGTTTATATATCATAAGAGCTTGATATATATCTTTACCTAGAAGGATCTAAATCTTAGACAGCGGAGATGATTAGAATTGATTAAGGATTATGATATAATGATAGATTATCACCCTGGAAATACGAATGTGGTAGCAGATGCTTTGAGCATAGTGTTAAGTTCAATAGTTGATGCATTCTCTATGGCCTGTTTCAAGAAAGACATGCTAGTAGAAATGCGGAAGTTGAACTTAGACTTAGGGGTGATAGCACAGAGTGGTTTGATTGCGCAGATGCAAGTCAAACCGACTTTTATGATCAGATCAAGGAACTACAGTAGGGTGACAGTGGGTTGCAGCAGATCGTACATGACATGACAGGGGGAAAAGACCAAAGTTTAGGTTTTCAGATGATGGTGTGTTGTATTAGCATGATATGTTGTGTACCTCGAGATAGTGATTTGAAAGAAAAGATTCTTGAGGAAGCACATGCATCGATGTACGCTATGCATCCACATAACTCTAAGGTGTACATGAATCTCAAGGAGTTGTACTGGTCGTCAGGTATGAAAAAGGATGTAGCTGAGTATGTGGCTAGATGTAGTGTGTGCCAGCAGGTTAAGGCTGAGCATCAGAAACCTGCAGGTACCTTGCAATCTCTTCCTATACCATAGTGGAAGTGAGAACATACCACAATGGATTTTGTGCTAGGGTTGTCCAGGACACCTAAAGATTGTGACTCAATATGGGTGATTGTGGATAGATAAACTAAGTCTGCTCACTTTCTTCCTGTTAAGTCAACCTTTGATGTCCCAAAGTTGGCTAAGATATATGTGGATGAGATAGATAGGTTACATGGTATCCTGGTTTCAATTATATCAGATAAGGATTCTAAGTTCACATCCAGGTTTTGGAATCAGTTGCATCGAGCTTTGGGCACAAAGTTGAGGTTCAGTACAACTTTTCACCCACAGACGGATGGTCAGTCAGAGAGGACCATTCAAACTCTTGAGGACATGCTGAGAGCATTTGATAGTTGTTCAGGATAGGCATAAGAGTTATGCTGAGAAGAGGCGTTAACCTCTTAGAGTTTGACGTTGGTGATGAAGTGTACCTGAAGGTTTCACCGTGGAAAGGAGAGTTGAGGTTTGGTAAAAGAGGCAAACTGACTCCTAGGTTTATGGGCCCGTATCCTATCATTGAGAAGATTGGACCTGTAGCCTATAGGTTAGAATTGCCATCTGAATTGTCTAATCTGCATGATGCGTTCCATGTATCCATGTTGAAGAAATGCTATCCTGGTACAGAATAGATAGTTGACCCAGAACCTGCACAGTTCACATCAGATGTGTCCTATGTTGAGGGACCAGTTTAGATAGTTGATCGAAGGATCAAGAAACTTAAGAATCGCGAGATACCTTTAGTGAAATTCTGTGGAGGAATCATAATCTAGAGGAAGCTACGTGGGAGCTTGAAACTGAGATGCGTAACAAGTTTCCTTTTCTCTTTTAGGAATTTCGGGACGAAATTCTTATAAGGGAGGGAGATTGTTATGACCCACTCTGTGATTAATCAGTAAGTACCTTGATTAGTGCTAAACACTCTGTTAAACATCATGGTTAATCAAGATAAGCTAATATGTGAATCAATAGTTGAGATTGAATCATCTGAACTAATTAATGACAATTTCAGTGTCAATCATTAAGTTAAATACCTAAAATGATTAACCTAGCTAAGATGGTTTAGTTGTTGTGTTTTTATTTCTTGAGCATGTAGAGAATCTTGTGCTCAAAATTTTGCATGAAGAATCACCTTAATCGGACATTCGAGGAGGGATTTGTGGTATTTCCAAGAATCTTGGACCTGGTTGCAATTTTTCTAGTATTGGATCTTTTATTTTCTTTTATTTCCCTTTGGGGGTCGGTTACCCCGTGCCCTTATTTCTTCTTCCCGATGGAACAGGGGCTGGCATAAGCGGCGCCCAAAATCAACCAGGTCGACCGAGCGAGGGCAACTGAAGGGGGGTGTGTGTGGGCGATTTTTGGTGTGATAGCTAACGATCCAGCTTCCTTCACCTCCGTCCTCCATTCCATCTTCATCCTCGCCCTATGGCGGCACCCTATCCGCAGCCAACCTACAACAAGGAGCTGTGACGCACTGTAGCAGCGCCCGACCAGTAGCTTGGGGGAGGAAATCGGCGGCCGTTTCGAGCTCCTCATCGCCGGCCAGCAGGCGCCCCACCTCCCCATCCTTCCCTCCTTCTTTCTCTTCCATTTTCCTTCCTTTTCCATGCCCTAGCGGCTCTATAGCACCACCCAAATAGCAACAGTGTTGGCTGCGTTCAGCAGTAATGATGGAGGGATAGTAGCTTCGATTGGCAGCCATTTAGGGTTCGTTTAGGGATTAGAGGGGCTGCTATGGAGGCTCCCCATCTTCCTCTACCTCCCTTTACTTTCCCCATCTTCTTCCCTCGCCCAGTGGTGCCCCTAGCAGCAGAGTCGACCTGCAGCAGCTCGTTGCTGCAGCAGCAGCAAGAGGCCGCCCTAGGGCAGCAATCACTTGGGAAGATGGTCACCAACTTCGGCCAAAGGTCCAGAGCCTCAAACCGCAACCATCAGTCTGGTTTAGCACTCAATCGAGCTTTCCTATCAACCTGTACGAGAGGTGAAATAGCCTGCACAAATGGTTTGCTAACAAAGCTATTCCAAGGTTGAAGACAACTGAATCTTGCCCGGAATCAGGCCCTGGACGCACCTCCGGACGAATCCGGATAGTCCAAATCAAAGTGAGTAGGATTTCATTTATTTATCATTAATAAACTCAGGCGTTTGAATATTTTTGGTTTTGTGCGTGAATTACGCTGATAACAGGCGTTATCAGGCGTCAGGCAGCGTTTGGCATCGCCCGACCTTTTTTTAGTTCATAAAATGCTTCTAGACACTGTTATATGATTAAATTTAGCATTTGAACAGTATGGATTGAATCAGTAGATTTATATGGTTCATTGGAACCTAAATTGCTCATTTGAATGATGAAATTAGAAATTCATGTCTGAAAATGGTATGATTTGGGGTATGAACCCAGACAATGAAGATTTCTGATAAATTATCAGATGTACAATTTTAAAGTTGATATGAATAAATAAAATATGCATGAAAACCCTAGTTGCATATATCTTTTGACATTAATATGTGTAAATTGATATTTACATGAAATGGCACATTTCTCTGCAGTATTACCAGAAATTCTCAAGTATTGTTATTAAATTGTATTGTGATATGTAATTAACTCTTAATTGAGTTAAGTGATGCACAAACCAGGATTTGGGTTAATGTGCACCTTTTTCGAGAATTTTAGAGAATTGATAATTGTTGAGTATGATTCTCATATGTGAAGTAAATTTCTTTAATTTTTGCAATAAGATGTTCAATTGCGTAAATTCGCTATGTATGTGCCAAATTGAAATAAGTTGGGTTATTTATGCATTTCTAAATTGTCTGAATGCATGGTATGAGAATTTCTCAGAAATTACAATGATTTGAAATATATTGCTCTGTCGGTTTAGAATGACAGTGTATTGTGATCTGATATGAAATCAGTAAATGTGAATTTCCTGTTTAAATGTTTATATGTTAATCAGTTAATAGACTTAGGTGCCCTAACACCGTAGAACCCCTTCGAGAGATATGCTTCTTAGGGGTGAAACTCGTGTTGCAACATTAACCGTGCGGAGTCATGGTGGCACGAGGACAGAGAGGCAGTGTTCAACAATAATCCGTGCGGAGTCACGGTGGCACTGGAGAAAATAGGGGTTATTGCAACAAGATCTGTGCGGAGTCATGGAGGTAACCCCATGAGACTCTCCGCCTGTGTGCTCAGGTTAGAGGAGGAGTCTAGAGCACTCGAAGTAGTGCATTGAGGACGGAGAGCCTGTAGGCCGGAGAGCCTGTGGTCCTGTGGCAGAGCAGGGATGGCGTCAGACTTAGCATTTCCCGGGTGTGTCGCTAAGTCTTGTACGGTGGGATCATAGTTCACTACGGATCTTTATATGCATAGTACACTGCATATGATTAGGGCATAATAATGATATAATTATGTAATCATATAGGATCACAGTAAACTTAATATGTTAAGAGATCTGAATTTCTGTACCAATCCTCTATATCAGTTTATTTGTTTAAAATATCTGATGTTGCTTGAAATGAGATTGTTATCTGTAAATTTGCTATGTCATTAGAACTGCCCTGTTTAGTACTGCACTTATCTTTTATTTCAATTTTATCTATCTGATGAGTTTTTTATTGATAGCTAAATGAAATGCTATTCACTGAGTGAGTAGGCTCATCCCTCTACTCAAACATTTTCAGGTCAACAACAACAACAAGAATTTGAAGGATCTTTTCATCCTAACGCTTAGTTTGTAGAAGGTATATGTAGTTAGTTTAGTTAGAGGTCTCTTAGTCCTTTCCCTCGATCCTTGGGACATGGTGTGGGTGAGAGAGAGTGTGTATGTGGAATGTGTATAAAGATGTAAATTAACTGTTATGTTTTACTTTCTGTTAAACAATGTTACATGTTGTAAACTCTGCTTATGTTCTCTAGCCAGTTTAATTGAAATGCTTCCACAATAGTTTATTATGTTTAGTTTACAGCTATAATCCGGATATCATTACGAGGTTTTAAAAAGAAAAAGTTATCAGTGATTTGTTTATGTAATAATCCCTCCATCGCGCCCTAATCTCGTGATTAGTGGTCAGTGTGAGATCGGGGTGTGACATCGTAAGTGTATGATCTGTGAGGGGACAACCCATCTAGCCCACAGTGACACTTCTGTGTGCCTAACATCTATATAGGGGGCCCACAACTTCAGTTGGATATTTATATCTTCGGATCCATAAGTGAGTGATCCAGATGGTGATGAGACATCTGATACCTAATGCGATGCTTACGCAAGCCTAACGCCCTTATGGGGTGTTTTGCAGCAACTCCATTTGGATGGTTGTATCTTGCCTAGATGTTTGATGTTTGGATGTGTTTTCCTGTATAGTGGTGGTGAAACCCGATACCATCCCTGTGATTCCATATCATTAATCTAGATCGACTTCAATTCTGCTCTTTTCTTTCCCGCACTTAGTTTAATTAAACTCAACTCAATCTTTGTTCTAAATATTAGCCTTACTTGAACTGGACTAGACTAGCAATGATTCTTAAAAACATTGTCCCTTGGGATTGAATCCTTAACTATACTGCGATAAGACCCGTCCGTTTGCGGGTGGTATTATTGAATAAGGTTTTGGTAAAAAACTCTGGGATTTCAACCCCGAGTGAATTTTTTAGTGTGATAATAAACCACGTCAAATTCTGGTGCCGTTGTCGGGGACAACAGAATCAGTTAGTCAAATCTAGTTCTAATAAGGCTAATATCAGTCTTTGTTTTTCTTTTTATATAATTGATCATTCACTTGAATTTGACTCTACTCCTTAGATCTTACTTTTGAAAATTTTCCATTTCAGGTCCATCCAAAAGACTAGTGCATGCACTGCTTGAATAGTCCCAAATTCTCTGCTAGCTTTGACCTAGAGATAGACAGGACCTTTCATCATCAAAATAGAGAGAAACAAGCAAGAATGGCTCAAGAGGAGGAAATAGCCCGAAGGGTAGCTCAAGCCATTAATGCACAAAGAGAAAGGCTCGTGCAAGAAGCCAGAGTTGCGGTTCAAGAAGAAATCCTAGCAGCACAATCAGCAGCGCAAGAAGTAGAATTGTAAAAGGATCTTAGGGAGTTCTCAATCCCTAAAGTTGCTGATGTTCATCACCCAGTTCAACATCCTCCCATCAATGCTCCCAACTTTGAGATACGAGCACATTGGATTACCTTGCTTCAAAATAGCCCATTTTATGGTAAACAAGGAGAAGATAGTCAAGAACATCTTCTGAGGTATATTGATCTATGTGCCATGACAAAGAAAAATGGAGTGTCTGATGATGCCATTAGACTTTGTCTTTTCAAGTATTCACTTGCTGATAGAGCTATAAGTTGGTACAAATCCTTGCAATGTGAGCCCATCACTATATGGGAACAACTGCAAAACATTTTTCTAGAAAAAAAATTACCCTCCTTCTCTCACCTATGAAATTAGGGGTCGAATAATAATGTTCACTCAAGCCCCTGGAGAAACCCTTGCAGAAGTGTGGGAAAGATATAAAGAGCTTCTACCCAAGTGTCCACACCATGGCATTCCCAAGAATCAACTCATTGAGATCTTCTATAGGGGTGTGGATGACGATATCAAGAGATTCTTAGATTCCTCATCTGGCGGGATCTTCATGCGTCAAAGTTATGACATCGCATGGAAGGTTGTCACCCTTGGAGCTAAAAAATAAAGAAAATTGGGGTAGATCTATAGGTAAGGGAGTATTGAATGTAGCTATGGATGAAGTTATTCTAGAATACAAGTCTATCGCTGAAACCCTCAAACTCCTAGTAGCCAAGCATGACCATATCAAATTGTCCCTTGGTGCATTTGGAAGAGGACGTCCACCCCCTCAACAACAAGAGCATATTAAGTCGGCTTCATTGTTCTATGAAGCATGTAAAGGCACTGATCATTCCACATTAGCATGCAATGTTCTCTATGATGTTGTTATAAGCAACACTTATGATCAAGGGGACAATAGTCAAATGGAAATTCTTAATGCTATCAACAATATCCCTGGTCAAGGATATTACACCCTGAATCAGAATAGGAATCATCTTGGTTTCCAATATGGAAATCCTTTAGGAGTGGAAAACTCGCGACAACTTGGTTCAAACAATCAACAACGTGTCCCACCAGGATTCCAGTATAACCAAGAATAAAATTTCAGGAATCAAGGAAACTTTAGGGGTAACCTTCAGAATAGGAACTACAACCAGTATCGGAATAATTCTCAATTTCATAATCCCAACCAGGTCCCCTATCAACCACAAGGACAACAAGCCAATCCTATCTCTCTGGATGACAAACTAACAACCATTGAGAAGATGTTGTAGTCACAGCAGACTATGATAGCTAACTAGCAAGCTCATAAGAAGGATATTGAATCTCAACTAGCTCAACTTGCAGCTAGCATGAAGCCACCTAATAGAACCTTTGCTGGCCAACCAGAAAATAATCCTAAGCACCCTAAGCAACTGAAGGCTATCACCACCATGTCTAGAAAAGACTATTTTGGTCCTCTTGTCAAGACACTTGTGGTTATTACAGACGAGGGTGAACCGATGATTGTTCAAGACTCTAAAACACCTGAGTCTCAACCAAAAGGGCCAGTAACAACTAATAAGACAAATGAGGAAAGTTCTAAAAAACCTACTGGTACCAATAAAGAAATACCATAGCCGGATGTGCTAGTGTACAAACCTCATCCACCTTTCCCTGCTCATTTAAGACAAACCAAGCTTGATACTCGTTTCAATAAGTTCAAGGAAAACATGAAAAAGCTTCATGTTGATATACCTTTTCTAGATGCACTGGCTGAGATACCAGCCTAGACAAAGTACTTGAAGTCACTTCTCACCAGGAAATATATAACTGAAGAATATGAGACAGTCAAGTTAGCAACAACTCCTTCAGACATCATCCAGAGTAAGATGCCCAAGAAGTAGAAAGATCTAGGATCTTTTGGGATCTCCTGCCATATCGTTGATTCATCGTGTAAGAAAGGATTGGTCGATCTTGGTGCCAGTATCTCCATCATGCCACTCAGCCTTTGCAAAAGGCTAGGGTTTGTTGAACTACTCCCGACTGGTATGACAATACAACTTGCAGATAACACTGTGACTCTACCCTTAGGAATCATTGAGGATGTCCCTGTCAAGGTTGGCAAAGATTCTTATGTCCCTTGTGACTTTGTCATCCTGGACATAAAGGAAGACACTAGATACCCTCTCATCATTGGACGTCCATTCCTTGCCACTGTAAGAGCTCTAATTGATGTTGAAGCAGGAACCTTGCTTCTCAGATTAGGAAAAGAAACCCTCGAGTTTAAAGTTTTTGAAAGTATGAGAAGACCGAGTATGAAAGAAGAAGTCTACTTGATTGAGTGCATAGAGCAGATGGCACTGCTTACGCAAGAGGATTATGAATAAAAGGATCTGTTAGAAGTGGCTCTAACAAACCCATCCGTTGATAACTCCATTGATGAACAAATAAAGGATTGTGTTCTCCACCTCGATACCGCTGAAGAAGATCCTGAAGCCAGGATTGAGGAACACAAAGCTATGGATGTCACTAAAGAACCTTGTGAAAAACCACAAGATCCTGAAATGAAACCCCTACCTAAGGGATTGAAGTATGTGTTTCTAGATGACCTCAAAGTCTGCCCAGTCATCATAAATTATGATCTAACAGTAGAATAAGAAGATAAACTCTTGACAGAATTAAAAGAAAGAAGAAAATCCATAGGCTACAAGATGAGTGATCTCACTGGGGTCAGTCAAGAACTGTTCATGCACAAAATCCCCATGATGGAAGATCACAAGCCAACTGTTGAACACCAAACGAAGCTTAATCCAAATATTGTCTGCCTTGAGGTTATAAAGTTGCTCAAGACTTGAATTATCTATCTGATCTCTATTTCACCATGGGTAAACCCTATGCACATTGTCCCGAAGAAAGGTGGGACTACAGTGATATGGAATGAAGACAATGAACTCATCCCCACTCAAACAGTCACACGGTGGAGGATGTGTATTGATTATAGGAAGTTGAATAAGGTGACTTGAAAGGAACATTTCCCAATGCCTTTTCTTGACCAAGTCCTAGAAAGGTTGGCCCACCAAGAGTATTTCTATTATCTTGACGGTTACTCTAGATTCTATCAAATACCTATACATCCAGACGACTAAGAGAAAACAACCTTTACTTGCCCATTTGGAACATATGCCTTCAGAAGGATGTCGTTCAGACTCTGCAATGCACCTGCAACTTTCCAACGTTGCATGGCCGCTATATTTGCTGGTCTCATTGAAACTATCATGGAAATTTTTATGGATGTTTTTCAGTATATGGAGATTCATACGACTCGTTCCTTAAACACCTCTCCCTTTTCCTTAAATGGTGTGAAGAAGCACATCTTGTCTTGAACTGGGAGAAGTGTAACTTTATGGTAAAGGAAGGCATTGTCCTTGGCCATAGAGTCAACAATAGAGAAATTGAAGTAGACAGAGCAAAAATCAAAGTGATTTCCAAACTCACTATCCCATAAAACGTAATAGAGGTTCACCTATTCCTAGTTCATGCAGGCTTTTACAGACGGTTTATAAAGGATTTCTCCAAGATAACTCAGCCGATGACAAACTTATTGTTAAAGGATGTTGAATTCCATTTTGACAAAGAATGCATGAAAAGTTTCAACAACCTAAAGCATGCTCTAACAACAACACCCATCATTAGAGCTCCGGATTGGGACCACCCATTTGAAATTATGTGTGATGTCAGTGATTATGCTGTGGGTGTTATTCTAGGGCAATGTATAGAGAAGAAACACTATGTGATCTACTATGCATCGAAGACCCTCGACTAGGCTCATAGGAATTATGCAACTACCGAGAAAGAAACTTATTGCAGTCGTGTACGCCTTTGACAAGTTCAGATCCTACCTCATAGGTTCAAAAGTTATTGTCTACATAGATCATGCAGCTATCTGTTACCTCCTAGTGAAGAAAGATGCAAAACCCAGGTTGATGAGATGATAATCCTCTTGCAAGAATTTGATCTAGAGATAAGAGATAAAAATGGTACAAAGAATGTTGTGGCAAACCACCTCAGTCGCATCCACACTCTAGAAATTGATAAGATCCTGATTAACAATTCTCTTCTGGATGACCAACTAATGAAAGTTTTAGAAGCTACCCCTTGGTACTCGGACTATGTGAACTACCTCGCCGCTGGTGTCATCCACCCTGAATGCACGGGAAATGCACTGAAGAAATTCATGCATGATGTGGAGCAGTATCACTGGGATGATTTGTACCTCTTCAAGCTCTGTGTTGATGGTCTTTACAGACGTTGTATTGCTGAGGAAGAAGCCCAACTCATTTTAGAGAAATGCCAGTCAGTCCCAGTTGGAGGCCATATGAGTTCTAAGAATACTTCCTTGAAGGTTTTGCAATGTGGATTCTTTTGGCCAACCATATCCAAAGATTCCTACAACTTTGTTTTATCATGTGACAAGTTCCAGAGAAGGGGTAACATAACAAAGAGAGATGAGATGCCGCTGAAGTTGTGGCAAGAAGTCGAGATATTTGATGTTTGGGGTGTGGACTACATGGGTCCATTCCCATCTTCTCATGGATTTTTCCACATCCTAGTGGCGGTAGATTACATCTCAAAATGGGTAGAATCCATACCAACAGTCACTAGAGATTCCAAATCTATCATCAAAATGTTCAAAGATATTATTTTCCCCCATTTCGGAGTTCCACACACTGTGATATCTGATAGAGGATCTCACTTCTTGGAAAGAAGATTTGAAGCATTGCTGATAAAATATGGTGTAACACACAAAATAGCCTCACCCTACCATCCACAAACAAGTGGACAGGGATAGGTTTCTAACCGTCAACTCAAGGCTATTTTGGAAAAGACAGTAGGCGGAAATCAAAAAGATTGGTCAGTGAAAATCAATGGCGCATTGTGGGCCTACCGAACCACTTTTAAGACTCCCCTTGTAACCACACCATTTTGGTTAATCTATGGGAAGTCATGCCACCTACCTGTAGAACTTGAACAAAAAGCATAGTGGGCAATCAAACAACTAAATTTTGATATGAAGAAAGCAGGACAAGCTAGGATTCTACAACTTCAGGAGATGGAAGAGCTCCAGATGATAGCTTATGAAAATGCAAGAATCTATAAAGAACGTACGAAACTTCGGCACGATGATCATCTGAAAAGAAAAGACATACAAGTGGGAGACCAAGTTCTTCTATTCAACTCAAGAATGAAGTTATTCCCAGGAAAACTCCGTTCTTACTGGTCTGGACCTTAAATTGTCAAAAGCATGTACCCACATGGTGCTTTCTCTTTATGGAGTGAATTGTCAGGAGACTTTATGGAAAATGGTCAATGCTGGAAGAGATATTTCACCTCAGTTGACATGGGCACCGAAGCAATGCTGGATCTCACCAACCCAAAATAACCACCGTAAAATTGAAGGATTCAGTCGAGCCATCGACGTAAAACAAAGGCGCTTGTCGGGAGGCAACCCAATCAATAATTTTATTCTTTGCTTTTAATTTCAAATTAGAATGTTTATTTAATTTTTCTTTTCCTTTTCTTAAAAAAAAATCACAAAATAAAAATTGCATCGTGAGATACTATCTTGAGTTCTGATTAGTCTACATTTCTTAGATTTTTAGATGAAGGACGCACGATAATTGGAACACAACCACATCTGGTGGTCCAACCAGCATGAATTTTCCCCTCCATCTCGGATTTAGAGTTTAATCGAGACGAGAAAATTTCTAAGTTCGGGGTGGAGGGTGGGTGGTACGTACTTCACTTCCCACCTACACCCATTTTTTTATACTTAAGATTTCACTATCACATTTTTATCAAAATTTTCAAAAAAAATTAAAGTTTTCAAGGAAATTGAACAGATACTGGATGAAGTTTTGACGCTTTTCGTTTCTCTTTCTATGCATTTTGAATCATTACACCCTCCTTATTCGAAGCAAACCTCAAGAGGACCACTTTTTGAAACTAGCCTTTTGACTAAAATCATCGTGTGAAGCTTATGAATCCTAACATCATGATCCTTTTGCAAAAATGGCAAGTGTTTATCGAACTGATAGAGATCAAACATGTCATGCTTCCTAACTGATAAGTGGAGCAATAACATGGAACCTCCACCGAATCCTCATCAAGTCATCATTTGAGTAGAGTATGATAAAGAGAACAACCTGGTGCACTGAATTGTAAATCAAGTTGCATTCTGATCTGAACTCTCTTCTACACTTATTCTATCATCTTTGTACCCCTCCGACAATAAAAAAGAAACAAAAATAGCCAAAATAGTGCCAAACCCTAAATTTAGGGTGGCACACCACCATCCTCTATATCCTCTTCTTCCATACCCCTCACTAATAAAAAGGGGCATACCACCAAGAAAATATGCCTATGTGCACACAAAAAGAAAATGCAATCTCGATTCGAATAGAGGAGAGATTCGCACACAAAAAATGCAATCAATAAAATTGTAATCATAAAATAAAAATATCGAGTCGAATAGAGGAGTGATTTATTTTATTCCTTCCATACCACCATTCACTCCTTTTTCCACCTAAAGGCACAATAAATGCCTCCACCATCCTGAAATACACCAGTGTCAGATCAGATGCACACTTGTTGTTCTGTGGGTATCTCTAGACTCTTACAAAACTCTTAGAACTAGTTGTTGTTGGAAAAAGTGAGGAGGAAGTGACGTTGGAAAACAAACTCAAGAACGAAGATATTGTAAGATGTGTTCAGTGGTTCCAGGAAGTTGAGATGCTTAGTCATACTATGCCAAAAGGAAACAAATTGTGTTGTGAAGATGAGGCAGTCACACAGATTGAATTAATTAATATGGCGACTGTTTTAGATTTTGTGTTACTCAAGGATGAGCAACATTTAAGTTTGGGGTGTTTTGATGAATGAATATTCATCATAATATTCAATCGCCATCTTGGTCCCAATTTGACTCAATGCTTTCACTTTGATCTACGAAATATCGCAAAATGCAAAATTTCATAATTGGTTCAATTATCAAGATTATTAACTGAGTTTATGTTGATTTTATGCAGGTCATGATGAGATTCAACCATCAGATGGATCCCATCTCCATTTAACCCTAATCCACCTTCAAAATAATCATCACCACCGCTTGCTTTATTCCACCTTCATCTCCTTCAACCATCATCCCTTTCAAACCCTAATAAGTGGGGCCCACCTTTCTCAACCCTAGATCTACCTTCACATATGATCCTTTCATCTACGGTCTTGACCAAACAGCCTTGAACAATCGATCTGTACCATTTGGTTTCATCCATTCGGTTTTGACCTATTTGTCTTAGCCATTCATCCACACAGTCTCATACCATGAGCCATTCCGCACCATCAAATCATGGATTTATGGTCCTCATTCACACGACCCTAGTGGTTTCCTTAATTTTGTCTCTCGACCATGTGATTTTGGGCTAACAGTTTCGATCATGATCTGCCCTATCAGTCTGCTTCCATACGGTCTCCCCCTCCCTCGATCTCAAGACCGTATAGGCAACCACCTTCTCAAGACCGAATGGACGGCCACCTATCTAGGATCATGAAGACCACACCGCCACAACCTACACCAGGGTCGACCTCCTCACAGCAGTGATGTTGCTCCAGTGCCACCTCCATCTCTAGCACTACACCTACTCTTCCCTCCGCCTAGACCTGCAGTCCCTACCATCACCACCAATTCACCGGAGCCCCGCTTACCTCTCCCTTCGCCTTCTTCTTCCTTCCACCACCTCTGCAAACCCTAGGCCTCTATCGCCCAGGCCACCAGACAACCCTGCTGCCATCATCGCCGCCTCCTCCACGAATGATAGCAGTGCCCACAACACCTACCTGCCACCATCGCGTGCCCTCTGCTCTACAAGACTGATCAGAGATCAAAACTGTTTGGATGATTATCGGTCTCAGAGATCGTATGGATGAGAGACTCGTGACCTCTAGGGAACGCAAGACCAATCACATGACCAAGAATGCAAGGGTAGAATATCAAGATTATATGGATGGAGACCGGTTGGCACGCAAAGTATGAGACGAAGACTGGTTGCACAACAGACTGTTAGGCCAATAGGGGTGCCAAGACCATTTGCTAAACATCAAGACCGTTAGAACAGAAACCGTTTGGAGGCAAAAGCTCAGACCATTTGGACTTAGCAGACTGATAGAACAGAAATTGTTTATACTCTAAATCGTTAAGAAAACTAAATGGTCGCCAAAACTGTTAATGCAAAACTGTAAAAATTGCAACTGGGCCCAAAGCATGGAGACCCCAACCAGTGCCTATAAATAGGACCAGCAGGGTCCTCATTTCAGGCATCATACTCAGGACGCCGACAGGCTTCCTGAACATAGGTTCAGTCCACGTACATCCACACCATTGCCACTTCACCTGTTGCTCCTGCTGCGAGCAAGGAGGTTAAAACGAGAAAGAAGGTGGAGAAGAAGATCTTTCTAATTTGCCTTGGTGGTTCTTCCTCCTTGTCTAGATTTTCTCTAACACGGCGTAGAAGACCACATCATCTTCACCGAGCTATGACTACCTTCTGCATAATGCTCATGGCGGAACCTTCCCTCTCTCTTGTTCTTCTTGTTTCTCGCATCATGAGCGAGTAGTTCCTTTTCGCTGGGTTGTGGGGACTAGTCCCGCTACCCATGCAAGCATGTTCTCTTGATAAACATTCCATGGCAATGTATATAACCTTTCATTTCATTGTTAATCATTAATGTTTGTAGATTGATTACCTGCTTGTTTTCATCTTATTCTTCTCTATGTTGCGAGAACCTCTATATGTAGGGTAGAATGTCGATTAACGAGGTTGACTCCAAAACTAGAAATAGAATGGGATTCCTTGAGGTTGTAAGTGTATGATCTGTGAGGGGATGAGCCATCTATCCTACGATGATGCTTATGTGGCCTAAACATCCCTCAGGGAGGGCCACAACTTTAGTTGGATATCTATATCTTCGTTGTTAATCATCGATGTTTGCTTGTAGATTAATCATCTGCTTACTTGTTGATTAATGTAGTTGACTCTCTACTAGAAATAGAATGGGATTCCTTGAGGTCGTAAGTGTATGATCCGTGAGGGGACTAGCCATCTAGCCCACGGTGATGCTTCTGTGTGCCTAATGCCTGTATAGGGGGCCCGCAGCTTCAGTTGGATATATGTATCTTCAGAGCCGTAAGTGAGTGATCTGGATGGTGATGAGATATTTGATACCTAAGGTGATGCTTACGCAAGCCTAACGCTTGTATGGGGGATTTTGCAGTAGCTCCATTTGGATGGTTGTATCTTGCCTGGATGTTTGATGTTTGGATGTGTTTCCATGTGTAGTGGTGGTGAAACCCAGTACCATTCCAGTGATTCGATATCATTAATCTAGATCTAATTTAATTCTGCTCTTTACTTTCCTGCACTTAGTTTAATTAAACTCTACTCAATCTTTGTTCTAAATATTAACCTTACTTGAACTGGACTAGACTAGTAATGATTCTTAAAAATCTTGTCCCGTGGGATTCAATCCTTAACTATACTGTGATAAGACCCATCCACTTGCGGGTGGTATTATTGCACAAGGTTTTGGTAAAAAAACTATGGGATTTCAACCCCGAGTGATTTTTTTAGTGCGATAATAAACCATGTCAAAGATGTGCAGAATAAATCCTCAAGAATGTAACCAACGAGCTAAAGAACAATCAACACCTCTCCCCATCAAGAAAGTGTTAGTTGGAACTCATAATGAAGAAATATGAGTATATTCTAGCTCACGAGATGCCAGAAGAGTCAGAGGCATCTCTAAAAACATCACAAATCGAAACTTATGAATACCAACCTCCTAAGAATGAGTTGAATAAGTTAAAGAAGATGAAACTAGAAACCAAGGAGGTGATGAGAAAAAGAAGAGAAAAGTAATAGCCGCAAAAAAGCAAAAGGGGAAGGAAAAAGAAGCGGCCCTTGATGAGGTCGAAGAGAAAGAACAGACGACCCTCGACTAGCAGAGGCCAGGATTCATGCCTAGAGGTCGTACACATCAGTCTTAGTTTGAATGGATATTGCAAACATATGGGTCTAAGCTGATGAGGTACTTGGACGTTTAAGATTTCAAAAAGATAGGGATCTACGATAGGGTGATCAACTTCCTAGAAGGCACAAATTTGTGCACCCTTTGTGCATCAGAAGCCCCTTCCCTAACATAGTTGATGGAGGAATTCATGTCTTCTTTAGAGAAGTACCCCATCAGATAGAGAACGCAAGAAGGGCAGAGGTGCCTTCAAACTGGAAGTGAGAATGGGAGGAAAGTCTCACATGATCACTTAGGCTATGCTTAACTCAATATTCACTAAGACGGTCGAAGAAGCACAAGCCTGCTTCGCCATGCTAGGAGCAAAAGGACACTGTCAGATATAGCAGCTATAGGATGTGGGAAAACCTGACTAGAGAACAAGAGCATAACTCAAAAGGCTCGAAGGTGACTCTCATCACCTCCTGCTTCATTACAGTGGTGCAAAAGATAATAGCCAAATACATCTTTACGATATCAAAAATGGGCGATTTAATAGAAGGAGACCTATTTATAAAATGGTCAATGCTAAATAAGAAGCATGTGAACATAGGAAGGATCCTTATTGAAAGGTTATCAGCAGCTGTAGGAGGGGAAGCAAAACAAACTAAGGAGTTCTGCATGGGAAGCTAGATCACAGAAATAGCATACCGATTCATGAATGCAAACTTGTTGTTGAAGTATAAGAAAACCAAGGAACATACTAAGTTTGACATAAAGTCCCTCATCAACACTGGGATTCTGGCTCAAAAAGGGAACCAACTCTTCTACAAACCAGGTTGCTCCAAGAAACTCCTCCCCCTCCCAGAAATGGCATACTATGATGCCCACAAGTCGCAGCCCTCACAAGAAGATGTCAATAAGATGTACTCAGAGGCCATTCACATTGTCGTAGACCAATCATCAACTACTGGCAAGAAGGAAGTAAGAGATAAAACTCTAGAAAAGGAGATGAAGAAGCCCAAGGAAAGAAAGAAGTTGGAAGTAAGAAAGAAAAAGAAAGAAATGTTGGACAAGCCCACCGCCCCAAACCCAACCTCACAGCTCATTCCTGTTGAGATAGAAGTAAGTGAGGAATGGCATCCTAAAGTGGAAATCATAGAAAAAAAGCGACCAAGCAAGTCTTGAATACAATTTAAGGGAACAACATTTGGAGAAAGAGAAAGAAACCAACAAAACGTCCAAGGACCCCAAGGTTGTACCCGATTTAGTGATACTAGAGGTTGTACTATAAGTGTCAATGCAACAAGAAGAGAGCATTTATGCTCTAGTAACACACACTGACACAACCAGAAGCAAGCCAGCTCCACAACTGAAGGAGCCCATAACAACCACCACACAAACAACAACAACCGCCGAGAAGCATCAACAATGTCCTCAAACATTCGGGTAAGTACTAGGAAATAAGTTTGATGTCATGTGGTAACACATGCTAGCAAAACTCTGATCTTAATCTAAATATATGCTCTAGCTTGTGTACAATAACCATGCAAGTACAAAGTCTAAATGAGAGAACTGAGGCACTTCTCCAGTTCATGCAAGGGGTAATCCACACCCAGAACATTATGATGGGTGTTCTAAAGACTCTAACCGAGGAAATGGCAGACCTCAA
This sequence comes from Alisma plantago-aquatica, assembly GCA_963693085.1. Lineage (NCBI taxonomy): Eukaryota > Viridiplantae > Streptophyta > Magnoliopsida > Alismatales > Alismataceae > Alisma > Alisma plantago-aquatica. Next base: position 601,370,379 of record OY856411.1, read on the forward strand.
AAAGGAGTGTGACACCTTGAGAGTGGACAAAGAGTTGATGTGGCAAGGATATGAGGAAGTGTTAGATGACCTAAAGAACGAACTTCAGTGCCTAGATGAAGAACGCCAACAACTGGATGTTGAATGCCAGGAAATAGATGGGAGTCCACAGAGAAAGAAGACAAAGCGTCTAACAAGCCCTTCCCCGTATCATGCTTCCTCAAGTCCCTCAAGCCTAGAAAAAGATGATGATAACGTGGGAGGAACAGTTATTGGAGCAGTCTCGAAGGACAAAAGCACCAATGGGAAGACTTCCCCAAGGGCAGAACCATAGGCAAAGGAAGCAACGCCACCGTCAAAAACTCATCAGGATAACAAAACAAAGAAAATAGATGTGTTGTCAAGAACATTTGATTTAAATAGTAGTCCGAAAGAAGATAAAGTCGAATTTGATAAAGATAAGCCTGCATTGGAAGAAGGCAAAGCTTCACCAGATGAAAATAAGGTTGCATCTGGAAACCCTAAACAATTCGTCATCACCATAGTAGAAAGTGATGCAATAGGGGATCTCTCGTCAAGATGAATCAAGCATCTCGACAAAGTTTTAGAAGAAATGAATGTTGGGTTAGATATATGTAATGAATTTCTACAATGTCTGGGACATGATGAGCGTAATGACTTTCTATATGATGGGAAAATGGCTACGATGTTAGCAGCACTCAACATTGTTGAATTAGAACAACCGTCAGAAGAAATCAAAGAAATAAAATATATAACTTTCGAGATATCCACAAATGATGAAATTAAGGTAACAACCCAAATGCCAATGAAAACAATGGTTTTGTGACAAAGTGAGTTTTTATAGTATTTTCTCTCTCTTAAAAGTTTGTTATCAAATTTATGGACCAAATTACCCTCATGTACTTCTCTCACTTAATTGAACTAATATGTGTCACAAATTGCAAAAATATGCAAACCCTAATATGTTATATTGATAAAATACGTATGTTAATGTATTTAGTGAATGAACACACCAAACTTTCGATTTTGGATCTCAAATTTATATCATAGTAGCATAATGAACTTTTGAAGCTACACCTCAAATTTCATTAGATTTGGAGTTACCAATCATGAGATATGGCCAATTTAATAAATCAACCTAGATATATGTCCTAGAACTAAGTTCCCATTTAATCAAGGTTAAATGATGTGTCACGCTGCCTTTGATAACCCGACCCCCTCTCCTAACCGTCAGATCGGGCGATCCACAGATCTGCCCTGATCCAACGATGGAGACTTCATCTCCTACCTCCCGTAAAGGGCGGGGAGGCAATAGGAAACCGAGCCCAGCTAATCTCGCACCTCCTTTCGAGTTTTGAACCCAACAAATATCTCCTAAACTTCCCGGCAACCTCGTCAAGCCTCAATTTGACCTCCCCCATCTGCAGAATTGGAAGAACGAAGCCCCCCTTCTTCGCCCTTCTCCTGGCGGTGGTGGCAGCCTTTAGGGCTTCTTTGCCTAGCCCCCCCTCACGCCTATATAAGGCCCTCATTAGCTCCGCCATGATTCCTTTAACCATTTCAAATATCCAATTGCAAGCGCCAACACCCCGAGCACTGCTCTGCCTCCAAACTGAGACATTGAGTTCTCCATAGATCTTCTTCCTAGAACCACTCCAATTTCTAGGGCACCGTATAAGATGGCACATGCTGAGCTTATGGAGCTGAAGAAACAATTACAAGAACTCCTTGATAAGGGTTTTATCCGCCCTAGCGTTTCCCCTTGGGGTGCACCTGTCCTTTTTGTTAAAAAGAAAGATGGCTCGATGCGGGTGTGTATTGACTATCGCATGTTGAACCAAGCTACCATTAAAAACAAGTATCCTCTCCCACGTATTGACGACCTCTTTGATCAACTTCGTACTGCTAAAGTGTTCTCAAAAATTGATCTTCGTTCTGGCTACCATCAACTTAAGGTCAAAGACTCCGATATATCTAAGACTGCTTTTCAAACTCGTTACGGGCACTACGAATTTCTGGTAATGCCGTTCGGGTTGACCAACGCACCTGGCGTATTCATGAACTTGATGAACAAAGTCTTCCAACCTTATCTTGATGAGTTTGTAGTCTTCTTCATTGATGATATTCTGATCTATTCTGATTCTATGGAGAAGCATCTAGAGCATTTGAAGTCTGTTCTTGAGATTCTTCGAGCCCAGAAATTCTATGGCAAGCTTTCTAAATGTGAATTTTGGATTGACAAAGTTATGTTTCTTGGTCATGTCATTTCTGGGGGTAACATATCTGTTGATCCTGCTAAAGTATCTGCTGTACTTGATTGGCAACCTCCTCGTAATCCTTCTGAAATCTGGAGTTTCTTAGGTCTGGTTGGATATTATCATCATTTTATTCCGAATTTCTCCAAAGTGGCACTTCCTCTCACTAAACTTACTTGGAAGGACGAGCATTTCATCTGGTCAGCTGCTTGTGAGTCTAGCTTCCAAGAGCTCAAACAGAAGTTGACGTCAGCACCTGTCCTTGTTCTACCCTCTGGTAATGAAGGATTTGTGATATTCACTGATGCTTCCCGACATGGTCTAGGTTGTGTCCTACAGCAGAGCGGGAAAGTAGTGGCCTTCGCTTCTAGACAACTGAAACCCAATGAGTTGAATTACCCTACGCATGATTTGGAGTTAGCTGATATCATCCATGCTCTAAAAATCTGGAGGCACTACTTGTATGGGGCAACATTCGATATCTTCACTGACCATAAAAGCCTCAAGTACATTCTGACGTAGAATAATTTGAATCTCTGACAACGATGGTGGATTGAGTACTTGAAGGACTATGACTTCACCATTGGCTACCATCCAGGTAAGGCCAATGTAGTTGCAGACGCCCTTAGTAGGAAAAGAGATATTTGTGCATCCCTATCTGTACCCGAATGGAGGAACATGGAAGACCTAGCCAGCTGGAGACCACAATTCTTGGTTGATCGTATGCATGTCAACAACATCTCTATCACATCCAACTTGCATTCTGAACTTCTGGAGGCATAGAAAGTTAGTCCCGAGCTTGCAGAGCTCTCCTCTCTCCTGGATAAACCTCATACACATCTGTCAGTGGGTCTTGATGGTGGTCTTCGATACAAGAACTGTATGTGGGTCCCTGAGCAGTCAGCTGTAAAGACAACCATTCTTAGCGAGGCGCATGGGTCCAAGTACACAGTTCATCCCGACACGACAAAGATGTACAAGGACCTACAACGACAGTTCTGGTGGAGAGGCATGAAGCACGACATTGCAAATTTTGTATCCAGGTGTCTGATCTGTCAGAGAATCAAGGCCGAACATCAAAGACCAGGTGGTCTACTGCAACCCCTCGAGATTCTGGAATGGAAATGGGAGCATATCACTATTGATTTCGTAGTGGGATTACCCAGGACCAGGAAGGGGTACGACGCCGCTTGGGTCATTGTGGATCGTCTCACCAAGTCAGCTCATTTTCTACCTGTGAAGACTACTGTGAAAATTTCTGAGTTGGCTGACCTTTATATACGGGAGATTGTACGTCTGCATGGGGTTCCAGCGTCCATTGTCTCGGACCGATACTCGAAGTTCACCTCAAATCTGTGGAAGCAGGTTCAAGAAGAATTGGGCACTAAACTGAATTTCAGTACAACTTATCATCCGCAGACAGATGGACAGTCAGAACGAACAGTACAGATTCTGGAGGATCTTCTACGAACTTGCGTGCTTGACTGGGAAGGCTCATGGGACCATTACCTACCTTTAGCTGAGTTCGCCTATAATAATAGTTATCAGGCGAGTATTGGGATGCCTTCATACGAAGCTCTCTATGGCCGACCGTGTAGATCTCCATTACATTGGGACGATGTCGGGGAAAACACCTTGATGAAATCCGAGGAGATGCAGCTGTATGCAGATAAAGTTGCACTGATCAGGCAGAGAATGTACCGAGCACAGGATAGGTAGAAATCATATGCATATGCTCACCGGCAGGAATGTCAGTTCAAGGAAGGTGATCATGTCTTTCTGAAGATCCGACCAATTCGTGCTTTGGCCAAGAATAAGGGAAAGCTTAGTCCTCGTTATGTGGGACCCTTCGAGATTCTTGAAAGGGTTGGAGAATGTGCTTATCGTCTTGCTTTGCCACCTCATTATAGTGCCATGCATAATGTTTTTCATGTATCCAATCTGAAGCCCTATGTCAAAGACCCCAGTCACATTTTGAATCATGAGCCTCTTGAGATGAAAGATGATTTGACGTATGCTGAGTCACCAGTTAGAATTCTTGATTTCAAGGCAAAGGAGCTCCACAATAATCGGCGTATAGATATGGTGAAAGTTCTCTGGAGCCACCATGATCAAACCGATGCTACATGGGAGCTCAAGTCCAAAGTCGAGCGGAAATATCCACATCTCTTTCAGGCTACTTGAATTTTGAGGGCAAAATTCTTAAAAGGAGGGGAGAATGTGACAAAGTGAGTTTTTATAGTATTTTCTCTCTCTTAAAAGTTTGTTATCAAATTTATGGACCAAATTACCCTCATGTACTTCTCTCACTTAATTGGACTAATATGTGTCACAAATTGCAAAAATATGCAAACCCTAATATGTTATATTGATAAAATATGTATTTTAATGTATAGTGAATGAACACACCAAACTTTCAATTTTGGATCTCAAATTTATATCATAGTAGCATAATGACCTTTTGAAGCTACACCTCCAATTTCATTATATTTGGAGTTACCAATCATGAGATATGGCCAATTTAATAAATCAACCTAGATATATGTCCTAGACCTAAGTTCCCATTTAATCAAGGTTAAATGATGTGTCATGCTGCCTTTGATAACCCACCCCCTCTCCTAACCGTCAGATCAGGCGATCCAAGGATCTGCCCTGATCCAACGATGGAGACTTCGTCTCCTACCTCCCGCAAACGGTGGGGAGGCAACAGGAAACTGAGCCCAGCTAATCTCGCCACCTCGCACCTCCTTTCGAGTTTTGAACCCAACAAATATCTCCTAAACTTCCCGACAACCTCGTCAAGCCCCAATTTGACCTCCCCCCATCCACAGAATTGGAAGAACGAAGCCCCCCTTCTTCGCCCTTCTCCTGGCGGCGGTGGCAGCCTTTAGGGCTTCTTTGCCTAGCCCCCCCTCACGCCTATATAAGGCCCTCATTAGCTCCGCCATGATTCCTTTAACCATTTCACATCTCCAATTGCAAGCGCCAACACCCCGAGCACTGCTCCCCTCGCCCACCTTCTTCAACCTCCGCTACCTCCAGCCGCCACCACCCGACGAGCTCCACATCATCCTCCGTTCCATTCTAATCTCCCCCGCACATTCACCTAGACCCCACACTTTTCCCCGTCACCACCACGAGGCCTCCGATCACCTCCCGCTCCAAAACGGCCTCAGCTCCGGTGACCTTGCCTGCCCACGCGGCGGTGACAAGCCACAAGGGGTCTCACACCCTGTTTTAACCCTCTCTAGCTTCAAACCGATCCCCTGAACCTTTTCCAATCACCTCATGTTCGTGATTACCAGCTGAGCACGAAAGGGACCTCGCCGGAGATCCTCCTCCTCTGCTGGAGCAAGTTGCAGGCCTGCAGAGCTAGCCCGAGTCATCCGATCGTGTGAATACAAACCTTGATCGTCCGATCAAGTGCGGACCGATCCTGAGCGCTCGATCGGTTTAGATCGATTTGAGCCGCGATCCAGTCGGATCCGGCCGTCGATCAGGGGTATTCTTCTTTTATTTTATTTTGATAATCTTTTAGTACTCAATAAAATACCTTACCTTAGAAAAATCATTAAAAATGCTAGGAATATCAGATTATAGAAAACCAATATACCATTTTGATCAGAAAAATATGCTCTATCCATATAAAATATTATCAATACCTGAATCCATTCCCTATTTCAAAAATAACTGTCTAAGGCCTAAAGGACATCCTTGATCATAAATAATTATTTAAAAATGGCTTTCTTGATGATATATGTCTTCAAAAATGTTTGTAACCATTAGATGAAAACCTGATTTCAAAATAACTCGAAATCCTATGCTAAGTTGATAAGTGATCAAAGGATTTGAAGAAACCCTAATTTAGCTTTCTCTTTCTACATGAAATTATAGGTATATCTTTATAAGAAATCTGATATCACTAGATGACGATTATGGATCATAATTTTGCCCTGCATCCTAATTTGAAACCTGATATTATGGAACCATTAATGTCTTAAGGGTTGTATTTCCCCTTTTATTCCGATCATCTTGGAAATCCTAATTTTGGGAAACCTTCTAATTAATCAATTAAATATTATCTTTAATCCAAATAGTTTATGATGGATCAGACCTGATAATGTTTGTAAACTCAATTAGGATATGGGAAATCCCTGATCTGAATTAAGATAACATAAAAGGAATAATAACTAAGAACATATTTTAATCCTGGTCACATGGACCAATAATAATATTGTACCCTTGCTTTCTTTGCAGGGTGACTAAATTCCTGATTGACTCTAAATCTTTGGACATTTGATTGAACAAGTAGGTACGTGGTCGTATAAGCATATGACTAGATTTCTGGTTGTCTATGATATGTATACCTTGAATGCTCATATTTGAATATTATTGCTTGGTTGACTAGTATGAGTTATACTTCGCCAAACCTAATGAAACATAAATGGTTATGATGGGTTGTAGCTACTAGAGCACATAGCCTAGTGTGGATGTATGTTGCCTAACATGGATGTATGTTTTCCTTGGCCCATGTTAGATGTATGATGATATTATGTTTCCCACACTAGATGTAAGTTAAGTGCAATATGTGTAGTACAACTGCATTAAAACAATTGTAATAGAAAGGATGTTTACCTGATTGTCGCCTTAAGAAATGGTTTTATTTCTCCTTCTTCTTGTTCAAATGTTTCCCTTTATGCAACCTTATTAAATGTAACTTTTACCACGTACCAGCCCTGCTAATGTTTTGTTTCTCGTATTTTCTAGGTGCAAGGAACAATTGACTACAAAATGAAAGGCATGCTCAAAGTACCTGAAGGCACAAATAATAAACTTGGAGGATGTAATAGATAGATTCTTTTCCTCTTATCTCATTTCTTACTGGATGTTAGTTTATTTGTTTCCTTAGTGATCTTGAGGATGATTGAAATCCTATGTAATAAAGTTAACTTTCTTTAGAACCATATTTTCTCTCCATATCTAATGACTTTATTATCCTTATGAATGAATGTTTGTGTGGCATTATCCGATGATGTGGACTAGATCTTGGCTTAATCTCTGTTTTAGTTGACTACCTTAATCTCTTATATTTTCCCTTTTGACATCTATAGATATGAGTACACGCATATCTAGGAATGTCACTTTGGAAAGTATATAGAAATTGGGGGACGTCACATGTTCAATCTCTGAAAAGAGAGGCACCACCCACAACAACGCAAGATGGCACCTCAGAAGATGAAGCAAGTGGGCTCGCCTCTTTCTTTACCAATGTGCCAGTCAGGAAGAGGAGCACACCAGTCCAGGTTGCACCATTAGCTGTAGCTCCCCCTTTACCTTACAAGATGACAGGTATGGACATGATCACATTATCAAAAATCACTTGTAGACATGTCCACATCCTGGTAGATATACTAGATGACAACCTTCCCAGAAGCATTATTCTATACAACAAAAAGGGAAGGTTGCTGAATAGAGATCACTTTAGAGGGTTTTTCCTCCAAAGAGAGAGGGTACATAAAAATTTATTCAAAGTACTTTGTGCCACTGTACTCAAAGAATTCATGCACGTCAACAAAAGGCAACATGTTTTCAATGGTACCACACACCTAGCAAGTCAGCTCCTCGTCGACAATCCCAAATTTATAGATGTCAAAGAACTACAAAGATAAGTGAGTAGAGAGGAGACTAAATTCGTAGTGCCACCTATGAGAACTTTTAAGCACAGGGCGTTGGTCGTCGTCAATCTATATGAGAGACGTACAACAATGTTAAATTATTGTGTAGTGGAATTAGATAGCACATCTATGATCTACAAGAATAAGGAGGCAAGGGACATCTTAAAAGTCCCCCTACGTCTACAACGAGCTATCCAAATGGCAAATAATAGGCACAAGGGCATGTGGAAGTAGTTCTCTATCTACAAGAAAGTTCCACAAGAAAAACCTAGAATAATGGCATCCTATTGGAGGACCTCTGCAACGACGATCTACATGGGTTACGTGAAGCCTATGCAATGGTGGTCATATATGATTGTTGCTTCTTCAATGACTCAGTGATGCCTTCAGACATAGTACCATGGCGGCTTCACCAAAAAATCCCTCTACCTGAAAAGATAACAAGGAGAGAGAAATTTAAAACCCCATGGATGGATCCTGAAGAGCCCGCTAGAGCATCTACTTGGAAGGAGGGTTGGACTGTCAACACAACCGATAACGTAGAAAGAAAACCTAAAAATGAGCTAGAGCAACCTCCTGTCACAGAAGACAAGAACGAACAACCTCCATCGAGCCATCTAGAAGAAGGAGAAATAGAAGAAGAAGACATGCCAGAAATTAAACTGGATGGGCCAGCTGGAGAAATTGTGCCAACCTTCAAGGATTTCAATAGGTGGAGCTACGAGAGCTTATCACTAGAATCCCTGCATGTAGTAATGATATCCTTGAAGGTAAAGGACACACCGGCAGAAGCAATTTTTGAAAGAGATAGCATATGCATGCTAAAAGACGACCTCTGGGACACGTTGAAAGTAGGAGGGTACCTCTCAGTTAGCACCATGTTGGCTTATCAAGCTCTACTAAATGACAATATGTTGAATGTACACATGGATAACTTCCTTCTCGTGGATGACATCCTAAAAGACAAAAGGTCAGGAGAAAAGAACGCCCACAACAATACCTGGAGACATCTCTTCTGGATTACATATTCCTTCCTATTCTACATGATAACCACTGGACTTTCCTAGTAGTAAGCCTTTTAGCAAGGACTGCAGTACTCTACAATAGTTCTGACGCAACATTCACACTAAACAAAAGGACAAACATGATTACTGCAAGGACATCTATGGAAGAAAAGGCAGCTACTTGCACAGAGACAGACATAGAAATGATTAAAAGCCCAAGAAAGGGATATCAGCATAAAGAAGGCAAAGACTTTAAGAAGTTGCAATTCTATCACAGAAGCCCCCAATAGGTGCATCTATCAAATGACTGTGGCTTCTATTATCTAGAATGGATGACGGTGATAGCTACGATGAATACAAAGGTGGAGGGGATGCAATATGAGCAATATCATCCACTATGAGGAGTGTACGCAAGCATGCTCCTCAAGCCAAATTGGGCCTCCAAAAGCAACTCACGGGAATGAAGAAACCCTGTTTATACATCTAACTAAAATTTTGACACCCCAGACCGGGGTGAATGATAAGTTTGGGGGAGGAGTCATAAATGGGAAAGAGAGGTATAATTTACCACCCAATCTATTTTACCACCCAATCTTTTAAAGATTTAAAATTTTAAATGTTTAATTTTTTTCAAAAACTTTACTTGTACATACCCTTGTTTTATCACAATTGAGTAGGTCAATGTTTTCTTGAAATGTTTACTTTCATAAATTTTGATTGCCAAAGTTACAATTTTGTTGAAACCTTCTCTTAGACTTGTCAGTTCCCCTGTTAAATGTTGAAGTGCTATCATTTCTACAGAGGAATAGATGAGAAACTAACACATATTAGAATAAAAACAAGAAGCATCACAGTAAAATTTTATCTCATTCTTCTGAAAAAATGTTGTGTGTGGAACGATCCTGAGTCCTTGGAATCCCTAGAAACAAGAGGACATCACTGAGCCATACTCCCGACCAACCACCCTAATCTCACGGTTCTCGCTAGAAAATCCTCACTCCCTTGAGAAGGAAACAACTACCCCTTTCGAGTTTTATTTATCCCAGCTTTGGGATGAAAATAGGCTTGGCCGCCCAAAAGACCATATAAAAACCCCCCTCAACCAACCCTGAGAGGTGATATGAAAAGACAAAAAGAGAAGAAATATATATATATATATATATAATGAGAGTTGTGCCCAAAAGATGTCGAGGAGTTCCACACAACCAGTGTATTACTTCAATCACAAATGCAGATATGTCATGCTCATAAGTCGAATCCGAGAGCCATATCCATCCACCTACAATCCTAAATATCCCTCAAACAGCCACCTAACTTATCATCAGGAGCCCTTAGAGACAACATTGTGGTGATGGAGATTTAGGGGAGTAGGAATACACTTAAAGCCTAAACCCTACCTGAGCACCCTAGCATAGGGAAAATTGAAAATAAAGTAAGAGTGTGAAAGCTTTCCCTCAAGGAGATGTTGTACCAGTATGGCTAATAACCTAACACAGAAAGGGGTAAGTCGTTGAGAGGGAACAACCTTTTTCCCCAAAAGGCATTGGCAAGAATTTGAAGTCATGAAACTCTAGTTATGAAGGGGAAGAAATAGGATTTAAGATTGAACAAACATACCACAAGAGTTTGATTGTAAGAATGAGATAACTCAGTAATGTTAAGCTTTTGCAAAAAAAAATCACACTTTGCTCATCTCTCTATGATTTTGGGCCTAGCATTATCCTGCTGACAGGCTCGATCTTAAGTTTGGGGGAGTTGACAATATCACTTTTTAGGCACTTTTTGCTTATGTTTTATGGTTTTTCTAGCATACCTTTTATAGAATTTGTTCTACTTATTATAATACTTCATGCCAAAATCTCAATTGTACACATCTTTCACCTTTGTAGGGTCATGCCAAGGAATAGTTGTGGCTAGCACCTCGACTACGACCACCTCATCTGCCAAGGACCCTACCTCAGTCGAAGCCCCTAACCACCATCTCCACATCCCGTGGTTGAGGTCCTACCATGATCGAGACTTACCTTTGGCCATGGCCTACATCCTGCACACCACAATCACATGGGAGTCCCTACCGAGACCAAGACCACGACCGCGGCTTGCCCCAACTGTGGCCTTGCATTCAAGTTGCGATCGAGGTCCCACTTCAACTGTGGTCCTACATCAATCGTGGATTGCATCAAAGGCTCGACCAAGGTCCTACCTCGATCATAGCCTAAGTGGTAAAGTCGGTGGGTAGCACCTATAAATAGGCCACCCACCCTTATTTGTCATAGCATTAGATTCTCAAGGAGCACAAAGTTCTACCATTTTCCATATTCACTCACATCAATCTTGGATCTTCGAAGACAAAAGTTGGAGGAGAGAGAAGATTGACCAACTTCTTCTTGGAAGCAAGAAGCCATCTCCATGTCATTGACTCTAGATCTAAGATCTAAATAAGTATCGTGATGTATCGCCATGTTCTCTCTCTCAATCTAGATCTATCAACTTCATCTCCTTGTACCCCCTCCCCTTCGTGGTTGTCGATGTATCTATCATTTTGTGACCCTGTTATGCTGCTCGTTAACATGTGTGGCTAAACATTTAACTTGGCTTGGGAGTAGCCACTAAGGCTCTCCCAACGTGTATATTGTCTCTCCTTTTTTAATATATATATATACTCTTATCAGGATTATCTCCATGCACCTATTTTAATGCTTCACTTGTATGCTTAGGTACCATCTTGTGATGTTTGATTATTGGTACCTCGAAAGAGCAGTATCAATCTTGTCTTCTGTTATGAAGTAGTAGAAATGCATGGAATGCTAAAGTTGGTGGTCATATGTTTTACCTTGTTGGTTTTGGGTCGTCATCTCGAGAGAGAGACTTCCTTTGAACTTAGATGTATCCTTATCTCGAGAGAGGATGGAATAGATTCTTTTATAATCACATGTAGTCTTTATAGGAGTATACAGAAGGGAGAGGTGATGATTGCATGTTGGTGAGAGATCTTAGTAGGTGAAACCCAATCCAAGTTTCCCTTCATATATTTGAGGTGATGATTGCATGTTGGTGAGAGAGCTTAGTAGGTGAAAACATGATCCAAGTTTCCCTTCATATCTTTGTTTCCTACCGTTTGTCATGCTTTACCATTCATCTTTGTTTTATTTTTTGTTTCTTTGGTTTGAGCACCATCGTTCCTTAGGGAACACTCTTCTAAACTACCTATTTGTCCAAAGTATAAGAGTGTGAGACCCTGCATACTTAGCACTTACCAACCTTGTCCCTATGGTTTGACCTTGACTGCTACATCGAACCCCGTATAATAGTTGCGGGGGCCTGAGAGTTGAGATATAATCTTAAAAGTTTGATTACTTTAGATCCAATCCATTTTGGATGTGTGATTTAGGTCGGTTAGGTATGCAAACCAAGATATAACTAGAATTAAAAAAACCCAACCAAACACAAGTTAAAGGGTTATTCACCATAACAACACTACATATCTACCATAAAAACTCACTTTTAAGTGACGTGTGTAAATTGCATATATATCATATATTTGGGATTATATGTGGTATTTGATTGGATATGCACATTAAGAAGTTTAAGTATTCACATCATATGCAATAAATAAATTATGAAAACCAAAAATTCAATCATATGCATTATCACATAAAGTATAAATTGATGTGGCTCTGATACCACTCTAGGGAAATACGAGAACACTGTAGGCAGTGGAAACAAAAAATATATTTACATATTCCCCATAACAGTAAGATCATGTCAACAACTATGTAATGGGAAGGATCATTTAACGAGTTCATACTTGGTCCTAGAGCAAGTCCAGAGACTATAACTTGTTGTAGTAGTCATGCACTCCTAGTTTCACTAGGACTCGTCTGTGGAAGCTCCTCCACAGACAACATACTTGGATGGAGTCTGTAGTAGCACTTGATCTCACCACGGACTGCATGCTGACATTGTCCTCCTAGCGATGGGAAAAGGCCACCTCTCCTCTATGGAAATCCACACAGACCGCCTAGAACTCTTTTTGTTCTACTAGAATTGATAATAATGAATTGTCACTCCTATTGGTGTACTAGTCACCAACTTTCTCTCCCACAATTGTTTTCCCTTGATATCCCTCCCTTTATTGGGATAGGACTTACTCAGGTTCTCTGGTTACCACAACCAGAGAAGACAACAACTGTCAGAGTCAATTGAGTTGTATTTTCAGAATCCCAAATAGCCTTCTATTTATGGGAGGGGTAAGGTTTAGGGTTCCTAGTCTATGTGGGAGTGGAATGGATTGAAATATCACAAAATTAGCAACATGAAAGTAGAAAATCGGTGGGTTCACATGCGACCCAATCGATTCTCTCATTGAATGGGTCATTTCACCATGTTTCCCTATTGCATATGAATTGACAATTTGAATCCAATTAATGCATAACATGAGGTCAACACTAATCCTTGATGCAATCAAATTTCTCCACAAACTGGGTGTCTCACCCAACCAAACGGTTAGTTGGTGAGATGAGTCAATCAATTCACTATGTGAAATATTCAGTTTGTTGGCTAAATGGACATCTATAAATCCCTTTGTTTTGATTATGACAAACATTTCATTCTTATTGATCTAACGAGCTACTTGAGTGTGCAGGATTAAGGTGGATGACAAAGCAACTAGGGAAATCCATATGCTTACATGTTTATGTTTTCATGAAATGTAATCGCCTTGTAAAAACTTGTACAAATATATAATGTACAAGTACTTAGATTTCATGTAAATCAAGCGTTAGATTCTCCCTAGCTAAACACCACATTTAGATAAGTCATCCCCTTAAAATAGGATCACATCTGCACACTCATACATATAATTAGTGCCTAAATTGAAACATTGAAACAGGATCAATCTCGGTCGACCAACTCCTCGATCGAGACACTCTCGGTCGACAAACTTCTCGACCGAGAAAGATCCAAAGTAGCCGTTAGACACAACTGACAAGGTAGTTGGCAGTTGGAGATAGACGTTGCAAATCACTTGATCCAGAGAGCCTGTCGGTCGACAAAACTTCGACCGAGTAGGTATCTCGGTCGACCATTCCTCGACCGAGATGAACTCTGACAGCAACTGCAGAGTAAATTAATTAGCCGTTGCTAAAGCAACAAACTTGTACCTAACGGCTAGTTAAGCACTTAGAAACCCCTAGAAGTTGTCTAGAACGTCCTTAAGCATCCTTAGACCATTCCTATAAATAGGACAAGCCATAGGACACTCAAACTCACTTGTTACACTTGAGAAATCCTTGAGCATACTTTGAGCAATCTGTTTGTGAGCAATTTGAGCATTGTGACAATTGGACACTTCCTTCCTTAGCTCAAAATTTGTGTCCTATAGACTAGTATCTCCTACCCACTGCAATCACAAGTCCATACACTTGGTTAGGACATCTATACGCTTGATCTAGGCAAATCAAGCCTTGGGCTACAAAGGATAAGTTGTAATTTCCTTTTTCCTTTCTTGTTCTCTATTACTGTTTGTACTCTCCTTGCTACTCCTAGGTTGGAGGCTGCGAATTGGAGAGGGTGGAGATCTTCTTGGTGAAGAAGGCGACCTTGAGCTACTTCATAAGGCTGGTGCAACGGGAGGTTACTTCTAGAGAGGAAGGCTACTTCAAGGGGGAGCTTGGAGTTACTTCAAGAAGGCTACCTCAAGTTGGTGCACCTACTTCAAGTGAAGGTTGTTCAAGGGGTGTAAAGGAAAGTATTGTATTTTGTATAAATCCTTGAGAAGGTAATAAAATAAATACTTTCAAAATCCCGGTTGGGTAAGCAAACGGGTAGTGGACTGACAACTTTAGTATTTGCTAAAGTTGGAACCACTCTAAACACCTGTCTCCTTCTTCTAATCTCAATTGTGGTTGTTTGAGTTAAATAATTGTTAAAATTGTTTTAAAAACTCTATTCACCCCCCCTCTAGTGTTTTTCAGTTGGTATCAGAGCGGGCTTCAAGGAACCCTAACAAGGTCTTGAAGAAATGGGTGACGGAGTGCTCAACAACCTTAACCTTGAAGGGACACTTGTTGCTAGGCCTCCAACGTTCGATGGAACAAACTACCAATATTGGAAGAGAAGGATGCAGTTCTACTTCCAAGGCATCAATTGGGACTTATGGAGAATGGTGTCAACCCCATATGAGCTCCCTCAAACTCAATTTGCAGAATGGGATGCAAATACGGTAAAGCTGGCTCAAATGAATGCAAAAGTTGTAAGCATTTTATATTGTTCTATTTCGGTAGGAGAATTTAATAGAATATCTAATTGTGACACAACCTATGATATTTGGCATAGAATGTCCATAACCTATGAAGGTACAGTCCAAGTCAAAAATTCCAAAATTAGTATGTTTAAACAAAAGTTTGAACACTTTCGTATGGATCCTGATGAATCTATTAGTGAAATGTCTGCAAAATTCTCTACTATTGTTAATGGTTTAAGTGCCCTAGGAAAACATGTCCTTGAAGAAGATCAGGTATCAAAAATCCTTCGACCACTTCCTCCAAAATATAAGCCAAAGGTGACAACCATTGAAGAAGCAAACGACCTCACTCGACTGAACATGGAGCAACTTATTGGCAACCTAGAAGCTCATGAAGCAACCCTAGAAGAGGAAGAAAGAAGAGCACGTGAACTTTAGCAAGGAAATAAGAAGGATGTGGCTCTAAAAGCTTCAAAAGTCGTCACACAAGAAAGTGAGGAGTCAAGTGAAGAAGAAGGAGAAGAAGCCTTGATCGTCAACGGTAAGAAATACAAAAGATTTAAATCTAACAAAATTTCCAGTTCTTCTTCTACCCCTCCTAGGTGCTTTGAATGTGGGAAGAAAGGGCATTTCAAAAATGAATGTCCTAAAGCAAAGAAAGGAAAGAAAAGCTCACACAAGAAGAAGGGAGAAAAAGCCTATAAAGCTGCATGGGACGAGTCAAGTGACAGTGAAAGCGGAGAAGAAAAGATGGATTGTCTAATGGCAAGAGAAGATGATGAAGACTCTCAAGAGGTAAGCCTACTTGATCTTCCTAAAGAAGAGTTAGTTACTAGTCTACAAGAAATTCATGATAAGTATGTTGATGTCAAGAAGAAACTAAAGAAGGTTATCAAATCAAATGACGAGCTAATTGCTAAATTAGATAATCTTTCTTCTGAAAAGAACAACATTGATCTTGAGAATTTGTCTTTAAAAACATCTTTAAATGATTGCACTAGAAAGCTACTCACTTTAGAAACAAATGTTGATCTTCTTTCTAAAGAAAAGACTGAATTGTTAGCTAAACTAAAAGATTTTCAGACTCAACCTATTTTGTGTAACCATCTGGACTATGATAATGTTGTAAAAGAAAGAGATTCATTGTTATCTGATTTAGATCAAGCAAGAAAAGATCTACACAAGAAGATGAATGACATTGCTAAGCTGCAAAGAGAACTTTATGAGTTAAGAAGAAAAGATATACTTGATAACATTCTAAGCGTTGGTACTGTTTTCAACGGAAGAAAAGGTTTGGGATATGCTCCAAAGAAAAATCAACCCAAAAGAACTCAAACTATGTTTGTACCCAAGAACACAATGTCTAGAAAGAGAAATGAAGTTGATTCTATTACTTGCCATTTTTGTTTACGTCTTGGACACTATTCCTTTTCATGCCCTTATAAGACTAAGGATTCCGAATTAGTTTGGGTCCCAAAACCCCAAACTTAGTAGAGTCAAATGGAATTTAGTTGAGATATGGCCAAACGCTCCATTTTGCTATTTATATCGTCTTATCTCAACTAAACAAAAGATTTCATGCATATTGTTAATTTTCTACAATGTTGTACTGAAACAGAAACTTAGTCGGTCGAAGTATTGTCGACCGAACCCTTAATCGGTCGAAGTATTGTCGACCGACCGGATGTATGTAACAAATCAAAATCTACAACAATTATTTCGGTCGAAAATTGGTCAACCGAGCTAAATTTCTGTGTTTCTTTGTTTGTAATACAGTAATCTTCTCGATCGACAATTAGTCGACCGAGTCAGATGTCGGTCGAACAATTGTCGACCGACTGGATTTCTGATTCAGAACTTTTATACAAGTTTGTACTTAAATGATTCTAACCATATCGGACCATATCATGGGTACCAAAATCTACATTTTAATGCAGGAATGGGTGGTTGACAGTGGATGCTCCAAACATATGACCGAGAACAAGGATGCATTTCAAACCTTTGAAGAAAAGAAAAGTGGAACGGTCACCTTTGGAGACAATGGTAAGGGCAAAATCGTTGGAATAGGTAATGTTGGTACAAACCTCGAAATAAAGAATGTTCTACTCGTTGATGGTTTGCACCATAATTTGATGAGTGTTAGTCAATTATGTGATAGTGGTTATGATGTGTTATTTAACAAAACTTGCTGCAAGTTATTGATAGAAAACACTACAAATGTTGTTTATGAAGGAAATAGAGTTGGAAATCTTTATATCCTTAAACCTAACTCTATGAAATCAGTAGTGGGAAAATGCTTGCTTGCAAATGAAAATACCTTACAACTATGGCATAAAAAGCTAGGACATGCTAGTTCACATGTTATTAAAAAGTTAGTGAAATATGATCTTGTTCGTGGATTGCCTACTTTATCTTTTGATCAAGTTGAAAACTGTGAACCATGCACAATGGGAAAGAAAACCAAAACCTCTTTTAAACCAAAACATGTACTTAACACCAGTAGGTCCTTAGAATTAATTCATATGGATCTATTTGGACCCATGAGGACACAATCTATTGGTGGTAAAAGATACTATTTTGTTATTGTTGATGATTATAGTAGATACACATGGGTACACTTTATTGCAACTAAAGATGATACTATTCATGTTTTTATACAATTTTGTTCCAAGATTGAAAATCTATTACAAAGCAAAATATGTACCATTAGAAGTGATCATGGTGGAGAATTTGAAAATCATACATTTGAGGAATTTTGTACATCTCAAGGGTACACTCATAATTTTTCTGCTCCACGCACCCCACAACAAAATGGTATAGTCGAAAGGAAAAATCGATCACTACAAGAAATGGCTAGAACTATGATGCTCAAACACAACACACCCAAAACCTTTTGGGCTGAAGTTGTAAACACTGCATGCTATGTGTTAAATAGAGTAACTGTTCACTCTCACTTGAAGAAAACTCCATATGAAATAATACATTCTAAGAAACCTAGAGTTGACTATTTTCATACTTTTGGCTCCACATGCTATATTTTAAATACCAAAGATGATAGAGATAAGTTTGACTCTAAATCACACAAAGCATTCTTTTTGGGATATTCCACTTCTAGCAAATCTTTTAGAGTATATAACACTATATCTAGAAAAGTTGAGGAATCTATTCATGTTTCTTTTCATGAAGAGTCCAAATCTGAAAATCTAGAAATCATAGATCTCACTAATCAATTCGAAAATTTAAACATACCAAATGATAGTGAGAAAGTTACTACAAAGAATCACCAAGCTGAACCACAACCTACACCTAGGCTTATTAAGGATCATCCTCAAGAACTTATTATTGGAGATCCTAATGATAAAGTCAAAACTCGGTCTTCCTTCAAAGATATTGCAAACATGGCTTTTGTTTCTATCATTGAACCTAAGAAGATATCTGAAGCTCTTAAAGATGATTATTGGATAATAGCCATGCAAGAAGAATTGAATCAATTCACTAAAAATGATGTATGGGATTTAGTTCCTAAACCACAAGATAAAACCATCATAGGAACTAAATGAGTTTTTAGGAATAAGCTAAATGAGGCAGGAGAAGTAATAAGGAATAAAGCTCGGTTAGTAGCACAAGGATATAATCAACAAGAAGGAATAGATTTTGATGAAACGTATGCACCGGTAGCTAGACTTGAAGCTATTAGAATGTTACTAGCTATTGTTGCACATAAAAACATCAAACTCTACCAAATGGATGTAAAAAGTGCATTTCTAAATGGCATCATTCAAGAAGAAGTATATGTTGCCCAACCACATGGTTTTGAAATACCGGAAAAAGGTGACTATGTTTATAAACTTAAGAAAGCACTTTATGGTTTAAAACAAGCACCTAGGAACTGGTATGAAAGGCTCAAGACATATCTCTTTGATAATAGTTTTTCTATTGGAAATTCAGATTCTACTTTATTTTTCAAAACATATACATCTGATTTCCTAGTTGTGCAAATATATGTTGATGACATTATTTTTGGAGCTTCTAATGATTCCTTGTGCACACAATTCAGTGACATTATGCAAAAAGAATTTGAAATGAGCCTCATGGGTGAACTAACTTTCTTTCTTGGTTTTCAAATTAAGCAAACACCTGCCGGAATATTCATAAGCCAAGAAAAATATACTAAAGAACTCTTAAAACGTTTTGGGATGGATCAGTGCAAACATGCTACTACTCCTATGGCTACTTCTATTAAAATTGATAAGGATGAAAATGGGGAACCTATTGATGATTCCTTATATAGAGCCATGATTGGTAGTTTGCTTTACTTAACTGCTTCTAGACCGGACATTATGTTTTCCGTTGGTCTTTGTGCTCGATTTCAATCACAACCTATGCACTCTCATTTTCTAGCAGTTAAACGAATTCTTCGTTACCTAGCCGGCACTACTTGTTTTGGTTTATGGTATCCAAAAGGACAATCCTTGGATTTTAAAGCTTATACTGATGCGGATTATGCTGGTTGTCGACTTGATCGCAAGAGTACTAGTGGTGGCTGTTTCTTGTTAGGGAGAGCTTTAGTATCTTGGTTTAGCAAGAAACAAAATACGGTTGCCCTATCTACAACTGAAGCCGAATATATGGCAGCCGGGTCTTGTTGTGCTCAAGTACTTTATATGCAACAAGTGTTAAACGATTATGGTTTTACTCTTCCATCTACGCCTATTTTTTGTGACAACACAAGCGCTATAAACTTAGCACACAATCCTATTTTACACAGCCGAGCTAAACATATTGAAATCCGTCATCACTTTTTAAGGGATCATATCTCCAAGAATCATGTTTCCCTTCATCATGTTGATACGGAAGATCAATTGGCAGATATTTTTACAAAACCGCTTCCACTAGATCAATTTAACAAAATTAGGAAGCAACTGCTTATCACTCCTTTGGAAGATGTTTTCTTTGATATCTGTGCTTCTTAACAAAAACTTTTAATGGACATCTTTTTCATTAGATTTGATGGGACATCTAATTAAGGGGGAGTTTTTATTCTTAACGGATATCTTTTTGAAATGACAAAGGGGGAGAAATAAATATAAAACTAAAACTTAGTAATTATGAAAAACTCAATCAATGAGTTTCATAAATAAACTCTTGGCTTTACATTGAAAGTTGCTATATTCCCTAGTGAAGTGGATTTCATGTTCCATAATTCATGGGGAATATTAAGCACACATTTTATAAACAAGAGGAAAAGCTACAAAAGGTAATCTAAAGGTATGGAACTCATATGTTTTATATTTCCTTCATTTATATTTTGGAAATGTTTGTCATCTTCAAAAAGGGGGAGATTGTTGGCTAAATGGACATCTATAAATCCCTTTGTTTTGATTATGACAAACATTTCATTCTTATTGATCTAACGAGCTACTTGAGTGTGCATGATTAAGGTGGATGACAAAGCAACTAGGGAAATCCATATGCTTACATGTTTATGTTTTCATGAAATGTAATCGCCTTGTAAAAACTTGTACAAATATATAATGTACAAGTACTTAGATTTCATGTAAATCAAGCGTTAGATTCTCCCTAGCTAAACACCACATTCAGATAAGTCATCCCCTTCAAATAGGATCACATCTACACACTCATACATATAATTAGTGCCTAAATTGAAACATTGAAACAGGATCAATCTCAGTCGACCAACTCCTCGACCGAGACACTCTCAGTCGACAAACTTCTCGACCGAGAAAGATCCAAAGTAGCCGTTAGACACAACTGACAAGGTAGTTGGCAGTTGGAGATAGACGTTGCAAATCACTTGATCCAGAGAGCCTGTCGGTCGACAAAACTTCGACCGAGTAGGTATCTCGGTCGACCATTCCTCGACCGAGATGAACTCTGACAGCAACTACAGAGTAAATTAATTAGCCGTTGCTAAAGCAACAAACTTGTACCTAACGGCTAGTTAAGCACTTAGAAACCCCTAGAAGTTGTCTAGAACGTCCTTAAGCATCCTTAGACCATTCCTATAAATAGGACAAGCCATAGGACACTCAAACTCACTTGTTACACTTGAGAAATCCTTGAGCATACTTTGAGCAATCTGTTTGTGAGCAATTTGAGCATTGTGACAATTGGACACTTCCTTCCTTAGCTCAAAATTCATGTCCTATAGAATAGTATCTCCTACCCACTGCAATCACAAGTCCATACACTTGGTTAGGAGATCTATACGCTTGATCTAGGCAAATCAAGCCTTGGGCTACAAAGGATAAGTTGTAATTTCCTTTTTCCTTTCTTGTTCTCTATTACTGTTTTTACTCTCCTTGCTACTCCTAGGTTGGAGGCTGCGGATTGGAGAGGGTGGAGATCTTCTTGGTGAAGAAGGCGACCTTGAGCTACTTCAGAAGGCTGGTGTAACGGGAGGTTACTTCTAGAGAGGAAGGCTACTTCAAGGGGGAGCTTGGAGTTACTTCAAGAAGGCTACCTCAAGTTGGTGCACCTACTTCAAGTGAAGGCTGTTCAAGGGGTGTAAAGGAAAGTATTGTATTTTGTATAAATCCTTGAGAAGGTAATAAAATAAATACTTTCAAAATCCCGATTGGGTAAGCAACCGGGTAGTGGACTGACAACTTTAGTATTTGCTAAAGTTGGAACCACTCTAAACACCTGTCTCCTTCTTCTAATCTCAATTGTGGTTGTTTGAGTTAAATAATTGTTAAAATTGTTTTAAAAACTCTATTCACCCCCCCCCTCTAGTGTTTTTCACAGTTCGCTCCCCAGTTTAGGCAAAACACAGACAATTTAGTATCCAATGAACCTAACACTTCAACTGGGCAGTTCAACACTTAAGTTAGCTAGTTGGAAGTTGAGTCAGCTAATTTTTTGCTTAAATTGAATACCCAAACACTTTGGTAACCAATTCAATTATCATTTATGATTAAACTCCTCTTCTAGGTGTATCCAATGTATGTGACCCTATAGGTCCCATATCACATTGGCAGTGAATGTCCATAACTAGTTTATAACATAACAAGCAAAGAATGGTGCCTAGTCACACATCAGTGCTACCTAACTGAATGGAAAGTTGGAGAAGAACTTCAACCTACAATCTGTGTATGGTGTTATAGTGGTTGTATAATTCCTTTGTCTCTGATATCCAGAATGAACTCAAGGCATGGAATCGTCATCCTCTTAGTGTTCAATCCATGTTCCTTGTACCTAGAGCCGATAGTTATATGACCTCAATATAATATATTGATTCACATGTGCATGCACATGTGTTTCTCAGTCTCCCTTATCAAGTGGGCAAGATATTAAACTCCATTAGAAGGGAAAAATCCCTTCTTCATCACTCACAATCAATCCCTATGTGTCACAACTACCCAATCATCACCATTATGGTAAGCCTCATTTAGAGTTGCATTGGATGATGTCAAAGTACACCAAATGACGTGTGATGAGTGTTGCAACTTTAGGTCTAAGAACCATAATCAACACCTTCACTATGAGAGATGACTATGACCACCAAGTATGGTTTCCATTTTTCACTCTTAATGTGGGTCTATCTGATACACTATCCCTTAACATGTATTTATGTGCTTGGTTTGATATCAGATATAATGACTGATGAGATTCTATCATCAACCAATACACACTCTAGTCTTTAGTGTGACTATTTTCTATCTTCCTTCCATAGTAACATCCGACTAGGGACATAATATGATTGTACATACTCTTAACATTCATATGATCTCATTGTTCAAGTCATGTACTTGATTACATACATCATTGAGTAATTATCATTTGGTAGACATTCATTATGTTTCCTTACTATATCATAATTGAGAGATACATTATGAATTGGTAGATTGCCTTTATTATTTATTAATCAAATCCTTATATGATATGTTATCACAATCATAACATGATTGGATCTCTGGGCATACATACCAATAGAGAAACCATTGAATTATCCTCCTTCTCTTTTGTCCATCCTAGGCATCATACAAGTACTTGAATAATAAGAAAAGAACGTCTATAAGTGCATTTGATAGTAAAATGCATATTGAGGAAAGTAATTTGCATTCTATAATGTTTGGATGTGAATAAAGTACATAATGAGACAAGATGATGCCCTAAATGAGGGTTGCATCGGTTAGGTAACTTGTTAAATCATTAATGTGTTGATTATCTGGTCATCGAGCAATTAGATTGGTCTGGTCACTTGAATTGGCTAGATCTAGTAGCCCAACTGAACTAGGTCCATATGCTTGATTGGACTGAGTCTAGAAGGCCAATTGTACTAGGTCCAATCATCAACTAGTCTGGGTCTAGTCGCCCAACTGCACTAGGTCCAATCATCTAACTGGACTAGGTCCATTCACCTTACTAGATTGGATCCAACAACTCAATTGTGATAGACCAGGTCAACCAACTAGAATGAGAACAATCACCCATCTATATTGTATAGGGGCTATTGTTGCAAAATGATTATTGCATCTTTTTGTTTCCTAGGTTTTATAAGAAACCATGCTTCCCTACCTTTCCTATATATAGGGGTGTGATGGCTAGAATTACAAATACACCTTGTGACAACTCTTGTGTAACTACTTTTTCAAATAAAATGAGGCACCTTTTGAGAGGCTTTTGACCATCTTCCATTACCATCAAAGATACATGGGGAGAGGATAGGTTATGCAAAGCAAGCATGTTGCCAACATATCACTTTTAAATGTGGGTCAAAAGTGTAAACACTATATCCTAGTCAGATATATTGGACTTCAAACCTATACCCATCTTCAAGAGACGCTTGCAACTCTATACATAGTCTATTATAGTAATACAAGGTCGAACACAGGGTAAGGAAAAAACAACGACGTGAAAACAAAAAGTCTTGGCTTAGTTTAGTCAAACCAAAAGGTTGAATTTTGAATTCTATTTAAGGAATACATTAATCTACTTATATATAAATTATTTAAGATCAAACAAAACATAAATAATTTTGAATATTATAAAATGGAACTTGGATTGGGTTTGACCAATCAAACTAGCCTCATCCATTAAAAATGTCATATTCTAATTTATATATGTTCTTGTCATATTTTGTAAGTAGTCATAAAAATATATGTGTCTTCTTTCTCTTGAGATCTATGTAGATTTCTATCTAAAGGTACCTCTCTATATAGTTGATAACCTATAGATCATGGATAGACATATACTTTTTCTTTTCCTCACTCTCATGTCTCATTACTAATTCATACTCTAGATCTTCATGAACTTGTTCTCTCAAATTTATTCAGATCAAACATCACAAGAAGGTATATAATCAAACAAGCACTGCATAAAATAGGAGTATATAAATAAAACTTTGAAAATAAATGTATTCTATGAAAGAAGGAAAGATTACATGATTGTGGGGACCTGATGGCTACTCCCAACCCAAGTTATGAGTTAGCTACTCATGGTGCAAGAAAGAAATAGAATACGACATGAACAAGTTAGGGTTCTAAAAGAAAACTATCAAATATCTAGAGAATAAGGAAGAGGTATGACTTGGATCTGAAGGAACTTGGACGTCCTGTATGGTGGCAGATGGTTGATATATATTGGAATATGTGGGAAGCATTAGTTTTGCTCTTGATATTTGAAAATTCATGAAATAAATGAAGTGAAGAGTTGTAAAGTTATGGAATTAATGTAGATGGGACCTTGCTTGTATCTAGAATGATCAAGTAGTGAGGTTGGTTATGTATTGTGTTCGAAGGCCGATAAATGTTGCTTAAACGAAAGATGGTAGATCATTTTGACAAGACTTTCTTGATTACCTTCGGAGGTCGATAAGCCTTGGGTGTTTGACATCAAAGGTTGATAAGCCTTGGGATCTTAATATCTTTAGAGTCGATAAACATTGGGATCTCTATCATTCTATTCTTGGTAGGTCAATATCTAAGCATGTCCAATAGCTTGGCAAGGTTGATAGCCTAGAAAGATCGATAACATGTCAATGTCGGAGGTTGATCAACCTTGATGGTCACATGGCTGCGATACGGGTGGTTCTAGTAGCACTGATCAATTTCATGTTAAGAGAGATAGTTTTTTATAGTGATGCTTGCACAAATGTAAAAGAGCCTTGGAGAGCAAGTTTTTGAAGAGAAAGATAGAAAGTACCACATTGATATTGTCCTTTTTAACTTGCACAACTTTCTTTGATATTAAATAGAAATTAGACCCCATTTTCTTGTCATTAATAGCCAAAATAATAAATTTAGATAAGCTTTCAAATAAACATATGGCTATGCTTTGTTGCATTAATGTCCTCCTTGTTTTCTTTTGATATTCTTTTGTCAAATTAATTTTTATAGGCATTGAATGCATCAATGGAGTTTATTGGAAATATGTATGCAATCAAAAAGCTCAACACATTTCTTAATTCATCTTGTTAATCTTTTTCTATGTGTTCCAATCTAAATTGTGTTGCACTTTCCATTGTGGTCAAATACATTAATATGTTTTCATGTGTTGTGAACAATGTATATTTGAATGATCTTGTTTCCTTCTAATCACTGTGACTTCCTTGATAGAATATAAATTAATGGGAACTGATATCTTTCCATAGTTGGTGCCTATAATTCAAGTAAAAGGGCTAATTAAGAATCTATATTTTGAAAAAGGATAAATTACATAAAGACTACAAAGTAAACAATAAAAGTCGTATAATGTCTAATAATGGTACAAAAACTAAGGAAGAACACATAGAAACAATCCATGAATTTGGGTGTAATCAACCACCCCAATCATATAATTTTCTTTTCCTCAAGCAAGACTCAAATTCAAAGATTTTATGATAAGATCCATAATGAGCATAGAAATAAATGCTAGGGTTAGGTAAAATAGTTTAGAATCACAAGTTTTCCATGAAATGTCATTTCAGAATGATTCTCCACGATACAAACAAACCTACAAATGTATGATTAGAGAACTATCGGGAATGTTTAAGAGAATTCGTGATATTCTTAAATTTTTTTATCAACTAGGAGTGGATCAAGAGTAATTGAACTTTATTTATAACCCAAAATTTAGGTGCCCACAAATATAATAACAAGGGTGGTAGGTGTAAAGAATACTAATCCTTGTCTTAGTTACGCCTAACCAAAATCAAGATATGTGTTCCTTACAGAATGAGGGTCACCAATGGATGATGTAATAAATAAAACAAAAGTATAACTATATGAACAAAGCAAGAGTGAAGAGAGAACCCTTAAACATGTTTTTGGATATGATGATGAATGGAACCTAGGATTGGTATTCACCATTTATGATCTCTACCAACATGCAATACTCACACCCATTGTATACCCTTACCAAGCTCACAAGCAATCATCCTAAGCATATATTCCCTCCTATCTTGAGCTTATGATAGATATAGATCATAAGAATGCCTCTCTCTTGATATCACATAGAAACAATCACAATAAGCATTCTCATGCATTCATACTACATAACTCTTATATATAGGCTAATACTACTATTTTGAGGCATTCACACTCAAACAACACAAGATGGTACCTAATCATGCAAGTTAAGCATTAAAAAAAAGAGTATGGAGATAAACATTGCAATGTGTATATATCTCAATGAATATAAACATTTAAATGTTGGGAGAGCCTTAATGGCTAATACCAACACAAATAACTGAACTAGCCACTCATGGTGATGAATGACATTGAATCTACATATGTGAGATGTCATGATGATGAATAGATGAATACATATGAGCAAGTCAGGGTGGAAGGAGATAGATAGAAGTAATAGGGAATGTGATGAAACTACAAGTTGGTGAAGACCTCCTTAACTAAATCAGGTTATGATGCAGTAGTAGTAAGGTCCCAAGGTACTCTTCTCTCGAAAGAGATCCTTCATAACTTGTAGAAAGTGCAAGAGATTGATGAATCCAACAAACTTGTTCTTGGCATCATCAGTTGATGGCTCTAGAGAAAATTTCGTAGCGATTTATGGCAGAAGAAAATGTTTCCAATAATGGAGCTTTGTTCTTCTATATGTAGGAATTTCTCTCATACCCAAGGAACCTAAGTGCAGGGTACTTGCTTGTGCCATAAACCTTGAAGCATATGCCTTCAACCATGTACTTTAACTAACTTCATTGTGGTAGAATCCTTTTCTAGAGAAATATTCAGTCATCGACCAGTTCCATCTTTGACATGTGTCTCTACTAGGAATCTTGTCAGTTGACGGTGCTAATGAGAGTAGGGTGATGAGTTGTTGCATCATCCGTCGACTATCCTGACTGGAGGTGCTTGTCGATCAATGACTTACACTACCATTAGGATAAAGTGTCGTTACGGTGGAACACATCAGTGAGTGGTCGATGCTCGGCTTGGATCTTGCTTGTGGTTCATCTTTGGGGTTCTAGAACATTCTATCACCGGGCTGGGACCGCCTGCTAGCTTTCTTTTTTTCTTTAATCAGTGCTTGAGCTATTATGAAGAGCCCCATTGGTTGGGGATTGATGACTCCTCTACAGTGTCCACCGGTTTGTATTCTTATCATTTGAAGGTTTTTTTAGGATACGCTCGATGGTGATGCTTAGTCAAGTCTTCTTCCTACAAAAATTCATAGTGTGTAAGTAGAGAGATGATTATTCATGTAATTCTAGACAAAAAGAGATTTATAAAGATAAAGCCTAAAAAGTCAAGAGGAATCGGGGTAAAATAGGCACGCAACTTCCCAAAAGTTGGATGTTATGAAACTCCCAAACTTATAGTCTAGCTTGTACTCAAGCTAATAATTAGAATTGAAGCATCAAATGACTTTAAAGGGCTTAATATTTTTTTCCATCATTGTTCATATCCTTATGCCATTTTTAGGTCAAGATATTTGTTTGACTTCTTGATCTGCAAACTGCTCCCCAATTTCATTGCTATGGATCCAGAGTTCCCTAACCTTTTTATCTATTACAACCTTCTTTGATGAGGGTTTTCCATGTCATGATTCTTTCCAAGCCTTATTTCCTAGCCATACTCATGCATGGGTCTCTTTATAGGTATCTTTCACACCAAACTTTTATTTTTTTGGATACCTAAGACAAATGTGTGGAGGTGGGATAAGTCTATGATGTATCATGTCTTTCTTGGGGCCATTCAACTATGAGTAATGTCATAATAATAGTGTTACTCAATTTTTAGTCATGATGTCATTTTAGGTAGTTTTGTGAGGTCATCCTTAAAAAACAAAGGGTTATATTTTTGTCTTGTAGGTTCCATTACTGGGTGTGAAATATATGCATTCTTGAATTTTAGGTTGCATGGGCCACCAAGCCTCTTTTGATCACTAGCGGGAATTAAACGCTATACGTGGCAATTTTTTTCCTCTTTTTATGAAATGTATGCACTTTCCAATTGTAATTATGGGACAGAGTGATCGATCATGAGTATATCTTTTTAGGTCCTCCTTATTTTATAGAGTTCCACCAGGGATAGTAGCATTTTTGTTTCATGTAGTGTCTTGAGATGAAAATGGCATAGAGACATAATTACAAGCAAATTTCAAATGGATTGATAGCCCAAATATGTCACACTTCAAATGATTATGCTAAGTAGTATCTTGATAACAAGAATATCTAAAATGAGAGTGATAACAAAATCCAGGAAAAAATGGATTCAAAATTTTTCCATATTAGGATTTTTCCTTCATTATAGCAAAAATTCCTAATTATTGTTCAAAATTTTCGAAGTTTAAAGGATAAAAAGGATAAGGTCATTGTGCAATTGATAAGATATCAATGAGAATGATAAAATAACATAAAGGATAAAAGTATAGGGAAAGGATAGTATCTCCCTCTCCTATTCCCCCCCAACTTATCATGCACTTTGTCCTAGAGTGTTAAAGATTGAGATTGAATGTAAGCATGTGAGGCTTACTTGATTTCTTTTTTCCCTCATTTGCTCAACAAGATCACAACAACATAAAAGAATATTATTCACGGAGAGGATGTTATATTTCATTCTACATACTTTCAACCCTAACTCCCTTAGGGCTAAGTCTTGCATAAAGGTCAGGAAGTGGAAGCCACAATCATTTGATTGATGTATTTGTGGAGGGATTTTGTGGAAAAATTGTGGCTTTTTGAATTCTTTAACTTATATCCCTTGTCATGATCCTCTATCAACTTAAATATTTATTATATCCAAAGTCTTGGCTTTATCCTTAGTGACACTCTTTGTTTTGTCATGTTTGTAAATTTGTTTGACCCGTAAGCAGTGTCGAGGTTGTTATATAAAATAATTATATTTTCCTTGATATTGACCGCCAGGAGTGTCCAATGATTGTCCATGCAGGAGAAGTAAAAAGATGAGATCTGGGTGGGAGTTTTTTAGGAGTTGTATGAATCTATCCTTATCTCAAGAACACTTATTGTTGATAATGTCCTACTATACTAGGTAGTATGTCAAGTGTGTGTTCGACATCCCATCCTCAAGAAGGGATTGGTATGATACCATAGTTACTAACATGTACCTCTCTTCATTTAATGTCCCTTGAAGTTCATCCTTGAAGACACATATCTCATCTCTCGTGTAGATGATATCCCTAAAGTTATCATCATCCTTGAGTTTTACCATGAGCATGCTCAAGTATTCTAAAGATAGACTTTCACATGGTCATATGTCAAATTTTGAGAAGGTTGTTATCACAATCCCAATAGATACCTCAGGCCTTGATTATGCAAAAGCATCATCTTCGGGATGGATTGGGAGGACTTCATCATCTATCTCACCCGCCTCTAACTGGTCTGCCATAGTAGGTTGCATTGATTATGTGGAAACGACTATTGGTATTTTAGAGGAAATTGTTGGAGGGGTTGTTTATGTAACCTCTATTGGTTGCTTCTCTATTGTTCTTTCCTTGTGTTTCTGATCATAATATTTCTTTGTATCTATGGCATCCCATCCCTTCTTTCATGCTAATTACCATTCTTTTTCATTTGGGTCCAACCAAATTTCTTTCTTTATCTCTTAACAAAGTCACTTGTCAAGAAGAGGTACGTCATTATAAATTATATCTTGTACCACATTAGGAGGAATTGTCGGGTCACTAAAAAGTCATCAGTTGTAGATCACCTCCACTGTGTATATGTTCTGTAGGCCATGTAAATCCTCCATAACTATATCTTCAAAGGAGATCCCTTTAGTTACAGCCTCCATCAGACTCAACACTATAAAACCACAATCCCTAGGATGAAGTTGTTCTTGAGAGAATTGTGTGTTGATCATAGAACTTTTCCAATTATCATTGTTCTTGTAACTTTCTATCGATAAGGGATGTCAGAGTAAACCAAAATATTTTACGCTTCATGTGCCTCTATGTCATGGAAGACCACTGCATTACACTTCAGTTATGCAATGCAACAATTGTAGATAACCATGTGTTCTTACATAGACCTATCACCGTCGGCACCCATTGTTTTGTTATTCTATGCGACAACGTGATAAAACTTGTTTCTTTCCTATTTACTATTTATTGAAGTTCTTTGATAAGTTGGGAATCATATTTCTTTTCAAAATGTTGCTTTCACAAGAATGGAGTGTCGTTGAAGACCATTTGGATATTTTTGGTATGCAAAAATTCTTCAAGTGTAGTTGTGCACAAAACCTTGAATAGGCTTGTTTGTCCCTTGGCCCTCCTCCCAATGATACCCCTGAAGTCATCTTGTATTAGATTCCTCCCTTTGTTGTTGTATAAGATATCTTCCCTAGGAAGATTTTCTTGTAGGGATATTCTCAAGGACATGGACATCCCTACAAGAAATCTTTCACATGGTCATCATGTCCATTCCTATCATTTTGCATGAGAGAGGTGGAGGCATGAAACCTTATGGCTCGGTGTCCCAAGTAAAGGGGTGGGGATCACTGTTGGGTGCATCATTGAAGAAATATTTCAGCCCATCCTCATCTTCACTAGAAGTACCCTCTCTTATTGTTGTTCCTGAAATTGGCACTAATGCATTGATGTTTCAGGTGTTGCTACATCAGATAATGAAACCTCTATTATTGTGGGCTCAATGATTGTGACTTGCATTTTATCAAATTTATCTCCTATCGCCCCATATAGTGATTTGTTGGAGATTGGAGATGCATCTTCTAGTTTGTTATACTGAAGATACAAGTCATAGACATCGACATCCTACCCCATGAGCCTTACTGATTCTATGAACATCTACTTAGTAGTTAGAATTTTGTCCCCTTATACCATATCTTGAATAGCATACATTTCCATCTTGGAACTGACTGTTGGATGCCTAGATGTGTCTTCAACAACTTTTCTTGTGTCTGATGCTATTGTTTCTTGAGGCGACCATGTGCTTTCATTTTTATATAGAGGGTCTTCCTCCATTTTTTGGGAGGGGCATGCTCTTCATGTTGCTCTTATTCTATCAATTCATAATTTACTATAGAGAGGTTCATATCAATCCATGTGGATGGACAACTATCTTTTCTTAGTGAGGCTTTTAGTTTGCTCTGGGGAGTTTGATGTTTGTTGTCTTCTCCTACTAGATCTAAAGTGGTAGCTTGGATTTCCTCTGAGACACATGGTTGGATGGACTAGAGGAGGTGCACATCTAGATAGTCTCAGTCCATGTTGTAGTCTCTTCTTTGAATGCCTTTCCTCATTTAACCTTGTCACTCATCCTCCATTTCTTTTAAGAACTCTTCTCATTCTCTCTGCATCTCATCTATTTGATGTCATAGCTCTTCTAGCTCGGCCACCATGGAGACCATGTTCTGCATCATTTGTTGGTGGCACACCACCATGCCCTTCATGAAATGAGGAAGGGTCAAAGTTCTTTCTTCGAATCTTTCTACTAGCATGGTTAGTGTATGTGATCTAGATGATAGATTGGTAAAACTAGAAGAGTAGTTAACGATTTTCTCACAATCACATTAAATTGACATCTAGGATTCTCCCCATGACATGGTAGACATTTTTGCTTATGCAGAGATGTAGACGTTGTAGTTTCCTCATCTATTGGTCATCATGTGGGTTCAGGTTCCGATTGAGGCAAATCACATGGGTTCAGGTTCATCCTGACGCAAGTGTGGGGTAGCTTGTTAGGTTTCCCCTATTGAAGTAGCTCCTGCACTTCTAGGCTCGACTATCTCAGGTTTTCAAGAACTGCTTGTTCATCCCATAATGTTCTTGGGGTCTGCTTTGGCTCTCTTGCAAGGTCACCCCCGAGTTGTCTACCCTATCTTTATCCACTTTTAAAGCAGGTTCGACATCTATGTCCTCGAGTCCTCTATATCCCTTCTTGTCATTGTTTGTAGTTGTAGTTTAGACCTTATTAATGTTGGAGTCTCTCTCTTGGACTACCTATTCTTCTCTATTTTTGTCAATTGGTGGTTGTTCCCTTTCCATGTTTGTCGCCTCTATATCTTTACGTTGATCTGCAATAACTGACATTGCAGCCTTGGGTCCTTTCTAGACAACCCTAGAAAATTTAAATGTTAATTTCATTTTAGATACCAAATCTACAACTTTTTTTGCCTCAAGAACCTCCTATCTCCCAGTCATCATACTTGTCTTGTCTTCTCATATATCAACAGTAGATTTGATTTCCAATGTATCTTCTTGAGAAAAGATGAGCTTATTGACATCATAGTTTGTCATCTCTAGGTGAGGTAGTAAATAGTTCATCTTTGACAAATTTATATAGTAATTCTCCCACCTAATTGATATCAAGCCTATGATGAGATAATATTTTAAGTCAAAAAATCTTCTTATGGGGCTCTCCTTTAACATTTTCAAAAGATAAGGGTACTTGTGATGAAAGCTAATTACTATAATCATGACCCCATAATGAATTCCTTCATACCATCTGGGGCAATGGTAGTAGATAGTTTTGCGATCAATAAGCATCCAATATTCATGGGTTTGTTTTACAATATGCTTCATATGAGAAATAGATCCCCACTGGTCATGTACTTGTGTTAGAAATGGAGAAGATGGCAAAGGCAAAAAAAATTTGGATGACTCATATAATATCATAATGTATTTGTGAAGCTTGAAGACCCTAGTTTATGCTTGGACTTGCCTATCAACCTCTCCCACATCTTTTTTTTGTTGAATTGTCTAACCTCCCTATCATAGTCTATCTTGTTAGAATTTGGTACTTATTTGTAATTCTTGCAAAATATTTTGATCAATATCTACTCTATTAGGATGACATCCTTACTGAACATACGAGCGGACATTTTGTACTCTCCTCTTACGTATTTCTTTGATTTTCCTCCACTAGTATCTACTTTTGCGAACTTATCAAATCTATTGTGATATTTGTATAAGACCTTGGTTGTAGGTGTAGGGGGAAAAGAGGTGGAATTCTCATATCATTGTTTCTACCTTGTATTCTATCCCTAATGTCTCCAGAGTTTCAATGAAAGTGTATATGGTTTCCCAAAAAGTCTTTCTTTTCATGAACATGTTGTATTGAACTTGATGCTCTTTGTATCTAGGCTTGAATTTATCCTTTGGATACTAGGTGTGCCTATATAGTGGAGCTGGTTTGTTTGATGGTGCATCAGTAACAAATGGAGTATTGAAAGGTTCAATAGTGGTAGTTGCAGTCTCAATTACAGGTGGCATTTCTACTTCTTTAGCCTTTTCCTCTGATTTAGAATTCTTCTATGGACTTGTCTTCTTCTTCAATGGGCTTGTAGGGGTTGTTCCATTTTCTTAACACTTCTTATTTGGTTGTCGTCGTCTTCTGATGGCATGTATTCTAAGGAAATAGGCATTGATTCTTATTCTTCCTTTGATTCAACATGTACATGTTCTAGTATGTTATGAGATGTTCTCTCTCCAACTTTATCTTTGTTCACTCTACTAGGGTTAGTCCCTTGCTTGGATCAAGGTATTTGTCAATTTTGAGCAGAAGCCTCTCAATTTTTGTCTTTGATAAGGCCTTCAACATTGCAGTGTAATAAGTTGATGCATAGATCTTGTTAACTAATTCAATAGGTCAAAAAATTAGTAGGAAAGGATCAGGTGTACTCAACCAATCTAAAAATGGATGTAGGGTATGACTAGGGTTCAAATGTCTTAGATAGTAGGTAGTTTCATCTGTCATTGTGCGACAAGACAAATAGGGTCGATGGATTTTTTTTCCAGGGTTAGGTTGACAAGACTTTCATCAGTTAGGCAAAGAGAATGGGATCACAAGGAAGGTATCAATATATGAATACACAGTTATAGCCCAAAAACTAGCCTTGTAAACAAATAGGATGATTGCAAGCTTTGTCATCTTCAATGAACAAACAACACAAAAAATGAAGTGATCAATTGAAATATTTTAGGTTGATGAAAATCAGAATCTTGGTGGGAGGATAAGAAGATCAAAGGAAACTATATTGATGGGTGGATGGGGGAGTCAACCAGTAGAAAGTTTTTGGTTGGTGGAGGGGACGACAAGGATGATGGGAAATGTTGAGTTCGGGTATATGGAGGAGTCATAGACGAGCGAAGTGAATGAAATGTAAGTGTGATAAAAGAGAGGTACATGAGCTTGTTCTCATGGTTTAAGACTAACAAGGGTTTTTCTTTGGTGCACTTTCTCTAGTTAGTGTAGGGTCAAAGGTGGCCCTTCGGTTTTAGTCATACACCATGATTCTTCCAGTAGATTCAACAAGAAAGTTGTCGTTAGTCAATCATTTTCTCCGATTATAATGGTTCATGATAGTTATAACACATAATCAATGGTGTCAACAATAGCATGAAGGTGGCAGTGGCTGCTAACAATGATGGTGGACTAAGGAAACATGTAAGGATCAACGACAATCTTGCTCAGTCTAGAGTGAAAGGTTGTGGTTGCTTGAATAGAGAAGCAACTAGGGTTTAGTCCATTAGTGCGATCACTAGAACTTAAGGAAAACATTCTTTTGGTCCCACTTAAGTGGATATATATAACTCTGACACTTTGGTAGCCTCCAGGTCTGGCATGTCATCGATGGTCAGTTGACAAAAGTCTTATTTATGCCCCTCTAATGGGTCTTCCAATTATCACTGTCTTGACATTTGATTCAACTAAGTTCTCGATGAAGCAGCTGCTATTGAGGTTCGATAGATTTTTCAAATTATACGGCAATGACGGGTGAGATATTTGTTTACTGATGGGTTTTCCCATAAGTCCCCTCCAAACAACTAACATGATCTTATTCCTACAAGTACCCCGACGAGTTCCCTTATGAGTCCCCCCTACGGTACCTCTGACTTGTAGACTGATGGGGTGTCAGTTGTCTACCCGATGGGGCTTCTAGGTATCATTGGCCTGATAGGTTTGCTAGTTATGCTTTGACATATGATTTTTTCAATAAGCATAAATACATTAGAAATAAGGAAACAAGCCTAAAGAATAAAACTAGAAATTGTAGCAAAGAGTTTGTAAATCCATGTGTATACTCCCAAGAAGAATTAATTTATTGTAGTTAGCTTGACTTTCTCTATGATTTACTCTAGTCTTGTTTTGGTGGTGGTAGCGGAATGTCTTCCAACTAAATTTTAGGTCTCCTAGTGAAGGTTTAATCCTTGTGATATCTTTTCACCTTGTGTCCATTCACAGCCAAAGTGCCAGGCTTCTGATTGTATAGCTCCATTGTACCATACAAGGAAATCTTAGTCACTGTGAAGAGGCCAGAATATCTCAATTTTCTAGGGATAAGCCTTGTAGTTCAGTTAAAATGTATACCCCACGTGCACATATTTCCTTTTAATGTGGGCATCATACTTTGTTTTGTCCTTTATTTGTATATTCAAGCTTTCTCATAAGCATGAAGCCTCAGTTCCTCATGCTCTTGCAGTTGCACAAAATATTTCTTATCAACTAGCTCAGGTCCATTTTGTGGAATTTCATGATCCAGAAGGACGTGTGCTTTATTGTACATCGAGATGCCAGGCTTTTCCATAAATCAACCTATAAGGAGTTGTCACTATAGATGTTTTATAGGTGGGATATTCCCATAAGGCATCATACAACTTTTAGGGCCAATATTTTCTAGTCCTTAAAAACATCTTTTCCAAGTTTTGCTTAATCTTTCTATTTGATACTTTAACCTGACCAAATGTCTAGAGGTAACATGGTGTATCAACCTTGTGCCTCACTCCATCTTTTTGCATAAGCGCCTCGAACTGCATCTCCTCAAAATTGGATCCCCAGTAATTATGATGGTGTTTGGTACCATATATCTTGGGAAGATAATTTCTCAAATAGCTTCATCAGAACTTTCATATTGCAATTAGGGTTTTCCATAGCTTCCATCCACTTAAAAAAGTAGTCTACCATGGCCATAATATATTGATTACTACATGATGTGGGGAAAAGTCCCAAATAATTGATCCCCCAAAGGTCAAATATCTCAACCCCGACCATTCCAAAAGAGGCATATAATTTTTTCTAAGATATTTCCAGTGAATTGGCACTCATTATGGACTAAACATGTGTGAGCATCCTTGAATAGGGTGGGCCAGTAGAACCCAGATTGAAAAATATTTACAAAGGTTATGTGTCCAAACAAATTTCCTCCACGGTGTCAGGAACGACATTCATACCGGATCTTGAGTACTTCTTTTGTTATGCACCTCCTATACAAGTTATCTGGACACTACTTAAATGGTATGAGATTGTCCCAATAATAGTCCTTCAAATGAGAAACCAACCTTTTCTTCTCATTATACATAATTTTAGGTGGCAACTGTTGGCATGCCAAATAATTACATATATCCACATACCATGAAATGTTTGGATTCATTGCATTGGCCATGATCACATCCTCATCTAAGTATCATTGATGGGGAGAGGGGTTTTATCCTCAAAACTAATTCTAGACAAGAAGACCACAACCACATTCTCCGTACCCATTTTTATCAATGATTTCATGATTGAACTCCTATAAGAGGGGTTCCCATCTTAGTAACTTGGGTTTAGTATCCTTCTCTATCATCAAATACTTAATTACGCCATGATTAGTGTACACTATGATCTTAGATCTAGTCAAATATGATTTTAACTTGTCGAGAGGAAAAACAATAGCTAGCATTTCTTTCTCGATAGATGTGTAATTGATCTAAGCATCATTAAGGTCCTTGCTTGCATAGTAGATAACATGATGCTTTTTGTCCTTCCCCCACAACATATTTGCTTGCATCAGAGATAAGCTTGAATGAGACATACCAATCTGGAGCTTGGACAATAGGTGTTGTCGTGAGGGAACTTTTTAGAGCTTTCAAGCAATTATCACTGAACTCAAAGACAATATCCTTTAGCAAGAGGATCGATAGAGGCTTTGGGAGATTAGAGAAATCATTAATGAAGCATCTATAATAACCAGCATGTCCCAGGAAACTCTTGAATCCTTTCACAGACTTTGACGGTGGTAGTTTGGCTATTGCTTAGACCTTTCTCATATCAAATTCTATACCTTTCTCAGAAACCTTGTGTCCTAAGAAAATCCCTTCTTGGAACATAAAAAGGCACTTCACCCATTTTAAAATTAGGTATTCTTCCTCACAACATTTTAAGACCAAATAGAGATTCCTTACAAAATTGCCAAAAGATTGTAGCAAAGTAGAAAATTATTTGTAAATACTTCCATAGTATCTTCTAAGCAGACAGAGAGTACAGATATCATGCATCTTTGAGACATTGTTGGTTTTTTCCTAACCCAAATAATATACGCCTAAGGTCCTATGTATCATAGAAGTCTATGAAAGTTGTTTTCTCCTAATCATCAGGATGTATAGGTACTTGGTAGAATCTATAATAACCATCAAGGTAACAAAAGTAAGAGCAATGAACTAGACGTTCAAGAACTTGATTAATGAACATGAGAGGAAAGTGACCCTTCTTGGTTGCAGCATTGAGCTACCTGTAATCAATGCACGTTCTCAAACCCATCACTATTCTAATTCCAATTTCATCTCCATTGTCACATTTTCCTATTTCCATCCCCCCTTTCTTTTATACTATGTGAACAAGACTCTCCCACTTGCTATCACTTATATGGTATACAATCCCTATATCAAAGAGTTTTAACGCCTCTTTCTTCACCTCTTCCCTTAGGTTTCAGTTTAGTGTCCTTTATCCTTGAGCCAAGGACTTTGCATCTAAATCCAGATGAATCCTATGCATAAAATCAATAGTATTCAAACCGTGGATATCATAGACAGGATAACCTATAGATTTTATTCTCAATTTGAGCACATTCAGAAGTTTCTCTTATTGCTTATTAGATACATCAATGTTTATAATTATTGGATTTTGTTCTTCTTGGTCTAGGAATTCCTACTTTAAACCTTTTGGAAGTTGTTTTAGTTTAGACTAGGGTTTTGGTTCTTCTTGTTGATCACGGTTTCTCTCAAGGCAAGCATATTTCATAATTTATATCATAGAATATTCTTCATCACTATAGTCATTTTCTATTGTTTCTAAATAATCGAGTAGTTCAACTACTTGAGGATCTTCCTCATTAAGACCAGTTTCACTCAAAGCTCTTATTAGTGGATCCACAATAGCATTATGCTCCTATAATTCTTTGCAGAATTGATTATAACTGTCCATTAAATCAACTTATCAAAAGATAGATCGTCCCCGCATGGAGTCTTGGACCATGAAGTCAATATGATCATTTCCAACTCTTATGGTGATATTCCATCTTCCACATCAAATAGGGCACTTCCTATAGAAAGGAAGGGTCGTCTAAAGGTCATAGGGTGTGTTGGATCTTCAACTATGTCGATGATAACTAGATCGTAAGAATCTTTCTACATGGATAGGAACATCCTCTTCCAATTGGCTTTGTGAAGGTTTTTTGTGCTAATTGTTGTATCCCCAGCCTCCAACA
The DNA here is from genome assembly GCA_963693085.1 of Alisma plantago-aquatica. Lineage (NCBI taxonomy): Eukaryota > Viridiplantae > Streptophyta > Magnoliopsida > Alismatales > Alismataceae > Alisma > Alisma plantago-aquatica. The sequence continues at coordinate 601,409,463 of OY856411.1, forward strand.
TGTCAGTCAGACCCAACCTCTGGGCTAATATGAATGACATCAAGATGATTCCTACTCTAAATCTATTAATCCCTTTTTTCCTCATTATCTCCTATGTTTAATGGGATGTTGAAGGCTCTAGGGTCTTCATGTTTGGTTAGCATATTTTCTTGCATGAAAGTCCTAGAAATGTTGGCAAGCCTCTCAGTTTCAAACTTGTTCTTACACCTTCTCTTGGTAATAAGTTCTTTGAAGAACTTTTCATAACTTGGCATATATTCATTGACATCAAGGAACAAAATGTTAAGGTCCAACTTATTCACATTTTAATAGACTTATCATATCTCTTTTTAGATGGGAATTGATCAACTTTATGGGAAGGGTATCCTTAGTGCATAAGAACCCCTCTTATATATTACTTCTTTAGAAACAACAAGTTTCTTCTCTTTCATTGTCTTCTTTCACTTACATTTTTATTTTGACCTAGACTACTTAGGAATTACTTCAACTTCAAGTTCTTCCTCAACATAATATTCTCATGTAGGGACCAATACATAGGAATACTTTCTTGAAAAGTCTTTGTTGGATCAATGGGCTCTATAGGGGAGTGAACAGAGCTAAAAAACTTGCACCAAATTCATTATACCTTCAAATTACTTCAAGAGATAGGATAGAAAATATGGAATTTGATGTGTAACTAAACATACATAGCAAGGATAAGATATATTGTATAAGATCAAGAACAAGCTATCTATAGTGGTTGCATACTCCAAACTAGGAGAGTGAACATCCACTACCTAGAGAGGTCAACCTCTAGGCTTTTTCAACCATTGCAAACTTATATTCCATTATAAGACATACAATAAGACCTTTCTTTTACAGGGTAAGAATACCTAGCCTTCCTTTTTAAGGATCAAAAGGAGCCAATAAACCTTACAAGGTATTACTTGTCCTCTGAGCAAGAGTACTCAACCTCTACAAGGGCTTACCCACTTTTTCAACAAGTTGGACACCTTCACCAAGGAGCTCCCCTCTTGCAACAAGTCTTCCATCTTGAAGGAATTACCCAAGGACACCTTGGAGAAGCTTTCACCAACTATTCTCTGGAAAAAGGATTGGGAAAGAAAAGATTTGAGAGCTTTACAAGAGTATAATGGAGTATCTCTCTCACACTTAGCATGACTCACTCATAATTATGTTTTCATTAGTAATAAAGAGAGAGAAAGGGGCTCTAGTAGACAAAATCCACTCAACTATAAGTAGGAACATGACAGGCACACTTGGGATGAAGCACAAGGGTCCCTATTTATAGTTAGGTATGTCTACTAGCCATTAGAAGCACTTGGGAACAAATTCTAGTCATTTAGGGTGTTGCAATGGATCTATTTTGATGTTTACAACACTCTAATGGCTAGAAACACTTTTTCTTCACACTCTGTGCAATGTAGTGGGTCGAGTTTCAATAAAGGTAACTCGACCGATTGCACTATTCAACAAACTAATTTTGAGTGTTTGGTCGAGTTTATCCTGGATGAAACTCAACCGATGAATTAAAATCACTTTGTCTGTGTAGGGTGTCGATTGAGTTTCACCTAGGACAAGATCAGTTGATCCTGTCAATTCCCAAAATCCATCAATGGTGTTGGTCGAGCTTAACAAAGATGAAACTTGGCCGACAAGGATCTCTGTGATGAAATTTATAAATTGTCATTAGAGTGCTTTAACGTTCGATTTAAGTGCTCCTAGTTTTTCTCATATTATTTACAAGTCATAGAATCAATACAAATGATTACAAAAATTTTCCTAAGTGTTTTAAGGAGAGTTCAACAAAAGTCCATTTGCATTGCTTTTGACTTGAACTTAATCAAGCTAAGGCTTGATTTGATTGATCCTTTTCATGTGCCTAATACCTGAAATGAATCTCAAATAGACATATTAGATACATATGAACGGATTGGTTAAGTCATAATAAAAATATAGACAATGTATAACTATTAGGTCAACATTCTCCCCATTTTTATGATGAAAAACCATTCCTCAACATATTGAAAAATACTTATAATTTAAAGTTTTACCTTGTGAATTGTAAGGGAATACATGAGTGAACAATAGAAATTTATCCACCTTAATTCATGCTTACCTCAATTTCTCCTCTTTAGTTTATGATTTCCTTTACATGTATGGTTAGTTTCTTCAAGAAGCATAATTATAGCCCATATATATTGATTAGTCATCTTACATAGTCACATGATATTTCATAGAATGAACTAGAAAAGGATCACAATTCAATATGTACTGAGCTCATTTCTCCCCTAAAGTACTTGAACTCATTTTCTCATATCTCCCCTATTACAACCCCATTTTCTTAAAAATATAATGTAAGGTGTATTTCCCTTTTAATGAATAAATGATACCCTTTTCTTTGAATTGTGATAGATTTCGTGTGAAATGGCTTTGATTGAATGATTGTGGGCTTTGTTAGTCATTAAGCCCAATTGAAAAGAAAAGGGAATTAAAAAGGAAAAGAAATTGATTAATAAAAGAGAAATATGAGAAATTGACAATTAAAAGAAGACAAAGGCAAACCAATATTCCCCAACATGGGAAGTCGTGCCTTTATGATTTCTTGAGGTCCAAGGGACCCAAAACAACAAGATAATCACAAAGGAAAAAGGAATATAAATTAATTTGGATTAATTGATGAGAAAACTTGGGAGAGAAGGAAGACTTCTCATCCATTGCTTTTTGTTTCCAAAATTTTGTACAAACCTAAGCAATAATTAAAGGAACGTTCCCTTAAAATTTGAGAAAGAAAGGAGCAATGGTTTGGGAAATATGAATTTCCTAAGAAATTGACAAAAGTTGGATTTATTCTGAATAGGGAAATGATTTTCCTTTTAGTTTGGTCGCGTACAACTGAGACCATTGGATCTCAATCCAACGATGGTCGTTTATCTCCTAAGTTCCACCCGGATTGGGAAGTTGTAGGTTACAGGGGAACCTTCCATCTCCAAATTCCTATTGATTCAAGGAAGATGCGGGCCTGCAATACTTTCCATTGCATTCAGGAAGGTAAACCGCACAGGAGTAACCCAACTTTTGCGGGGTTTGGCCGTTAACTGGAGAAGTTCCCAATCTACGTGGGACTGCCTCCGACCCTATATATAGGGGAGGGCTTGTGAGGACTCTAGCGCGCAAATAAACCCTATCCTAACCTGCGGATAGTCGGAAGGGACGTTCCTGTGCCGCCAATTGGGTAATTCGCCTCGACCTGTACATCGTTCCTTTGGCTTAGCCTCGTCAGAATCCAGCGAGTAGGGGAGGCAGCTTGGCGGGGCTCAGGTGAACAATTGAGGTCGTCGTCAACTTCGAGTAAGGGAGGCGGAGCTCCCTGGACCATTGGCATGAGTAGTGGAAGGCCGGAGCTTGAAGTCAACCCTCGAGTTGACCACATGGATCGGCTTGCTCGATGCAAGGAGGAAGAAGAAGAAGATTGTGGGCCTTTTACACTTCTGCCCCTCCACATCCTCTTTGCAGGTAAGCGCACCTTCGTCCTTTTTTCCTTTTGTTTGCAAAAGTAGGGCGCGCTCCTTCAGGACTGTTGGATACTACGTGGATCCAAGGCCCATGAATCGGACGGTTCTAGGTTTTCTAGAAAATTAGCAAATAAATCGATTAAAAGGAATTATCTTGATAAAATCATATCTGGTGATAGGAAACTCGAATGCAAAAAGTCAATACATGAAAAATGATCAGAAAAATATGATGAATACGTTAAAAATGGTTTGGATATCTGAATCTGTATAGTTTTGCAAAAGTACATATTTTGATGGAAAAAGAGTTAATATGTAAAAAGAAAACCCTAATTGATTATCAAGGATATATTTTGTCTTGCAATTAAGTTAATTCGAATATGTTTAACCTGACTAATGATTAAGATGGTTTTTAACCTATTTTGATGATAGAATTACATGTTTAGGGTTTTTAATTCAATATGTTGATTAATATGTTTAGAAATCCTAAATTAGAGAAAAAGAAAAAGATATAGCAATCTGAAAATTAGGGTTTATATGGTCCAAACCTGATCTTTAGGACCTTAATGGAAAATAGGACAAGATAATTAGGGTTTGATGGATATTTGATAAAAGTAAGGTAAAAGTAATAAAAAGGAAATAAAACCCTAATTATGGTTAAAAACCCTAAAAAGGGAAAATAACCTAGGAAACGATTAGAATTAATGAATCATGATGACATGATTAATAATATAGAAATTGAATGCCTTTTTCAGGAACAAATTGTGTGTGTGTACTTGCTTGATTCCTGGTTGATTGAATTTTTCTGCATTCAAGCCTGCATAACATGTATGTGGTTACACTTATGACTACCCGAATTAGTTTTCCGGGATTTTGTCACAGTTTCCATCGTGACTTGAATTAAACTATTGGATGTTTCAATTCATGCAAATTCTAGTGTGAATATGACTATCACCTAAGAATTATGCCTACTAGCTCAGATCCCAGTCCCCTCTGTAGCTTAATGGGTTGACCTAGTAAAAGGCTACCAATGGGGTAGGCCCATTAGGTCACTAAATGACTTAGTAAATGGCTACCAATGGGGTAGGTCCATCAAGTCACATTGAGTTAGAGCTTGGACTACCTATGAGTAGTGCCATGCGACTCAACCCTAGATATTGATCTACCTGTTCGGTAGGATCATGCAGGGTTTAATGAAGATCTACCATGTGAGAAAGGTAGTATCCATGTCCACTACAGGGACATCACAGAGGAAGGGGATAGGAAGGGATTGAGTAGTACCGCTTAAAATGTAATTTGAATGTTAAATGATAATTGGCTATTTACATTGTTAATATAGTTGCACAAATTTTTGTAATCCCTGACATACCATCTTTATGCTGATCGTGTATTTGTTTGTCGATGTTTTAGGTACAAACCCTAAAAGAACAAACAGTAAATTGTCACCTTGCAAAATAAGAAGTAAAGTGAAAGGAGGATTAGATAGAGCAATTCCAATAAGGGATAGATAGTTTCCCAAAGTTTCAAAAGGTAAATAAAGTTTTAAATTTTTCCTGCCAATATTCAGTTTAGTAGTAGAATTTCATAATTATCATTGATTATTTGTTGAACCTTTGATCATGTTAATTGATTAATGGCTCTGACCTTCGGGTCTCCCTTAATTGGGGGTTATCGGGAGGCGGGGTCGTTACAATTGGTATCAGAGCGTAGGTTCTTCATCTAATCAGTAATAATTATTAAATTTTACAAATTCCATAGAACTGAGGGAGTTATTAGAGGAGTGTATGAAAGACTGAGGTGTCTAGAAAAGGATCACTTCTGGGGGCTGGCAAGATTTTCCTCCGCACCGCTAGTCGGAAAATGAGGATTCCCAGATTCTGTGACTGCCTGGCCGATGTCTTAGGATATGACTTGAAATAAGATACCTTTAGGACTCTCTCATCTTACTCATCTCTCCTCAACTCAATTTTCTCTTAAGGATTGTAAGGATTAGGGTTTTCTCTCTCTTCCTCACCCTCACGTGGTATGGTTTAAGGTTGATAAGGTCTAAGGGATCCTCCACCAAATTAATAAAAGATACGTAAGTAAGATGTCATTGACATAAGTGTACTTAGTTTAAAGGTAAACCAAATGTCTGTTTGTGTGCAGATGGCTCATACCAAGGTTGTGGCTATCCCTTTTTCCACCAGTGATGGTGGACCACCCCGTAAGGAGAATGGATCCTCTGAGAAGAGGAAGCGGAACCATGGTAGAGAGACCTCTAAGAAGAGGAAGAGGCCTGAGGAAGTTGTGCATGAGGCTCCCAACCCTGAACCAATGCCCGACAGCAACCGAGAGCCAGGGGAAGGACTAGAATATGAGGAATACTAGATGCATGAAGAGGAAGCCCAAATGGAGGAGGACCAGCCTAGTGGTCCAGAACCAGCCATGGTGGTTCATCCAATAGATGCAGTCTGGATGGAACAACAAAAGCAACTGACTGAGGCTATTCGTGCCCTGGCCCTTAGGGACATAGCTAGGACTGAGAATGGTGAGCCCCTTCCTATTCATCCTCGACTTGGAGCCACCATCCTGGACTTCGTCAAGTTGAACATTGAGAAGTTCTGGGGAGAAGATAAGACTGAAGTGGTCGACAAGGCTGAAGCTTGGCTGCTTGCACTCGAGAATGGGTTCTGGATTCTTGAGGTGTAGCTGAATAAGAAGGTTATGTTTGCTACTCACCTTTTGGAAGGTGCAGCCAAGATATGGTGGGAGAACCATATCAAGGGAAGAGACCTAAGAGAGGAACTGATGGTGTGGACCGAATTCAAAACCATCTTCACCGCCATATTCATCATCATCTCAGCAAAGGAGAAAGAAAGAGAGTTCACCAACATGACTCAAGGAAGTTCATCAGTTGCGGACTTTGGTCGCAGGTTTCACATCTTGGAACATTTCGGATACAAAATGGATGAAAAAAGAAGGGTGGATAACTTCATAGAGTGCCTGAACCCTGCCATCAAGCCGCATGTGATGGCTAGTAAGCCGAAGACTTTCGCTGAAGCCTACAACACCGCCTTGGACATGGAGAGGATGGTGATGCCAGTTCAGAATTCACCCAAGGGATTTTTAGGTTTCACTGAAGGAACCCAAGGTCATAAGAACAATCACAAGAAAGGTCACGGATGGAATCAAGCCAAGAGAAGACATGGAAACAAAGGGAAACCCCACCAAGAGAACAACCGACCTAAATGTCGCACCTGCGGAAGATGGAATACCGGTGAGTGTCGCCACAAGAAAAGAGTCTGCTACCGTTGTCAGCAAGAGGGCCACTTCATCGCCAACTGCCCTCAACCCGACCCTAGAGGACCCTTGGGGTCATATCCTATGGCAGCACAGCCAGTAGCTGCAGCACCCCCAACAGGAGCACCAGCTGGAGCACCCCCAACTGGAGAAAGAAGGCAAGCTAGAGTGTTCACCATCGACAATGAAGAAGCTCAGGAGAATGCTAATAAGTTGATTGAGGGTAATAACCCATAGAGTTTTTCTTTTAGTTCAGTAGACCATGTAATAGCTTCTGATATGGAATAACTTTGTAGGCTTGTTGGAAGTCATGCGACAAAATGTAAAAGCACTTTTTGATTCTGGTTCAACTAATACTTTTATTTCGAGAAATCTGGCAACTATGCTTGGTTTGGATATCAAGGATTTAGGTTATGTTTTGGATGTCACAACCCCAAGTGGTCGTATTTATACCTCTCTTTTGAAAACCCCTATCTTGCCAGTAAAGTACCTAAACCATGAGCTTCCCACTGACTTCATCCTCCTTGATATGAGTGATTTTGATGTGATCATCGACATGGATTGGCTTTCCACCTACAGAGCTCAGATTGATTGTAGAGAGAAGAAGATTCTCATTAGGAAAACCGACTATCCACACTTCACCAGTCGAGGAAGGAAGGATGCAACTACCAACCTTTATGTGTCCGCCATGAAAGATGAGTGGATTCTATCCAAGGGTTGTCGAGCCTACCTAGCCATAGTTATTGTACCCGAGGTTAAGGGGCAATCCTTAGAGGGCATAGAGGTGGTTCAGGAGTACACAGATGTGTTTCTAGATGATCTACCAAGGATTCCCCCTTAGAGGGAGGTGGAATTCTCAATTGAGTTAGCTCCTGGGACTAACCCTATATCTAAGGCACCCTATAGAATGGCCCCTACTGAGTTTCTTGAGTTGAAAACCCAGTTGCAAGAGTTGTTGGATAAGGGGTTCATCTGACCCAGTACCTCACCATGGGGAGTACCAGTCCTCTTTGTGAAAAAGAAGGATGGGTCGCTTCAGATGTGTATTGATTATCAGATGATCAATCAGACAACCATTAAGAATAAGTATCCTTTACCCAGAATAGGTGACCTGTTTGACCAACTCAAATCAGCTCGAGTCTTTTCCAAAATCGATTTGAGATGTGGATACCACCAGGTGAGAGTAAGGAGTGAGGATATACCCAAAACGGCTTTCAGAACCCGTTATGGCCACTATGAGTTTGTGGTGATGCCGTTTGGATTATCCAATGCACCTAGTGTCTTTATGAACCTCATAGATAGTGTGTTCCAACCTTTCCTTGAATCTTTTGTGATAGTGTTCATAGATGACATTTTGGTGTACTCAGATGACCTAGCCCAACACCGTGACCAATTGGGTAGAGTCCTTGATATCCTGAGAAAACATAAGTTTTTCGGAAAGTTCTCAAAATGTGAGTTTTGGTTGGACCGAGTCATGTTTCTGGGACACATCATCTCAGGAGGAACAATCGTCGTAAATCCAGCCAAGGTATCAGTAGTTCGAGACTGGCCAGCACCGAAGAACCCCTCTGAGATTCGCAACTTCTTGGGGTTGGCCGAATACTACCGTCGCTTCATCAAGGATTTCTCCAAGACTTCTCTACCGCTAACCATGTTGACTCGGAAGGATGTGAAGTTCGTGTGGTCTGATGTATGTGAAGCTCGGTTTCAAGAATTAAAGGAGAAGATGACCATCGCTCCTGTGTTGACTTTTCCTTCTGGTAATGAGGGTTTCATGATATTCACTGATGCATCCAAGATGGGACTTGGTTGTGTCTTAGAACAGGATCGACATGTGGTTGCATATGCTTCCCGACAGCTCAAGCCAAATGAGGTGAACAACCCGACACATGACCTGGAGTTAGCTGCTATAATCCATGCCTTGAAGATATGGCAGCACTACCTGCACGGTGCTACCTTTGAGATCTTCACCGACCATAAGAGCTTGAAGTACTTGCTAACACAGAGAGACCTAAACCTATGACAACGATGATGGATGGAGTACATGAAGGATTACGACTTCACCATCACCTACCATCCTGGCAAGGCAAATGTCATAGTCGATGCTTTGAGTCGGAAGCAGCTTAAGTGTGCAGTTGTTCTAGCCAGTCAGTGGAAAAGTTTAGAGGAACTTGTGGAATGGGCTCTACAGCTACTAGAGGACCGGGTTCAGTTGGCTAATATCCAGATACAGTCTGAGTTGTTGAGTGAGATCATAGCTGCATAGTTGACCAGTGGAGAGCTAGACAAGATGAAAGGTTTAATGATGAAGCCACAGACTCGTCTATCTGTGGGAGTAGACAGAGGAATTAGGTTTGAGAATCGCGTATGGGTTCCAGCGGATTCATCAATAAAGGAACGCATCTTGCAAGAGGCTCATGGATCCAAGTACACAGTGCACCCAGGAACTACTAAGATGTACAAGGACCTACAATGACTTTTCTGGTGGCCAGGAATGAAGAAAGACATTGTGTCATGGGTGGCCAGTTGTCTTACGTGCCAGATGGTGAAGGCTGAACACCAGTGACCCGACGGAATTTTATAGTCAATAGAGATTCTAGAGTGGAAATTAGAGCATATCACCATGGATTTTGTGGTGGGTCTACCCCGGACCAAGAGAGGTCATGATGCGATATGGGTTGTGGTAGATCGTCTTACCAAGTCAGCACACTTCCTTGTCCTAAAGACCACTGCTAAGGTGACAAACCTAGCTGAGTTGTATATCAGAGAGATAGTATGTTTGCATGTTGTTCCGTGATCGATCATCTCAGATAGAGACCCAAAGTTCACTTCCAAGTTGTGGAAGCAAGTTCAAGAGGAACTTGGTACAAGGTTAAAGTTTAGTACCGCTTATCACCCCCAAACAGATGGTCAGGCAGAAAGGACGATCCAGACATTAGAAGATATGTTGAGAGCTTGTGTGCTCGATTGGGGTGGCTCATGGGAGCAATACTTACCGTTGGCAAAGTTCGCCTACAACAACAGCTACCAAGCCAGTATCGGGATGCCTCCGTATGAAGCTTTGTACGGGAGACCGTGTCGGTCACCACTTCACTAGGATGATGTGGGTGAGAGGACCTTGTTGAGGTCAGATGAGCTCCAAGTGTATGCTGATAAAGTGGCTTTGATCAAGCAAAGACTAAAGAGAGCCCAGGATTGACAAAAGTCATATGCTGATGCAAAGCGGACTAATGTGCATTTCACTGTGGGAGATCATGTGTTTTTGAAAATCCGACCGCTCCGAGCTATAGCTAAGAACAGAGGAAAGTTGAGTCCCCGATATGTGGGTCTGTTTGAAGTGTTAGAACGGATTGGTGAAGCTGCTTACCATTTGGCGTTACCCCCTCAGTATAGCATGATGCACAATGTGTTTCACGTGTCTAACCTGAGGCGATATGTGCAAGATCTGAGCCATGTGCTGAGCATTGAACCTATTGAGCTTCAAGGAAAGCTGACTTATCCTGAGTCACCTTTGCGGATTCTAGATACCAAGGTGAAAGAGCTCAGATGCAAGAATATAGAGATGGTAAAGGTTCTTTGGAAGCACCATGGAGAGGATGAGGCCACATGGGAGCTGAAGGCAGACATGGAGAAAACATACCCTGAATTGTTTGTTTGAATTTTGAGGGCAAAATTCCTATAAGGAGGGGAGGATGTTACAACCCCATTTTCTTGAAAATACAATGTAAGGTGTATTTCCCTTTTAATGAATAAATGATACCCTTTTCTTTGAATTGTGATAGATTTCGTGTGAAATGGCTTTTATTGAATGATTGTGGGCTTTGTTAGTCATTAAGCCCAATTGAAAAGAAAAGGGAATTAAAAAGGAAAAGAAATTGATTAATAAAAGAGAAATATGAGAAATTGACAATTAAAAGAAGATAAAGGCAAACCAATATTCCCCAATATGGGAATTTGTGCCTTTATGATTTCTTGAGGTCGTTGGATCTCAATCCAACGATGGTCGTTTATCTCCGAAGTTCCACCCAGATTGGGAAGTTGTAGGTTATAGGGGAACCTTCCATCTCCAAATTCCTATTGATTCAAGGACGATGCGGGCCTGCAATACTTTCCATTGCATTCAGGAAGGTAAACCGCACAGGAGTAACCCAAATTTTGCGGGGTTTGGCCATTGACTGGAGAAGTTCCCAATCTACGTGGGACTGCCTCCGACCCTATATATAGGGGAGGGCTTGTGAGGACTCCAGCGTGCAAATAAACCCTAACCTAACCTGCGGATAGTCACAAGGGACGTTCCTGTGCTGCCAATTGGGTAATTCACCTCGACCTGTACATCGTTCCTTTGGCTTTGCCTCATCGGAATCCGGCGAGTAGGGGAGGCAGCTTGGCAGGGCTCGGTGAACAATTGAGGGTGTCGTCGACTTCGAGTAAGGGAGGTGGAGCTCCATAGACCATCGGCGTGAGCAGAGGAAGGCCGGAGCTCGAAGTCAACCCTCGAGTTGACCACCTGGATCGGCTTGCTCGACGCAAGGAGGAAGAAGAAGAAGACTGCAGGCCTTTTACACTTCTGCCCCTCCGCATCCTCTTTGCAGGTAAGGGCACCTTCGCCCTTTTTTCCTTTTGTTTGTAAAAGTAGGGCATGCTCCTTTAGGACCGTTGGATCCTTCGTGGATCCAAATCCCATGAATCAGACGGTTCTAGGTTTTCTAGAAAATTAGCAAATAAATCGACTAAAAGGAATTATCTTGATAAAATCATATATGGTGATAGGAAACTCGGATGGGAAAAATCAATACATGAAAAATGATCAGAAAAATATGAGGAATACGTTAAAAATGGTTTGGATATCTGAATTTGTATATTTTTGCAAAAGTACATATTTTGATGGAAAAAGAGTTAATTTTGTAAAAAGAAAACCCTAATTGATTATCAAGGATATATTTAGTCTTGCAATTAGGTTAATTCGAATATGTTTAACATGATTAATGATTAAGATGGTTTTTAACCTGTTTTGATGATAGAATTACATGTTTAGGGTTTTTAATTCAATATGTTGATTAATATGTTTAAAAATACTAAATTAGAGAAAAAGAAAAAGATATAGCAATCTGAAAATTAGGGTTTATATGGTCCAAACCTGATCTTTAGGACCTTAATGGAAAATAGGACAAGATAATTAGGGTTTGATGGATATTTGATAAAAGTAAGGTAAAAGTAATAAAAAGGAAATAAAACCCTAATTATGGTTAAAACCCTAAAAAGGGCAAATAACCTAGGAAACGATTAGAATTAATGAGTCATGATGACATGATTAATAATATAGAAATTGAATGCCTTTTTCAGGAACAAATTGTGTGTGTACTTGCTTGATTCCTGGTTGATTGAGTTTTTCTGCATTCAATCCTGCATAACAGGTATGTGGTTACGCTTATGACTACCCAAATTAGTTTTCCGGGATTTTTTCGCAGTTTCCATCGTGACTTGAATTAAACTGTTGGATGTTTCAATTCATGCAAATTCTAGTGTGAATATGACTATCACCTAAGAATTATGCCTACTAGCTCAGATCCCAGTCCCCTCTATAGCTTAATGGGTTGACCTAGTAAAAGGCTACCAATGGGGTAGGCCCATCAGGTCACTAAATGACTTAGTAAATGGCTACCAATGGGGTAGGTCCATCAAGTCACTTTGAGTTAGAGATTGGACTACCTATGAGTAGTGCCATGCGACTCAACCTTAGATATTGATCTACATGTTCGGTAGGATCATGCGGGGTTTAATGAAGATCTACCATGTGAGAGAGGTAGTATCCATGTCCCCTGCAGGGACAACACATAGGAAGGGGATATGAAGGGATTGAGTAGTACCGCTTAAAATTTAATTTGAATGTTAAATGATCATTGGTTGTTTACATTGTTAATATAGTTGCACAAATTTTTGTAATCACCCACATACCAGCTTTATGCTGATCGCGTATTTGTTTGTCGGCGTTTTAGGTACAAACCCTAAAAGAACAAGCAGTAAATTGTCACCTTGCAAAATAAGAAGTAAAGTGCAAGGAGGATTAGATAGAGAAATTCTAGTAAGGGATAGATAGTTTCCCAAAGTTTCAAAAGGTAAATAAATTTTTAAATTTTTCCTGCCAATATTCAGTTTAGTAGTAGAATTTCATAATTATCATTGATTATTTGCTGAACCTATGATCCTGTTAATTGATTAACGGCTCTGACCTTCGGGTCTCCCTTAATTGGGGGTTACCGAGAGGCGGGGTCGTTACATCCCCCTTTATCATTTCAAAAAGGTAGTGGGTAGAAGAGCCAAAAAAGGTCTTATCCATAGGCACAAACTACATAAGCAATTACCATAAACAAACACAACATATAACCAGAGAGAGAACAAACATACTAGAGTCATAATCAAAATATGGAAACATATACCAATAACTCTTAAGATATAACCAAGCATAGATTTAAGGTACATAAGATTAGATTACAACAAAAGATATGTTCTCTCTAGATGAAAACTACAAAATAGCTAAAAAAATGAGATATGAAAATAGTAAGCCTCAAACACAATGCCCAAATGTTTAGTAGATGAAAGTCGACCAAAAGATATAAATTTGAGCACCCTATAGACTAAAAACTAAACATCCACAACATCATAGGTCAAGATTGTCGTCTTCATCCGGTTGGTAGCCTTCATCTCCATCTGAAGGCTCTTTAAGGGAAGCATATGTAGCCGCACCACCATCTCCATCATCATCAGATCCATCATCACCATCATCACCTTCATCCTCATCACCATTAGCCTCATCATCATCATCATCCATCTTGGTGTCCTTCTCAAGAATGAAAGATCGAGGACCAAGAAATCTATAGTTTTTCTCTTGCTAGGAGATGCCACACTCGCGCAATGAATTAGCTTGCTCATAATTTAGTATAGAATCCCAATGAAAATTAGAAAGAAGGGAAGTAAAGGGGCCAAATGGAATGGCAAGCACCTAAGAGGAGGTAGTAGGGATAGGTCCACCATATGAGGTAGGGGGTACAATAGAAGCAGCATGGTGGTGGTCTAGGTAGAACTAATTGTATGCATAGGAAGCATAGTCAGTACTTTGGTAGGGTTGGTAGGTTGGGTAAGGATGGGTGCGTGATAAGTTCATGTTAGACATTATTTGAACTAGATCATGGTATAGGTGATCCTGGACCTTCAGGTTGTATGCATGTTGGTGGATCATGTAGCTCATCAGGGTTTCATTAGACACTTAGAATAAGGCACGATTAGGTCTTGGAGGAGGTGAAGGAATATGGGTAGATGTTGAAGTACCATGTGTGGATGAGGAGGTGTGATGAAAAGATATTTTTACAGTGGTTTCACTAATGTAAACACCTTTCCTACTTTCTTTGTAACCAATATCATAGAAAAGGAATTTCTAAGAATAGTGTGCAAAAGAAACCAAAGATCAAGTTGGGATAGGATGGGTGAGTTCCACTGGTATTCTTCCCAGAGTCAAAACAGGTCATGTGATGGAGGATATAACGGGCCAATTTGACATTGACATTGTAAAGGAGATGGTACACTAGCATAGCAGTGTTTTATGCAATATCCATTTTGTTTTCCTTTGGGTGGATATTACAGTCGACTACTAGTGTAATAAGGTGAGTCTTGATGTAAAGGGAAGAAGAATCAAGAATCGATTTATTCCTATAGGGAGCATTAGGTTTCTTCAGGAACTTATGGATGACATGTAAAATGATCTCAGGTTCAAAACCTTGGTACACCTTCTCAGGGTCAAGAAGGTCAAGATATTGATGATAGGTAGTCAACCATGTATATGTGATTGAGGTACCATTGAAGTATGAATTCAAATAATCCTTAGAGATGAATAACTTAGTAACCACAATCATGGAGGTTTGAATCACTTGTTGGTTAGGGGTGGCATAAGAGAAGTGTAGTTCCAGGTGAGGTTTGTATAGAATTCATGGACATATTTTGTGCTAGAAAGAGAGTTGGTGTAGCACAATCGCCCTACACATAATATGTCAAGGTGTTGTGCATTGAACATAACAACCACCTAATTTATCAACTCACTACAAGATTTAAGCAACATACGTAAAGGAAAATGATTTCTAGGAAGAAGTTCCCTATACCTATTTACAACTTGATATTAGATGAAGGAGGTACCATCAAAGGAAACAATCCTACAAGCAGTGGAGGACGAGGGTACTCCAGCTGGGTTGGTCCTTTTCCATCGATTTGAAGCCATGGATGGTTAAGGAGAGGAAATGGCAACAAAATGAAGAACATGGCAAGATTTGTAGGCCTCCCAAGCTGCTAGATTGTGGTAGGGAGAGGCTAGGGTAGGCGATATAAGGCTAGAGAGGGTAAAGGATAGGTTAGGATAGCCCTAGGATTTAAGGCTGAACAGAAAAGAATGGCTATCGATCGACTTTGCTCTAGTTGAGTAGGAGAAAGTTGGATGATTGCCGATATATTTTCCACCCAACAGTGTTGTCGGTAGAGTTTTAGGTTTAGGAAACTCAGTCGACATTGTGGTTTTGTTCAGTCTTTGGCTTTTTGTCAGGCGCATTTTCCCAGAACAAACTTGACCAACATGTCAATCAGTCCAAAAGATAAGAAATTTAATCCTACGCCACTAGTGTGCTATATACATTTCTTTTTATAGCATATCATGCACTATGAACATATTAAGGCACTTTCTGATCATCATTGGCTACTATGTTGTGGTAATACAAGTGTTTGAAAGATATAGCCAAAAAAAGCAAAACAAGGCAATAAAACTAGGCATATGTAGCACTAACAAGTAAGAGATGAGCAAAAATTTTAGCAAGAACATATAGGTATGAGAACAGCTTTGTAGAAGGCATATCATTATCACAAAGAGAAGTAATAAGAAATTTTGATTTAATAAAATTAAATTTCTCTCTAATTAGAGGTATTGTGAAAATGTCTGCAAGCTGATTTTTCATGTCCACGTGCGTGATATAGATATCCTTTTTGGCAATGTGGTCACAAAGGAAGTGATGGAGGACCTCTATATAATTATGTCTACTATGCAAATATAGGATTGTAATAAAGATTGATTGCACTAGTATTATCACAAAAGATAGGATAAGCATCATAATGAACATTAAAGTCTTGGATCATTTTCTTCATCCATAGGACTTGGGCACCACAACTCCCTGCTACAATGTACTCAGCATCAGTAGTTGAAAGATCCAATGTTCATTGTTTCTTAGAGAACTAAGAGACTAATCATGGTCCTAGGAGGAAGCAAGTGCACTTGTGCACTTTATATCAACTAAGCACCCTGCATAATCCATATCACTATAAGCAATAATAATAAAGTCCCTTAACTTGGGATACCATAGTCCAAACTTTTGATTTTAGGCTAGGTATCTTAGAATCCTCTTAACTACAATCAGATGGGCTTGATTGAAATATAGCACACAAGATAACACTAAACATAATATCAGGTCCAGAGGTAATGAAATATAGAAAGCTACCAAACATACCTCTATAGAGATTCTCATCTACCTTCTCACCTTCCTTATCTCTATCAAGTTTAGCAGTGTTTGACATGGGGGTGTCCATCAGCTTGTTGTTCTCCATCCCAAAGTGATTCAAGAGCTCACTTTTGTACTTGCCTTGGTTGATGAAGTTTCCTTCCTTTTTTTGCTTGATTTTGAATCCAAATAAGAAAGTAATCTCCCCCATCATACTCATCTTGAACTCACTCTACATAAGAGAACTAAACTCCTTGCAAAGATCAAGATCAGTGCCACCAAAAATGATATCATAAACATATATTTGAATGATCAAAACATTGCTAAAAATATGTTTTAGAAAGAGGGTAGAATCAACTTTTCCCACAATATAGATCTAGCAAAAAGTTCTTTAATTTCTCACACCAAGCTCTAGGGGCTTGTTTGAGTGCATAGAGAGCTTTTTGTAACACGTAAACCTGGTTAGGAAGCTTATCATGTTCTATGTTGGGAGGTTGAGCCACACAGACTTCCTCCTCTATTATACCATTTAGAAACACACTTTTAACATCCATCTGGTATAAAATGAAATTCTTATAGTTATCAAAGGCAAGTAAAATTCTAATAGATTCAAGTATAGCATCATGAGAATAAGTTTCATCAAAATCAATACCTTCCTCTTGGTGGTAGCCTTGATCAACTAACCTTGCTTTCTTCCTTATCACTTTTCCGCTTTCATCTATCTTGTTGCAGTAGATCCACGTGGTGCCAATGATCTTTCTATAATTTGTTCTTAGCACTATGGTACACACTTTGTTCTTCTCAAACTATTCTAGCTCCTTTTGCATAGCTAGGATCCATTCATCACCCTTGAGAGATTCTTTGAGGTTCTTCGGTTGAAGTTGATAGATGAAGGCATTGTCTCTTATTCTTTGTTGAAAGCAGTCTATGCCTTCACCCTTTCAAAAGGATTTCCAATTATGATCTCCTTTGGGTGATATTTAACAAACAGGGGGGTTGGATCCTTCTTTCTTTATCTTTTTCTAATTCATCTACTATGACCAGTTTTCCCTTTTTGATGATTTTTAGCTTTTTCAATCAAGGAATAACCTCATCTACAACATCATTAGTCAAAACATTCTTGCAAATATAGGGTTAGTTTCAAAAAAACTTATAATTGATAGATTCTTCAAATTTAGACAATTTAATGTTAAAAACTCTATATGCTCTACTAGTAGTGCTATAACCAAGAAAGAAAACCTTTGATGAATTTTCATTTTACTTGTCAAGAGAATATTTTGTGTTGAAAACAAAACTAGGACAACTAAAGACATGAAAGTAATTGATAGAAGGCATTCTACCATGCCATAACTTATACATGGTTTTCTTTGTAGATGGATGATTAAAAGCCTAATTTTGCACAAAACATGACATACTAATGGATTCATCCCAAAACTTTTTTGGAATATCATACTCTAGAAGCAGAGTCCTAGCCATATTCTATACAGACCTATTCTTTCTCTCTACAACCCCATTTTATTGAGGCATACAAGGGGAAGAAAAGTTGTTCCTATAACTTGAGTCCTCACAAAACTTTTTAAACAAATCATTTTCAAACTCTCCCCCATGGTAACTATGGATAGATACAATTAGGCAATAAACTTTATTTTCAACGCATTTGCAAAAACTTGAGAAAACATCAAGAGTATCACCTTTTGAAACCAAGAATGAAGGTCCAAGTATAGAGAGAGAAATAATCAACAATCACGAGGCATTACTTGCTACTATGAAGAAATTGAGTTCTCATTGGTCCAAATATATCAATGTGAAGAAGTTGAAGAGCTCTTTTGGTACTAAGGACTCCTTTGGATTTAAAGGAAGAATTGGTTTGCTTTCCTTAGGTATAAGGTTTTCATTCCCTGTCCTTCTCAAAGTCCAATTTTAGAAGTCCTTTGACCAATTCCTTTTTGCTCAACTTCTTTAATTGATGCAAATCTACATGACCAAGATTACGGTGCCACAAAAATATATCAGTTTTATCAATGACAAGGTATTTACCAAGAATATGCTTAAGAGAATCAAGAACAATAACATAAAGGTTTCCATTTTGAGTTTTTTTTTATATAACATTGTGGGATAGGGAATCTAGAAGCAAGCATTCAAGTGAGGTAAATAAAACAAGATAAAGATTATCACATAATTGGCTAACACTAATTTAATTGTGATGTAGGCCATCCACACGAAGTACATTATTGATGCATAGTGAATCACCTATATCACCCTCACCTATAACTTTACCTTTTTTGTTACCACCAAAAGTCACTGATCCTGCTTCCTTTTTTGTGAAGTTGTTGAAGTGGGTTATCTCACCGGTCCTATTCTTGGAACAACCACTATCAACAATCCATTTTTATTTTACCTACAAGAAAGGAAGATCTCATAAGATGGAGAAGCGCAGCAGAGGTGGTGGTGAGGGTGACTCCAAAGTCAATTTTGGGGGTGTTTCTATTCTAGGTTGACCTCCATCACAACAAGTGAAAGTGAACGGAGCAGAGAAGAACCTCAATCAAAGTAAGAAATACTGGAGTGATGTTTTCCAATTACCTAGAAGTTCTAATGTTAACACCTTTCTGGAGAAGATAGAAATCATCCTTCACAAAGGTAAATTGATTTATCCTAAGGAGGAGGCTGTGGAGAACTCAGAAAGATGGAAGAATTGCTTGGCTGGGTATATAGTAGGATTCAAACCGCATCTTCCAACTCTCAAACTGTATTTTGCTCAGATTTGGAAGACGACTGGCTCTATTGAAGTTATAGGCAGAGGAAATAGGTTTTTCATTGTCAAATTTTCTAAGAGTCATGATCTTGAGGATGTTCTTGAGGGAGGGATCTGGACTGTTAAAGGCAAACCAGTGGTTCTCTTAAGATGGAGTCTAGGTGATATCATCTCAAGATTCAAGCTGTCGGACATCTCCGTTTGAGTAAGAGTGCATGATATTTCTCTGGATCTGTGGGATAAAAGAATGTTTGATCATATTGGGTCATTTTTGGGGTTCCCTGTGTGTACAGATAGACTTATAGGTGAATGCAAAAGAATGGAGTATGCTAGCCTCCAAGTTTTGATTCAACTAGATTTTTCATTTTTGTGTGAACTGGTTCTATGTTCAAATGGAGGTAACAGCCATACGATCACATTCAAATATGAGTGGAGGCTGGACAAATGCAGCACATGTGGTCTATTTGGACACAGTGTATGTGAAAGAGGAGGTGTTACTAATAAAGTATGGGTGCGGAAAAATGTTGTAGAACAAGGTACATGCTCAGATAGGCTTGTAGGTGCTAATGGATATGTTGGTGGAGATAGTTCAGATAGGCGTGAAGGTACCAATGCAGAGGTTAGTAAAGATAGTGTTGAGAAACCTCTGTCTGGTTAGAGTTCTAAGGAAGACACTATTGTTAATGACCTAGTGAAATCTACTGAAATCACTGATAAAGAAAAAGAAGCATTTGAGAAAGTTGTTAGAGAGTTTGAGGAGAAAAGAAAAGAGAAAGGTGAAGCTGAGGTGATCGGCATAACACATAATAGTACTCCATATGAGGTAACTAATGGGGTTGAAGTAGATTTCAAATCTATTGTGAATAAGAAAAAGGCCAAGGTCACTAAGAAGATTGTAGATCAAAAAGATTGTAGATCAAACACTATTCTATGGAAGTATGACTGTTGTGATGTCATCAAAGTTGAGGAATCTGATCAACTTGTTCACTCTATTATGTTTGTTGATGATGATCATTTTCTTCTTACTGGTGTCTATGGTCATAATGATGATTATGAAAGAACTGCCTTATGGAGGGATATTTATAGGATTTATGACTCTATCACTAGCCCTTGGTGTTTAATTGGGGATTTTAATTCTGTGAGAAAAGAGATTGAACAAATCGGAAAGGATCCTCCCTCAAAGAAGAGTATGGAAGATTTCAGTGAATGTCTCATTTACACTGGCCTTTTTGAACTTGATATTGATGGTTCCTTTTATACTTGGGATAACCACTAGGAGGGGGGAAATCTTGTCATTTCTAGAATTGATAGAATCATGTACAACTCAGAGTTTATGTTAAAGTGTCCAGATTTCAAAGCTATTGCTCATTTTTCTACTACAAGTGATCACAAGCTTATTGAATTTCCCATTGGAAAAAAGAAAAGGTTTCAAAGCCCTTTCATATTTATAAATGCTTGGTGTTATAAAAAGAACTTTAATAGTATTGTGGATGATGGTTGGAAAGGCGATGTTGTGGATTTTCCTATGTTTAAGGTTTATTATAAGTTGAAAAGTACTAAAACAACTATCATCAAATGGAACAAGGAAAATGGCAACCTTTATGAAAATGTGAAAGTGCTTGAGAATGCATCTGCTCAAATTCAAAACGATCTTGATAGTGATCCCATTGACTTGAACCTAATCCAGGAAGCTATTGTGGCTCGCAAGAAAGCTATTGATGCTTACACTGAGTATGAATCCTTTTTGAGGTAGAAGTCTCGGGTTCGCTGGTTGAAGGAAGGTAACAAAATTTCAAAGTTTTTTACTCTTCTTTGAGAACTCGAAGGCAGAGATATAGCATTATATGTCTAAATATTGATGGTGAACTTGTGACTGACCCTGGTTTTCTTAGAGACTATCTTACAAATTTCTATAAGAATATCTTCAATAACAACAACAATGTGGATATTTCTAGTATGAGTAGCTTGTATTTTCCCTATTTGGACGAGGTTCAGAAGCTTCATCTTGATAGGCATGTTACTCCTAAGGAGGTTGAGGACGTGGTACTTAGCCTTTATGATGATAAAAGTCCTGGGCCAGATGGCTTCAACAGAAAATTCTTCAAGTAGTGTTGGACCCATGTCAAAGAGGATATTACTCGAGTTGTTCTTGACTTTTTTAGGATAGGGAGATTAATTAAAGAAGCCAACAGAACATTCATATGCCTCATTCCAAAAAGTAATGATACTGCTGATATCAGAAACTGGCATCCTATAGCTTTATGCAATGTTGTTTATAAAATCATTTCCAAAACTTTGTCTAATAGACTCCATGTGGTGTTACCTTCTATTATTAGTCCTAATCAATGTGTGTTTGTGAAGAACAGGAACATTAAAGATGCTATCCTATTGTCCAACGAGATTATCCATGATTTAAAAAAAACATGCTAGTCCTAAAATGTGCATTAAAGTAGATCTTACTAAAGCTTATTACTCAATCAAATTGGGATGCTCTTTTTGTCATCATGGAAAAGCTGAATTTCCCTTACTGTTGGGTGGTGTGGATTAAAGAAATTTTTCATACTACCTCTTATTAGGTGTTATTTAATGGAGAACCTCTTGAGATGTTCACTCCTAGTAATGGAGTGAGACAGGGAGATCTACTTGCTCCTTACTTGTTTGTGATTGTGATGCAAACATTCAGTCAATTGATGAAGAAGGTGGTTGAAGAAGGAAAAATTCAGCCTCTGAAAGATTCATCATCATTTCAGTTTCTCATTTGGTATTTGTTGTTGACCTAATGATTTTTTCTGAAGCAAATGAAAAAAATGGTGCAAACTTGAATCTTATCTTTAAGAAGTTAGAAAGTCTTACCGGTTTGAAATTGAACCCTGCTAAGAGCTCAGTCTTCCTTAGTTGTAATGCGGACAAGGAAGCTATGACTTCTATTCTTAACATTGATGAGGGTGTGTTACCTCAAAGGTATCTCAGAGTTCCCTTTTCATTAGAAAGTTGAAAAGGGATTTATGTGCTCCACTTATTGATAGGATTAAATCTAGTCTGGATGGGTGGAAATCCAATATCTTGTCTATGGCTGGTCTTTTGAAGCTGGTGCAGTCAACCATAAGTGCTATGCAGAGGTTTTGGTTTGCAATTTTTCCTCTTCCTTGCTCAATTGCAGATGATATTGAGAATCTTTATAGGAACTTTCTTTGGGGAGGTTCTGAAATGAAGAGAAATATCCATCTTGTTAAATGGAAGCATATTTCTTTACCCAAGGAGGAAGGGGGGTTGGGCATTAAATCGGCGAGATCAACTTTTAAGGCTACCTCTATTATTAATGTTTGGAATGTGGCATGCAAGAAAGATAGTCTTTGGGTTCGGTGGATTCATGATAGGTACTTGAACAAATCTACTATCTGGCAGATAGGAATCCATGGTGCTAACTCATGGCTTGTCAACCAACTCATACGTGTCAGGGACAGTATGGTACCTTACATTAAATTTTCTATTAGCAATGGTGAAGCCACTAGTCTATGGGGAGATCCTTGGCTACCTGGAAATAAATTCCTTCTGGATGTTATTGGTCCCAAAGTTGCTTTGAGCCTTGGTGTGCCTAGTGGAGCTTGTATAGATTACATCTCGAAAGATGGTCAGTGGAGTATTCCCATAAACTGAAGGAACAATCCTGTTTTGAATATGCTTAAAGAGATTAAAACTAATGCCTATGCTGAGGATAGTTTTACCTGTATGGGTTTGCATAATTTAAAGTTTGTTGATGTCTATAGTATTATAAGGGATAACTTGACTATTTCTGCTACTTTCAAGTGGATTTGGAAATTATCTACTCCAACAAATTATCAGATACACGCTTGGAAAGTTTCTCATTCTAATTTGCTAACCTCTTCATATATCATGAGAATGGGTGTTTTTGGCACCTATGTTTGTTTCCTATTCATGAAAGATATTGAAGACTCTAATCATGTCATATTTAGGTGTTCATATTCTATGGATATCTAGGCATGATGTGCTTGTTATGGCTCTATGCCTAGCTGCTGGAATGATCTCACTCAGTGGTCGAGTAAAGAATCTCACCTAGTTTCTTTGTTAGTCCTTTATACCATATGACATGAAAGAAGCTTTTGTGTTCATGAGAATAGATACACTAATACGGATAAGCTTTGGCTTCAAATTCAGAATACGATTAGGCTCTTACATACTTAGCTTTGTGCAGATAGATAAATAGTTTTCAATCTCTTTGGAAGAGTTTGTTGTTATTCCTTTAGCCCTTTATCAGCTGCTTGCTGGTCAGATAACTATTTAAAGACACTGACCCCTGTATTTTCCCCATTCTCCATTTCCCAAAAAATACAAAAAGAGGAACAAGAGCTTTTGCATAAAAAAAAGGAAGATCTCGATAACCAATTCAAATCTTGGGATCCGTAGTTATCTTGGGGACCCATTTCATCTTTGGGTGGGTCCCATTCTTTTTTTAAGGATAATAAGTAGAATAATGATCACCACTCTTACAATGTGTGCAAAGATATGGCTCTTAGAGTCAGATGACTCTCCATGGAAAATAGGAGGTCTCTTTCTCTTTTTATTACCCTTGCCCTTTCTCTTTGGGGTTCCCAGATATCCCAAACCACTTTTACCATCTTGTTTGGTAGAGTGATCTAGAACTTCCTTGAGGGACTTTTTCCCTTTTAGGAACTTTTGCAAGAAAGCTTTAAGCCTATGATTATCATCACTAAGAGTAATGATAGTAGAAGAAAGACTAGATGGATCATCTTGAGCATGAAGCATGTTGGCCTCTAAGAATAGGGTTTTAGTATGATAATAATCTCTATATACTCGCTACTCCATTACTTGGCAATAAAGGTCTAGAAGAAAGATCATTAATTTTATCAAGAAATCTAGAATTGCCAATCCTAAACAAAGTAAGCTGATTGAGATTGATTCTATTTTCATCCTTAATGTTATCATGAATAATGTTCAAAAATGCATTATGTGGTATGAGTTTGGTCAGGGTACCACATAGTGTATAAATAGAATGCGAGAGAATAAGCCTGGCATATGCGTTTTGGATTTTTTAATAAATTCTATATTTTAAACATATCTTTAATAAAAAAATATAATCATAATCATAAATTTCATACTATCTAGTATTGTAGACTAATAGCCTAAAATGTACAAATGTATCATTACATCATGGAAGAAGAAACACATATTTTCCAATCATCACGAAGAAAAATCAATCAACACAACCCTATGTTTATATATTGTACTAGAATATACAACTAACACAACACACTAACACATGCAGATCATAGAAGAATATTTATTGAATGAACACAACAAGAATAACCATAGTAACATAACACATGGCAGTTCAAGGTAGAAACAGAAAAAGAACATCAAAAACAAAATCAAAACATGAAAATGATATGAAGATCAAGTCTGTAATAAATAGAGAAGCAAAAGTCATAGGCAATATAAATTACTCCCTAGGCAACACACAAATTTGATACTTTGTAAACGAAAATAGCATATCCAATTAATATCTTCAATAGTTTCCCCTTTTATGCAAGACAAAATAAGAACTATTCCAAGTGCATTATGTTGTAATCTTAGAGAAAAATAGAAGAGAGAAAAAAAGCAAAGGAAAGAGCATAATGAAACATTGACAATTGTAAAATGTAATAATATATTTTGCACCACTCATTCAAAATAGAATTATTTTTGAGGTAGCAAAATCTCAGCATCTAATCTAAAACCACTATATAAAACAAGTTGTCATTTAATTTGGTGGATTTTATTTGAGGCTTTTTTACTTAAGTCACCAAATGAAATGGGGAGCCTAAGCGATCGCATATGAGGACCGCATGCCGCATATTCGGTCCATGACCAAAAATAAAACTGCATAATTATATGTGGAGTGGCTGAGGGTCGCATACGCATATGTGGTCGCATCAACGGCCTCATGTAGGGCATACGAGAACATTGATCACAAACATTTCTAACTTTGAATTTTGCAACAAGTTTTATCATTTTTAGTTCTAATCAAAATAAGCTCATTAAGGTGGTTTTGGTTCTCATCTTCAACACTTTCATGTTCTTAAGATAAATTTCATTCTCTACCTCAATGGAATTGTATTGCAATTCAAGGTCAAGCAATTGACCTTGGAAAGAATCTATACTATCAAGTTGAACTTTCTCATTTTGTTCAAGAAAAATAGTTTTGCCATACAAGTCATCAATGATTTTTTCCAACCTCTTCTTCTTGGATTTGCACTTAGAATAAGAAGAGATGGAAGCATTTAAGCATATCAATGATATATTCTTTATATAAATCATTTGAGCTTACCTCAATAACCTCACTTACCTCACCTATGTCTTCACTAGTAGAGGCCATGAGAGAAAGGTGGCATTCTCGCTCATTTAATCTAGAATCACTAGTAGGAAGACTCCTCCCATTCAGCATGGGATGTTTCTTTGATTCTTCTTTCCTTCTTGTCCTTCCTATTGTACTTTCCTTCCTTCTTGTAGTCCTCCTTTTTCTTGGAGATTCTCTTGTGGTAGGACTTTATTGATTTAGGGCAAATCATTCTTTTAGTGTCCCTTTTGACCACACTCATAGCACAATGGAGTAGAGGAGGAGGAGGGTTTTTATTTGAAGTGCTTCCCCTTGGATTAGTTGGCTTCATGATCACTAGGGGCTTCATCTTTACTTGAGGAGGGATTAGTGTGGAAAGAAGTTGGTGTTGAAGAACAATGGCCTCCACTTGAGCTTTGAAGGCATTTTCCTTCATCTTCTTTGACTCCTTCTCTTCAAGTTCTTCTTCTTCTTCTTGCTTGTCAAGTCTTGTCTCATAAGCTTGAAAGGTCCCAATGAACTCTTTGGTATCTATCCCACCAAGGCTTCTTATGTCTTTGATGGATGTCACCTAGAATTGCCACCTCATAGGACGAGACCTAAGGATCTTGAAGTTGATGGTGCCTTGATTCATGGGTTGTCCCAAAGAGGTAAGTCCATTGATGATGGTGTTGATCTTGATTACACCTAGGCCACTATCTTCTTCTTTCCCATATTGTAGCTCTCAAGGAGACCTTTGAGATTGTAAACCTTAGACTCCTTAACTTGCTTGGTCCCTTCATAGGTGATGCACAATTTGTTCCATATCTCATAGGTCGTGTCACACGAAGATATTTAGTTGAACTTGGAGGGATTGAGGGCTACATAAATGATGCTTATGTCCTTTGCATTCAGTTTTGCCTTATTCAGTGTAGCTTCATCCCAAGTAGATACATCTCCCATTAGCTCCTTGTAGGGAAGGATGACCTATTTCCACATGTCATAGCTCATCCCTTGAAAGTAGAACTACATCCTCCTCTTCCAATAGAGGAAGTTTGTGTTGTCAAAGATTGGAGGTGTAACAGAGAATCCACCCTCCAAGTTAGGAGAGCCTAGAAGGTTTTCGCCCATCTTCTCATCTCGTGGGCTATCTTATCAGAGAAGACCATGGGTCTGATACCACTTTTTGAATCAATGGACTCCACAGGAGGATGAATAGATCTAAAACCACTCACACCAAATTCGTTAGACCGTCAAATTACTTGAAGAGGTACAATTGCATATATTGAATTTGATGTGAAACTAAACATACATTGCAAGGATAAGAGAGATTGAATAAGATCAAGAACAGTCTATGTATAGTGGTTCCAAACTCCAAACTAGGAGAGTGCACATATACTACCTAGAGAGGTCAACCTCTAGGATTTTTCAACCATTACGCACTTATATTCCATTATAAGACATACAATAAGACTTTAATTTTGTAGGGTAAGAATATCTAGCCTTCCATTTTAATGATTAAAAGGAGCCAATAAACCTTACAAGGCCTTACATATCCTTTCAGTAAGAGTCTTCAACCTCTACAACGGCTTACCCACTTTTGCAACAACTTGGACACCTTCACCAAGGAGCTCCCCTCTTGCAACAAGTCTTCTACCTTTAAGGAATTACCAACTCTTCTCAAGGATATTCATACTTCACCTTAGAGAAGCTTTCACCAACTTTTCTCTTGAAAAAGTGATTCAGAAAAATAAGATATGAGAGCTTTACACGAGTACAATGGAGTAGCTCTCTCACACATAACCTATCTCACTCATAATGACATTTGCTTTAGTAAGCAATAGAGAGGAAGGGTCTCTAGTAGACAAAATCCACTCAACTATGACTAGGAGCATGAGAGGCAAACTTAGGATGAAGTCTAAGGGTTCCTATTTATAGTTGGGGATGTCTTCTAGCCACTACAAGCACTTGGGAATGGATGCTAGTCATTTGGGGTGTTGCAACAAATCTATTTTTGATGTTTCAACACTCCAACTGGTAGAAACACTTTTTCTGTACACTTCGTACAATACAGTTGGTGGGTTTCAATAAAGGTAACTCGACTAATTGCACTATACAACAAACTAATTTTAAGTTGTTAGTCAAGTTTATCCTAGATGAAAAATGACTGATAACTTAAAATCACTTTGTCTATGCAGGGTGTTGGTCAAGTTTAACCTGGGACAAACTCAGCCAAACATGGCAATTCCCAAAATCCATCAAGGGTGTCGATCGAGTTTATCAAAGATGAAACTCGGTCGATAAGGATCGCTATGATGAATTTTAGAAATTGTGATTAGAGAGCTTAAACATTTAATTTAAGTTCTTTTAATTTTTTCTCATCTTAGTTACAAGTCATAGCATCAATACAAATTGATTACAAAAACTATCCTGAGGGTTTTAGGGTGATTTCCAGAAAAATGCATTTGAACTGCTTTTGACTTGAACTTGATCAATCTAGGACTTGATTGAATTGATCCTCTTCATGTAACTAATACCTGAAATCAGTCTCAAATAGACATATTAGATGCATATGAGTGGAATGGTTTAAGTCATCATCAAAATATGGACAATGTATAATTGTTAGGTCAACTTGCTTTTTAAGAATTATTCCTAGCTTGAGTGTGGCCAATTTTGTAGTTTCATGGCCTCCAGGATTACATTCGGTCATTGATAGGATCCCTCCTTTAGTATTCTTGATCATCTAGGAGATATTCTCAAGTTTTTGGTTTACCATTTTGTCATGTACATGTAGTTCAGCGATCTGTGAGGTTACACCTCTTATCTGAGATTGCATCATATTTAGTAGATTGTTTTCATTAATGGCTTCTTTGATTCAGTTAGTCATTTAAATTAGCATGATTATTTGTGAAGGAAATCATATCTATTATTAATTCTTGTTGGAAGGGGAACTGATTCTCACCTTGACTTGGGCCTCTAGAGTTTTGGTTCTAATTTTTCTACTACCCTCGGAAATTGTTTCTCTTCCAATTATAGTTCATATTATGGTTAAACCCATATGGTCCATCTCCTTTGCAAAACCCAGCTAGTCTAGCAGGTGTGTTGTTTGGAATATTCAGTTGGTGGGAGTTTTAAGAAGTGTCTTTGTTCCCATTAGAGAATCTAGGATGGTCCAGTCTCTTCAAACTCACATAGGAGACATTTATGTGACATCTTCTAGGTTATCCTCCTCTATGTGGATGTTGATGCAATGGTCAATACCATGCCCTACTTCTCCTCACATTATGATATTGATTGTAGTTTTGTCTTAGTCCTTCCCCTTGTTCCCAAAATCTTTAATTTGGAAAACATTTGTGGCTATTTTCTCTATTTTGGAAGTAAGGGCCTCAAGAGCTTTGGAATCTCCAATGGTTCCCACAACGGAGATCTACCGGTTGGTCATCTTTCATGAACAAATACAACTTGTAGTATAGACATACTTAAATTGTTATCTTATAAGCTTTTAGGTGTCTACCTAGAAAATAATTGTGAGTGAAAGCATTCTGAGAAGTTCCCTCAATTGATGTCAACCCATAGTAAAATGTAGTAACTAGATATCCTTTGTCAAAATTGTAGAGTGGGCATCTAGGAGAATGCCAACTAGAGGTTGGAGAACATCCATATAGCCTCGAGAAAGCTTCGTTTGAGCTTCGTAGAGGATGTTCAATGCTCGATGGATCATTGATGATGATTCTAGTAGCTCTCAGTTTGGCATGTTGTTCCTTCATGAATAAGAAGTAGGGGGTTTGTGGTGACATCCCCCATCTTAGTTAACCTAAGTGGTGGGGCTTGAGCCACAAGGGTCATTCTAAATAGAATAGCCATTCAAGTGTAGAGTTGGCATAGTCAAACCAGACTGGAATGGTCATTCTAGGATCTCAATTCTTTTCATCTCTTTGATATGTTGTCGCAAACACAACAAATCAGAGTTTAACCCTCTAAAAGAGCATTCAACTCAATGCAAGCAACACGTCAGCTTTCTAGTAGTAAGGTATTAATCCTAAGAGACAGTAAAATCAAAGCATTGATTTGAACCAATCATAATGAATAGGGAAGTAAAATATGGTTTTTGAGAGTTTGATTATGCCAAGGCCAGAAATAAATGTAAAGAAATAAAACTATCTTAGATCAAATGATAAAAGACTCAAGGGGTTTGGGAAATCATCCCAAAGACCACATTCCTATATTAACCAATCTAACTCCTTAAATTAATAAATGAAACAAGTCGATGTTGATGTTGTGTCCCTGTGGGTACAAAGGCTAGACTTCTCTCAAACTCCCGATTTTGGCATTTGATGATCCTCCTTCAACCATCCAATATAAATCTATTAGTAGTTCAGATAAATAATATTTGATTCCCATTTCAATGTTCAAACTCATGATTCAGGTGGACTCATTCCCACAATTTATAGCAAATATGATAAATTGGTGGAAAGATAATAATCTCAATTAAGGTTCTCATCATGAGATTATGAGTTCATTCTTTGGGAGACCCAAGGTATCAATGTCTCTACAAGAATATAATCTATCTAACTAGAAAATATTGAATATGAGATCATATGTATAAAAAGGATCATAAACTCTATAGAAGCTTTTGTCCAGAGATTATTGGTTTGCTCTTATAGATACCAAAGGTCTATGTACCTCCACAAGAATATTATCATATAACCAAAGATCAAAGTGAAACAGATTGGAAAACATTCTTTCACTAAATTATGGAGTGAAATACAACTAATAAAGGAACATGCTATGGGGCTACTCCTCATGCCCCAGAATGAAAAGTACTCATATATAATAGAAAGGAATAATAATACAATATATATTTTTTGGTCTCCCAAAGAATGTTGCTCCCTTTTTTCATTTTTGTGAAAAAAGTACAAAACTACCCCCAAGAAGGAGAGGTGCTGCCAACACAGACCAAAGAAAGGAAAGGTCTTGTATAAGAAGCAAGGAAAACAAAAAGCAAAGAACTATAACAATCTATATGGCAGTTAAAGGAGGAAAGTAGTATCCTTTTTGACAATCTTCCATATCTGCTCAGCATGACAATCCACTCCCATGAAAACCCTTTGGTTTCTCTAACTCTAGATAGTGTATACCACCAGATGAGAGCAAATCCTACTCCTCTTATCTGTGTACTACATGAAATTAGAAATAGAAATAGTGATAACCTTGATAAATTCTTCAGCCAAAGCAGCGGCCCAAATACCTTTAGAAAATACACACCTAAATAGGATATGATTCAAGTCCTCAAAACAGTCCATGTAGAGCTCACACCTGGAGTTGAAAGTGAAGCCTCTTTTCTTCAGATGATTGTGAGTAAGCAATTTATCAAGCATGACTCTCCACATGAGAAATCTGCATCTCACTGGCGATTTGGACTTCTAGACCCAGTTGGACTAGGAAACACGAGGACTTTCCTCCCGCAATAATTTCTACAAGTCTCCCAGCTTACGAGATTCTTTGCCATCAAGGAAAATATTGCCACTAATTTCAGAAGAAGGTTGAAAATACGACTTGATGACATCAATGATCCTTGAAAAAATCCTATATTTCTAATCAATCCATGCACCATCCTTCAACAAGAAGCTCATCTTAGCTAGCTTACCTTTACCAAGCTTCAATATGTCCTTATGGTCAAGAACACTATCAAGAAACTTCCCATTGGGCAACTAAGGCTCTCTCCAAATAAGAGTATTCGAATCCGGATTAACAAAAATCCTATCAATGATAAGGCTTCTAGCCCTTAGAATATAGATCCATGTCCAAGAAGAACTAGAAGTACTGTTACACTTCCAAGTGGAATCTCCTTTGAGATATCTAGATTGAATCCAACGCACCCAGAGGGATTCCTTCCTCATGGCAATATTCCATAAATTCTTGACAATGCAGGATTTAACCATGCCTGAAGAGATCTTGATGCCTAAACCACCTTTAGATTTAGGTTTACACACATTACTCCATGCAACTGCATGAGTAACCTTCTCACCTAAGACACCACTCCACAAGAAATTCTGACACAACTGATCAATTTCATCATTGACTACAGAAGGAAGGGGAAAGGAGGAAGCCCAGTAAATATGGAAAGCAGACAAAGTGGAGGTAATTAACTCTAATCTCCCTGCATAAGAAAGGTGGACTGATTCCCAGCCATCCAGTCTATGCTTGATTTTATCAACAATAGGAGAGCATAAAGATCTTGTGAGTCTGCCTTTAAAGAGAGGAAGCCCAAGATTTTTCAAAGGTAGCTTACCAATTTTAATATTCAAGTCAGAATCCTTCACAATATTGTCGGAAACTTCATTATAGATTACAACACTTTTATCCAAACTGATGCTCATGCCTGAAATCTTACTAAAAGTATGGATCACCATCTTAACCCCATCAATAGAATTCAGATCAACCTTAGAGAAAAGAACCACATCATCAGCAAAAATGGTGTGCGAGACAGCAAAATCATGAGAACCATTAATGGGCCTAAAGATATTCTGAGAAACATAGGACTTAATGATACTAGTAAATCCCTCCATGGTAATGATAAACATGTATGGGGAAGGGGGTCCCCTTGACTAATACCCCTGCCAGGTTTAAAGGAAGAACCAGGGACACCATTGATAAGAACCTGCATACTAGTAGACCCAAGAAGAACTTCAATCCATTGAATAAAACACAAAGGAAAATTCATGTTCCAAAGCATCAACTTTATAAAATTCCAATTAATAGAATCATAGGCCTTCATAATGTTCATCTTAACACATATCTTTGGTTTGGAGCTCTTGTGAATATTATTGATCAATTCATTAACTAGCAGGATAGAATCACTAATAGATCTTCCTTTGATAAAAGCACTCTGCTCGGGACTAATGATGGAAAGAAGGATCCTTTGTAACCTGTTTGCAACACTTTAGAAATAATTTTGAACAAAAAGTTACAAAGGGAAATGGGCCTCCAGACCTTGATAGAAGTAGGATTACTAGTTTTGGGGATGAGAGTAATAAATGTCTTGTTGACTTCATTTAAAATCTTGCCACTAGAAAAGAAGTTCATAATAGCCGTATAAACATCCTTACCAATAATGTGCCAACATGATTTAAAGAAGTGAAAATTATACCCATCTGGCCCACGGGATTTATCTCCATTTTAATACCAAATAACATTATCAATTTCTTCCTGAGTAACAAGACCGCAAATGGTATCAAAATTTTCTCTAGACAGCTTAGGAAGAATCCCACTCACTAGAGGAGAAAGGATCTTTAGAGAACAAGGTTTGAAAATAATCAGTAATATGTCTCTCAATGGCTTCATCATCCAAGCACATAGTGCCATCAATCAAGATACTCCTAATAGTGTTCCTTTGTCACTGAGTCTTAAGAGAAGCATGAAAAAACTTAGATTTTTTATCACCCAAGTTCAACCACTGAACTCTAGACTTTTTTCTTAAAAAAGATTCCTCCACATTATACGCTTATATGGCAGCCCTTCTTTTTTCTACAACAGTCGATTGAATCACACTGTTAGTTGGATGTCTACCAACTTCAAGTTGGGCAATGCATACCTCACTTTCTTTCACTATTCTATTATCGATAATGTTGCCAACTTCCTTTTTATTCCAGTCACAAAGAATTCTCTAGAGGTTCCAAATCTTTTCACAAACCTGAAACATGGGACTACCTGAAACTTCAACCCTCCAGGCTTCTTTAACAAGACTCAAAAAATCCGGCCGATCAGTCCAAGCATTGATAAACTTAAAGGGAGTCTCCTTTTTAAAAACACCCTCCTCCAAATGAATAGAAAGAATTTTGTGGTCACTATGAATGGAAGCAGAGATAATACCCCATAGCCGAGGAAACTTATCGTTAAACTCCAGATTATACAAGCCCATGCCAATCTTTGACATGACAAGGTTGACACCTTATTGCTTGTTGTCCCAAGTAAAATTGGAACCCGAAAAGGAAATTTTAGAAAGTCTAGATTCATTCACAAAATCATTGAACTAAGTCATGGATCTATAAGAAGGTTCGACACATCCAAACCTATCAGTAGAGAAGCAAACACAGTTAAAATCTCTAGCAACCAACCATGGAGAATTGCCAACCATATCTTGAATACTCAACAGCTTAGGCCAAAGCAAAGATATTTTAGAATCTGGATTATGTGCATACACAGTAGTGAGAAAAAAAGACAAATCATCAATAGAAACACAACAATGTATGAACTTATCATCATAAGACACATGAATGATGTTCATAGTATCACTTGACCAAATAATCACAACTCTACCTAAAGGATGCTCATCATGGTTGGAAATCCAACTTGCAGAAGGCAAACATCTATTAATGGCTTTGGCCATATTCTTCCTTCTAATTTTCATTTCATACAGACACACTACAGATGAAGCATTTCTAGAAACCACCTCCCTCACTGCAGCCTGGTGCCCTGGTTTATTCAAGCCATGGGCGTTCCAGGATAGAATGGAACATGGATTAACCAATGGGGGGAACCAAGGGCCTAGACTCTCCCGCATCATCTAGATGTATAGAGCTCTCCCCCTCCTAGAAACCAGTGCTATCGAATCTAGATAGAGGGGAACAATTTTAATGGACACAGGAATATTCCAAGGAGTGCACTTAGGAGCCACCCTAGGTGGGGATCTAGATTTCTTCCTCTTTCTCTACCAAATAACTTCAGGGGATGGTATAGGAGTGAATGAAGTAACAACAGCTAGAGTTTCGACTCCACCAAATTTCAAAGAGCCATTCACCTCAGAATGAGTCCTTCCAGCCAACTCATTAGTGCGAGCAGGTGCATCATCAACCTCTTCAACAACATCAATAAAGATTTCACTCTCTTCATCAACATTTTTTATCTTCGGAATCCAGATCCTACATCCCATAGTTCAAGCGGGAGTTTGTGAATTTTTAACCATATGGGGATCTCTGTGAGTTTCATTTTATCTAATGGCTCACCCCGTTCCCACTTCTTGATGATGAGAGGTTTCCCTACCACAAACCAAGGCCCTCCATCCACAGCTGCAACAAGATCCTCATCCTTTTTGAACAGATTGATGAAGAAACCACGTCCCCTAGATCTCACTTCTATCTCTCCTTTGGCACTCAAGATCTGGGACAAATGTCTAGCAAGTGTCGGCCAGTGAGGTTTCAACCCAATCACATAGCCTGTTGTTGTTCTATTCCACCTTCCTAGATTCCTTTATGTGATTACCTTCAAGTATATTAGCTTCCCATCCTCTAATCAAAACTCTTCCTTTCTCAATTTGATAGGGAAAACTCTCTCCTTCTTAAACAAGTCAGACAATTGCTTAGGTTGTTCCGCAATGGAAACACACCCTGCAACTTTGAAATGTGCATTTGGCCTAGCTGGATTACGAGCAGGATTTGCATCCTCAGGATCTGGAGGGTCCGGCGGCACTGTTGCCTCAGCAATCACCCCCTCACTTGCCCCCACAATTTCCCCCTGCAGATGACATGCACTCATAATACAATATAGATAATGAGATGCCTTTGTCTTTGGAGCCTCCCCTTTTATAGGGGAAAGGAAGGGGAGAAAACCCTAAAATGGAGGCTTCTAGAGATGATAATCGCTGGATGTGGACCACTGACCAGTCAGCTGAGAATCTAGTTGGTCGATTAGCATTGATTCGGTGCAAAGTCAAATCATTCAATAAAGGCTCTCTTGTTTTAGTTTTGATTGATTTTATATGTCGGGTCAAACAGTTGGGAATCTAGTCGATTGACTTGATTAATGTGTTGCTTCAGCACGAAGAAAAGACAATCCAAATTGGATTATAGTAATGACCTTCCAATTTTGATGAAGAGTTGATCAACCAGTGAAAAATTGAGTCAAATGATTGGATTAGCACATCTCTTAAACACAGAAGAAGTAATGAGCTTCTCCAAGTTCATGTTTGACTGGTCTTCACTGGTGAGTCGATCAAATGAGGAAGTGAGTCAATCAACAAGAATTTTGGGGAGCTAATATTTGAAGCTATTAAGTAGTTTGATTGGATGAGTGAGTCGATCGACTGAAAGGTTGAGGATGGAATTTGAAGACACTAATTATTGGATCTTTTGAGCTTTGGAGTGGTTTAGATATTTTTCTTCAAAAATCCATGTAAATCAAGTAAAATCTCCAATTAAGGGAAGAGAAACTAAAATAAGATAATTTATGCTAAAGTTATTAAATAATAAAAAATGTTAGTTAATAACGATGTAAAGGATGCAAATAAAAGGGATGAATTTGCACTCTTCAAAATACCCTAGACTTAAATTTTTCTCATCCTGAGCAACATTGAATCCTAAACATTACCACATAATACTTTTATCCCATCATCCTCACTCGCATAACACCACCTAAGTCCTTCCACTTTATATGGCCAAGTGAACCTGCCTTCTTAGATTCACTAGAAAACATTCTTATACTTCCTACTTTGACATTATTTCACAACTTGGTTCCATTTTAAAACCCACAAGAAAATAGATTTCATATTCCCTTTTTATTTGGTACTTCAACATATTCTAATGAGTCATTGCACAAGAACAAGACTTATTTGATTGGTTGGGTTTATATATTTTTCCCCAAGGTATAAAAGTGAGTGAACGGAGGTATGGAAGAAGACCAATCTCTCCTCTATTTGACTTGAGATATTTTTACTTGTTTATTGCAATTACATTGATTGCATTTTTCTTGTGTCCTTTTTAGCATCTTTTGTTGTGGTACAACCCAATTAATTGTGAGGGGTACAAAATAAGTAAAAGAGTGGGAAGGGGCCAACCCAAACTTAGGGACTGTCACTTTGGATTTTTATTTTTATTTTGGTGGATGAAGAGGTAATAAGGTGATGAAAGAAGTGTAAGAAAAGATGTTACCTGTGCAACTCATTTTTTCAAATTTAAGTGCATTGGGAGTATCATACATTTTTTCTTTCTGAGTTATGCAAAATCAAAAAAAATTTCAAGTCATTACATAATTCTACGTACATAAGTATTGAATTTGGATCATGTCAGTCCTCTTATACTTGTCATCTTTTCCAAGGAATGGTGTTAATTAAGGTCTTAGGTGATAGGATGACTTTTGGCAATGGCAGGTTAAGGCTTTGTTACTCAGGAAGTTGCATCATATAAGGGGTCTATTGAAAAATCATGCATATCATAAAGGTCAAGTAGATAAATACTTGGATAACTAGGTAAAGGACAATTTATAAAGCTGAAAAATTAAAATTTTCTAAAAAAATAAAACAAATTAACTATATAACATAAATAAATAATGTAAAAATGGAAGATAGATTGGGTGGATTAGG
Organism: Alisma plantago-aquatica; assembly: GCA_963693085.1. NCBI lineage: Eukaryota > Viridiplantae > Streptophyta > Magnoliopsida > Alismatales > Alismataceae > Alisma > Alisma plantago-aquatica. Next base: position 601,446,229 of record OY856411.1, read on the forward strand.
CAAGCACCACCCACCTTCACCCCAAACTTTAAATTTTTCTCGTCCCAAGAAAAATATAAACCCAAAGTGGAGAGGAAAAAATCATTGTGTTGCCTCCCAACAAGCGCCATGTTAACATAGAAGGCCCGATGTTAGTGTCATCCACCATGGGGGAGCATGTGTACGAGCTTGAGTGGGGGAATTGTATTGTTCGGGTTGGTTTCCTTAGAGTCATTCCTTCATCTTTTCTTAAATGCCTATTTCTTGTAACCACTTCTAGATTGTTCATTGCACATATTTATACCAAGAAACATAATTAGAATCAGAGTTGATATGTTCCCATGATTTGATGTATGACATAACATAGTTATAAGGGATCCTGGGTGAATGATAAATAAAAAAATTATGATAAGGTGCAGAGTTAAGGCTCAATTTTAGATTCCTAGTCATCCTATCACACTAGTTATCGGTGATTAAGGTAGGGGGGATGATATTCCCTAAAGTTCAGTAGTTCCTCTTGAGTTAAAAATGGGATTTTTAACTCATAAGGCACCTGGTGGGCATCATAGATTGAGGTTTGGGGAGGAGAGGGGGAAAAGAAAGTGGGAAGAAATTCAGGTGTAGCTTGTGGGAAAGTAATAGATTATGGGTGGGAGAGCTCTTGAGTAATGGGACTAGACACTATAAGAGAGGATGGGGGAAAGTGGTATATATGTCATCTTGGGGATGGCTGGTGCACTTTAAATCTTATTTTTAGAATAGTTTTCCTCCAAAGATATTCACAACTCAGTCACGAATGCGGTTTATGGGGTGAGGAACCATTGTTGCATCTGATTGAACTAATCAATGCAGTGAAGGAAGTAGACTTCTTCTTCTTTGGTGTACTTTGTGCATCCTCTTGAGGCATGGAAATGAAAAGATTCATTTCCCACTTGTAGGATGAGAAGTCTTGCCTCAGACCTTGATTTGTGCCCTAGTAGTGGTGAGGAATGTCCTACTGAAAATAAGTATGTATTAGCAGTCTTCCTTTATATCTAGCACCACAAAGTCACATGGGATGTAGATTTTTTCAACTTTCACTTGCACATCATCAATAATACTAAGCATCTTGGTAATAGAGGAATTTGTAAGTTGGATGTTCATATGGGTAGGTCATGCATCAATGAGGGTGAGTCCCCTACACAGGATTAGAGGTATGATGGAGAAGGTTGCTCCAAGATCAGCTGATCATGTTTGGCTGGTAAAATCCCTGACAGAGCATGTGATCCCAAAGCATCATGAATCCTTTCTTTTGTGCATAATTTTACTATAAATTATATTCAATATTGTCCTTCCCAATTTCATCATCTTAGACTCTTTGGTTATGTACATGCATTCCTATAGGAGTTTGAAGAATTTAGTCCATTTGGGCATTTCTGCCATGGCATCAAATAGTGGAAGCTTGACATATAACTTTTTCATAGTTTCTTTAAACTTATTTAATCTAGAGTCCAATTGGGTTTTCTTTAGTTGTTCTAGAAATCTTCTTATATGGTGGATGATTTTGGCTGAGATGTGATGACTACTTCATCTTCATGTCCCTGGTTAGAAATTATGGGATGTAGATTTATAGTTATTAGAACCATCTAGGATTCAATGGATTTTTATAAGCTTGTCATTTGTTAAACATCGTCCGTTGATTTTCCACCATATCCTAAAGACTTCTTTCTATGTTAGAAATTCTATCATGATCAAAAGACAGAGGGGCTTGGTAGGGGTTCTAGAAATGTTGCCCCCAAAAATTCCCTTGATTTCTATAGTTTTGCTGGTAGTTGTAATGGAAGATAGGATGATTTAATTCCTGGTGTGAATTTTAGGGGCTAGGTGAACTATGGATAGCGTTTACATCTTCAAGTATTTGCTGGGGTGTTCTTCTTATTTCGTATGCATTGAAAGAGGATTTGACTTGATCTTGTTTCAAGGTGAGAATTTTAAACTCTCTACAATAGACTTGAGCTCAGAGCTATCTTTAGCTTTATCTACCTTGAGGACTCCACCCTAGTGGGATCTGGCTAGGGTTTTAGTGCTTCTTTGGATAACCCCCAAGCACTATTGAGGTTTTGGAACATAAAGTTCCCTCTTGTCCAAGTATCTAGGAAGTCTTTGGTATTGTTGTCATCACCTCGATAGAAGATCTCAATCAAATTGGTCCTTACGGATTTTTTTGTGTGGACAACAATGAAGGGGCTCCTTGAATCTCTCCCAAGCTTCAGTCAAAGTCTCACTCATAACCATGGTGAATCTACTTATTTTCCCCTTGATGTGATAATTTAGGGATGGGATTAGTATTTTTCAAGGAACTTGTCCAGGAGGGCCTCCCAATTGGTGATGGGGTTTACTTTTAAAGAATTATACCAAACAGTGGCTTGGTCGGTGAGAGATTACTTAAATATACGTAGTCTAAAGGAATCATCAATAATGCCTGATATTTTTTGTAAGGCTCACAAGTTGATGAATCATAAGAGGTAGTCTTATCTATTCTCACCCATTATTCCCAAAAATGGATAGCTTTGAAAAATATGGATCCATTTCATACAGATTTGAAGTTTAGAGCGATGATTTAAGATGGCACAACAAGGTGCTTCTGACAACACACTTGGATACTATTAAATCCTTGAGTTGTTTATGTCGCTCGACTTCTCACTGAGTGAAAATTTGGGCTTCTATGTCAGAAATAACGACAGCTCTATTTATGTCTAAAAGGGCCTCTCTCTATGTGGACATGCCTACTTCCACTAGTTGATAAACTTCCTATAGATCCATCCCATTTATAAAAAATAGAGTTGAAGGAAACATCAAACAAACAAGTTATGGAACAAGACTAAAATTGTAGAGGAATTGCAATAATAATCTATGAATTAGAAACAACTCCAAAAATTAAATAAAAACTTTAAATTACAAATACAATAGAAAGAAGAAATATAAAAATAATTGGGGTTCAAAAAACAAATCTAATTGTCCTTGTCAACGAGGACAAAATTTGATGTGTCATCGCGAACACAACAAATTTACTAGGAGAATTCCCATTGTTTGACCTTCTAAAAAGGCAATCAACTTGATGCAAGTAATAAGTCAACTTTCTAGTAGTAAGGTATTGATCCCAAGAGATGGAAAAATTGAAGAGTCAATCGAACCAATCATGATGAATAGGAAAGTAAAATCTAATTGTTGACAGTGGTTTATTCTGAGAATAGAAGTAAATGTGCAGAAATACAACTAGTTAAGATCAAATGATGAAAGATAGAGGGAGTTTAGGGGATCACCACCAAAGACCATGCTCCTATATTTGAATGAATATATTAGGACTATGTACATGTTATGTCCCTATGGGAGCACAAATCTCACAAAGGTCAGACTTCTTTCAAACCTAGGGTCTCAGTGTTTGAGGATCCTCATCCAACCATCCAACATAAATCTATCATTGGATCCAGTCAAGAATATGTGATTTCCATTTTGATGTTCAAACTCATGGTTCAGGTGGTCTCTTTACCACATGTTATAACAAACAAATAAACTAGGTAGAAAGAACATAATCTCGATCAGGGGTCTTGTCACAAGATTATGAGTTTGTTCTTATGGAGACCCAAGGGCGCCCCTACAAGAATATAATCTATCTAACCAGAAAACAAGTGTGTTATCAGATGGATAAAAAGGATCATAAACTCTATTGAAGGTTTTATCAAGATATTATGCATTCATTCTTGTGGAGACATGAGGTCGTGGAGCCTCAATAAAAATATAATCGTGCAACCAACTATCAAAGAGAAGCAGATTGGAAAACATTCTTTCACTAAAATACGGATCCAAATACATCTAATGTAAAGAATGGTCTATGATGATACTCCCCATGCCCGGAAGGGAAACTACTTAGACATAATAGAAGGGAAACAAGAATACAATATAAAAAACTAGATTCCTTTGTCTTCAAAGTCTCCCCTCCTTTTATAAGGGAAGGAGGGGGAGAAAACCCTAAAATGGAGGATTTTGGGGGCAGTGGCCCCTAGATGTGAACCATCGGTTGATCTAATGGGAATATGGTCATTCAAAAGGCATTGGTTAGATGTGAAGTCAAGTAAGTCAATAAAGGGTTTCTAGTTTCATCTTTGATTGAGTTTTGTAATCGAGTCAATTGGTTCAAAATCTAGTCAATTGACTGGATTAATCTTTTACTTCAGCAAAAAGAAAAGGCGGTCCAACTTTGACTATAGTAATGGCCTTCCTATTTTGATTGTGAGTTGGTTGACTGGAGAAGGTGAGTTGATTGACGAGATTGATGCATTCCCTTTAACTTGTCTGAAGTAATGAGTTTTCTCAAATCCACTTTGACTAGTCTTCACTGGTGAGTTGATCAACTAGGGAAGTGAGCCGATTGACTGGAATTTTATGGAGCCACGGTCTAAATTTAGTAAGTTGACTAACTGGGTGAGTGACTTGGTCAACTGAGCGGCTGAAGATGGAATTTGAAACCTATGATTCTTGGGTCTTTTGGGCCTTGGAGTGTTTTGGATTTTTCACAAAGCCCGATGTCAATCGAGTAAAAAATTCAAGGAAAGCAAGAGAAGATAAACTAAGATAATTTATGCTAAAGCTGTAAAATAATCAACAAAATGTTATTAAATAAAGATGTAATATATGTAAATAAAAGGGATGAATTTGTATTCATCAAATTACCTTGAACTTAAATGTTGTTTTTCCTCGAGTAACATTCAATCCAAAATATTTGCGCATAATACTTTCGTCTCATCATCCTCACTCACATAATGCCACTTCAGTCCTTCCACATTATATTACCAAGCAACCCTAACTTTATGGATTCATAGAAAACAATTTATATTCGCTACTTTGAGATTATTTCACCACTTGGTTTTATTTCAAAACCCACAACAAAACAAGTTTCATGTTCCCCTTATATTTGGTAATCCCACATATTCTAACAAGTCATTTCACAAGAACATGACTTATGTGATTGGTTGGGGTTATGTAGATTTCCCCTATAAAATAGAGTGAAGGAAGGTACGTAAGAAGAATGATCTATTCTCTATTTGACTTGAGATATTTTAATTTGTTTAATGCAATTACATCGATTGCAATTTTTGTTGTATGCTCATTGGCAATTTTTTATGGTACACCCTAATCAACTTTGAGGGGGTATTGAAGAAGCAGAATAGGGGGAAGGTGCCACCCCAAACTTAGAGTTTGGAACTTTGGTTTTTATTTTTATTTTTTAGTATGGAGAGGCAAGAAGGTGATGGAAGAATTGTAGAAAAGGTTGTTACTTGTGATGTATATAATTTAAGCGGATTGGGAGTACCATACATTGGTTCAATTATTTTTTAGTTATGAAAAATTCGGAAATTTTCAAGTCCTTACATTAATCTAGGGAGAGAAGTATTGAATTTGAATCCTATTGTTCCTGTTAGGCTTGCCATCTTTTCCAAAGAATGGTGTTAATTAAGTACCTAGGTTATAGCATGATTTCTATCAATGGCAAGTTTTGAGATTTTTTTACTAAGGGAAATTTAATCATACAAGGGGGTATATTGATAAAACATGCATATCATCAAGGCCAACTAGATAAACACCTAGCTGACTAAATAAAGGCCAATTTACAAAATGGAAAAGACTAAATTGTTTGAAAAAGATTGAACTACATAAAAAAATAAACAATGATAACATGGAAGATTTAGTGGGTGGATTAGGCATGTACCACCCACCTTGACCAAAAACTTAAAATTTTGCTTATCTCGAGCAAAAATAAAATACAAAGTGGAGGAACAAAAATCGATGGGTTGCCTTCGAACAAGTGCCATGTTTAACATCTAAGGCCCAACGCCGATGCCATCCACTGTGAATGAGTAGGTGTAGGAACTTGATAGAAGAATAGTATTGGTCTAGCTACTTTCCTTAGAGCCACTCCTTCATCTTTGCTTGGATGCCTATTTCTTGGAACCTATCCTAGATGGCTCAGTGCACATCTATATACCAAGGAAAACAAATAGAATCAGAGTGGATAGGTTCCCATGGTTTGATGTATAATGAAGGATTGTTATATGTAATATTGGGTCCATGATCAATGATATAATTATGAGAAGGTGCAAAATTGATGTCCAATTGCAAGTGCATGGTCATTCTACCATACTAGTCACTGGTGATTATGGAAGGGGTATTATATTCATTGATGTTCAGTAGTTCTTCTTGAGTTACAAATGGGATTATCAACCCATTAGGGACATGGTGGGTATCATAGACAAGTTATTGGGGAGGAGAGGGGGGAAAAGTGGGGATCAACTGTGTGCAGCTTGTGGGGAAGATATTTATTTTGGGTAGGAGACCTATTTAGTAATGGGACTAGGCACTACAAGAGTGGGGATGGGGAAAAGAGGTGTCTGTGATAGCATGGGGTTGTCTGGTGCACTTTCAATCTTCTTTTCAACGTAGTTGTCCGCCACAGATAGGACACATGGGGAAAGGAATTATTGTTGCATTTGATTGAATTGATCAATGTAGTCGAGGAAGTAAACTTCTTTTTCTCTAGTGTACTTTTTCCATCCTCATAAGGATTTCCCACTCCTAGTGTGAAAATTCCTACCTTGCAATCAATTAGTGTCCTTGCATTGATGAGGAATGGCCTGCCAAAGATAAGTGGGTATCGGGGGTCATCATTCATATCTAACACCACAACATCACACAAGATGTAGAATTTTATGACTTTAACTAGCACATCATCAATAATACCAATCGGCTTGGTAATATAGGAATGTACAAGTTTGATGTTCATCTGAGTACATCTTGCATCAATGAGATTGAGCCTACACAAGATTGAGGTATGATGGAGATGTTTGGTCCAAGATTGGCCAACCGTATTTGGCTGGTAGAATTGTTGGCAGATCATGTAATTCAAAAGGATCATAGATCCTTGCGTTTGTGTGGAACTTTACTCTGGGTGATGTTTGATGTTGTCCTTGCCAATTTCATTGTATCAGACTCTTCAGTTTTTTACTTGTTATTCAACAGGACTTTGAAGAATTTAGTCGATTCAGGCATTTCTACCAGGGCATCAAACAGTGGGATGTTGACATATAACTTCTTCAAAGTTTGTTTGAACTTATTGAATATGGATTCTGATTGGCTTTTTTTTCATCCTAGAAAAGGCACATATGGCTTATATATGGAATTTTCTTCTTGTAGTGTGGATGATTTTGGCTAAGATGTGATGAATCATCTTCATTCCCCTGGTCAGAAATTATGGAGGAAGGATTCACCTTTTCTAGGGTGGTAAGGATTGATCAAGTAGTCAAAGCCTTAAGTTGTTCTACATGATTGGGGTTTGTTTGAGTTGTCTGATGAGGGCTCCTGGGGGTGGATGCAGAGTTGCAGTTAATAGAGGCAGTTGGGAGTCGATGGATATTTGCTGAGCCATTTAGTTGTTGAACATCATCTAATGATTGGTCACCATAGCCTAAAGACTTCTTTCTATGGAAGAAATTCTATCATCATAAGGAGGAAGAGGGACTTGGTGGGGGTTCTGGAACTACTACCCCCAATATTTCCCTTGATTTTTGTAGTTTTGTTGGTAGTTTAATTGGAAGTGTGGATGACTTCTAGCATGGTGTGGATTGTAGGCTTGGCCAGGTGAATTGTGGATATTGTGTACATCTTCAAATTGTTTTTGAGGTGGTGCTTGTCTTCATATGCATTAAAATAGAATTCTAGCAGGTCTTGTTTCAAGACGAGCATTTTAGGCTCTTTGTAATATCCTTATTCTCAGAGCTATTTTCACCTTTATCTACCTTTAGGACTCCACCTTGGTTGGATTGTTCCTAGGTTTTGGTGCTTCTTTGGACAAGCCCCTAAGAACTATCGAGTTTTTGGATCAAAAAGTTGTTGGTATGCATGCCCAGAGATGTAGTCATATCAAGATGGTGATGGCATATTACATAAGGGGTTTGATTAATAATAATAAATGTAAGCTTCCAATTCATTCTGTTTCACTCGATTATGAGATAATGAGGAAACATGATGAATGTCTAGAGAATGACCATTACTCAATGATGTATGTTTTCAAGTATGTGACTTGAACAATGACATGATACAGATGTTAAGAGTATGTACATTCTTATTATGTCCCTGGTCAGTTGTTAATGTAGAAGGCATACACACAACAGTAAGACTATAGACTAGAACGTGTGTTGAAATTCTGATCGGCTTTCTTTGTTTTCTTTCATAGACTGGAATGTGTGTTGGTTGATGATAGAATCTCATCAGTCATGATATGGGATATCAAACCAAGCTCATAGATACTTGTTCGAGAATAAAGTATCAAATAGACCCACCTTGATAATGACACATGGAAACCATAAATGGTGGTCATAGTCATCTCTCATAGTGAAGGTGGTGATTGGGGTTCTTGTTGGATCAAGGGCTCTAGAGGGGGGTGAATAGAGATTCACAAATCTCACAAAACATAATAGACCTTCAAATTATTTCATTTGTAAAATCTAAAGCTTGAAACCAATTTGAAGTCCTATCTAGCAAACATAGCAAGGATAAGAGACAAAGAAGACAAGCACTTGGACAAGGCGGTTAGAGTGGTTCCTCATCCAAACTAGGAGCAAGTCAGTTCACTACCTAGAAGGGGGTTAATATCTAGGACTTTGCAATCTGAGTACTCTTATATTCCATTATAAGATTACAAGTTAACCACATACATCCAAGGAATTATACACCAAGCAAGAGTCTTCAACCTACCAAAGGACTTACCCACTTGCTAGAAGTCTTCTTCCATCACCATGGACTTACCCACTTCTTAAACAAGTCTTTTTCCTTGAGGAATTATCCACCCTTCTTGAATATTCCGCCTTGGCTATATCCTTCACTTGGAGATCTTCATCATCAAGCTGTCTTCAACCTTGAAGAATAGCAGCTCCTTCTCCTTCACTCAGAGAAGATCTTCAAAACTTTCATCTATGATGAAAGGGGGTTGGGAAGATGGAGGTGGAGAGCTTTACATAGATACACAAGGTAGCTCTCTTACATGGGAACCTATCTCACTCATATCCATGAAATGAAGTCTAAGCAAGAGAGAGAAAGGGGCTCAAAGGAGGATAGGGTAGGACTAAGCATAGCAATAAAGAGAAAACATGGGATGAAGCCCAAGGGGTCCTATTTATAATTGGGGGTGGTCCTTTTATAGTGGGATCACTTAGAGATGAAAAATAGTCATTTTACAACTTGCAACATACCTATTTTGGATCCCAACCACTCTCCAACGATTTGATTCACTTTTTCTGCATTTCCAGTATAGTGCGATTGGTCGTGTTTCAATAAAGTTAACTTGACCGATCCACAACCCGACAAAGCAGATATTTGAATGTTTAGTCGAGTTGTCTGAAGAAAACTCAATCGACACTCAAAAATCTGATTTGGCTGAATAGTCAATCGATCAGGTTCTGTGAAGTGTAAACTTGACAGATCCACTCAGATTCCAAAATCCATACTAGATCAGTCAAGTTTATAACACGACCGACCAACATCCTGTAAATCATTTTACGAAATAAAATTTGAGTGATCAAAAATGTGGTTTTTTGTGTCCCTTACAACTTTCTCATCTTAGTTACAAATCATAACATATATACAAGTGATTCCAAAATTGTTCTAAGGTCATTTGGGCCATTTTACCAAATTGTGCCTTTGCATAGCTTTTGGCTTGAACTAGGTGAAGTTGAGACTTGATTGAATTTATTCTTTTTTTATACCTAATGCCTGAAATCAATCTTAGATAGATACATATGAATGGAATGGTTAAGTCATTATCAAAATATGGACAATTTTTGACACATAGGTCAACATTATCCCCCTTTTTGACAATGACAAACCATTCCCCAACATATTGAAAAGAGTATGAAAGTTATAACTTTTCCTTCTGAATTGCATAGGGATGCATGTTTGAACAATTTTAATTGCTCCCCCTCAATTCATGCTCACCTATACCTGCATGGTTAGTCTAGCAACAACAACCATAACACATATGTATACTATATGATTCTTAAACAAGTCATGTTATATTTTAGTTAATTTGACAAGAAAAGTAACATATAAGCAATAGAAACAATATGTTTGAGCTATTTCTCCCCCTTTGTCATCTAAAAAAGGTAGGGGGTAGAAGAGCTCCAAAAGCATAGGTCTTCTCCACAAGCAACCATCATAGCAAGCTCCAAACAGACAAAGATGGAGAGAGAAACCACAAACCAATAGTCATAATAAAAATATGGTGAAAACATACGACAACTCATAAGATATGATCAATCAATGAGTCAATGTACATAGATTTAGATTACAACATGCCAGATGTCCTCTCAGATGTGAACTAAACAAAACAAAAAGTAGAAGATCAAAATAGTAGAGCTCAGATAATGTGCCCAATGTCTTAGTACAAAATAGCCCATACAGATATATATAATAAGCATACATGACCAAAAACTAAAACATCAGACATATAAGCTATCTATGTCAAATGGGTCATATTTAACCTCTGGCTGATAGTACTCATCATTGTCTGAAGGAGAAGCAGTGACTACAACAGTGGCCCCATCTCCATAAGCTCCAGCAAAGTCGTCTGAAGCATTAGAGCCATCAACAGAACCATCTTTGGAGATGTCATCCTCAGTAGCCTCCTCATCGTCAGCATCCTCGTCATCCTGGTCGGGCATGTCCTCATCAGTAGAAGGACCAAAACAACAACTAGGTGACCTGGCATTCTGCTCAACCCATGACATGCTAAGAGAGTGTAACTCATTGGCCCGAAGGAATGAGGGAGCAGAAGTGTCGATGCTGGAGAGAAGGGTAGATAAGGGTCCAGCAAATAGTGGTAACACCTGGGAAGAAGATCCACCGGTACTAGAGGTAGTAGTGGAAGCAGCATGAGATGGAGCTGGGTAGAAGTGATTGTATGCATAAGAGGCATAGTCACCACCAGGGTAGGGCTGGTAGGAGGGGTAGGGATGGCTGCAGGAAGGGTTTATGCTGGTCATGATCTGGGATAGGTCCTAGTGGTGATGTTCCTACACCTGAAGGTTGTACACCTGTTGATGCATCATGTAGCTCATGAGCATTTCATTTGATACATTGAACGAGGCACGGCTAGGCTGGGAAGGTCCAGTGGGTGGAGGAGGTTCTTAGGTAGAGGTAGAGGTGGAGGCTCCAGGAGTGGTGGAGGTCTGGGTAGGAACACTCCTTCAAAGTGTGGTCTCATTGATGTAAACTCCATTCCTCATAGGCTTGTAGTGAAAGTCCTAGAAAAGAGATTTTTCCAGTGGCATGCTGAAACATACCACATATCAAGGAAGGGTAGGGAGGGTGGGTGCCTCGAGTGTTCATACCGGATTCGAAACAAGTCATATGAAGTAGAATATATCTAGACCATTTGACTCTGATATTCTTCAGTAGGAAAAACATAATCACCGAAGTGTTTTCTACAATATCTATTTGATTCTTCTTTGGATGGATGTTGTAGTTAACAACTAAGGAAAGTATGTCGATTTTTAGGTTTAGGGTAGAGGAGGGAAGGGTACCTTTCTTACTATAGGGAAATTGAGGTTTCTTCAAGAACATGTGAATATCTGACAAATGAATGTCGTACTTCTTGTAGAAAGACTCAGGATCAAGAAGATCAAAATACTCGGGGTAGTCTTTCCTCCAGGTGTTAGTCACTTAAGTTCCATTGAAAAAGATATTCAATGAATCTTTAGTAATCTGAAACTTCTTTCAGGTAATCATGGAGGTAAGAAAAACCTAAGTACCAGAAGGGGGTACATGTGTGTCGTAATTCCATTGCAAGTTTGCATAGAATTCATGAACTGCCTTCATTCTTGTGATGGAATTTTCGTAGCACGGACGTTCAACACGTAGGGTTGATAGGTGGTGGTTGTAGAGAAACACGGCTACTTGGTTGATAACCTATTGACTCCTAGGATTTGTCTCGAAAAGGGCACAAAATGGGAAGGGGTTCCATGGAAGGAGCTCCTTGTATCGATTTAGAGCCTCATTTGAGATGAAAAGGGTATCATCAAAGGGAATGAGAAAGAAGATGAGGAAGAGGAATGTGCTCCAATTGGGATGGCTCTCTTTCTCCTATGTGAAGCCATGGAGACAAAATGGAGAAGAAGAAGAGATCAAATTGGAGAGAAGCACCACTAAAACTCTTCAACGCATCTAGGGAAGGTAGCAAAAAGGTCAAGGGAGGTCGATCTAGGTCCAACTAGGGCTAGGGAGAGGGAGATTGGGGTTAGGGTTGAGACTTTGAGGTTGTTGGAGGAGGATTCGGTCGACTTTTCTCTAGTTGAGAGGGAGATAAGTCAGCCGAATCATGTTTTAAGTTTCATTCCAGCCGCCAATCGGTCGAGTTCTGACATAGGAAACTCAACTGATTGGTTGCAAACAGCAAACCCTCAGCCACAGATCGGTCGAGTTGGCAACTCGACCGAAGGTCAACCGGACAAAAAATCTAATATTTTGATTTTTATCCATATGCATGCCAATTATATTTATTTTTCTGGTCCATTATGCATTTTTGACATATTTAGGCACATTTCACTCATCACTGTGTATTGTTTGGCGATAAAATCATGATTTTCAAAAAATGCCCAAAAACAAGCAAAATGAAGCATAAGAACAAGCAAATTTTAGCATTTTTAAGCAAGCAAAGTGATTTAAGCATGATAAAGACATATATGTGAAAAGAAACTAGCTAGATAGAATGTCAATATCATCTAAAGCAATTATAAGTAGTTTTGATCTAATAAAGTTAAATTTCTCTCTAGCCAGCGGTTTAGTAAAAATGTCCGCCAACTGATTTTCTGTGTCCACATGCATGATATAGATATCCTTTTTGGCAATGTGATCATGAAGAAAATTATGATGAACCTCTATATGTTTATCTCTACTATGAAATATAGGATTATAAGATAGATTAATTGCACTAGTATTATCACAATATATGGGAGAAACATCAAAATGAATGTTAAAGTCTCAGAGCATTTGCTTCATCCATAGGACATGGGAACAACAACTCCCAGTTGTAATGTACTCAGCCTCGATGGTTTATAATGTCACTATGCTCTATTTCTTAGAGAACCAAGACACAAAGCATGGTCCTAGGAGGAAACAAGTGCCACTTGTGCACTTTCTATCATCCAATCATCCTACATAGTCAACATCACTATAAGATGTAAGAGTAAAGTCCCTTGACTTAGGGTACCATGGTCCAAAGTTTTGAGTTTTGGCTAAGTACCTCAAAATCCTCTTAACAACTATAAGATGTGATTTCCTAGGGCTAGATTGAAAGTGAGCGCACAAGCCAACACGAAACATTATATCAGGTCTAGAGGCAGTTAAATAAATTAAACTTCCAATCATACCTTTATAGAGTTTCTCATCCACTTTCTCACCTTCTTCATCACGATCTAATTTGGCAGTATTTGGCATGGGTGTGTCCATCAGCTTCATGTTCTCCATCCCAAAATGCTTGAGTAGTTCATTTGTATATTTTCCTTGGTTGATGAAGTTTGCATCTTTTGTTTTCTTGATTTGAAAGCTGGGGAAGAATGTAAGCTCACCCATCATGCTCATTTCAAATTCACCCTGCATAAGAGAACTAAACTCCTTGCAAAGATCAATATTATTTCCACCAAAGATAATATCATCAATATAAATCCATATGATAAGAAAATTGCTTGAAGCGTGTTTTAGAAACAAGGTAGAATCAACTTTTCCCATGACATAACCATTGTCTAACAAAAAGTTCTTTAATTTCTCATACCAAGCTCGAGGTGCTTGTTTGAGTCCATGGAGATATTTTTGCAACAAGTAAACATGATTAGGTAGCTTGTCATTTTCAAAGCTCGAAGGTTGAACAACAAATACTTCCTCCTCAATTGTACCATTCAAAACACACTTTTAACATCAATTTGATAAAGCAACAGATTTTTATAGTTAGCAAAGCAAGTAGCATTCTTATAGATTCAAGTCTAGAAACATGAGCATGAGTTTCATCAAAGTCAATTCCTTGATGTTGATTGTTACCTTGAACGGCTAACCTTGATTTGTTTCTTACCACCTTGCCACATTCATCTAGCTTGTTGCGGTAGACCCATTTGGTACCATTGATCTTTCTATCACTTGGTCTTGGCACTAAGGTCCACACTTTGTTCTTTTCAAACTTCTCTAGCTCCTCTTACACGGTTAGGATCCACTCATCATCCCTAAGAGCTTCTTTGACGTTCTTTGGCTCAAGCTATGATGAAGGAACTATTTGCTTGTTCTTTGTTGTAAGAAGTCTGCATCTTCACTCTTTCAAATGGGTCACCTATGATCAGTTCTTTTGGATGATTCTTAGCAAAGTGGGGAGTGAGATCCTTCTTTTCTTCTTCTTCTACATCAATCACCTACTTACCTTTGTTGTCGATGTTGAGGTCTTTTAGGATGGGAATTAAATCAACTGCAACATCATTATAAACAAGACCAATGGCAGGGTTAGTTTCAATAAACTCAATATTTATAGATTCTTCAATTTTAGACAATTCAATATTTAATACTCTATAAGCCTTGCTTGTAATGCTATAGACAAAAAATAAAGCCTTATACAATTTTGGATCAAACTTTTCAAGAGAATCCTTCATGTTAAAATGAAACAAGGACATCCGAAAACATGAAAGAAATCAATGGATGGCTTCCAACCACACCATAACCCATAGGGGTTTTTCTTTAAAGATGGATGTGTAAAAACCCAGTTCAACACAAAACATGAAGTGCTAACGGCTTTAGCCAAAACTTGTTTGGAGTGTCATACTCTAGAATCATGGTCCTAGCCATTTCCTGTAGCGACCGATTCTTTCTCTCTACAACCCCATTTTGTTGAGGTGTACGAGGAGAAGAGAAATTGTGTGAGTAACCAGATTTTTCACAAAAATGCTCAAAAATATCATTTTCAAATTCTCCATCATGGTCACGACAGATAGTAACAATATGAAAAGAAGCTTCATTATCAACTCATTTACAAAAACTAGAGAAAACATCAAGAGTATCACTTCTCAAAATGAGAAAGAAAGTCCAAGTATAGCGAGAGAAATCATCGATAATAACAAGACAATACTTGGAACCACAAAGCGTTTGGGTTCTCATTGGTCCAAATAGATCAATATGGAGAAGTTCAAGAGCACTTTTGGTGCTAAGGACTCCTTTGGATTTGAAGGAGGACTTGGTTTGCTTTCCTTGTGTGCAAGGTTGGAATTCTTCATCCTTTTCACAATCCAATTTGGGAAGTCCCTTGACAAATTCCTTTTTTCTCAACTTCTTCATTTGATGCATATTTACATGACCCAAACGACAATTCCAAAGAGATATGTCATTTTTATCCACTACCAAGCATCTATCAAGTACAGGATTAAGAGCATCAAACAAAATTATGTAAAGATTACCATTTCTAGTTCCCTTATATATAACATTGTAAGTGAGGGAGTCTAGAAGCAAACATTCTAAAGATGTGAACAAAACAAGATAACCATTATCACATAATTGTCTTACACTCATTAAATTGGGATGTAGACCATCAATAAGAAAAACATTTTTAATACATAGTTTGTCTCCTACATCACCCTCACCTATCTCCTTACCCTTGTTGTTCTCCCCAAAAGTCATCGATCCTCCTTTCTTTTTGATGAACTTGTTGAAATGGCTAATTCACCTATCATGTGTTTTGAACAACCACTATCAACTATCCAATTTCTTTTAAATTGCATGAAAGAAGGATGTCGGTGCCCAACTCAAACTTTGGAATATGGGGTTAATTTGGGGACCCATTTCATTTTTGGGTTGGCCCCCTTAGGCTTGTAAGGACAATAAGTAGAGTAATGATCATCAAATTTGCAATGAACACATACCATGGGGTTCTTAGATCCAAAAGTATATCCATGGAAGAAAGAAGGTTCCACGCTCTTTTTCTTACCCTTTCCTTTGTTCTTGTTCTTGCTCTTAGGAGCATTCCCTTCAAATCCCAAACCACTAGTACCAACTTGTTTGGTAGAGTGTTCTATGATAGCATTTAGAGATTTCTTTCTAGTAAGAAACTTTTCCAAAGAAACTCTTAACTTATCATTGTCATTACTAAGATCAAAAATAATACAATATAGACTAGCAACATCATCTCTAGCATGCAAAAGATCAACCTCTAAATAAAGGGATTTAGTATGATATGAATCACGTTCTAGAGTTATGCTAGCTACTTCATTACTAGGCAAGATAGGTTTAGAAGAAAGATCATTTACTTGAGATAGCATTTTCAGATTTGAGCAATTGAAGTTCTTTTTGATAAACATGAGTTTGTTGCCTCCTAGCATCATCAATAAGCTTGAGTTCTACATTTTCAGTTTTAAGCACATCAAGCTCATCTAGGCACTTTTGGTTTTCTTCCTTAAGAATAGTGATATTCTTAAGATATATACCATTCTCAACTTCAACTCCATTGTATTGGAGCTCAAGATCAAGAAATTTCCCTTGCAAGGATTCTATGCTATCAAGATGAAGTTTTTCATTTTGGTCAAGAATTTCAATTTTAGCATAGAGATCATCAATGATTCTTCCTAATCTTTTCTTCTTAGATTTGCATTTAGTAAAAGAAGCATGGCAAGCATTTAACATATCAATGAGAGTTTCTTTGGATAATTCATGCAAACTTACCTCATTTACCTCACTTACCTCACATACATCATCACTAGTAGAGGCCATGAGAGCAAGGTGTCATTCTCCTTCTTTGGAGCTTGAGTCACTTGATGAAGACTCCTCCCAAGCTGCATGAGCAACATCTTTGCCTTTTCTTTCCTTCTTATCCTTCCTCATGTACTTGCCTTCCTTATTGTACTCCTTGTCCTTGTTGTGGCTGTTCTTGTGATGGATCTTCTTGGCCTTCGGGTAGTCACTCTTGTAATGGCCCTTTTGGCCACATTCATAGAACCTTAGAGTAGATAAGGAAGACTTCCCTATTGAAGTATTTACCCTTGGAGTAGTTTGCTTCATGATCATTAGGGCTTTCGTCTTCACTTGAGGAAGGAGGAGGGAACTAGAGAGAAAGTTGTTGTTGGCATACCATCTCTTCAATTTGAGCTTGGAAGGCTGAATCCTCAATCTTCTTTGACTCCTTTTCTTCTCTCTTTTCCTCCTCTTCTTGCTTGTCAAGTATTGGCTCATGAGCTTGAATATTTCCAACCAGCTCCTCGGTTTCCAAGTCACTAAGATTGTACACCTCTTCAATAGAGGTCACCTTGGGCTCCGAGATCTTAAGACCTTTGAGTTGATGGCACCCTTATCCATGACATGGCCTAGAGCTCCCAAACCATTGATGATGACATTGAGCCTAGTGTACATGTCTGCCACTCTCTCATTATTACCCATCTTAAAGTTCTCTTAGATACCACCAAGCATGTAGATCTTAGCTTCCTTCACTTTCTTCGTTCCTTCATAGGTCACACAAAGCTTGTTCCAAATCTCATGTCTAGTGTCCCATGTGGAGATCTAGTTGAACTCAGATAGTGTGAGGGTAGCATAGATGATGCTTATGGCCTTGGCATTGAGCTAAGCTTGCTTTATTTGGGGCTCCGTCCATGTGGAGATTTCACCCTTCGGATCCTCATACTTGAGATGTACCACTTTCCACATCTCATAGATCACCCCTTGGAGATAGAACTGCATCTCATTTTCCAATATAGGAAATTTGTGTCATCAAAGACTGGAGGTTGCATGGAGAAGCTCGCCTCCAAGTTGAGGTATCTAAGAGTTGAGTCACCCATCTTCTCATACTTGTGGAAGTAGCTCGGAGAAGACCTACTTTTATACCACTTGTTGGATCAAGGGCTCCAGAGGGGGGTGAATAGAGCTTCACAAATCTCACAAAACATATTAGACCTTCAAATTATATCATTTAAAAAATCTAAATCTTGAAACCAATTTGAAGTCCTATCTAGCAAACATAGAAATGATAAGAGAAAAAGAAGACAAGTACTTGGACAAGGTGGTTAGAGTGGTTCCTACTCCAAACTAGGATCAAGTCAGTCCAGTACCTAGAGGGGGTTAATCTCTAGGACTTTGCAGTCTGAGTACTCTTATATTCCATTATAATATTACAAGTTAACCACATACATCCAAGCACTCATACACCAAGCAAGAGTCTTCAAGCTACCAAAGGACTTACCCACTTGCTAGAAGTCTTCTGCCATCACCATGGACTTACCCTATGATGGAGTGGACTTTTGGAATCCTAAAATGTCCAATGATTTAAGTGAAAGCATAAGGTTTAGATAGATTGAGGGTTCCAAGCTCGTGACAAAGTAGGTTTGTTGATTGATGTTAATATCATGATTAAGATCCTTAATTTTATGCCTTTTTGAGGAATTTAATTGGATGGCATAACAGTTGAGTTTTGGGCACCAAATTTGAGTAGAACGTAGCTTGAGTGGTAGGGAAGCTATGGTTAAAATTTGGTTGCAATTGGATGTTCCTAGAGGAAGTTATAGAGGTTTGAAATTGGGTAATTAATATGTATATTTGATGAATTATAGACTTAAGTTTATGGCCTTAATCGGTGTCACGTGCCCCTTTGGTTAAGGGCGGGATGAGAGGATAGATCATGGCCATTTGAAGATAATCGAGTGGATGGAACCTTTGTTTTGAGTCAGCCACGGATCTGCCTTGATGGGCGTGGATGTTGACCCTTAGATATGAGATCAAGGGCTTCTGAGCCATCTCCTACCTTGTGGCTAGAGCAAGGTAGTGGGGGCAGACTACCCTGTGACCATCTTGGCACCCACTCTCTATGATCGTGGGGTGATGTGGAGAAGTGATCAAGAAGTTGGACTTGCCCCCTCATTACAATCTAGTGGACACCCTGAACGGGCCATATAACCAAGCGAGCAGGGAGAACAAGCTCTTGGTTTCCCATGCCTCTCCATCGCATTCACCAGACCGTGGGAGAGGAATGAGATGGGGGATTGAGAGGTGATCAGGGGATGATGAGCATGCTAGAAGAAAGACCAAGGTCAGGGGAGTCCAACCCAGCCGTCCCCGTAGACCTTTATCACAACTTTGATGATGGACGAAGGTCACTCCGCTGCCAGGTGAAGTCGGAGCTCAGGGGGGTGGTCCATGAGGCCTTGCCGGCATGGCTTGAGTATAGGGGCGAGTTCCTATGGACATTGTGTTGTTGTACGACACTTTGTCTTAGTTTTTGAGGGGATGGGGGCATTTTTTCCGCTTCTACACCTCCGCAGTAGATGCTAGCTACGGCGATCTCACAGGGGGAGGAGATGCAGAGGCTCAAGGGAGCACCTGGGAAGACGTGGAGGTGCGGAAGATGTTGTTGGAGCTTTTGACGGTCATAGGACATGATGCGGGGAACCTCTGCTCCACTGATTGCTCATCGGATCCTTCCTAGTCAGGCGGCGGCACCCTAGTGGAAGGGGACTCCACAGCCGATCCTTGGGAGGCGAGCGGCCGTGGAGGTCCGATGGCCAGCTACGAAGACGATGGTGTCCATGGGGGCTGGAAAGGAGCACCTCCGTGGGGTGCATCACTCGCCGAAGGAGAGCCAAGGCGGCGGCGCTCTATGGAACAGAGTCCGTTGTGGACTCGCGAGCTAGAAAGGAGAAGGAGAACGGGTCGGTTTAGTTAGACTAGTTGTGAATCGGCCAATCAAAGCGTGAACCAACCCAAGTGGACACGTGGCTTTACCCGATTGGCCATATGAGGTAAATAATCTGATATTGCTCAGATCTTCAATAAATCGTAGAAATTAGCCCGCTCATCAGAAAAATACAAATAATATACCGTTTTTCTCAGAAAAATGCATAGAACAAGATGGAAGCATAATATCCTGTTTTTCATGCATTAATAACAGAGATATCATGTAATATGTGAAATGCTCATATGATGGATAATAAATATCAAATGATGCCCTAAAATTATGAGAAAATACCTGTAAATCATATTTCATGTTTATAATGCATATGATGTCAGTTATGGTCATGATGATGTACGAAGTAATGTAACTTTCTTAATATGTCTAATTAGGGCTAATAACCCTAATAAAATGCAATAAATACATACGTGCTCTATAAATGATGAAATTTACAGAGTAATCTCATATCAGTATATGGAACCTCAGAATTAAATATGAGATCAGGATGATACCCACAATCCATATTATATGAAGATGACCCTTAATACATGTTATAAAACCCTAATCTAGGTTAATGATGTAACATAGGGTTAACATGTGCATATAACCATATGTAACAAAGTAATCAGATTATGTATCCTAATCTGGAATATAAGATCAGTAACCTAATTACAAGAAAATAAAACAAGTAATCATGAGGATATCATAATGAGTAAGCAAACCGTAATATGAGCACGACTAGGGTTAAGATGAGATATAATAAGATGAGAACCTAATGATAGTATATGGTCTTATTTTGATCAGGTTTGACCAAGGTTATAGTTGACATCAGTGATATGTGTTTAGTATGATCTATCTCTTTGGAAGGTACGCCATTACCTCTTACTTGGCTTATTATACAATATGCTTGTGTTATATGCATAGTAAAATACTTGGCATATGGTATTGGATGAAATGATTGTTCTTGTATGATATGTTGGTTGGTTTTCTATACTTACTACTATGAACCCATCAAACATAATATATATGTTCCATTATATGAAAGCACCAACTCTTTGGCAGTGTTCTTAGAAGTGACCGAACTATTTGGTAGTGGTCACATTGTACATATGGAAGCACCAACTCTTTGGTAGTGTGCTTGGACCCAACTCTTTGGTAGTGGTCACATTGTACATATGATCCAACTCTTTGGTAGTGATCATAAAGGCCTTGAGATATAATGGAAATTATGCCTAAAATATGTGTTCTCTTTTGTTAATGAATATCCTTATGCAATTATATGCTTTTCTTATATTCTTCTGTTACTGCCAAGTATATTAGTTTTATCTTATTGCCAAGATATGATGAGAGGTATATAAAAGACACATAGGCGTACTCAGTACAATATTCTTGAATATTGTGCTGACGTGTACCACATGTAATCTTTTGTTTAGGTTGTGGTTATGCTCTTGAAGATCCAGGATAGTTGAGAGTTGTGTGGCGAGCTGATGTACAGGTGGACCTGTTGTCTTAAGATCCTGTAGTTTAGATGTAGTACATGTATATGTATAAGTTTGCTGTTCAATATGTAATATCAAATGTTGTAACAATTCATGTTGTAATTATATGTTGAATGGTGAACATGTGTGTATGGTTTTATTATTGTTCATGTACATGTGCTACTGTTGTTTCCTTCTGACTCCCTTGATTTTCTCTTTCTTAGCCTGGTGTGGGGTGTTTAAATTGGGATTCTCGCTGAGGTGGGGGTTTCAATTTGGATGTCTCACATCATATTAAGTTTTAGAAAATCCGGGGATGTCACATACCCACTTCTTGCACAAGTCTTTTTCCTTGAGGAATTATCCACCCTTCTTGAATCTTCTGCCTTGGCTATCTTCTTCACTTGGAGATCTTCATCATCAAGTTATCTTCAACCTTTAAGAATAGCATCTCCTTCTCCTTCACTTAGAGAAGATCTTCAAACCTTTCGTCTATAATGAAAGGGGGTTGAGAATATGGAAGTGGAGAGATTTACATAGATACACAAGGTAGCTCTCTTACATGGGAACCTATCTCACTCATATCCACAAAATGAAGTGTAAGCAAGAGAGAGAAAGGGGCTCTAAGGAGGATTGCACTCTCAACTAAGGTTAGGACCAAGCATAGCAATGAAGAGCAAACTTGGGATGAAGCCCAAGGGGTCCATATTTATAGCTAGGGGTTCTCCTTTTATAGTGGGATCATTTAGGGACAACAAATAGCCATTTTACAACTTGCAATGGATCTATTTTGGGTCCCAACCACTCTCCAATGGTTTGATTCACTTTTTCTGCGTTTCCAATACAATGTGATCGGACATGTTTCAATAAAGGTAACTCAACCGAACCACTATCTGACAAAGCATATATTTGAATGATCGCTCGAGTTGTCTGAAGAAAACTCGATCGACACTCAAAAATCTGATTTGGCCAAATAGTCGATCGGTCAGGTTCTATGAAGTGTAAACTCAACCGATCCACTCAGATTCCAAAATTCATATAGGATCGGTCGAGTTTATAACATGACCGGCCAACAGCATGTAAAGAAATACAAGGAATAAAATTTGAGTGATCAAAATGTGGTTTTTGTGTCCCTTACATTTTTCTCATCTTAGTTACAAGTCATAACATCTATACAAGTGATTACAAAAGTTTTCTAAGGTCATTTGGGCTATTTTCCCCACATTGCGCACCTGCATAGCTCTTGGCTTGAACTAGGTGAAGTTGAGACTTGATTGAATTAATTCTTTTCTTGTACCTAATGCCTAAAATAAATCTTAGTTAGATAAATTAGATACATATGAATGGAATGGTTAATTCATTATCAAAATATGGATAATTTGCGATACTTAGGTCAATAGTTCTTAGACCTGAAGTTACTATACTCATCACATGTCATGTGGTTGCTTTCACATCATCCAATGTGATCTTAAATAAGGGTTTCCATAAAGGTGATGATCAGATTTGTTGTGACAAAGGGTTGACTGTGAGTGATGTAGATGTGATTTGACCCTCTTACTGAAGTTTGATACCAGGACACTTGATAAGCAAGACTCAAAAAAGCATGTGCAAGCACATGTGAATCAATATATAACGTTGAAGTCACATATATCTAAACCAATTTGTTTTGGTTCAAGGAACATGGACTGAATATATTGAGGATGACAAATCCATGCCTCGAGTTCATTCAGGATATAAGAGACCAAGGAATTATACAATCATTACAACACCTTATACAGATTGTAGGTTGAAGTTGTTCTCCAACTTTCCATTCACTTGGGTAGCACTAATGTGTGACTAGGCACCACTCTTTCCTTGTGATGTCATAAACTAGTTATGGACATTCACTACCAACGTGATATGGGACCTATAGGGACACACACATAGAAATTCACCTAGAAGAGAAGTTTATCCATGAATGATGTTCAAGTTGATTACTAAATTTGTTTGGGTATTCGATTAAACAACCAATTAACTGACTGGACTCAGAATCATCAATTTCAAGTGTTGGACTAACTGATTTATTTGTTAGGTTGATTGGAAATTGAATTTTCTTATTTCTACATGAGTCAAGACACCAACTGGTCAGCTCACTGGGTGAACCAATCAGTGCATGGTTGGTGATACAGACGGTTCACCTTGTGAACCGATTAGCTCGATCATGCCAACTGAAGCTTTTGGTGATTCTCTAGATTCATGACAATAGTTGATGATTTCACTTGTTCAATTTGATTAGTACAAGGAATTAATGTTGGACATTAATTGGAAACAAAATTTTCAATTCAAATTGTGATTGAGAAACATGTAAAACAATTGGATCACTGTGCTAGTCGACCTGTTCACCAATGAACCAACCAACTCACTTGTCGTTGGGCATATTATTCATGGAAACTTGGGTCCCTTCCTCTCCCACACAGATTGGGAACCCTGACCCTAACCCCTCCTATAAATAGAGGGGTATTGGGGGATTCTCATACACATCACTTGCCACTGACAATTATTTGTCTTCTGTGGTTTTGGTAATCGAGCGAATCTAGGCAAGTCCTACCCGATAAACGGATGGATAGCAAGGGCAAACAATTATGGGGGAGAAAGTTGGTGACTAGTACACCAATGGGAGGGACAACTCCTTCCTGTCTATTCTAGTTGAATGAAAGGAGTTCTAGGTGGTCTGTGTGGACTTTCATAGAGGCGAGGTGGCTTTTTCCAATCACTACAAGGGCAAGGTCAGCATGTAGTATGTGGGGAGCTTTTGTAGACTTGGTGCGAGTCTATTGTCTGTGGTGGAGAATACGAGCTACTACAGACGAGTCCTAGTACAACTAGGAGTGCATGACTACTGCAATGAATTATAGTCACTGGACTTGCTCCAAGACCAGGTATGAACTCGTTAAACCATCCTTTCCAATACATAGTTGTTAACATGATCTTGCTATTCTGGGTAATATGGATAGATAAATTTTTGTTTCCACTTCCTACTCCATTCCCATATTTCCCTATAGTAGGATCATATCTACGTCAATTTACTGTATTTTGAGATGATCGATATGATTAGATTTTTGGTTTTCTATCATTTATTTATTGCAAATGATGTGGATACTTAAACTGATAATGTGTATATATGACCAAAGACCACATATAATACCGAACTAATATATATATATATATATATATATATATATATATATATATATATATATATATATATATATATATATATATATATATATATATATGGGGATTTATTTAATACCCGCACGGGTAGCTACCTGTGCACCCTTCCTAATATTTTATTTTATTTTATTTTTTGCAATTGTAGAGGAGCATTTATCTAGCCCTCCCAAAAAGTTCATTCAAAAATAATATCATTTGCCCCCCCAAAATCAAAAAATCTGTCCATATATTTACTGACTATATATTTTTTGTGCAGTTACTTTTTTGGCTTTAGAGTTACACTTGTGTACCACATAATTACTCTGTTGATCTCATAGTTACTCTTGTGTACCATATAGTTACTCTTTTGGATGGGAGGGTAGCCAAAAATTAGGCTACCCGCACAGGTATTGAAGATGAGCCATATATATATATATATATATATATATATATATATATATATATATATATATATATATATATATATATATATATATATAGTGAAAATCTGGTTACCTTCTCGGGTAACGAATGAGATAGAGAGAGAGAGTCAGTCTAGAATACACTCGAGTGTACGGATCGCACAAATACACTCAAGTGTGTTTGCATATAAAGACTATTTTTTGCAAAATGTAAACCATTGATCTTCACCGGCATACTATAAATAGGCTACATACAAATTTTGAGCCCATTTGGATGAGTGTAAGTCACTCATCCAAGGGCAACAAAATCGACATGCGAAACTAATTTGAAATGTATAATTTTTGAGGTCTTCATAACATGAGCTATACATATCCAAATGTGCTCAAATTTTGCGGATGAGTTGTTCACGAGATGTTTAAGAAGATCAATGGATTTGATTTTCAAAAAAAATATTGCATCATGAAAAACTACTAGAGTGTATTCCGCTCTGGATACACTCGAGTGTATTCTAGCCTGACTCTCTCTCTCTCTCTCTCTCTCTCTCTCTATCTCTCTCTCTCTCTCTCTCTCTCTATATATATATATATATATATATATATATATATATGCATATATATATGTATGTATGTATATATATGTATATATATACATATATATATATATATATATATATATTTATATGTATATATATGCATATATATATGTATATATATATGTAGATATATATATGCATATATATGTATATATATGTATATATATATGTATGTATATATATGTATGTATATATATATGTATATATATGTATGTATATATATGTATATATATGTATATATAAATGTATATATATATATATATATATATATATATATTAACCTCTCTCTTGTTCTTTCTGTTTCACCATGAGGAGTGAGTAGTTCATTTCTTTGGGGTGCGGGGACTAGCCTCACTTCCCATGCTTACATGTCCATCTAATAACATTCCATGGCTTGTATATAACTTTCTATTTTGTTGTTAATTGGTTAATACATGCTTTGTGGATTGATCACCTGCCTAGCATGATCTATTATATTCCTTACCCCATCCACCATCACCATGGTGCTTAGAATAGTCATGATGGCAAAAAACCCTAGCACATTTCTACACTATTTTCACAGTATTGCCCACACTTAACCTAGTGCCTCCCTACCATCTATATATATATGGGCAGTGGTTGGTGCACAAGGTTATCCACTTTTTTTAGCTTTTGTTGGATCCCTTGGGGATGCTTATCACCTACCTACTTCATTCCACTTTCATTTCATCACCTTCAACCCTAAAAACCTTCCTTGTAGGGTTTTAGCCACTTTCATTACCATCCATGCCATTTCACCTTAGAGGAGGGAAGTGCTCAGGATTGTTGCTACTGGAGAAGAGGATTTCATCCACTACTTAGAGCTCTAGGATTACTTCTACCTCTGTCTTCTACCTTTTTATATTCTCCATTTCTATGAGTAGATAAGCCCCTCTAGGTGGGATATTTTGGGTAAAAATGTAACTTTGATGCCAAGTTGGGGGAATGTAATATGTAAACTTCGTAACTTCAGTTGATAATGATCGTATTCTACTTTCATCTCATTTCCCTTGGGTTTCTTGTTATGACTGAAATCGCCAAGGACTCTAGCAAATGGCTTATTT
The DNA here is from genome assembly GCA_963693085.1 of Alisma plantago-aquatica. Lineage (NCBI taxonomy): Eukaryota > Viridiplantae > Streptophyta > Magnoliopsida > Alismatales > Alismataceae > Alisma > Alisma plantago-aquatica. The sequence goes on from OY856411.1 coordinate 601,472,734, forward strand.
ATATCTATTTTGGGGAAAAGCTCCTAGGTCCAACTTATGGAACCCTATTTAGATATCCATATTCCTACATGTTAATCCATTATCCTACACCTATGTGAGATATCTAAATATCTAGTATAGAAGTATTTAGTGGAATTGGTTTGGAGCTTCCTAAAGGCTAATTGTAGGTGATGTGAGGCGTAAACCCTCATTTCCACCCACCTTTACTACCCTTGGCCCCTATTTTTCCTAATATCTTATGTCCTAGAAACTGAGACTTGATTAGATCATAGTAAAATTCCACTTGAACCCAATCCATGTGAGCCTTGTAAGGATGGAAAGGATGGATAGGGACTAATTCCCCTATATACACCATATTCCATCCATAAACTGTTACTAGTTTAGGTAAATTTTGGAGCATCTAACTTGTTGTTTGGTTTGGTGATTTAAATGAATGAACATTTCTTGCATGTTATGACCACCCAACCTAGGTTCTAGTCACATTACCCCAAATGGCCCACAATTCCCATTAATTGCTAAAAGCCCTAATCTTCCTGGTTTAGTTAGTGCTCTCTTAGATTGTGGCAAACAACTTATAAAAACATAATTAACTAATGCGGAAGCGTTCACTAAGCAGTGGATTACCAAAAATCACTAAAAATTAAAACCTTTTTATCGAAAGATCCATCAAAGGAAAACTTTCTCACATAGAACCAAAGTAACATATTTACATTTTGGTTTAAAGGCCCTTTAATTAATACATTCATTTTTGCCCGAAATTGAATTAGGGTTTCACTTAGGATAAAATCTTGATTATTTTAATATCAAGATTCTCTCTCCTCCAACTTAATTCAAATGAGGCTCCCCTCTCATTTTCTTTGCTCTATATGATGCCAAGAAACATTAGGGACCTTATTGAAGTGGTAATTTTCATATTGAACCCTAGGTTTTGGGTAAATTGCACATTACACCAAAACTAGGTTTTAATGCACAAGGATTGCTTTACAATCTTAATCTTGGTGCCCAAGCTTGTGAAAACCATATCACTACATCATATTCATTATTATGATGTCTCAACATCAGAGGAACATCTTATCATGCACCATTTGCAATTTAACCCTTCAACTTGGGTAATTTGCACTTTAGTTCAAAATAAGCAAACATTGCTTCAACATTTCTCAATCAGGACCAAAATTGAAACATAAGTTTCTCATGAGCCCTAATTACTTTTCCCAAGATAAGATTAAGAATATACTCAACCTTATTAAGCAAAACGTCTAGGGTTAACACATAACCCAGGTTAGGGATGTTACAAATTATAAACCCCAAACAAGGATTTCGTCCCCGAAATCCCAGGAAAAGGAGGGACAGATTTATTCAGTTATCATACCCTCAAGTCTCCACATAAAATCTTAATATGATGGAGATATCATGGATTCTGTAATCCACACAAAGTTCCTTTCATTAATTCAACCTTATCAAAGTTTATTGTCTATGCAAAGCATAAACCCCTAACATATGATGTCCATATTATTGAAAGGAAGAAGCATAAAAGAGCATACATCTATCATCACCTAAGAATATTTATCAAAGGGAAAAACATATATATCTAATAGAGATAATTTACTCAGCAATCCTTTATTCATTTAGGAAAGTTCACTTAGCAAACTCTATGTAATTGGGAATGTTCACATAGCTTTTTTGTATTAGTTGGGGATGTCCACATAGCTCTCCCCTATTAGTTGGAAATGTCCACATAGCTCTTCCCTATTAGTTGGGAATGTCCACATAGCTTTTCCCTTTAAGTTGGGGATGTCCACATAGCTCTCCCCTATTAGTTGGGAATGTCCACATAGCTTTTCCCTTTAAGTTGGGGATGTCCACATAGCTCTCCCCTATTAGTTGGGAATGTCCACATAGATTTTCCCTTTAAGTTGGGGATGTCCACATAGCTCTCCCCTATTAGTTGGGAATGTCCACATAGATTTTCCCTTTAAGTTCGGGATGTCCACATAGCTTTCCCATATTAGTTGGGAATGTCCACATAGCCTTTCCCTTTAAGTTGGGGATGTCCACATAGCTCTCCCCTATTAGTTGGGAATGTCCACATAGCTTTTCCCTTTAAGTTGGGGATGTCCACATAGCTCTCCCCTATTAGTTGGGAATGTCCACATATCTTTTCCCTTTAAGTTTCTTTATACTCTCTAGATTGTTCCAAAATGACTACTTGATCAGAGTAATCAAAAAGATAACAATCTAAGAGTTCCATACTTGCCTTATCTTCAATAATCCGTATACCTATCCAGGGTATACAAGTATTGAAATTAGATAGTATGAACTTTATTTACTATTATATTCCTCACTTTTCATACCATTATACACACAATATTTTCCATTCCTAGATTTCCTCCAGGCATCATTTCTAAATCTCATCTTTCAACACACAGATAAGGGAGATTATAAAACATTTTAAGGAAAACTGAGTAGGATATAAGATCTCATCTTCCTTGTGTCCTTATAGGACTAGTCAAAGGAATTCAAAAACAACTACTTTCATATTTTTAACACATAGAATCATAATATGAAGTATCAGATTGAATATATTTCATTTAAGTATTACCCCTCAAGGTCACTTATCACATAAGAATGTTTTCAACACATAGTGTCCAGTTATCTCATGTTGCTGTTTTTGCCTTTACTTAGTGGCTACTGCCCTGGTGCACTAGGCATTTATTGCACTGGTGACACCAAAAACTTTGGCTTTTCAGAATATCTAGGCAATTGTCTCTAGAATTATAGAGATCTTACCTTAATTCATAGCTTATGGCCCCTCCTTGGGCACTACCATCACAGATGTACAGTTTGTCCAGACTTATGGCAGAGTCTATTTTCTCACCATATATTAATCCTTCCGACATATCCACTGATCCAACATGACCATGTCACTCAGGAATCCTTTCAAAGTCCAGAGTTTATACATTAAAGACTGGTAACTTAGGTTGTAATACTAGTATCCAGTCTTCTATATGCATTACTGTTGACCTATCCTGCCCTTCAAGAGCATAATATAGGATTCTTTATCCTGATTAGGTCAAGCTAGGAATTCTCAGGAACGTGTTCTCCTCTTGCATGATCCCATGCACCCTCTCCTGGTGCAACAACATTGCCCTTAGCAATGTGTTCCTCATGTTCTCCAGTCATTTTCAAGTTCTTCTTCTCCTATGTGAGCAGAAGATATTATCAGATAAACTGGAAGACAGTTAGAACAGACTCTACAACCTTATTCCTATGTCTCTGTAGACTCAGCGAACCTAGGGCTCGGATACCACTTAATTGTGGCAAACAACTCATAAAAACATAATTAACTAATGCGGAAGCATTCACTAAGCAGTGGATTACCAAAAATCACTAAAAATTAAAACCTTTTTATCGAAAGATCCATCAAAGGAAAACTTTCTCACATAGAACCAAAGTAACATATTTACATTTTGGTTTAAAGGCCCTTTAATTAATACATTCATTTTTGCCCTAAATTAAATTAGGGTTTCACTTAGGATTAAATCTTGATTATTTTAATATCAAGATTCTCTCTCCTCCAACTTAATTCAAATGAGGTGCCCCTCTCATTTTCTTTTCTGTATATGATGCCAAGAAACATTAGGGACCTTATTGAAGTGGTAATTTTCATATTGAACCCTGGGTTTTGGGTAAATTGCACATTACACCAAAACTAGGTTTTAATGCACAAGGATTGCTTTACAAGCTTAATCTTGGTGCCCAAGCTTGTGAAAACCATATCACTACATCATATTCATTCTTATGATTTCTCAACATCAGAGGAACATCTTATCATGCAACATTTGCAATTTAACCCTTCAACTTGGGTAATTTGCACTTTAGTCCAAAATAAGCAAACATTGCTTCAACATTGCTCAATCAGGACCAAAATTGAAACATAAGTTTCTCATGAGCCCTAATTACTTTTTCCAAGATAAGATTAAGAATCTACTCAACCTTATTAAGCAAAACATCTAGGGTTAACACATAACCCAGATCAGGGATGTTACATAGATAGTCTTTTTAACTACCTTTCCTAGTTAATTGCTTTGTTCTGGCTAGTTTAGATCCCTAATTGCCTTTTTGCCTAATTTGATAGTTTAGTGTAGTTTCTTGCCTAATTTAGTTAGTTTTTTTTCTCTACATTGTTAATTAGGATTATCTTGTAGTATAGTGTTAATGTTAATCTTTATTTTGTCTTCTTCGTCTAAATTTCTCCTTTCTTTCTTAGTTCTATTTCATTGCTAATTAGAATTTCTTATCTATGGTCAGAGTAGGTTTTCTTCTTTGTCTTCCTAAATTGCTTGTTTGAACTTCTAGTGTTATCAAACCAAATCAAAGTCAAACCCTTGAACCAAGACTCCACAGTAGGAACCTATCCTAAACCGACATAGCTCCAGTGCCCCCTCTCACTTGGGTTTGACTGGGACTTATGCTCCTATACTACTATCGAGCTTGTGCACTTGCAGATTTGTTTTAGAGTGTTTATATGGGGTCCAATCAATTCAAAAGACCCTTTTGTGTGCCCTAAGATGTATGGTACCTTCTCTTACCATCAGATGTCATTTGGTCTTTACAATTCTCCAATGATGTTTAAAAGATAAATGCTCACTATTTTTTCAGATATGGTAGATCATTGTCTTGAGATTTTTATGGATGATTTTTTAGTTTATGTAGAGTCATTTAAGGATTACCTTGCTAGTCTTGACAAAGTCTTTCACATATGTGAGGACACTCACCTAGTTTTGAATAGGGAGAAATGCCATATGATGGTGACTGAGGGGATTGTGACGGGACACAAGGTGTCCAACAAAATGATGGAAGTCGACCCTGTAAAAATAGAACTGATCTCTATGCTACCTCCACCATCCTCAATGAAGGGAATTAGGAGATTCTTAGGACACATTAGATTTTATCGACATTTCATAAAAGATTTTTCAAAGATTGCAAAACCATTTTTGAACTTTTAGAGAAGGATGTTGAATTTAATTTTGATGACCAATACTTGAAATCCTTTGATAGTTTGAAGGGGAATTTGATCCCCACACTCGTATGGTGGCTCTAGATTGGGGTCAACCATTTTAATTGATGTTTGAGGCATTGAATTATGTACTTATGGCTGTTCTAAGCCAATATAAGGATCGGGCTCTTTTGATTATTTACTATGCATCTAATACCCGTAATGATGCATAACTTAAATATACCACCACAAAAAATAACTTCTAGTTGTTGTCTTTGCCTTTCATAAATTTAGACAAAATTTGATAGGGCCAAAAGTAATAGTGTGAACTGATCATCTATCTATTAAGTACCTCTTATAGAAGAAAGATGTCATACCAAGATTTATTAGATGGATTTTGCTACTACAGGAATTTGATATTAAAACTAAATATAAGGTTAGAGTACTAGTAGATCACTTGTTTCGGTTAGATAGAGTGAATGAGTTAGGTTTGGAGGTACCTATTAATGAGGAGCTCTCAGATAAGAATATTTTTTCAATGAAAGATAATCATCCTTGGTATTCACACATAGTGAATAATTTGGCTTGTGGATAAATAGCAAAACACTAGGGATATCAAGAGTAGAAGAAGTTTTTCCATTCCTTGATATTCTATGCATAGGATGACCCTATTTTACTTAAGCAATGTAGGGATAACATTCAAAATAAGTATCTTCTGGAGTATTAGTTTGAGAGCATACTCACTCACTATCATTCCCTACCCACTGGGGGACACTACACTAGCTTAAAGTAATCAGCACAGGTTTTAGAGAGTGGGTTTTATTATCCGTCATTACTTAGATATGCTTATGACTAATTTTTGAGGTGTGGAACATGTCAACAAAGAAAGAACATACCTAGAAGACAAGAAATGCATCTTAATACATTTCAAGAAGTGGAGGTCTTTTATTTTTGGGGCATTGGCTCTATGGGACACTTTGTTTCCTCTATTTCCAATCTATATATTTTTCTTGTAGTTGAGTATGTGTTAAAATGGGTGGGAGCAATTCCAACATGTACCAATGATGCACATGTTGTATGAAAATTTGTGAGTGATAACATTTTATACATGTTTGGAGAGTAACTATAAGTGATGGAGGATGTCACTTCACTAATAGAAAATTTGGAACTCTTTTAGAAAGTATGGAGTGAAACATAGAACATGAACCCCATATCATCCGCAGACCCAAGGTCACGTTGAGGCATCAAATAGGGAAATTAAGATGATTATAGAAAAGAACGTTTCAACAAATAGGACTAAATGGAACATGTAACTGAATGATGCTATGTGGGCTTATAGAATGACTTTTAAGACATCCATATCCACAACTCTCTATTGGCATGTTTATGGGCATGCATGTCATTTTCCCATGGAATTAGAGCATAAATCCAAATGGGTCATGAGAGAATTGAATTTTGATCTTTCTAATGCATGGAACAAGCATAGACTAGAACTAAATGAATTATATGAGATTAGGCTAGCTTCCTATGAGAATTTTAGAATTTACAAGGACACAACTAAGAAAGTGCATGAACACCATATTCTCCATGGGGTGTTTCTATCAGGCCAACGTTTCTTGTTGTTCGACTCTGGGATGAAACTGCATCTCGGGTAGTTGAGTTCCCAGTTAAGTGGACCCTATGTGGTAGTGAAGGAATTTTCTCATGATGTAGAATATATAAATGATGGAGTCAAGACCTTTGCAACTAATGACAACACCGTAAACACTATTATGAAGGAGAGGTAGTCCATGAGGGGGAGGGGTTGAAGCTCATTGAGCTTTTGAGCTAAAAATAATGCCAAGCCTAAGGCATTATACAAGGATGCTCATGGGAGGCAATCCATTGTTTTTATCATCTATTATTTACATTTTAATTAGATCTTTTCACTAATTATTGTTAGTAACTTTCATATAATAAGCTTTTCTTATAAAAAAGGGTACCTTGATTCATTTTGTGCGGTGTGTAGGCAAAGGCAGTTTCGGTACAACCGATAGGAGGGTTGACGGAACCAACACCATGTCATAAGATGTTTAAAGATTTTCAATAAAAAGTCAGTAGCACCAACAGTAGGATTGGTTACACCAACATGTGACAAAATTGCAATAGGAAAATCAAAAATTTTGGTACCCTTGACATGAGTGTCGGTGGTGCCAAACTGTTAGCAGCTTGATTTATTAAAAATGACAGCACTACCAACATATAAGTCATTAGCACTGATACTTGGAAAAGAAAAGATTAGTTGCCCAAAAATTATAGTCAATACTACCAATAGGTTGCCCTGTGGTGTTGACTCATTCAGCTCAAGTAATACATAATCAACACAACTTGGTACCACTGATGGGAGACGCCATAGGTAGGAAAATTAATGCTCAGTACCACCTACACCATGTCAGTGGCATTGACTAAAAAGATTGGAATCCATGATACTGAGATCAATGACCATGATCTTCAACATCTAACGGTTAGTGGCACAAGTCTAGGCTTGAGCTAAAGAAGTTTGTACCGCCAAAAAAGTAGTTGGTACTACCGAAATGGGAGAATATGAGGGTCGGTAAATAGATGGCTTAGAGTCATCAGTATCAATGGACAACATGACAGACATGGATAACAATGGAATATGATACCACCAAAACTTCTAGTTGGTGGCACCAACATTGCACGTCAGGGCAACACTTCAGCTATATAAGGGTAGCCAATGGGTGTTATCCATTCACTCCCAAAGTATTCCTCTTGAACTCAAGAAGGCACTGGACATCACCAACAACTTATAGGGCTACTCGAAGTCTACATCAAGATCCCTTCCTTTCCTTCTTTTTTTACTTCTACACCAATGGATTCAAGGATACAAGATTCATCAACATGTGCTCTTGATTGGACAGTACCGAAGCCATCTCAGGTAGCTTTCCCTCAAGAAGATAAGAAGAAAATCTATTCTACCATGATGAAGAGGGATATCATACCCACACAGTATGGAAACAGTGTGTTCCTCAATGACACCAGCTTCATGCCTAACCTCTGCCTAGTCTGCATTGTGCAAGGTATGGAGAGTGATCATGTATTCTTTGGTGATTGGACCACCTACCATGTGATAGATTGTGAGTTCCTAAAAACTATGGAGATATGTTACATACCTAAACATGGGGATGGTTGGGTCAAGTTCCAACTTTACAACATCAATCACCACCTCACCATGGAAGAAGTTAACTTGATCTATGGTTGATCAAGGGGTGAATCACACCTTATGTCAGTTGACTTCGACTACAGAATGACTTGGTGATAGATAACAACCCTTCCTCAAGGATTCATCATCAAATGGAACCGGTCCTTGGTGATGGACACCTAGCACCCCTTCACCCGGATTCTGCATTGCTACATGACGAATACTATATTCGCCACATCCACTCAAGGGCAAGGGAAGGTCCAGAAGGTGGACCCATTCATTCTAATGGCATTTTTGAGCTTGGGAAGGAAACTATCAATCTGGGGTCATTCTTTCTTCAGTACATGTTGGCACTAAAAAGGAAATCACTGAGATAAGCCCCAGTTCATTTTAAAGGACTGTTGACACAACTTGCCCTGCAACTTTACATTGACCTCTACAAGGAAAATGCTCTCTAGACATCCTCCATTCTTGACTTCAAGAATTTTGAGTGGGCACACCTGGTCACCCAATACCAGGGAAGGGTGTACACATTTTCACCTTAGATGTGCATATCAAAGAAAGGGAACTACATGACCCCATCTTCCTCCTACAAGGAGTATGCCACCATCAATGACCGACTAACGATGTAGAGCCTATATGGAAGGAGAGGATGTTGAAGAAGTTGAAGAAGAAGAATGAGAAGCACTCGATGTAGAAGAAGAGCAGTATTCCTTACACACAGTGGCGATGACTTCACTGCATTTCACTGAATCCATCTCCACAGCTCCCCCATCTAGACATTACTTTTCCATGGAAGATATGTATGGGATGTTGCAATCCATTCAACAAGGCAAAAACAATAGTCAGCTACCTTGACATAGATTCATGGTGTCTAGGATCCAATCCTTCAGCAACAACATGTAATCTATTCCAAAAAGTGTCTTCTCTTCGCCAAGCAAGAGAACATACACATACACCAAAAATGCATCGAGTATCATTAGAAACAACTCTACAAAAACTATTGAAGTCATGGAAGTTTTTCCAGCTACCACGACAACCAAATATGGTAGCTAGACCTCTTATGCTCACTGCAACTTTCTACCCTCTAGATCCATAGATGTCTCTAGGAACATTTCAGCCACCACCACCACCCGTTTCATAATCGGGTACCTCCATTCCACCTCTTTGTTTGAGTTCTAACTATGAAGACATAATCTATCTAGGGGGTGATGTAACAAATTTATCTTACTTTATTTTCCATCTGTTCTAGTTTCTCTTAACTTTATGTTGTAAGATCCATAATCTATCTAGTGTAATTGTAGAGATTAGTTATCATGATTTCTTCTATCATAAAAAGAATGTGCTATGTACTTCTACAATGAATTTTAAAGTTCAAAACATGTTTTTAAGATGATTTTGAAAAGTCTAAGGCAACACCAACTAGAGGAAGTGTTTAATTTATTCAACTTGAGGAAACTAAATATTAATAAAATCTTGATTAATCCAAGACTTCTGTGTGAAGACAATGTTTGAGTCCAAACCAACCAAACACGTAGCAATATTTTAAAAGGGATTTTTAGAAAGAAACCCTAAGGTTACCATTTACATAGGTTGATAGGAGAGGGAGATATCATATTTGAGAAAGGATTGTCTATTAATTATGTGATTTCACCCACTTTTCATTACATCTCATCAACCAACTCAAGATAATTGAGTAATCCAAATTGTTTCTTTTTTTTTTATTGCATTGAATAGCATAACACGTACCATGATAGCTAGATTCTTTATATTGAAATAGTTAGAACAAAAAGAAAATATATATACATAGTTCACAAGGCAAAACAACTCACTTGGTGGAGGGCGATTTAGATGCTTTGGTAGATTTCATTATGGAGGAGGCCGCCACTCAACCACAACGTGGGGATGGTGCTACAACTCCTCCTTCTTCACATCTAGCACCATCCCACACATCTACCTGACACTTGACTTCCTCCATTGTGGTGCAATCGAAACTGCAACTACAATCCCAAATGCATCTATCTCTTGATGATGAAAATGAGTGGCAATAAAAGATTAAGAACTTGAGAAAAAGGATAGGATACCCAAGGAGGTCACACACATAATAGAAAAACAACTAATGAAGCCACTGCATCTAGAGTGCCTGACATGTAGAGTGGCTACTACACATTACACTCTCTAGGCTACAAAGGAAACATTAAAAAATGATTCTTGTTTTGATGATATCCTGAAGCCCTTGGGAATGTTTGATGTGATGATTACTTTCTAAGAGACTTAGGTTGAGCATACACACCAGTTCCTTGCTACCTTGGAGAACGACACATACATAGTGTAAAAATCTCTATGCTTTAGGTTAAGAAATGATACCCATGTCCTCAATTCCTCCATGACAAACCAAATATTTTCTCCCAATAGTGAAGTAACGACCATACTTGATGAAGGGGGGAGAGAAAAGGATTCTAATGTCAATTATGCATTATGTGTAAGAGATTAACTGGGTATAATAACTTGTGTCTGGGAAATCAAAGACAAGTTTGATCCATAACCCCCACCTAAGGTATGTTTAGAAGGTTTTAGTGAATACCATTTTTTTCCAGTATGAGAACCAAGGGTGTTGTACCAAGATAGACTTATTTGTGTTGGTATGGATGACAAATGGTAGGCATTTTAATCTAGGGGCAACACTCACTAATCACATGAAAACAACCCCCTTTAAGAAAACTATTGATCTAGCAATCAGTGAAACCATTGACCAAAGGACAAGTGACACCATTGAGTCTTGATTCAGTGTGGCAATAGAGTGTTGACCTAGTGAAGACAAGTGTTGAACTAGTGTGACCATGAAGGTTCATCACTAGGAGAGATAATAGATCAGCAAAACCATCGTTTGAAAGACCATAGAAACCATCCTTTGGTAGAACTTAAGATGATCATTTTAACCACTTGAGAGAGAACCAAGACCATCAGTTGTGAGAGGAAACATAGACATATGCTACAAACATGAAATAGAGTCCAAAATAGAAACTAAGTAACCCTCCATAGGTTGACACAAAAGATAAACCATCAAACGATGAACAAGGTAGAAATCAATCCATAAAACCCAAGGAAAGCCATTGTTTAAACATCTCAAAAGAAACCCTTAGCTCAAGGAAAAAAAACCATCAACTTCCACATGCAAGAAAAGTATAGGGATCACATATACATGGATGAAATGTGAACAAGGCTAAGGAGTACATGTAGGATGATCATCTACTCAAGAACTACAATATAAGCATTAATCCTATGCAAAGATAACATCTTTCTACTAGAATTACATTTTAGAGCAAGATCTAGTACATGCAAGCTAGGAGTAAGTAATAAATGTGGAGAATGTAATATAACTTACCTTAAAGAAGATGAAGAAGCTCCAATCAGAAAGGTAGCTCAAAGAGAGAGAAAATAAACCCTATCTTGATCACTCCACTTGTCCAAGCTAGCTCCTTTTCCAAGACCAAGCAAACCCAAGGTCAATGAAGCAAGGAGGAAGGTGTCACTCAACCTCTAGCACAAGGTACACCATGGATCAAACCAAGAAGAAGAGAGAGGAAGGTCGAATAGAAAGGAAAAACAAGGAAGGGAAGGAGATCTTACTTGCTTAGGTCAAGATCGGGATAAGGAAGCTCTACAAGCTTGAAGAGAGGGTAGATCTGAACCCAAGGTGCACATGCCAGCAAGATCACCCAAGATTATCCTCCCTTGGCTCCTTCTTTTCCACCATGCAAGAGGGACAAGCTACAAGCGACAAGGAAAAAGAATAGGTGTCTAAAGAGCTCGTTTACATGCAAGGAGGGATGTATGTATGGCTTAGGGTGAGAGAGAAAGGAAGAAGAGGTATCTAGCCATGCATGCCATGTGTACATGGTCAAAGACATCACGTCCATGCAACCAGGTTGACCATCATTTATGAGAACCAGGGGAACAATTGAGTCTTGAATTCCAAGTTAGCCATCAACCTCCAATAGAAGGGTGTTCATCATATCTTGACCCCTTGGTCACAAGGGTGAAAACCCTAGCACCACCATCAGTTCAACACCCCACATGGTGAACCATCGACCCAGGGAGCTCCAAGAGAGAAAAAAACGTCACACTCACACCTCAAGGGACCAACTTAGGATCCCAAAACACAAGGAAATCCATAGGATCCCTCCAAACCAGAAGAACCATTGAAATTTAGCACTTAAGGTAGCCCATCCATGAGAGGAAACCCTAAGTTCAACCCTACATAGATGTCACCACCCAAACCAAGGTGCAACTAGGCGCTCCAAGGAACAACTATCTCAAGCATGATATGAAAACATATGAGGCACAAGAAGTGTGTCTGATTACAAGAAAAACCCTTGATATGGTTAAATTGCATATAAGCCCAAAACAAACACATAAATCCATAACTTGCTCTAATAGTGTCGAACCTGGACCAAACTTGAAACTTAAGCTTGTCACGTGATATAAAAGAAAATATTCGGGTTTGACTAAGGTATAAAGCATGTAACTAAGGTAAGAAAGCATGTTCAACCATTACGCAAGGTCAGTTGTCTTACATTTTTATTATGAGATAAAAAATTGAATATTAATAATGTTGAATAATGACTACATTTTATTTTCTCATAATTCTAGTTTTACTAGTTTAGATACTATAATGATATGAGAGTGATGGCTGAGATATGAAATCTTATTGAGATGATGATGTAGTTGACTCTTTATGTGGAGAATATTCTTTGTTATTGTACCATAGTATTTTATTTATTAAGATGACAAAATTAAAATCTCTAGTTGATTATGTAATTGAATGGTGATTGGGTAGTCTTTACAGATAATATTACAATATTATCCAAATCATACTTTTTATGATAATAATATTATCACTTGGTAGATCAAGAAGCACTAAGTTGTCACTAAATCTCTCTCTAAGTTTGAGTCATTGTTTTGAAGTGTTGTATGCAGTATACAGCATACGTGAAAACACGGGTACCACATAGGTTATATGGAACATGAATGTTTATAGACAAAAATTTCATGGAATTTGGAATTAAAAAAAGCTAGATGCATGCATTCATTAGATAGTATGCCAAACTTATAAAATAAGATGTTTAAATATTGGCAGCATATACAATAAAATGTGAAACTTATATGTTTGTGTGTATTTTTGTTTATATGTGTACATGTGTATCAATATGTGATGTATATATATCTATGTGCACATATGTATATCTATCTATAAGACTATAATATGTGTATACATGAACGTATCAAAATCTATAGATAATTATGCAAATATTTGTTGGAATAAAAGTGTTCTATTTGTAATATTGGCTCATACAATGTATATATTCACATATATATACATATGTAAGAACACATACACAAATATATATACATACATACATATATATTTATATATATACATATATGTATGTGTGTATATATATATGTATATATATGTATGTATATATATATATACATATATATATATATATATATATATATATATATATATATATATATATATATATATATATATATATATGTGTGTGTGTGTGTGTGTGTGTGTGTGTGTAGATAAAAAGAGGTAGATCGCATTTTGATAGAGGGTTTGTCACTAGAAAAAATATATAACTACTCCTCATGTGCAAACTAGAGAACAAAAAGTTAACATTTTCACTTTGCATGCTCCTGCAATATAATAACAACATTTGAAATGTATATTGGGCTACAAAATGTGTACACTCCATCTTGATAGGGAGTAGTATTTTTTTGGGAATTATTCATTAATAATCTTCGTATGCATCTTTTTTACTTGTTTATTTACTTCACATCTTAAGTTTTATTGGTTGTACATTGTATATATGGGTCTAGACTATTTAAGGAAGTACCAATACTCGTTAATGGTTAAGAGAAAACTAAAGACTACTTGTATTTAATGATGAAATTAAATATGGATTGAATAGAAGTAAGAACTATTCAGAGATATATTAGAATGTAATAGTTTCAAGATCAATAGAAAAAATTAGTATATTCATTACAAGTTTGGTCAATCTATAAGTCCATAAGGTGAAAAGAATTGGGATGGACTATCAAAAATGTCATAACTTCATTTATTGGGATCTTAATCTTTTTATAAGGTGAAGATCAAGGGGCATGACAAAGGAAATGAAAGAGAGGTGCTGGTGATTTTTTTTAAAACATAGAACCCACGCACATTCATTTCTATCATTTTGAAACATTATATGTCCAACCAAGTCACATTTAAGATGTTAGCCTACAAAGAAAAAAGGTTATCACAAGATAAATGTGGTCAAAATAAGAATGATAATATAGGAATATGGGAGACAAAGGAATATTGCATCAAAGAGTATGTAATAACTTTTGGAGTCCCAAGTAGTGTTTTCAAAACTGAATCAGACTATACGGTTTGAGCATTCAGACTGGTAAACCAACAACTGACCGACCCAGAATTCTAAAAAGCCAGTTATGTGTTCTTTTCTGGTCCAACTAGTTAGAAACATGGTCCAACCAGTCCAACCAGTTGAACAGACCAAACCAGTGGTTCAAATAAAAGAAAAAAAATAAAAACCACAACTCAAAAATAAACTCATGACCCACATAATTGATACCATATTCTTACAACATAAAAGAGAAAAGATGATTTATCTAATTGGTTGGAGGGGGAATAATGTGATATATATACATCTATTTATGTATATATGTGTGTCTATATATTTTGGAAGATGAGGTATGTTGGGAAAACCCCTCATGTAGGTTTTTATTATTGCTTGATACATAGGAGGAAGCCACCCTTTCCTATAAAAAGGATATGAGGGAAGCATATAGACAAAGGACAAACCCTAATGGGACAAGGACACACTTGGGCCCATATTACAAAAAGACTAAAACAATTAATGAAATAAACTCTCTACACTCCCCCTCAAGATGGAGTGTCAGAAAATCCCAAGTCAGCTTACAAACAGATAGACAAATAGACTAAACAAAAAAACCCGATCTTTCAGCCCTAATTTCCATTTTTGTACCCCCTCAATTTCTTTTTTCTACTGACCCTCATATACACTCTACATATATGTTCTTATCAGATCCATTTTTTAGCCTAATTAGAAAAAGGTCTATTTATTTTTCTACACAGATCTACCTAATCGGGTCATGTTGCACCGTGACTCGAGTTATCGATTATCTCCTCCACATATATGCCTATCCAACCCTACCTCTACCATTGTTTTTGACTCTCCACAACAAACACTTTGTTAATTCTTTTTGTGATCGACATGAGGGAGAGAATAGAGGATGAAGAGTAGAGGGAAGAGATGAGATGCATGAGAGATGAAGAATAAGAGTTTAGTTCTGCTACTATATGGATCGTCATTCCACTTTTACTATTGATATATGGATCCTTCTTCTATTGTGGTTTTCCTTTTTATTCTATGAGGATCCTTCCACTATTATGTGGACTTTTCATGTTGCTTTTTTCTTCTATATGGAGCTTTCTGTTGCAATCATTTCTTATTCATCATCATCTGGAATGTTGTTATGAAGTTGTCTACTCCTCTTCTATGTGTTGATTGCTTTTCTATCTGGGAATGTCATTATTTCTACTTGTGCTATAATTAGCACATTTTACTTCCTACTTTTTGACTTTGCACTACTACCGTCCATGTTCTATTTGCATGTCGAATCTTTCTAAGTGCCTTGCACACATCTTCCACGACTGTGATCCAACACTCTCTAGATTTTGACGTTTGCTACAATGATGGAAATTATATGATGAGATGATGATGGTATTTTATTCTGACTTACATGTTATTATGGATCTTCCTACTTTTCTTCTATAGGAGTTCATCTTGGAGACTTTTTTTACTTTCTACTTCCAATATTGGTCATTTATCCAGCTACATCATCTATAGTCTGCTATTGTGTTTCATCACCCTCTATCTTGTTTGTGCCTTGAGCATGTTGACTCTTTTCTTGTCCATGCCTTGTACGCTTATTATCTACTGTTTCATATGTTTTAACACTCTTTGACCTATTTGATGATGATAGTGATTGTAATGAGACGATGATGCCTATATATAGATGGTTGATCTGCTCCAGATGCTACTGCACCCTGATCCAAAAGATCCCACTACATTCCTATCCACCCGCTTTTGGATTATCCACTTGAGGGGGGGTGTTAAAAAATATAAAATTACTGAAAGGGGAAGATAATTGTTGCTAGTAAGAAAGAGATAGAAGCACACAATGTATAAAACCTTCTATCATGAGTAGATGATGTAGCACACCAAGATGTAGTAACAGGGAGCAGCAGACATGTCGTGTTGATGAAGATACATGTTGTTCAAGTGATAGAGCTCAGGGAAGTAAGGCAGTAACACACTATGTCGTATACAGACACAATGTGTAGGTTGTGCGGTAGCAAAATGTCAGTGAAAAGGTAACACACCATGCTAAAATTTGACATGTGTTGTCTCATGTCATGATGGAAAATTTGTCGAAGCAGATGCATGTTGACACACCGTGCTTCAAGGCAACACACCGTGTTGATTTACTGATCTCAGAGTAGAAGCAGGTAACACGCTATGTCTAAAAGTGATAGGTTGTGTCCAAAAGTAGTGAATGAAGTCACCAATTAAGAATATCTCCACCAACACGCTATTTTAAGCAGCGACACACCGTGTCAACGGTGAACAATAGCACAAAATCTCCAGATTCAACATTAAAAGATCAATTTTTCCTTCGGGATCATCACCAAATCATTATAGGGGAGTATATCCCCAAAATTAGCATAAAGGAGATATCTTTATCCCATATTTGGGACTAGATCTCAAAATATGCGATAGATGATGTACCTCCAATATTAGGAGAAAGAGGAGATCATTCCTTGATTTAGGACAAGATCTCAAAAAAGTGGATGTATAGATGATGTAGGGTACGAACGATGGTATATAGCGAGGTAGTGATGACTCCTCCCGCTGAGAAACAATGGTGGAGGCTAAAACATAAATGGTGGAGGAAAGAAAGATCCATGGCGGAGGAACCATAGTGCAACAACTTCAAGATGATTTTGTTGTTGTTGAAGATGGAGACAGCTCCACGGAGATGTCTCCAAAAAGAGGCAGGGATGGGAAATCTTTATGGGAAGCCTAGCAACGTAGGCAGCCACTAGAAAGGGGAGGCAACTCTCCTTTGTTCTCCTCTCTCTTAGGGTTGGATCATTTCTCTAATACCATGTGGAAGACGAGATAAGATGGGGAAAACCCCTTGTGTAGGTTTTTTTATTACTTGATAGATAGGAAGATACCACACTTTCCTATAAATAGGATAAGGGGTAATCATACTGACATAGGAAAAACCCTAATGTTCCAAGGACACACTTGGGACCATATTACAAGTAGACTAAATCTAATAACTAAAACAATAAACAAAATAGACTCACTAATGTATATATGTATATATTTATATATATATATATATATATATATATATATATATATATATATGTATTTATATATATATATATGTACATACATATACATATATATACATTTATCTGACTATAAATACTCATACATATATATCACAAGATATATAAATAAATATACATATATTATATATATAAATGATCATATACAAACATATATTTAAATATACATATCTATGTATACATATTAATATATATGTATTACACATGTATATATATTTATATATCCATGGATATCAATATTTTTAATGAAATATATGTATATATATAAATACATATCTATAAATATGTATACACACACACACACACACACATATATATATATATATGTATATATATAGTGTGCCTGGTTCAACTGATGTGACCGGTCTGAATACTAGTTCACTTATATTGTAGTGACAGGTTCAATTTGTCCATTTCATTTTTTTATTGTCATGATGATGTCATTTCCTATCCAAACGGTTCAACCACTATGGTTAAACCCGGCTCAATACGGTCTGATAATACCGGTCTGACCACTTATTTGGTTATCAAAGTATTGGTCTCAAGTACTAATAATAAGCGACAAGAGTCCCATGTTATATTGAACATGCATGAGAAACTAATGATAGCATGATAACCTGTCAAAAGTATATGATTATAATGTTCAACATAAATCAAAGGACAATGTGAGGAACTAAATTGACATGGGAGATAATTAGAGATATATTATAATTTACATTAAAAGGAGAATGTAAATCAACTTAGAAATCATGCTAAAGATTTCAAGTCACTCAAACAACATGGTTAGAGTTGTGGTGAGTTGATGATTAGGATATTTAATTTTCATGAATAAAAAACTAGATAAATATAAAATTTTAGAGAGTTTGTGACATAGCGGAACATGTTGTTGTGTTTGATGTGGAGGGACTATGACATACATATGGGATAATACTAGAGTGATTTTGAGAAAGGATACTTGTATAGGAAGACAATCCTAGACAAAAGGAAATAGAATTGTGGAGAACTGTCCATTTCAATAAGGGTAACTTTATTTGGTAAACATGAAAGATAAGGAGACACAAAAATGTCATTGTAGCCACTACCACATTATGTTTCCACCCATTGGCATCCACAAGCTACTCCCTATCCACCTATTGATTTTTTTTTAAAGACCCACCAACTGCATCCCATGAGTCTGATTTAGAAACAAATGGAGAAGGCTACACATCAAGGAGAAAATTATCATGTACACAACCCTCTATCTAGACATGCAAACCTACATCAACTACACTTATTAAAGAGGCAATGTGATGACTACCCAAGTTCAAAATTGTCATTAGGGTATGCTGAGGATCTATAGTGGTTTCCATTGAGGAATAATATGATGGTCCTTACCTAGGACGAATAGTGGAAGTGACAAATAAAGGAAGTTGAGGAAAAGAGAGACAATCTAGAACATTTTTCACGAATTACTTCTATCAGTTTGACTGTGACACTAACTATGGATCTCAGATAAATGAGAAATGATTCAACAAGAGATAGAAACAAGAAAAAGGAAAAAAATCACATGTTTGTGTATAATAGGGGTACTACCTCCAGATTAATTGTGTCATAAAATGTGAATGAATATCAACTTAAACTAAGTATTTAAGAATAGTTTGACTAATTATACATAGTACATGATTTGTTATAAAATTTATTTTCAAAAAAGTATACATTTTACATTTTAGGTCCTTCTCTAGTCACTCTTAGTATATCCTTGACATCTAGATATTAGTTCAGAATGCTACCTATTCTTACATGTTGAAACCCAATAAATTGCATTTTCCACTTTGTCTACCACTTCCCAAGCTATGTTTGTGACTTTGATTTAAATGTTGATGATAATTCCCAACCTAATGCTTAGATCATTAGGTCTACTATGTTAACGCATACACTATGAGGTCTTGGAGAAACATCTTAGGGAATCAATTTTGAGCTTCAGGTAATCCATTTTCTTTTGTTTTAGTTGGAAAATAGACTTTCCCCTTACAATTCAAATATTAATTACAAAAACAGTTTATGATAGTAATTTCATAAAATAATTATGTATTTTATTTCAATAATTTATATGACATACCCTTCATACTTAGGAGCACAAAGGCTTATACATACCACATCATCATTTCATGTAATCCATATTAAATAACCAGATCACAAAAAGGATTTGAGGAAATATTATTTTTTAGTTTTATTAAAAAAAGATGCCAAATCATAAGAGGACAACTAGACAATGTATTAGCATATCAATCTAATTACCCATGTGTTGTATAAAAACTAGGGATTAAATCATGAGACATAAATAAGGATGAAAATCAAATATATGAAAATATAAACAAGGTCCTACATAATTATTTATCTGGAAAAATAGCGTAAGTATCTTTTCAATTTCACATACTTACCTACTATAATTGTATTTTAGATCATATGTTATACAATGATTTCTCTATGATACATCATTTCGCACTACTTGTGAGTTCATGAACTTGACCGATAATTTGTAGCAAAAAGTCTGCTAATTTATCCCCATGCTTGTACTGCCATTTTCCAATGATTTTAATAGTGAATATAAGTTTCCTGACATTGAAATGATTGAATAACAAATCAATTTTTTTTCTAATATAATAAGTGTGGAAAAACAATAGTTTATGCAAAATTACAAAGGAAAAAGTCATTACCATACAATGAGATTGTGTGATTACCAAACATACACAACTGTAAATGCGCAGAAGTCCTATTTTAAGCATAGAAAGATCATTCTCTATTTAATAGTCCAAGTCACCCGACTAGAACTTGGCATTTGGTTGGCTTTCCTCTTGGTTACACTATAGTTGGACATAAATGGATATTTGAGAAAAAATTTGGACATGTGGATCAATTAGTGAACACAATTTTTTATTTATAGCTATTAAAAATTCATGTAAGGATGGAAAAAGTACTTTTTCATTATTATGAACAAGTCAAATGATCCAATTCTAAGTGATTACGACATTGCCTTCTACATATGCCCTCACATCCATCAGTTGAAGATGTATTCTACATTTTTGCAAGGTGATATTTAAGATTATATTCTAGTGTATCATTCTTAGGGTTTTGTATCATGTGGGAATGAATAAAAGGTGACAGACCAATTAGGTCACTATATGTGGAAATGAACTAAAAATGAAATGACACATTTCATAATTTTATATCATTATTTATCTTTGTTACAATTGTGTTTGATAAGTGTGTTAATAGAAATTCATAACTTAAAGAAGATGACACATGAACTGTTTTGAGGAAAATTTTATGTATTTTATTTATAATGCATTACATATATTTTGCTCAATTTGAAGTAGAATTTTTTTATGCCCTAGGAAATAGTCTGATAATTTTGGGACTTCGCTTTATCATTCAATATATTTTCGGAATGTGGAATATCATTTCTTAATTTAGAGTTTAATGGGATAGTTGGTTTTTTTATAACTTTGGATGATGACATTATGGAGAGAATACAATATCTACCTTCAATTAAGAATCATAGCAATAGTAGTATAGTTCATTTTTTTATTTGGCAGGTTTGAGAGATTCAAATGTATAGAGGGACTTTGTTTGAGTTTCAAAAATGTTAATAATATTATAAAGTTGTCATTTTGATAGAAGAAAATTTAGATATATGAAAAGGAGGAAAACAAAGGGAAAATCCAATACTTCTTTGCAGAGTGTTCTAGTTTTATTTGGTTTCATTTTCATACATCTACTTTTACTATTTAGAGGAAGGTGAATGAGTATGCACAATCATCCATGGTGTTTTCCTGTGAATATGTGTCCTACACACAATTTTCATGTGATTGTATCCTAGAAATGAGAAGAAGCTTATTGTCTCTTTGCCCATGACAATGCAATGTAGATGTTTTATAGGACATGATATGGAGAAACCATGAAGAGGGAAACTAGGAGCTAGCCGTCATGGTCTGATCCCAAAAAACCTGGCAGTAGGTTAACCCGCACATGGGATGCATTTTGAAGAAGGTAGTTCTCACTAAAACTCTAGCTTATTCATAATTATGTATGTAGTTGAAACTTGGAGCAAGAGATGTTCACGGGTTGGATGATCCATGTAACATATTCGAACCTCGATA
Source organism: Alisma plantago-aquatica (assembly GCA_963693085.1). Taxonomy (NCBI): domain Eukaryota; kingdom Viridiplantae; phylum Streptophyta; class Magnoliopsida; order Alismatales; family Alismataceae; genus Alisma; species Alisma plantago-aquatica. The sequence goes on from OY856411.1 coordinate 601,494,597, forward strand.
TCTAACTCAACCATCCCCCTGTGGATCCATTTTTAATAATATGACATTCAGCCCTTAAAAATTTGATAATAGCAATTGGAGTCAATAAAATAAAATGTTGCAATGAATGAATTTATATATAATAATAATGACTAACTAATAATTTGATTAGTTCTTCAGTTGTGAATTAATGACATAAATTAATCAATGTTGACCCTAGATTGACTCTCAAAAATCATCCTCAGTCTTTCATAAAGGAAAAGAAAGACATATGAAATCACATATTAAATTGTATAATAGGGAGATTAAATGGATTAATTGAACACTTAGCCTACAAGTAAGAAATAATACATTAAATGTATCCAAAAGAGAAAATTTACAATAAAATTGGGCTCCTCACCTCTTACTTGATCTACATAAAAAAATTTAAGTCAATCAAGTATTGTTTACCCTCTCAATTAATTAATTGAAAATACATACTTTTGTACATATAAATGCAATTATAATTACAACCAATAACTAAGTCCGTTTATTTTGACGTGTAACACCCTCTCCAATCTATTTACTTCACGACACTCTTAAGCGCTCATCGCGCTGGGCCGGATGCCGCAAAGGCTGTAGGAAACGACCGTTCCTTCCTCCTTCTCTTCCCCTCCTCTCTGCCACTTCGGTCCTTCCCTGTCGGCCTCCTATTTCTTCTCCCCTTTCTTCTCTGTCTCCATAGGTCGAAGAACCCTAGCCTCCTTTCCTAGTGTTCCGCCCATCATCTCACAGATTGGAGCCATCGCCATTGCCAGCATGAGATCAAGCCTGATGCCCTCTACTCCCTATGCCCAACGACATCTCTGACGTTTCCATTTTCTCCTTCCATGCGTCACGACCTCATCTCTTCCCCTATGTTTCTTTCTGCCTTGCTTCATCTGACCTATCCTCCAGTCTCCCTTCTTCTCTAGCACCTGCACCATGATGAAAAGAATGACGCTCTATCAAATCTGCAACTGTGAAAGATGACCTTGACGTCTTCCTTTACTGCTCTGGGAACCGGGCGCACCGAGGTGGAATCCACCACATCCATCCACCGACTCCAGTGGCTAGAAGACCTCCTCCGGTCCATGACACCTACCACCACTGCCTTCAACTGCCCTGACTGGCAAAGTTACTGACAAGGGCCTCTATTTGCTCCGCCACCGCTAACTCCTTCATTTCTGCAATGTTGACGACACCTAATCTACTGCAATACCGCAATCACCAGGGAAACGAAACATCTGTCCCTCCTTGTCTTTCCCTCAATCTTCTTACTTGCGATCTGTAGTTCTGGTATATATCCGCTTTACCATCACAGCCCTAGACTGCCACATATCCGTTCTGTGACCTCAAGTAGTTAGTGGGTGCTGCATTCGCCACAACTAGGCGCCGATCTGAACTCCAACATGAGCCTTGACTTGCTTGCCCTTGATTCGAAAAGATGCCTCACAACTGAGGTTGGAGGTATCTCTTCCTCTAAGCCACCATGGTTATACCTCCATCTGGAGGGTAACTCCACGAGCATGACAACAACCGACCAGTTGGTGAGATCTGTTGTCGACTAATTTCAAGGAAATCACCAATCATGCAGATCGTTCTTCGTGGATCCTTGGAAGCTGACTCAGTTGCTTCGTAGTCACTGAAGGTCATATGTGCTCCTAGGAATGATGAGGATTCAACCTTCAAAGGTCAGTTCCATTACATTGTAGTCTACCGATTAGAAGTATTCATAAATGATTCGAGAAATTCATCATTCGTGCTCTTGTACACCAAAGTTGTCAATGGTGAGATGGAGAAGGGGATTCTTGTCTTAAATGTGTAGAAACCAATTATATGGACTACCTAGATGATTGATCCTTTCACAGTTTCAGATACATATAAATAACTAGTGAGTCTTATAGATTCTAAACCTTAAAAGAAAACCTTGTTCATAAGTATTAAAAGTAGCCCCACATTCAGGTTATAAATCATTATTAGATTAGTAATTTTTATTAATTGACCTATTATCTTTGTACTATTATATTGATACACATATCAACCAATTAACATTTATAAGTTCTAAAAGTTCATTATTTTTTATTCTAATTAGTAACTTTATCCTTGTCATGGAATAGAACCCTAGATACGTGTATATGTTATATTACATTAAGAAGTATAAATGCATTCTTAATAGCCTTTTTCAAGTAAAATTGGAATTTGAGAGAAAGAGTATATAATATGGTCGATACGAAATGTAGAACGATGACATAAACATGTTGGATTACCCATATGTAAGTTAAAATGTGTTTATATAATCACCTTTGAGTTTATGCAAGACTAAAACCCTAGATCCCTACAATAAGAGCATTTTATTATATATTTATAATGTGTAGTGTATACTTGATACTATTGGCTAATCTTGACCCTTATGATAGAGAGAATATGTATAGAAGGTTGATTTTATAAATATAAGTAGGGGTGACTTTATATTGTGACAAGATTACTCATATATTGGATCTTATCCCTAGACACCTCTAATAAGATTATCTTGATCCAATAGTATCTCATGTAATATATATCTTTGACCGACTGGATAAAATGAAACTATATGTTAGAAATAGAGAGAATGATATTACATAACCTAAATTGGAAGAATACATATTATAATCATATGTGACCTAAACACGTATAAAGTTATGTTACTAGATATGCATTTTAGAACTAATTCAGATTCTAAACTCTAGTTTGGAGACAATGTATTAGTTATATGGGAGCATAATCCTAGATAGGAAATACAAACCCTAAATAAGTCAAATCAAGTAACATAAGATTTGAAGTCAAATTGTAATAGATACTCTTCTAACTTATAGCATCTCATCACCGACACTTGAAGACTTTTGAATTGGGAAATTCACACTTAGAAATAGAGATAGTCATGAAGATCGGGTATGTACTCCTCTCTATTTAATTTTGGGCATAATCTGACTCAAATCTTCTTACCATGAGCCATCTTTTGAACATTGTCTCCTTTTATTCATCTGTGTTGCAAATTCTTTATTCTCTGATATTGAATCATCTGATTCCACCATGATTGATGAATATTTTGTTGCCTAGGGTATACGACCTCACCTGCTTTGTTGTTTGTACACGGAAATATGAATGGTGAATGATTACAATTTTGCCGCTTTGTTTATGCATGTTAGATAATTTTACTAGATAACTATCGTAGATGCTTATGCATAACCATTAGGTTGCACTATTTCCATCTGGGGTGTGCTACTTCCACCTTGATATATACAGAGGTGGGCTATTTCTGCCTAGGGTGTGCTATTTATACCCATTTTACTTAGACCAATGCCCCAGTGGTGTCATGGCCCTATTAGTTACTTTAGTCCAATATATTTGCATGCAAATGGTTATGATTGTTGTGATAATATTGTGAATAATAAATGGCAAGATGATATATCTTGTTTATTTATTTGTTTATTTATATGGCTCATTCTATTAAAATTCATTTTCTTGATATATCTCTAGTTGGAACTTACCTATATTTTGATGACCCTCATTTTTATGGGAACATCTCTTTTTCTCTTTGACCCATTTAAATGCCCAAAATATTGTTAAATGTACATACTTAGCTCTTTCTAATGCATACTCTTTTTTTCCTATTTTTGTGGGTGTGTCCTCCACCCAAGTGTAGGTTCTTTATAGGATAAAGACTCAGGATGATCGTGAGTTCATTGGTGAACTTAAGGACAACTTGAGATAGCCTTTTTACCCTTTGCGTATGGGCTTATGTGTATATAGATGTAACCTTTTCATTTATCTACCACCCTTAGAGTGAGAAGGTTATGTACATGTAATCATTTTATAACTTTGTAAATAGTTATATTTTCCGCTGTTTAAATTTCATGGCTCATGTTTGTATCATTGAGTGGGCCAACTATTAGGTCTCACTCCTTACAGAATGGTATCAAAGCCTAAGAAGTCGGTAACTTGACTATTACAAGTTATCATAGATTGTTCCTTTGTAGGTATGTGACCCTTTAAAGGTTGTTATCATACCTAAACCTGAATCATGTTTACCAATTAGGGTGTCACCCCCTATTCAATTTGGTGGTATATGTGTATCCCAAACAAAGTATGTAGATGACATAGTTTGGGTAAATTATTATCCATCCTACCCTCTTTGTATTGATATAACTTTATAAATGTGAAGTTTGACTCTCCTAGGAAGTAGCCTCTACCTCCCACCTTAGGGGAGGAATAATCATCTACTATAGAGATTAGGTTGACTTCAACTCACATAATTGTGTGTAACCCTAGTACAGACCATTAAAAATTTCTTTTATTATTTTCTAGCATGCCTATGATACACACATTATGTGAACTGAGCATACATGGATACAAACTTAGGATATTGGCATGAGTTTTAGATTTTGAAATGTTTTATGATAGTATATAATGATATGAACTATATCCTTTAAGGTTAGGCTTGTTTTGCCTACAACATGGAGTTATCTCGACATAGGTTTGCATGATACTCATCATCCAAGGGCTAAATCATATTCTAGCTGAACTTATAATATATCATAAATGAAGTTTTGTTGTAGGAAGATATATGTTTCAAGTAAATATCCTTGGGATTTCATCCCTCACATACCCATAAGGTCGGGATGATGTTATCTCCCTTGTCCTATAAAGAAATGATCATGTAATTGTATCATTTGATAAAATTTTGTGCCATGTTATTTTTCCCTGAGGACATATCGAGGCATAGTCATGTTTGGAATCTATAGTGGATACTCTTTTTCTTGAAACTTTGGATGTACACTGACACTGAGGTTATGTGAGGTAAGTACATCTAGGGTTGATCCTTAAGGAGTTGGCCAATCTCTCATTGCCACTGTGAAATTTCTTCACTTGATGTGTGAGATGAGGAATTGTTTGTCTACCTAGTTCATCTGAGCTTGTAATGACACCATGGATGTAAACCAACTAAGGAAGTATATACCCTAATATCTTATTATGGTTACCTGATCTTATAAATAAATGATGTTTTGGGATGTGATGTTCTAAGTCACGGTTAAGATAATGGTGGAATAATGGAGGTCATACCCAATAGGAGCTATAGAAGTTAATTACATGTCATAAGAAACATGTGTCCCCTCCTCATTTTGAATTTAGATATACTTGTTATATTACTAGATGATGTGTGTAGAGGAGCCTCTTTTGCGAAGACAAAGTTATGTTAGAGTGATAGTATATGTTGTATAGAAAATTGGTCGACTTGGTTCTCAAATTGATTTTGGTGCCATTTTGGATTCCCATCACGAGGTTTTCATTGTCAAACTTACTTTCATAATAAAATTATAATTATTTTTTTCATATTTTATAGATGGTTTTGGAACCAAGTCACCACCACGAGGAAGTTTTTGTATTACATAGGCCTTAGTGAGAATACTTGGATTTGCTTTTACAGCCCTTCACTGTAGGCATAAAGAACAAAATTAGCTATAATCTAATCGGCTACCCCTCTTGATTCTCTATATGGTTAGATAGGTCCTTTTTAGGGGTGGAACCTTATAAACTTGGGTCTTTCACTTAATTTAATGTAAAGTGAAATCAATGGGTATTAGCATGGGAAACTAAATATGGAAGGGATACAAAATAGTAGGATGGAGAGATGACTTTAACTATGCAGTTAACCACAAAGAATTAAAATTGTTAATATCATCCTCAATCTTAGTGTAAATTTCCTAGACCAATTCATGATATGAGAAGATAATAAGAAGAGATGTACGGAGTAATATAAGTTCATGTTGGGTTTTTCATACAAGTGTGATATGGGAAAGTTATGCTAGGATTTAGAAACTGATAATAGGTTACAATATTTTAGGAGAGTATTTTGGATTGTAGATTGATTTATTCTGGGGACAAAATCGTCTTGAAGGGATGGAGTCTTGTAGCATACTCAATTCTAGATATCTAAATAATCCATCCCCCTATGGGTGCATTTTTAATAATATGACATTCAACCCTTAAAATTAGATAATAACAACTGGAGTCAACAAAATATAATATTGCAATGAATTGCTTTTTATGTAATACTAATGAATAATTAATTATTTAATTAGTTCTTCGGTTTGAAGTTAATGACATAAATTAATCAACGTTTTACCCTAGATTGACACTCAAAAATCATCCTAAGTCTTTTAGGAAGGGAAACAAGTAAGTATGAAATCACATTTTAAATCGATTAATAAGTAAATTAAATGTATTAATTGAACTCTGATCCTACAATTAAGAAATAAAATATTAAATGTATCCAAAAGAGAAAATTTACAATAAATTTGGACTCCTCACCTCTTATTTGATCTACATAAAAAAATTTAAGTCAATCAAGTAATGTTTACCATCTCAATTAATTAATTGAAAATACATACTTTTGTACATGTAAATGCAATTATAATTACAACCAATAACTAAGTATGTTTATTTTTGACGTGTAACGCCCTCTCCAAAATGTTTACTCCATGGACCTCTTGAGTGCTCATCACGTTGTGTCGGCTGTCTCAATAACTCCAGGAAAAGGTTGTTCCTTCCTCCTTCTCTTCGTCTCCTCTTTGCCACATCATTCCATCCTTGTTGGCCTCTTGTTTCTTCTCCCCTTCATTCTCTTTCTCCATAGATCCAATAACCCTAGACTCCTTCCCTAGTGTTTCTCCCATCATCTCACATATTGAAGCCATCACCATCGTCGACATGAGATCAATCCTGACACCCTCTACTCCCTGTTCCCTATAACAACTCTGACATTTCCATTCTTCTCCTCCCATGTGTCATAGCCTCATCTCTTCCCCTCTATTTGTTTATGCCTTGCTACATCTAACCTAGCCTCTAGTCTCCCTTCTTCTCCAGCACCTATTCTATGATGAACATAATGACGCCATGGCATCTATCAAATCTTCAACTACTAAAGAAGACCTTGATGTCTTCCTTAACTGCTCTAGGAACTAGGCATATCGAGGTGGCATCCACCACATCCAACCACCAACTCCAGGGGCAAGAAAACCTACTCCTATTCATGATACCTACCACCACCACCTTCAACTACCCTGATCGATAGAGTTACTAATGAGGGCCTCTATTTGATCTACCACTGCCGAATCCTCTTCTACAATGCTGACGAATCCTAATCTATTGCAATACCAAAATCACTAGGGAAATGATGTCTTTGTCCCTCCTTGTATTTCTCTCAGTATTCCTACTCGTGATTTCTAGTTTTGGTATTTTTCCGCTTTACCATCTTAGACTTTGATTACGACATATCCCTACAATAACCTCAAGTAGTGAGTGGGCACTGCATTTTCTACAACTGGGTGCCGACCTGAACTACAACTTGATCTCTAACCTACTTGCCCTTGCACCCTCAAAGATGTCTCACAACTGAGGTTGGAGGTAGCTCTTCGTCTAAGCCACCATGGTTGCAGCTCCAGCTGGAGGGTAATTTCACAAGCATGATAACAACTTCCCAATTTGTGATATATGTTGTTGACTGATTTCAAGGAAATCACCAATCATGGAGATCGTTATTTGTTGACTCAACTATTGCCTAGTTGCTGAAGGTCATTTATGGTCCTAGGAATGATGAGGATTCAACCATCACACGTCAGTTCTATTACATTGTAGTCTACCGATTCAAAGTAGTCATTAATGATTCAACAAATCATCATTCATTTTCTTATACAGCAAAGCTATCAATGATGAGATAGTGAAGGGGATTCTAGTCTTCAACATGTAGAAACCAATTATATGGACTACCTAGATGATTGATTTTTCCATAGTTTTGGATACATATAAATGACTAGTGAGTCTTATAGATTCTAAAGCTTAAAAAAAAAACACTTTTCCCAAGTATTAAAAGTATCCCCATATTCAGGTTATAAAAATATTAGATTACTATTTTATATCTTAATACTATTATATTGATACACATATGAACCAATTAAAATTTAAAAGTTCTGAAAGTTCATTAATTTTGATTCTAATTAGTAACTTTATCCTTATCACGAAATAGAAACCCAAGATACATGTATATATTTTATCACATTAAGAAGTATAAATACATCCTTAATGGCCTTTTTCAAGTAAAATTGGAAGATGAGAGAAAGAGTATATAATATGGTCGATACTAAATCTAGCACGATGAAATAAACATGTTGGATTACCCATATTTACAATAAAATGTGTTTATGTAATCACCTTTGAGTTTATGAAAGACTATAACATCTTGAAATCTGAGGCCTCGGATAAAATGATCTTAAAAGGAATGGTTGGGCTATCCACATCACCAAGGTGCACCTCCTTTTCAGGGAGCCCATAACTAAAGAATTATGCGGTTAAGTGTGCACAGCCCAGAGTAGTACTACGATGGGTGACTAGTCGGGAGTTTTAACCCGGCTTGCATGTGAGTGGGGAGAAAGCACACAGTTAAGGCTAGCGGTGGCCTGTGAGGCCAGTCGGCATTCCTAAAACTCTACTAGAGCCTTGAGCAATGGGTCCAAGTGTTACAAAAGAACTCTATGTCATTATGTTTCTTAGTGTCACTTATCAAGTGGCCAAGACATCAACTCTTATAGGAGGGACAAACCCATCTACATCACTCACATTCGATCCACATGTGTTACATGTACCCGAGCAACACCTTTATGGAAACCCTTATTCAAGGTCAAATTGGATGGCATTGAAGTTCATCAAAAAGCATGTGATGAGTGTAGTGAGTTAAGGTCTAAGAACCACAATCACCACTATGACTTTGAGAGTTGATTGTGACTGCCATTCCATGGTTTCCATGTATCACTCTCAAGGTGGGTCTATCCGATATACTATTCTATAACAAGTGACCATGTGTTTTACTTGATATCCTATATCATGACTAATGAGACTTTGTCATTAGTCAACACACATTCTTGTCTTATGCATTATTTTCATCTATTTTTCTTCCACGGTAATATTCGACTAGGGACATCAAAAGAATGTATGTACTCTTATCATGCATATGATCTCATTGTTCAGGTCCTTAACATGAAAACATGTGTCATTAATATCATTCTTTAGACATCTACTATGTCTATCTCATCATCTCATGATCGAGACAAACATAATATATGAAATTACATTTATTATTATCAAATCAAGTATATGATGCCCCATTACAATTATCATATGATTGTCTCTTTGAGCATAAATATCAATAGAATCCCACTTGCACTTAGAGCCAATCACCTATGAATCTTATTCCAAGTGATTAGAACATATCCATCATGTTTTTGTTGCGCAAGTTGTTTTGTACCAGGTTACCGACATTTGCTTCTAGCCGATAATTTACAAATCTTCACTTCTCCTCATTGTACGATCTCTCATATGAGATGAAAATGTCATAGTATGCTATATGAGTATCCTTGCCTATCTAAATAGCTTCATTGTTGTCACAATATTTCTACTATGTCATTAATGGTTGGAATCTCCCATGAGTTCATCTAAATGAACTTATTGATCCATATAGTATCCTCTGTTGAAAGCATCAAGGTATGAAACTTCTATTGTAGAATCTACAACTGTCTCTAGCTCAAAACTTTTCCAACTTATAGTTCTATATTTTGGTCAAACACAATTTTAGATTGAGATTGTTAATCTTCTTTGTCAGTTTGGAAGTCTGCATCACTGTAACCCTTTACTCCAAACTCTTCCTTATTACCCAAAATAATGTTTCTCGAGTACTTAAATATGTTCTTTACCGTAGGTAGTGACCATCACCAGGATCTGACTAACATATACTCGTCATGTCCAAAATGTACAAGAAAACAAGACGAGTACATAAAATTTCATACATGATAGATCCATTTGAGAATGCATATGGCATCTTACTCATGTGTTCCCATTCTTCACAATTAGTGGGACAATGGGATCTGAAGAGACTAATTCCATGGAACATGGACAAATTTTCTCTCTTTGTGCCCTGCAAGATGAATCCCTTCAACATCTTGCCAATGTATGTGTTTCTTACTTAAGAAATGAAGCCTTTTATATCAAGCTGTATAGATCTTAATTCTTGAGATATAGGAAGATTTACCTAAACCCATCATAGACAAGGTACTTTCCCAACCAAGTTTCTAAGATTTGTAGGATAAGGATGTCATTCCCCATCAATATGTGGAATTAATATATGCTCCCACTAACCTTTTGTAAATACAAGTTTCATCTTCATCTTGCTTAAAGTTAAACTCTTTGAATGTGTTGAAAAATTGAAGATTCCAACTATGAGATGCTTGCCTAAATCCATAGATTGACCTTTTTAGCTTACAAACTTTTTTTGCATTGATTGGATTTTTAAAACCTTCAGACTATGTCATGCACACATCTTACAATAGTCCCATTAAGGAATGCAATTTTAACATCCATTTTCCAAATTTCATAGTCATAATAAGATGAAATTGAAACCACGATCCTGATGGAATTAACCATGACAACTGGTGAAAATATTTCATCATGTTCCACACCTTGGACTTGTTTGAATTCCTTTTACAATCAATCTACTCTCATAGTTTGTACATTACCATCCATGTTGGTCTTCTTCTTCAAGACCCAAATTTACCCCTTTAGGTGGATCCACCAAGGTCATACCTTGTTGGTGTACATCGAGTCCATCCTAGATCCAACGACCTCAAGCCATTTTAGGTTTGAATGTCCATTTCCTCTTGCCTTTGGATGTCTAGCCATTAGGAGTGAGGATCTCAGTAATAAAAAAATCTATGACACACATCCAAATATAGGTTCATAGACTAACCCTCCCTTTTACCCTCTTTGGTTATGTTAATATTAGGTTCCTTTTCACATTATTTAGATTAAATAAGAAATATTTGGTGTCAAATAATATCACGATTACATAAATATCCCTCATATGTGAATGCTTAGGTTAACTAACCACATAAACTCACTAGTAAGATTTGATGTATAAATACACCAATGAATTGTTATTGACTTTAATTTGGGATTCTAGAATACCATAGGTTTAGTGGGTGAGGGAAAGTGTACAAACATATAACATATATCATAATTTATAGAAAGGTATTAAATACATTTTTTATCTAGGATATAAGTAGAAACATAAAACACCAAATGATGGAAAAAGGTAAAATGTATGTTACATTTGGAATTTTTGTATTCTAATCACATAATATAACAAATTTTAAATCAATCAAATATTAAATGCACCATCAAATCAACTAGGAAAGAAACATATAATGACATAGGTTAATTTGATCAATCAATCATCACATTAATGCTTTCCGTTCTAGTTTATCTATTCATTTCCTGTCATGTGTCCCAGTTCTATTTTCAACTTTAAGTTCATTATAAAATGACCTCTGGACCAGCGGCCGCTCCGCGTGAGTCTCTGCTCTGGCGATCAGGCGATCGACCTAGGGATCATTTTCTCCGCCTGGGGGAGGGCAACGGCCGGCGCGCCCATCCCGTCTCGCCCGGGTGATATCCTCTCCCGCCTCCATCTCGGATCTATCTAGTCTCTGTGGTTCCCACGACCCTTCTGGGGTGTCCTCCTCTGGCGCGGGCTTCAACCTCCGTAGGTACCTTGGCTGTCTCCTTCGGGTACGAGGAGCCTACGCACTGGATCCTGGCTGGGTGTGGACTTTTCGTGGCAGTGGGCGACTGAAGTGGCTTTGCTGTTCCTCTATGAGTCTGGTACTCACCGGGAGCCCCATTGGGAGATGATCGGGATGGCTCGGGTCTTCTGTCCCCTCTCTTTTACTGTTTCTCAGGTTTTCCTTGTCTTTCTTTTTTGTTTTGCTTTGCGGCAGGTTCTTCTACCCGTTTCTCGCCGCTCGTCGGTGTTGTTGTCGCTGCTTATCAGTCTTGTTGCTCTCTCTGTTTGGGAGCTACGAGTCTTTCTCATTTTTGTTCTGTTCGGATTCACTACTGGGTCTATGGCTTTTCTTGTGGCAGAAAATACTGGTCTGCATATGTTTCATTTGCAGGTTTATCACCACCGATCTATGCTCAGGTTGAAGGAATCTCTTATGAAGAGCTACTTATGTTAGCCTTGTGGAAAAGAGATCATTGCAGAAGCATTTTATTATCTTTCCAATATGAGTTTTGGTGATCGGATAACCCTGTTCTTGGTGATTGTATGTACTTCCAGTATCTCTTTTCCCATGAGTAGATGCCGTATGGCTTTTTAGTAATGAAGATGTTCAGATTGCTCAAAAAAAAAATGACCTCTGGACCATGAACCTGTAATCTGGTAATGAAGAAGTTCATCTTCTTCCTCCACTGTTAGTTGTATTTCCTAGAGTTTCACATTAAAGGTTTGTACCATGTAGTTCTCTCTCTCTTGTCAATGAATGCAAAGGTTTTCTTCTCCAATCACCTCTTTGTTCCTTTATTGATCTTTTGAACCTTACTTCTAATCCTTTTACGGTTGTTTCATGAAACTCCGAACCCAAAACCTAACCATTAAAAACAATTATTTGCATATGAATTGTCCCCTCCCTACTTAAACTTCCTCTAATAATTATGTACACGACCCCCATGTCTCGTATCTCAATCTGGAGCGACAGAGTTACCTTGTTGTCCATTGAAGCACTGATCACTCTACATGCATGCTCATCGAGAAATTGCATGTACAACTATCACTACATCACTTCGTCTTTCTTTCTACATTACCTTCTCATTGCACTTTACATCATGTTCTTGTACGATTAGACTGACCTTATTCATGCCTATCACGATGGGAACAAGTAGAGGTTCCTAAGTTATAGAAATGACGTCAATGAATTTAGACTGTCATGTTGTATAATATTTAAGTTGTCTAGATTTGCGCTTGTTTGATTGTTCTTGGAATGGAATTATCACAGACATACTAATCAATCTTTATATGGATCACTCATTCTCAACCATGAATTCTTGCACTTCTTTGACAATAAAATCGCAGTGAGTTCCAAGCATCTCAGGATTCATGGAAGATAGATTTGATGAATCTCTCTCTCACTCACTCACTTATTATTTTTTACCTCCTCCCATCTTTATAGCATAATTCATTGAACCCCCATGACTGGTCATTGGATCTGAACTTGGGTCATCAAGCTGGGTTCGACCCCAGGAATCCATTAGTCACCTTGGCCAATTACATGACTCGTCATAGAATGGGCTTGACCCCAGCTAAGCGAGTTACACCACGGTTGTTGTTGTAATGGTACATAAGGTGAGAAGGAGGGGGAAAATGTCCCCTATGAAGTCATCGTCTTGCCCTCATGGGTTATCAAGTAACATGTAGGCCAAATGAGGGTTTTGGTCTTCTGACTTTTGATTTTAAAATGACTATATTATATTTTTGTATGGGAAAATGATTTATATGCCATGTCACATCTAGTAAATTATAATGGGATGAAATATCATCTTAGTCATTTTTCAATTATCTTTTAATACTATGTTTAGAATATAAACCTATAAACATTTTAAATAATTATTGGAGTGATAGAATAATATAATATATATAATTTTGAAATTAGAAAAGTCCACTAAATTTACTCGTGATATTTTTAGAGTCAAAATCAAAGCTTTGAATGAAGTCATTTTTAGGGTCTTATACATTCATTGGAATAAGTAATATACCTTGTGCACTAAATGATTCATTAGAATAACTAATATACCCAAAACATTATGATTTTTTTTAATATTTAGTCTTTGTGTATGTATGTGCAACTTCTATCTAAATTTGGGCATTATATGATCATGAACCCAATTTCCTTAATAAGGCAATCATTCTTATATTTGATTCATCTAATCATTCCATTGGAAATTCTTAATTCCTAAATTATAATCCTCTGATTTCATCGAATATGTCACACATACTTTTTGATTTGGTCTATTACTTCACTTGCAATATTGTTTGAATACTTGATTATGAATGAAGAACCAAATATCCATCTTGCCACCCTAGTGAACATTCATGTGTTAGATTACAAAATCTAGAGTGGAAGTGCTTAGGAAAATCATCTATATATTAGTGCAATTCTTTTCCTTATAGGGTGTGTTTCCACCCAAACTTTTAGGCCATGATCCTACTACATTATGGCCCTACTTTGTATATTGATGCAACTCTTTTTTTAGCTTCATCTTTTGTTATATTGGATTTTAAGCACATCTAGACATGTTAGATTGCAAGAATATCAAATGCACTTATGGACATTATTTGCATGTATTTCAGGTACTTGGACCACATCTTGGATGGATGGGAGATAAGACAATTGTGATAGGATTCCTCCACCCATCGAGGGTCCAAAGAGGGCCCTAAAGCTCCCCCAAGATGCACCTAGTGTCCAAGGATCGTGTTGAAGTGAATATGTCCATGGATCTCAAAGATTGAATCTTAGAGTGCATGGAAGGACCCTAGCACAACCATGGTGAATAGAATGATTGTGATACCAAAATGCAAAAGTTACAGTAGAAATCAAGAATTAACAAAGCTACAACTGTTTTAACAGGATGGCCATTCCAACCAACACAACCATGCAAGAGACCCCAACACGGCTGTGCCAGCTAGAACGATTGTGTTGGCCAGAGGCAGATTTCCCATTCCAGAGAAAATGACCAAGTCCCCAACTCGCCCACCATGACTATACTACCCATCACAATCGTTCTACCTAGCACTCAACACGACTGTCCTACCCAACATGACCGTGCTACCAGCTATCATGTCCCCATTTTCCATTGAAATTTTCACCTCCACAAACATGGATGTTCCCTTTCAGCACAACTGTTCTACACTCTACCCACCATGGACATGCTGCCACCAAAACCTAATTTTTTGTGCACTAAATTTCCCAAACTACCCCCGCATAACCTAGTGCTTCCCTACCACCTATATATACATAGGTGGTGACTGTAGCATGAAGTTACACTCACTTAGCATTCATTTCCACCTACCTTGCACATTCAAGGAGATACTACCCATTCCCACCTACCTCCACCTCATTTTCACCTCCCTCGACCTCAAAAACCTAGTTTTTTAGGGTTTTGGCCATCTTGCACCATCATTCTTCCATCCATCCTTCTTGGGAGAAGAAGGATGCGCTCAAACTTCTAGGAGGTGAAGAACAAGGAGTCACCGCCAAGCTTCTGTGGCTATTGTAGAGAAATATGGCGATAAAGATGGCTGTAGAAACAAAAAAAAATCGTGCCATATTCCCATAACCTACAGATTGCGTCAATAACTATTAAGTGGTAAGGAAGGTTACATGGCATATACTGGGTCCTAGAGCAAGTGCAATGACAATCCTTGTAGTGTTTCACTTCTTTATCAAGCAGCACATGAATGGTCGTCTAGGCGTCCTCTTGGTGTAGAACCATGGATGGCACTTGATGATGTCCTCCTAATTTGATGGAAATGGCCTCCATGCCTCTACATAGTCCATGTGGACCATCGAGAACCCCTTTCCCTTCTTCTAAAATTGATGGGATGGAGTTGTCTAGTCGTGTTGTCAACGTGCTAGTGTCAACTTTCTCCCCTTGGCTATCTCTCCCTTTTATATGTCAGATGCCTCTAGATCATGTGTAAACACAATGTCAAGATGAGGAGGCTTATACTGAGAGCCTTGGACACCCCCTTTATATAAGGGTTGATGGGATAGGATTTCCACAAACCCAGGGACACGATGAGTCAAATTTCATGAATTTTTGGCTGATGTCAATCACCAGTTGGTCAACTGGATAGTCCAATCGGTCGATTGGCTATTTTTCCTATTCACAAACATACTACCTTTTAATGTGACAATAAATGCACGTCATGACATCATCATCAATTCCTTGCTCCAGTCCTATTAATCGTCTAGTTGGTCGATTGACTTTTCAGTTAGTCAAAAGGACATTCTAGTCAACCGACTCACATTCCCAGTTAGTTGAATGGACACTCCAGTCAGCCAACTATCAACCAATATTATTTAATTTGATTACCTAAACTCTTTAGTAACCAAGTTAAACCTTATCCATGATTAAACTCCTATTCCAAGTGAATCCTATGTGTGTGACCCTATAAGTCCCAAATTGCATTGGTACTAAATGTCCATAACTAGATTATGACATAATAAGAAATGAGCGGTATCTAGAAACACATAATTGCTACCCAAGTAATTGGAAAGTTGGAGAAAAACTTCAACCTAAAATCAGTGATCAGTGTCATGATCATATAGATCCTTTGTCTCTGATATCCAGATTGAACTCAAGGCATGAAATCATCATCCTCTTAATATTCCATGTTCCTTGAACTAGAACAGACTATATAAGAGGCATGTGAGCTCACATATCATATATTGAGTCACACGAGCATGGTCATTAATTTCTTAGTCTCGATTATCATGTGGCTAGGATATCAACTTCTATAGGAGGGACAAATCCCATCTACATCACCCACAACCGATCTCCATGTGTCGCAATGTACCCAAACTCTACCTTTATGGAAACCTTATTCAAGGTCATGTTAGATGGTGTCAAAGTTCATCGAATGACATGTGATGAGTGTAGTGACTTTGAGTCTGAGAACCAAAATCACCACTATGATTTTGAGAGCTGATTGTGGCTACCATTCCATGGTTTCTATGTATCACTATCAAGGTGGGTTTGTCCGGTACACTATCTTTTCCAAGCTCCCATGTGTTTAACTTGATATCTTATATCATGACTAATGAGACTCTATCATCAATCAATACACATTCTAGTCTTATGTATTACTATCATCTATTTTTCTTCCACAGTAATATCTGACTGGGGACAGAAAAAGAATGTATGTACTCTTATCATACACATGATCTCATTATTTAGGTCATTACCCTAAAGACATATGTCATCAAGTAACATCATTATTTAGATATCTACTATATATGTTTCATCATCTTATGACCTAGACAAACATAATAGATAGAATTACCTTTATTGTTATCAAATCAAGTATATTACGCCCCATTACAATCATCATATGATTAACTCTCTGGGCATAAATACAAACAAACTCCCACTATCACTTAGAGTCAATCAACTAAGAATCTTATTCCAAGCGATTAGAACATGTCCATCATGTTTTTTTTTGCACAAGTGCTTCTATACCAAGTTAGCAACATTTTCTTCTAGTCGGTACTTTGCAAATCTTCACATCTCCTTATTGTATGATCTCTCGTATGAGATGGAAATGGTGTAGTATGGTATCTGAGTTTACTAGACTATCTAGCTCCATTTTTGTCACAATATTACTACTGTGTCATTAACAGTTGGAATATGCCACAAGTTTATCTAAATGAACTTTTTGATCCATACAATATCCTCTATTTTGTTCAAAGCAACAAAGTACCCAACTTATATTGTAGAATCCACAACTGTCTCTTGCTCAAAAGTTTTCCAACTTATTTTTCTATATTTAATGTCAACACAAATTTAGATTGTGATTGTTTGATATTTGTTCTTCTTTGTCAGTTTGGAAGCTTGCAACGGCATAACCCTTTACACCCAACTCTTCCTTATTACCTTAGAAAATGAAATGTCCGTTGTTCTACTCAAGTACTTAATGATGTTCGTTACTCCAGTCCAGTGACCTTTACCGAGATCTAACTAACATATGCTCATCCAGTCTGAAACATAAAAGGCAATAGGATGTGTACATAGCATAGCATACATGATAGGTCCCATTGTGAATGCATATGATATATTACTCATGTGTTCCCATTCTTCACAAGAACTGGGACACTAGGCTCTTGATAGACTAATTTCATGGAACATGGACAAGTTTTATCTCTTTGAGTCATGCATACTGAATCCCTTCAACATCTTGCCAATGTATGTGCTTTTAACTTAGGTCATGAAGCCTTTTAGATCTATCTCTATAGATCTTAGTTTCTAAGATATAGGATGCTTTTCCTAAACACTTCAGAGAAAAGGTACTTTCCCATCCAGGTTTTTAACATTTGTAGGATAAGGATGTCATTACCCATCAATATGTGGAATATAGATATGCTCCCATTAACCTTTTGTAAACATAGGCTTCATCTTCATATTGCTTTAATTCAAACTCTTTGAATATCTTATCAAATTGAAGATTCCAACTCTGAGATGCTTGCTTCAATCCATAGATTGACCGTTATAGATTACAAACTTTATTTGCATTGATTGATCTTTAAAACCTTCAGATTGTGTCATGCACAAATGTTGTTTTAACATCCATTTGCCAAATCTCATAGTCATAATAAACTACAATGGCAAGCATGATCGTAATGGAATTAACCATGGTAATTGGTGAAAAGATTTCATCACATTCAACACCTTGAACTTGTTTGAATCCCTTTTGCAACAAATCTACTCTTATATGTTTGAACATTACCATCCATTTCAGTCTTTGATGTGAACAAATCATATCACTTTTTAAACTATTTTTAGGTGCAT
Source organism: Alisma plantago-aquatica (assembly GCA_963693085.1). Taxonomy (NCBI): domain Eukaryota; kingdom Viridiplantae; phylum Streptophyta; class Magnoliopsida; order Alismatales; family Alismataceae; genus Alisma; species Alisma plantago-aquatica. The sequence continues at coordinate 601,513,083 of OY856411.1, forward strand.
TGTTCACTCATTTTGACCATAATTCCACTCTAAATCATACTAGATTGCTCACTTTTTAGTTGTTTTTCTCGTTTCATGTTTGCTATCAAAAGTGCATGATAATGATGAGATTTTAATCTAACCTTAGTCAGATCCCCCATGAAAATGCACATGTTTCAGGGAATTTCTCAAAGTTTATGAAGGGAACATGGTGTGTGTCAATCAGCACATGGCATGTTAATCTATAGATGGATTTCTTTCCTCCTAATGAGCAGCAACACGACATGTCACCCAACTGACACCCTATGCATCCTTTAATCAAAGACATTCCAACATCACTTACTCAGGGTGACACACCTTATCTCCATTGAGTTCTATAGTTCTTGAAAGAAATCGTCTGCCATTTTTAAATACAAAAGCACATACATGGGACAGTTGTCACTTGTCATTTGGAACATTTTTTGACCAAGAGCAGAGTACATGAGAAAAAAGGTGATTTTAGAGAACAAGAGATAGTTAACCAAGAGAGGACCTCTTCTCTAGTCAATTCTTCTTCACAGACTACAACAAGGGCTTCTCCACTCCATTCCAGCCACTCAAGAGAAAAGTTTCTAGAGTAGAAGCATCAACCAGGATGGAATTTCATCTCCAAATCGAAGTTCTTACTTGTTCTTCTTCTTTCCCCAAGATTTATTTGCTCTTTCCTTCTCTAATCATGTTTAGCTTCAAAAGCTTTCACTTGTACTCGTGTTTCACCATTATGAGTGAGTAGAACTTCGTTTCTTGGGCATGAGAGATTAAATCCCATGTCCTAACTTATGCCAACTAGAAATTCATGTCTACTGCTAGTTAATTTACTATTCCAAGATATGCTTCAGTGTTTATTTGTTTATTTGCATGAATGGTCATCTTTCTTGCATGTTATATGCTTCTTTATGTAATCTAGGAAGTGTTGACTTAAGGGTTACACATTTTACATATTTTTATAATGACTTAACCATTCCATTCATATTTATCTAATATGTTTGTTTGAGATTTATTTTAGGTGTTAGGTACATGAAAAAGGTCAAATCGATCTAGACCTAGCTTGTTTTAGTTCAAGTCAAAACAACGCAAATACATGCTTTTGGAAAACACTTGAAATCACATTAGATAATTTGTATAATAATTTGTATTGATGATTTAACTTGTAACTAAGATGAGTAAAAATTAGGGACACTTAATTCGAATGTTTGATCACTTAAATGTCATTTTGTAAAATTCATTACAGGCAGTTCATCGGTCGAGTTACAAACTCGAATGATCCTTAATGGATTTTGAGAATGATATTGATTGGTCAAGTTGCACACTCACAGAACTCAACCAATCCGTCTACAAACCAAAACTAATTTAAGTGGATCAGTTGAGTTGTCACCAGGACAAACTCAATTTTTGGTTTAAATTGGTCTTATCTCATAGTGTGATTGGCCAAGTTATATTTATTGAAACTCGATCGAATGCACTATATTGAAAACTTCTAAAAAGTGATTCAAACCACTAGAGAGTTGCAAAAGTCGAAATTATATCCGTTGCAACCCTCCAAACAACTAGAAAACATTCATAAGTGTTCCCACACTCTAGTGGAGACCCCCAGCTATAAATAGGACCTCTTAGAATTCATTCAAGGTTGCTCATTCATGATATTCAAGGTCCTTGCCATGGTTGAGTGTTCTTAGTCCACTTGATCCCCTTTCTCTCTCTTGTTTACACTTCATTTCATCCATATGAGTGAGATAGGACTTGTGTGAGAGAGCTACCTCATTGGTCAATCGTAAAGCTCTCAAAGATTCTCCTTCCCAATCCCTTTCTTCAAGATCATGATGATGAAGGATTCTCCAAGTGAAGAAGGAGGTGCATGCTTCTTCAAGCTATAGAAGAAGGTGCTTCAAGCTTCTTTGAGTGAAGGAGGACAAGTCATACCTGAGTGGGTAAATCCTTCAAGGTAAAATAATCAGTGCAAGAAGGGGATATCCTTGGTGAAGGCATCTAGCTTTGTGTAAGAGTGGGTAAGACCTTGTTTATGTAGAAGACTAGCTCTTGGATAGGTAAGACCTCAGTTGTAAGGTTGTTGGCTCCCTTGGCCTCAAAGGAAAGTTGGGTATCCTTGTCTTAGAAAAGGAAGGTCATATGTTGCAACTCTTATAAGTGAATATAAAGAGTAGACATGGTTAAGAAATCCTACAGCTTGACCTCTCTAGGTATTGGACCGACTCTCTCCTAGTTTAAAGAGTGGAACCACTATAAAAAAACTTGTTCAAGAGCTTATTTCATTCACTCTCATCCTTTCTATGCTTGCTTAGATTGCCATCAAATTCACTATTAGCAATTGTACCTAACTGATATAATTTGAAGGTCTAACTATCTTGTGCAAGTTTTGAAGCTCTATTCACCCCCCTCTAGAGCTCTCCGATCCAACAAGTGGTATTAGGGCTATGGTTTTCTCTGACACATCTCCTATGAGATGAGAAGATGGGGAAAAACTTACTTGGGTCCCTCAACCTAGAGGGAAGCTTCTCCATGAGACCCATGATCTTCGACGACACCAACTTCCTCTATTGGAAATGACAGATACAGTTCTTCCTTCAAGGGATGAACTAAAACATCTGGAAGGTGGTGATTCTTCCATATAAAGAGCTGACAGGTGATGTAGCTACTTGGGATGAAGATACACTCAAGAAGGCACGACTCAATGCCAAGGCGATAAGCATAATCTATGCTGCCCTCACTCCCTCCGAGTTCAACAAGATCTCATCTTGGGACACAACAAATGAGATTTGGAACAAGTTGTGCATCACTTATAAAGGAAAGCAGCAAGCCAAGGAATCAAAGATCTACATGTTCATGGACTGCTTGAAAACTTCAAGACGGGCAAGAAGGAAAAAGTGGTTGATATGTACTCCAGGCTGAACACCATCATCAATGGACTTACAACTTTGGGTCACACCTTGGATAGAGGGACAATCAATTCCAAGATACTAATGTCCCATCCCAAGAGATGGGAACCCAAGGTGACTTCAATTGAAGAAGTTATAAGCCTTGGAGACTTAGCCACCAAGGAGCTCATTGGCAAGCTTCAAGCTCATGAACCAAGGCTAGACAGGAAAGAAGAAGATGAAAATCAAGAGGATAAGGAACCAAAGAAGATGAAATACAATGCCTTCAAAGATCAAGTGGAGGCAATGATTGTCCAACAACATCTTTCTTTCCAGTCCTCTCCATGCTCCTCAAGTGAAGATGATGGGCCTAATGATCATGATGCAAACTACTCCAAGGGCAAGCACTTCAAGGGAAAGTCTTCCTCATCCTCAACTCCTAGGTGTTATGAATGTGGAAAAAACACTACAAGAATGAATGCCCAAAGGCCAAGAAGATCCACCATAAGAGAAGATACAAGAAGAAGGATGACTACAAGAAGGAAAGCAAGTACAAGAGGAATGATAAGAAGGAGAAATGAAGAAAGGATGCAAATCATGCAGATTGGGAGGAATCTTCCTCTAGTGACTCAAGCTCTGATGAAGGAGAATGCCATCTTGCCCTCATGGACTCCACAAGTAAAGAAATTGGTGAGGTAAGTGGGGTAAGCTTGCATGATTTATCCAAAGAAATTCTTATTGATATGCTTAATGCTACCGCCCCCCTTCTTATTCTGAATGTAAGTCTAAGAAGAAGAGGTTGGGTAAGATCATTGATGATTTATATGCTAAAATTGATATTCTTGATTAAAATGAAAAGTTGCATTTTGATCGCATTAATTCCTTGCAAGGACAATTTCTTGATCTTGAGCTCCAATACAATGGAGTTGAAGTAGAGAATGATATCTACCTTAAGAACATCAATACTCTTAAGGAAGAAAACCAAGCCCTAGTAGATAAGCTTTCTTTACTTAAAACTGAAAATGATGATCTTAAGCTTGCTTGTGATGCTATTAAAGATGAGAATAGAATCTATCTTGATGAGCTTATATTGCTTAGAACTAAAAATTCTAGGTTGCTTGCTCAAATTGATGATCTATCTTCTAGACCTATTTTTCTATCAATGAATTTGCTTCTATTTCTTTGAAAAAAGATTCTTATTTGACTAAAGCCCTCTGCTTAGAGACTGACCTATTGCATGCTAATGATGATATTTCTTATTTGTCTTCTACCGTTGTCACTCTTATCAATGATAATCACAAATTGAGTGCCACTTTGCAAACCTTCCTAAAAGGGAAGAAGTCCCTCAATAAAGTCTTGGATCACTCCACCATGGATAGTGGTACGAGTGGTTTAGGATATGAAGGTGCTTCAAAAAGCAAACGCAAAGGTATGAAAAAGAGAAAGGGACATCCAATCTTCCATGGAGAGTCATCCGACTCTAAGAATCCTATGGTGTGTGTTCATTGTAAGAGTGATGACTACTATTCTACTTATTATCCTTATAGGGAGAAGGGGACCAACCTAAAGATGAATTGGGTGTCCAAGCTAACCCTAGACCCCAAAGTTTAAATTGAGCACCAATTATCTTCCTTTTTTGTAGGTTAAAGGTAAATGGATTGTTGATAGTGGCTACTCAAAATACATGACCGGTGAAACTGACCATTTCAATCAATTCACTAAGAAGAAAGGAGGATCGATGACATTTGGGACAACAACAAGGGTAAGGTAATAGGTGAGGGAGATGTAGGTGATTCACTTTGTATCAAGAATCTTATTATTGTGGATGGCCTACATCACAATTTAATTAATGTTAGTCAACTTTGTCATGATGGTTATCTTGTTCTATTTACTTCTTTAGGATGCTTGCTTCTAGATTCCCTCTCCTACAATATCATATATAAGGGAATTAGAAATGGTAATCTTTACATTATCATTCTTGACTCTATTAATCCTATTGTTGGTAGATGTTTTGTTGCCAATTCGAATGATATTTCTTCATGGCACCATAGGCTTGGCCATGCAAATATGCATCAAATGAAGAAGTTGAGAAAAAAGGATTTGGTGAAGGGACTTCCTAAATTGGATTTTGAAAAGGATGAAAAATTCCAACCTTGAAACCAAGGAAAGAAAAACAAGTCCTACTTTAAATACAAAGGAATCCTTAGCACTAAAAGAGTTCTTGAGATTCTTCACATTGATCTATTTGGGCCAATGTGTACGCAATCACTTCGTGGTATCAAGTATTGTCTTGTGATTATCGACAATTTCTCTAGATATACTTGGACTTTATTTCTTGTTTCGAAAAGCAATACTCTCAATATTTTCTCAACTTTTTGTAAATGAATTGAAAATGAGGCTACTTGCGGGATCATTTTTATCAGCGGTGATCATGGGTTAGAGTTTGAAAATGACCTGTTTGAATGGTTTTGTGAGGAATTCAACTATGCACATAACTTTTCTTCACCTCGAACACCTCAACAAAATGGGGTTTGTAGAGAGAAAGAATATGTCACTATAGAAAATAGATTGGACTATGCTTCTAGAGTATGCCACTCGAAAGAAGTTTTGGGCCAAAGCGGTTAGTACTCATGTTTTATGCAAAATTGGGTTTTTACTCATCCTTCTTTGAGGAAACCCCCTATGAGATATGACATGGTAGAAAGCCTTCCATTGACTTCTTTCATGTTTTTGGTTGTCCTTGTTTTGTTTTGAACACCAAGGATTCCTTAAAAAGTTTGAGCCAAAATCTTATAAGCCTTTATTTATTGTCTATAGCACTACTAGCAAGGCTTATAGAGTGTTTAACATTGAATTGTGTAAAGTATAAGAATCTATCAATGTTAGATTTGTTGAGACTAACCCCTCTATTTCCAATAATGTTGTTGATGATGATATTGTAGATGAGGTGATCTCTCACTTGAAATAACTCAACATTGGTGAAAAAGGAAAGGAGGTGTTAGGTGATGAAGAAGAGAAAGATGAAGAAAAGAAAAATCCAACCCCCCACTTTGCAAAGCATCATCCTAAAGAGCTCATCATAGGCAATCCTTTTGAAAGCATGAAGACATGGTCTTCCTACAACAAAGAACATGCAGATAACACCTTCATCTCCCAATTTGAGCCTGAAGATGTCAAAGAAGCCCTCAAGGATGATGAATGGATCCTCACCATGCAAGAAGAGTTGGAACAGTTTGAGAAGAACCGAATGTAGACTCTTGTTCCAGGACCAAGTGATAGAAAGATCATTGGCACCAAATGGGTCTATCGCAACAAGCTTGATGAAAGCATAAAAGTGGAAAGAAACAAAGCAAGGTTAGTTTCTCATGGCTACAATCAACAAGAAGGTATATATTTTAATGAAACATATGCACCTATAGCTAGACTTGAGTCAATTAGAATGTTTCTTGCTTTTTCTAGTCATAAGGATATTTTGCTTTATCAAATGAATGTTAAAAGTGCATTTTTGAATGGTACAATTGAGGAGGAAGTATATGTTTCTCAACCTCCTAGATTTGAACATGATAACTTGCTTAACCATGTTTATTTTTTACAAAAATCTCTCTATGGTCTCAAACAAGCACCTCGAACATGGTATGAGAAACTATAGAACTTTTTGCTAGAAAATGGCTATATCATGGGCAAAGTCTATTCTACCTTGTTTCTAAAACACACTTCTAGCAATTCTTGATCATTCAAATTTATGTTGATGATATTATCTTTGGCGAAACTGATCTTGATCCTTGCAAGGAGTTTAGTTCTCTTATGCAGAGTGAGTTTGAGATGAGCATGATGGGGGAGTTTACATTCTTCCTTGGCTTTCAAATCAAGCAAACAAAATATGGGAATTTCATCAACCAAGGCAAGTACACCAGTTAACTGCTTAAGTGCTTTGGGATGGAGAACACCAAGCCAATGGACACCCTTATGTCAAAAATCAAGCTTGACAGATATGAGCAAGGATATACGGTAGATGAGAAGCTCTATAGAGGTATGATTGGAAGTTTACTTTATTTAACTGCCTCTAGACCTGATATAATGTTTAGTGTTAGATTGTGTGCTTGCTTACAATCAATTCCTAGGAAATCACATCTTATAACGGTTAAGAGGTATCTAGCCAAAACCCAAATTTGTTAATTACAATATCCTAAGTCAAGGGACTTTATTCTTGTTGCTTATAGTGATGCTAATTGCGTAGATTGTTTGATTGATAGAAAGTGCACAAGAAGCACTTTATTCTTCCTATGACCATGCCTAGTTTCTTGGCTCTCTAAGAAACAAAGTATTGTGGATCTTTCAACTATTGAAGTTGAATACATTGCAGTTGGGAGTTGTTGTGCCCAAGTTCTATGGATGGAGCAAATGCTCCAAGACTTTAACATTTATTTTGATGCTTCTCCTATTTATTATGATAATAATAGTGCAATTAACTTGTCTTACAATCATATATTGCATAGTAGCGCTAAACATATAGAGGTTCATCATCACTTTATTTGTGACCACATTGCTAAAAAGGATATTTATATCACGCATGTGGACATAGAGAATCATATTGCGAACATTTTCACTAAACCTCTAGCTAGATAGCAATTTTCTTTTATTAGATCAAAACTACTTATCACTTCTCTTTATGATATGACATGCCTTCTAGCTAGTTGTTCTCTTGACTATATATTTCTTGCTTTAAATTGATCATGTCTTGATTGATATGTGCTCTAATTGTCTTATTTCTTACCTAGTTTCACTTTTTTTGGATTTTTTTTCACAAATGACTGATTGATCGCAAAATAGTACCCAATGATGTTTAAAATGTGCCTCAATATGTCTAAAATGCATAATAGGATTAAGAAATAAATTTCATTATCACCCTAGAGGCTAGGAATTAAAATGTCATGTTTTTGGAAAGGTTGCTTGTCGATCGAGTTGCCAACTCGACTGATCCCTTGGCCAAGGTCATGTAAGTATACCGATCAGTCAAGTTTTCCAATCTTAGAATTCGACCTACCGACGGGCTGGACCAAACACAAAAGGATTTTGGCTAAAATTTCTCCCTCACAACTAGAGAAAAGTCGACCAATCCTGACTTCTAGCCCTCTTAACCTCCAACCCTAGGTTCACACACCCTCTCCCTTACCTAGCCTAGCTTTCCTTGCCTCTTACCAAACCTTTCAAGGTGGTTAGACAACTTACTAGTGAGGATCCCAATCTCTTTCAGTTGTAGTTGCTTCTCCATTTCATCTCCATGGCATCCAACTATAGGAAAAGGGCTATCCCATGTCGAGCACCTTTCTCTTCATATTATCCTCGCATCTTAACCTATGATGGCACCTCTTTTAATAACTCTGAATCCAAAATCACTATAAAGAGCTCCTTCATAGGAACCCTTTCCCATTTATAGCTTTTTTTAGGCTCATCTCACCATGATGAAGGTTATCACTGAGGTTGGGGAGTTGTTTTCTTCCCATCACCTAGGAGAATCATGTGTAGAACGTCGATGCTTTCACAATTCTATAACTAGCACCATGGTGGTCCATGAGTTCTATGCCAATATTCAATGGAACTATGACACAATTGTGCCACCACCCAATAGCCAAGTAATTCTGACTTCCATGATTGTTGGGACAATATTTACCATCTCTGAAAATTCCTTGAATATCTATTTCAATGGAACTGAGATCACCGACACATGAAGGAAGGACTACCGTGACTATTTTGACTTGCTTGACCCTAAGCTTTCTATAAACACTTTGAGCTTACTCTCCCTAATATCCACAAGTTTTTGAAGAAGCCTAAAGTATCATATAGGAAGAACTCAACCTTGCCATAGTCTTCCCTGGATCTCAAGAACTGTCTGACCGCATTAGTTGTAAACTGCAATGTCCACCCCAAGAAAAACCACACGAAAGTTGCAAAAAACACAATCTTGATCATGTACTACCTCTTGAAGAATGTTGGAATCAAGTGGTTATGATACATTCTACACCACATGACCTGCTTTGACTTTGGGAAGAACACCCATGGTACCCACCCCTACCCTGCCTTTATTTGTGGAATTTTTTCCTTTGCTACTCAAAAATATCTTTACCACGATCTCCATTACAAATTTAGTCAGAAAGGAGTCTGTATTAGTGAAACCACAATCAAGAAGACCTTCCTTCCTACCTCCTCCACCACACCTGGAGCCTCCACCTCTATCTCCCAGGCCCCTCCACCTACACCACCACCCTGACCTGACCGTGCCTCTTTCTCAGTGTCAAATGAAGCCCTTATGGGTTACCTGATGCACCACATGGCATACAACCTTCAGGTTCAAGATCACCTCCACCAGGATCTCTGCCAGATCATGTCTACCATGAACCTATCATGCATCCATCCCTACCCCTCCTACCAGCCATACCTAGGTGGTGACTATGCTTCTTATGCATACAATCACTTCTACCCATCCCCACCACCTGCTGCTTCTACTGCCACACTTGTTGCTGATGGTGGACCTATTCCAACCCCTGGTGTTCTTCCTCCTCTATCTCTTCCTGCTGGTCCTACTTCCACCCTACTTTCTAGCCTTGTGACTTATGTTCCCAACTTCTTGCAAGCATAGGAGTTACATGATCTTACCATGTCTTGGGCTGAGAATAATGCCAGATGGCCTGATCATGGTTTCGGTCCTCCTACCGATGAGGAGTTCCTGACCATGATAATAATGATGAGGCCACCGAGGATGATAGCTCTAAGGATGGTTCTGATGATGGCTTTTTTGGTTCCTCTGGAGATGAAGGTGTTGTTGTTGTCTCTACTACACTTTCAGATGGTGACGAGGACTACGAGCCCAAGGCTGATGATGATGATGTTGATGATGACCCTATTGACATAGATAGAATAGATGTTGCTTAGATGTTTTCATTCATTAGTCTTTAGGTGTTGATTATATCTATCTTTTTAGACTATTTTGTACTAAGACATTTGGGTGTTGTATCTGAGGCTTATTATTTTATCATCTTGCTATTTTATCATTGGTTTATGGCTCATTATGTGGGAACATGCTTAGTGTTGTAATCGTAATCCTATGTACCATAACTCTTTGGATGACTAAATATTAAGAGTTTTGGATATGTTATCCCATATTTTAATAATAACATTGAATTTCTTGTTTCTCTATGCTTCATCTCTACTTGATGTGTGCTATATGTGGATATTTGCCTTAGCTTGTTCCTATAGAAAAGACCTATGCTTTTGGCTCTTCTACCTCCCTTTCTTTTTGAGATGACAAAGGGGGAGAAGTTCTCTCAACCATATTTTTTTAACCGTTTATATGATCCTTTTCTTGTCTATTATCTACATATCCAGTGACATGCTAGAGGACCATATAGAATGTATATGTGCTATGGTTATTTATGGAAAGACTAACCATGCAGGCATAGGTAAGCATTAATTGTGGTGAACAATTCACATTGTTCATTCATGTACCCCCTTGCAATTCACAAGGTAAAGGTTCAACTCTCACATCCTTTCTCAAAGGTAAAGGTTTAATTTTCAATATCCTTTTCAATATGTTGAGGAATGGTTTGTCATTATCAAAGAGGGGGAGAATGTTGACCTAAGTGTTACACATTGTCCATATTTTGATAATGACTTAACCATGACATTCATATGTATCTAATATGTTTGTTTGAGATTTATTTCAGGCATTAGGTACATGAAAAGGATCAAATTGATCAAGCCCTAGCTTGTTTTAGTTCAAGTCAAAGCAATGCAATTGCACCTTTTTGGAAAACACTCCAAACGACCTTAGATATATTTTGTAATCATTTATATTGATGATGTGACTTGTAACTAAGAATAAAAAAAATTAGGGAAACTTAATTTGAACGTTTGATCACTTAAATGTCATTTTTTAAAATTCATTATAGGTTGATCATCAATCGAGTTACAAACTTGATCGATACTTAATGGATTTTGAGACAAATATTGATCGGTTGAGTTCCACACTCACATATTTTGACTAATCCCGACCAAAATTGATTTAAGTGGATTGGTCAAGTTGCCACTAGGACAAACTCGACCGATGGTTTAAATTGGTCTTGTCGCATAGTGTGATCGGTCGAGTTATCTTTATTGAAACTTGACCAAATGCATTATATGTAAAACACATAAAAAATGATTCTACCCATTAGAGTGTTGCAAAAGTCAAAATTATATATGTTGCAACCCTCAAGATGGCTAGAAAATATTCATAAGTGTTCCCACACTCTAGTAGACACCCCTAGCTATAAATAGGACATCTTGGAGTTCATTCCAAGGTTGCTCATTCATGCTATTCAATGTCCTTGCCATAGTTGAGTGCTTTTAGTCTACTTGAGCCCCATTCTCTCTCTTTTTTACACTATATTTTGTCCATATGAGTGAGATAGGACGTGTGTGAGAGAGCTACCTCAGTATTAAGTTGTAAATATCTCAAAGCTTATCCTTCCCAATCCCTTTCTTCAAGATCATGATGATAAAGGCTTTTGCAAGTGAAGGAGGATGTCCATGCTTCTTCTAGCTATAGAAGAAGGTTCTTCAAGCTTCTCTGAGTGAAGGAGGAGGAGAAGGCATACCTGAATGGGTAAATCCTTCAAGGCAAAAGACTCGGTGCAAGAAGGGGATCTCCTTGGCGAAGGCATCCAACTGCTTGCAAGAGTGGGTAACACCTTGGTGATTTATAAGAATAGCTCTTGGATAGGTAAGACCTTGGTTTTAAGGTTGTAGGCTCCCTTTTCCTCAAAGGGAAGTTGGGTATCCTTGTCCCATAAAACTAAGGTCATATCTTATAACTCTTATAAGTGAATATAAAGAGTACACATGGCTAAGAAATCCTAGATCTTGACCTCTCTAGGTAGCGGATTGACTCTCTCCTAGTTTGGAGAGTGGAACCACTCTAAAATATAGGTTGTTCAAGTGTTGGTTTCATTCTATCTCATCCTTGATATATTTTCTTAGATTGCCATCAAGTTCACTATTAGCAATTGTACCTAATTGATATAATTTGAAGGTCTAACTTTTCTTGTGCAAGTTTTGAAGATCTATTCACCCCCTCTAGAACCCTTTAATCCAACAGGAAGATATGTTAGGAATAAGGAGTATCTACCTTGGAAACATACATTTAATCATGGGAGTGACATGGGTTATGTTGAGGGTCCAAGGTTTGAAGTTCAAAACTAAGCATAAGCACGAGAGGGCTATGTGTAATTAAATATGTCTCATAGCATTGGGAGGTGTGTGATGATGACAAACCTCCTTTTTAAGATTGAATGGTATGTATGATTTTCGTGGTTGAATGTAAGTTATGATGCGGAAGTGAAATCTGTTGGATCTAGTACTCTAGAGGGGGGTGAATACAACTTCAAAATTCTCACAAGAATAGTTAGACCTTCAAATTATACCAATTGAAACCAAATTCTTAATAACAACTTGAAGTCCTATCTAAGAAGGCATAGCAAGGATTAGAGAGATTGAAACATACACTTGGACAATGTGGTTAGAGTGGTTCCAATCTCCAAACTAGGAGACCATCAATCCACTACCTAGAGAGGTCAACCTCTAGGACTTTGAAATCCATGTATACATATATTCCATCATAATAGATACAAGGAGACCACCATGCATTCAAGGACTTACCTATTCAAGACAAGTGTCTTTCACCTACACAACGATTTGCCCACTCGATTAAGATGTCTTCAGCCTTCACCAAGGACTTACCCACACTTGCATCAAGTCTTTGACCTTGAAGGAATTACCCACTCTTATTGAATCTTAGCCTTGCCCTTCTCCTTCACATGAAGAAGATTCTCACCTCTACTTCAACCTTGAAGAAGAACATCAACTTAATATTCACTCAGAGAAGCTCACTTAAACCTTTGCTCTTTGAGAAAGGGGATCAGGAAGATGAATGGAATGAGTGCATTACAAGATAACATGGTGGTATCTCTCTTACAACATGCCTAACTCACTCATCATCATGAAATACTTTGTAAATGAGAGAGAGAGAAAGGGTCTCAAAGGGTTCCAACGCACTCAAATATAGCAAGGACCAAGGATAGCATGAATGAGCAAACTTGGAATGAACTCCAAGGGGTCCTATTTATAGTTGGGGGTGTTCCTTTGAGTGTGGGATCACTTAAGAACCAAAAATAGCCATTCTACAACTTACAACGAATCTATTTTTGTTTCTAACAACTTTCTAACAATTGGAATAACTTTTTTTGCATTTTTTGTACAGTACATTCGATTGAGTTTCAATAAAGATAACTCGACCAATCCACTAACCAACAAAGCCAATTACAAACTATCAGTCAAGTTTGTTCTGGGAAACTTGATCAATGACACAAAATTAATTTTGGTCAGTGAGTCAGTCGTTCGAGTTTTGTGAGTGTGCAACTCAACCGATTGATCCATTTCCAAAAATCCATCACTTATCGGTCGAAATTCTAACTCAACTGACAAAGTTGTTGTGACAAAATTTTCAAAATGGTTTTTGAGTGTACAAACATTGGAATGAAGTGTCCCTAATTTTTTCTCATATTAGTTACAAGTCATATCATCAATAAAAGTAATTACAACAATATTTTAAGGTGGTTTGGAGTAATTTCCCAAATTGCACACTTGTATTTCTTTTGACTTGAACTTGGACAAGCTAGGGCTTGTGTAATTTGATCCTTTTCATGTACCTAAAGCCTAAAATCAAACTTAAACAAACATATTAGATACATATTAGTGGAATGGTTAAGTCATTATAAAAATATGGACAATGTTTAACTATCAAGTCAACATTCTCCCCCTTTTTGACAATGACAAGCCATTCCTCATCATATTGAAAAGGATATGTAAAGTTATACCTTACCCATGTGAATTGCAAGGCGCATAACAATGTGAATTGCTCCCCCCTCAATCTATGCACACTCTTACCTGCATAGTTATTCTTTCTACATAAAGCAATATAACATATATATACTATATGGTCCTTTAGCAAGTCACATGATAAAGAACATATATTGAATAAGAAAAGGATCACATAGGCAATAAAAGTAATATGGTTGAGTTTTAAAACATTGAACTTCTCTCCCCCTTTTAGTATTATCAAAAAGTAAGTGGGGTAGAAGAGCACAAAACATGTCTTCTCCAAGCACAACCAAAACATTCAATCCACAAGATAGAACATGCAACCTCATAGCACACAATAAACAGAGATGAGAGACATGCAAACCAAGTCATAATCAAAATATGGTAAACACCAACTCATGACATATAGTAAATTAAAGAGTAAGTGTATATATGATTAAGATTACAACACTAAAAGCATGTCCTCAAAACAACTACAAGTCAAACTAATGAAAACAACATGATGATAGAAATAGTGCATCTCAGATAATGTGCCCAGATGTTTTTAGTAAAAAATAGACTTGAAAGATATATATGATCAACATATAAAGACTAAAAATGAAAATAGCTAAACATCTAGTCTATCTATGTCCACAACATCATCGTCATCAACAATAGAGGCTTCTGGCTCATATTCATCATGTTCATATGAAGGCGCAGTAGAGATAGCAACTTCACCTTCATCACCAGATGCACTAGAAGATCCATCATCATGGCCATGTGAACCATCCTCACCGTCATCCTCAAATTCCTCCTCATTAGCATCAGCAACAATTTCCTCATCAACCTGGTCTGGCATCTCCTCATTGACAAAAGGACCAAATCCATGATCGGCCACATGGCATTCTACTAAGCCCAAGACATACCAAGGTCATGCAACTCTTGGGCTTGAGGAAAGGTAAGAGCAGAGGTGTCGAGTCCTACAAGAAAGGTAGCTATAGAACTAGAAGAGAGAGGTAGCACTCCAGGGGTAGATCCACCAACAACAGAGGGTGTAGCAGCGGAAGCAACATGTGGAGGGGCTAGGTAAAAGTGACTGTATGTAGAGGATGCATGATAACCACATGGGTAGGGCTGGTAGGTAGGGTAAGGATGGGAATAAGAGAGGTTCATGGTAGACATGATAGCACATAGATCCTGATGCATATGCTCCTGAACATAAAGGTTATATGCATGTTGATGCATCATGTAACCCATGAGGGTTTTATTTGATACATTAAATAAGGCACAAGAAGGTCGGTATGGTTGAGGAGGTGGAGGTGTCGGGGTGTAGGTGGAGGCTCCAGGTGTGGTAGAAGAAGGGATAAGCATGCTCTTTTGAATTGTGGTCTCACTGATGTAGACTCCTTTTCGAGCATGTTTGTAATGAAGATCATGAAAAAGAGACTTGCCAGTGGCAGATTGAAAAAGACCACACATCAGGGTTGGGTAGGGTGGGTGGGTACCACGGGTGTTCTTACCAGAGCAGAAGCATGTCATGTGATGGAGGATATAATGAGACCGCTTGACTCTGATGTTCTTCAGGAAACAAAATATAATCACTACGGTATTCTCTACAATTTCAGTTTGATTCTTCTTTGGATGAATATTGTAGTTGGCTACCAGGGTGAGAATGTAGTTCTTCGGGTCTAAGGCAGAGATGGGAAGGGTATACTTCTTCCTATAGGGAAATTAAGGCTTCTTCAAGAATTTATGTGTGTCAGGGAGAGTGATATCATATTGCTTGTAGAAGGCATCAGGGTCTAGGAGGTCAAAATACTTAGGGTAATCCTTCCTCAATGTGTCGGTCACCACAGTACTAGAGAAAACAATATTCAGGGTATCCTCTGAGAATTGGAATTTCTTCCCGACAATCATGGAAGTAAGAATGACTTGAGTATTTGGCAGGGGTACAAGAGTGTCGTAATTCTATTACAAATTTGCATAGAATTCATGAACGACTTTAGTGCCCATGATGGAATTGTTATAGCATGCATGTTCAACACTCAGGGCAGAGAGGTGGTGGTCGTACAATATCTCGACAACTTGATCAATGACCTTTTTCCTATGCAGGCATCTCTCAAACAAGGCATGAAAAGGGAAGGGGTTCCTAGGAAGGAGCTCCTTATACCTATTTATATAATCATTTGAGATAAATAAGGTGTCATCAAATGGGATGAGGTAAGAGTTAGACGAGGAGGATGGTGCTCTGGAGGGGGCGACTCTCTTTCTCCTATTAGAAGCCACAGAGGCGAGATAAGAGGAAAAGAGAGGTCAAAAACTTAGCGAACACCACCAACAACTAACTAAACACCCAGGTTTGAAGATCAAGAGGTCTAGGAAGGTCAAACAAGGTTGGGCTAGGGCTAGGAAAGGCATGGTCGGGGCTAGGATTGAGAGCTTGAGGGAGATCGAGAGTGAATTGGTCGATTTTTCTCTAGTTGAGAGGGAGAAAAGTCAACTGAATCACACTTAAGTTTGTTCCAGCCCGACCATTGGTCAAGTTTTGTGAGATGGAAACTCGATCAAATGGCTTTTTACAAAAGCCCTCAGCCATGGATCGGTCCAGTTGGCAACTCAACTGATGGTCAACCTAAACCATAATTAGAAGTTTTAATTTCTAGCCATTTGAGTGCTAATTAAATTTATTTTTCTAGTCCATTTTTCATTTTAAACACAGGAACATATCACTCATCATTGGGTACTATTTTGAGCTAAAATAAGTGTTTGTGAAAAATACCCAAAACAAGTGAAAACAAGGTAAAAGATCATGAAAATATAAGCACATTTGCAAGCAAAGGTGATCAAAACATGAGAAAAGCATATAGGATAGATATCAACTAATGAGAAGGCATATCAGATTCATCTAAAGTAGTTATGAGCATTTTATATCTAATAAAATCAAATTGCTCTCTATCTAGAGGTTTTGTGAAAATGTATGCCAACTGATGTTTTGTGTCCACATGTTTGATATAGATATCCTTTTTGGCAATGTGATCAAGAAGAAAATGATGATGAACCTCTATATGCTTGGCTCTACTATGCAATATAGGATTGTAAGATAATTTGATTTCACTAGTATTATCACAATAAATAGGAGAATCATGAAAATAAATGTTTAAGTCTTGGATCATTTGCTTCATCCATAGGACTTGGGCACAACAACTCCCAGCTGTAATGTATTCAGCCTCGGCAGTTGATAAAGCCATTGTGCTCTATTTCTTGGAAAATCAAGACACCATGCATGGTACTATGAGGAAGAAAGTGCCACTTGTGCACTTTCTATCAATAAAACATCCTACATAATCCACATCACTATAAGACGTAAGAGTATAGTCCCTTGACTTGGGATACCATAGTCCAAAATTTGGGGGTTTAGCTAAGTATCTTAAAATCCTCTTAACAACTATAATATGCGATTTCTTGGGATTTGATGAAAGTGAGAACACAAGCTAACACTAAAACATTATATCAGGTCTAGAGGTAGTTATATAAAGTAAACTTCCAATCATACCTTTATAGAGCTTCTCATCCACTTTGTCACCTTCTTCATCTTTATAAGGTTTGGCAGAGTTTTACATTGGGGTGTCCATCGACTTGGTTTTCTCCATCCCAAAGTGCTTAAGTAGCTCCCTTGTGTACTTTCCTTAGTTGATGAAGATCCCATCTTTAGTTTGCTTGATTTAAAAGCTAAGGAAGAATGTAAGCTCACCCATTATACTCATATCAAACTCACTCTACATAAGATCATTAAACTCCTTTCAAAGATCAAGATTAGTTTTTCAAAAAATGATATCATCAACATAGATTTGAATGATAAGAAAATTGTTAGAAGTGTGTTTGAGAAACAAGGTAGAATCTACTTTGCCCATGATATAACCATGATCTAACAAAAAGTTCTTTAGTTTCACATACCAATCTTGAGGTGCTTGTTTGAGTCCATAGAGAGCTTTTTGCAATAGATAGACATGGTTGGGTAAACTATCATGTTCAAATCCTAGGGGTTGTGCAACATACAGTTCCTCCTCAATTGTACCATTCAAAAACATACTTTTAACATCCATTTGATAAAGAAGAAATTTCTTATAACTAGAAAAAGCAAACATAAGAATGGACTCAAGTATAGCTACATGTACATATGTTTCATTAAAATCTATACCTTCCTGTTGATTGTATCCTTGAGCCACTAACCTTGCTTTGTTCCTTACCACCTTGCCGCTTTCATCAATCTTGTTCTTGTAGACCCACTTGGTACCAATGATCTTTCTACCACTTCATCTTGGCACTAGAGTCCACACTTTGTTCTTCTTGAACTACTCCAATTCTTCTTGCATGGCTCTTCTTGCATGGCTAGGATCCATTCATCATCCCCAAGAGCTTCTTTGACATTCTTTGGCTCAAGTTGTGAGATGAAGGCGTTGTTGGCTAGTTATTTTTTGAAGGTTGCCCGTGTCTTCACTCTTTCAAAGGGGTCACCTAAGATTATCTCTTTAGGATTTTTCTTTGCAAAATGGAGAGTTGGATTCTTCTTTTCTTCATCTTTCTCTTCTTCTTGATGACCACCTCTTTTCCCTTTTGGGTGATGTTGAGTTCTTTTAGGATAGGAACCATCTCACCTGCAACATCATCATTTGAAACAATATATGTGGGAATAGAGGGGTTAGTCTTAATAAACTTAACACTAATAGATTCTTTTAATTTAGAAAGATCAACATTAAACACTCTATAAGCCTTGCTAGTAGTTCTATAGACAAGAAAGAAAACCTTGTATGATTTCAAATCAAACTTGTCGAGAGAATATTTCTTGTTTAAAACAAAACAAAGACATGCAAAAACATGAAATTACTCAATGGAGGGATTCCTACAACGCCATAGCTCATAGGGGGGTTTTCTTCAAAGAAGGATGTGCAAAAACTTGATTTTGCAAAAACATGAGGTACTAACGGCTTTGACCCAAAACTTGTTTGGAGTGTCATACTCTAAAAGAATGGTCCTAGCCATTTCCTATAGTGATCTATTCTTCCTCTCTAAAACACCATTTTTTTGAGGTGTTCGAGGTGAAGAGAAGTTATGTGCATATCCATATTCTTCACAAAAATGTTCAAAAAGATCATTTTCAAATTCTCCCCCATGATTACTATGGATGGAAACAATCTAACAAGAAGCTTCATTCTCAACTCGTTTACAAAAACTAGAGAAAACATCAACCGTATCACTCTTAGAAATGAAAAAGAATGTCCAAGTACATTGATAGAAATCATTGACAATAATAAGACAATACTTGGAACCACGAAGCGATTGAGTTCTCATAGGTCCAAATATGTCAATATAGAGAAGTTAAAGATCTCTCTTGGTACTAAGGACTCCTTTGGATTTGAAGGAGGACTTGGTTTTCTTTCCTTGGGTATAAGGTTGGCATTCCTCATCCTTTTCAAAATTCAATTTGAGAAGTCCCTTGACCAAGTCCTTTTTGCTCAAATTCTTCAATTGATGCATATTTACATACGCCTCTTCCAATAGAGGAAGTTGGTGCCATAAAAGACTAGGGGTGCATGGAGAAGCCTCCCTCTAATTAGGTTCTCACCCATTTTCTCATCTCATGGGAGATGTGTTGGAGAAGATTCTAGCTATGATACCACTTGTTGGATCTAGGTCTCTATAGGGGGTGTGAATAGAGCTTCAAAATTCTCACAAGAATAGTTAGACCTTCAAATTATATCAATTGAAACCAAATTATTAAAAAAAACGAAGTCCTATCTAAGAAAGCATAGCAAGGATGAGAGAGATTGAAACATACACTTGGACAAGGTGGTTAGTGTGGTTCCAATCTCCAAACAAGGAAATTGTCAATTCACTATCTAGAGAGGTCAACCTCTAGGATTTTGCAAACCATGTATACTTATATTCCATCATAAGAGATACAAGGAGACAACCATACATCCAATGACTTACCTATTCAAGACAAGAGTCTTTCACCTACACAAGGACTTACCCACTTGATCAAGATGTCTTCAGCCTTCACCAAGGACTTATCAACACTTGCATCAAGTCTTTGGCCTTGAAGTAATTACCCACTCTTCTTGAATCTTTGCCTTTCCCCTCTCCTTCGCCTAGAGAAGATCTTCACCTCTTATTCAACCTTGAAGAAGAACAACAACTTCACCTTCAATCAGAGAAGCTCACTTCAACCTTTGCTCTTTGAGAAAGGGGATTAGGAAGATGGATGGAATGAGAGCTTTATAAGATAACATGGAGGTAGCTCGCTTACAACATGCCTAACTCACTCATGATCATGAAATACATTGTAAATGATAGAGAGAGAGAGAAAGGGGCTCAAAGGGATGGAACACACTCAACTTTAGCAAGGACCAAGGATAGAATGAATGAGAAAACTTGTAATGATCTGCAAGGGGTCCTATTTATATTTGGGGGTGTTCGTTTGAGTGTGGGATAACTTAAGAACTACAAATAGCCATTTTACAACTTTCAATGGATCTATTTTCATTTCTAACAACTCTCCAATGGTTGGAATCACTTTTTGTGCATTTTCCATATCGTACATTCGATCGAGTTTTAATAAAGATAACTCGACCGATCCACTAACCGAAAAAGCCAATTTTCAAACTATCGACTGAGTTTGTTCTAGGAAACTCGACCTATGACTCAAAATAAAATTTTCTCTGTGAGTCAATTGGTTGAGTTTTGTGTGTATACAACTCGACCAATTGATCCATTTCCAAAAATCCATCACTGGTCACTCGAGATTCAAACTCGATCGACGAAGTTGCTATGCCAAATTTTTCAAAATGGTTTTGAAGTGACCAAATGTTGGAATTAAGTGTCCCTGGTTTTTTCTCATCTTAGTTACAAGTCATATCATCAATACAATTGATTACAACAATATTCCAATGTGGTTTAGAGTGATTTCCAAAATTGCACACTTGCATTGCTTTTGACTTGAACTTGGACAAGCTAGGGCTTGTGTAATTTGATCATTTTCTAGTACCTAAAGCCTAAAATCGATCTTAAACAAACATGTTAGATACATATTAGTGGAATGGTTAAGTCATTATCAAAATATGGACAACGTATAACTCTCAAGTCAACAAAATCCCCATTCTAAGATTCCTTAAATCTGATTTTAATATCTCTTGAAGTAATTAGTTTTACTATTTTCTCTTAACTTGTCATTTAGCTTGATCCAAACCAAATCATACTTTTTTAATCAATCCATACTTTTGAATGTTCGATACATTTATTCCTAACTTTACCTTTCTACTTAGATGACCTCGATATTACTACACACACCCATATACTTGCAGGGTAGTGTTTGAGCTTAAAAATTTAAGACTCATGCAGATGGCAAACAAGTTTTTGGATCTATTGCCAGGGAGCTATAACATTTTTAGTCAGAGTAAATATGTTGATTAGTATTTGAGACTAGATCACCACTACTCACTATATACATAATCATTTCAACAATTGCATTCTCTACTTTTGTCATGTAACTCACTCATCTTGTTTCCCTTATTCAAGATTGTCGTGGTGTTCCAAAAGGGGTCTTGAACCATCCATATTTCTAGACCCATAGATGGAACACACATTCAATAGTTGTAGGTGATCAAGGAGTAGTGAAAATTCTTCAATCTTGGACAATTTGCAGCCATCATCACCCCATTTAACACCTTCACCTTCAACACCATCTTCATTGGATCACAAAGAGCCAGTCATGGAAGACAACTTGTTGTTAAAGGACTTTGCTCTACCTACTGTGATCAATTTTTTTGGTCATTAACCACCTGGTTATTGAGGGGAATCATTTCTCTATAAGTCCCACTATTATGCAAATGCTCCAATAGAACAAATTTGGGGGAACTCGTATGGAAGCTCAAAATCTTCACTTAGTTGAGTTTTTGCAATATATGAACACCTTAAAGATTAATGGTTTTCCTGATGATACCTCAAGGGATAGAGAGCATAAGAGTGTCCTTCTTATCTACCAAAAAAGTCCATTAAATTATGAGACAAGCTGCTGAACATTTTTCTTGCTAAGTACTTTCCACCCAGCAAGGCCACACAAATAAGAAGTTATATCACCAATTTGAAGAGACATGAGGGTGAAACATTGAATGATACATGGGAGAGGTTTAAAGACCTTCAACATCTTTTCCCTCACCATGTTTCAACCAATTGATTTCTATTGCAAATGTTTTACAATGAGTATTCTAAACTATTTGTGTGACTGTAGATGATGATGGAAATGGATCCTTGATGAATAAATGGTATAGAGAAGCATATGATATTATTGAAGACATGGCTCTCAACCATTTCCAATGAAGCTCAGATAGGACTAACCAACCTTATTCTCCAAGCTCTAACACAAAAAAGTTAGGTGGAAAGCATATTGTTGATGAAATTTATCTCATTTCAGTCAAGTTGCATGCCCTATCCAAGAAGTTTGAAAAGCTAAGACCAATCCTATCCAAGTAGCTGAGCAAGTGTATGATGCATTTGGAGTTACAAGGCACAATTCTTCATCATGTTTTTCCCTATAGTTGCATGTTGAGGAGATGCTACAACAAGATAATGTAGTAGGAAGTTTTGGGAACAAGCAACCCTACAACCCCTACTCAAACACTTACAACCCAATATGGAGATATCATCCCAACTTTTCCTACAGAAACACAAGAAATACCCAAAATACAAACCAACAACAATGTCAAAATAAATAACAACCAATGGGCAACCAACAACAATGTCAAAATCAACAACAACCAATGGGCAACCAACATCCCATGAACAACAACCTACTCAGATTTAACAATAACAACTAGACTACAATTAACAACACTCTCAACCAATGTCCAGTCTAGAGAACTTACTTGAGAACTTTATCTCAACCCAATTCCAAAAAAATGATGAATTTTGCAACCATGGACAACTTCTCAAAGATGTTATTACTCAACTCTCTTCTAAGGTTGACGATATTGTTATTCATACAAAGATGTTAGATAATAAAATTGATCAACAAGATCTACCCAATCAAAGGGCTCCTACATGCTTGCTACCAAGACAACCAAAAATGAATCTAAGAGACTGCAAGTCCATTACCTTGAAGAGTGGAGTTGTGATTGAAAGACCTCAATTAACAAATGAGAATATAGACGATGATATTTTTGACAAGGAAGATGATAACAATGTGAAGCAAGGAAAGAAGATTGCAGCTGAAGCGCCACCTTCTTACATCTCCACTATTCCTTTTCCTCAAAGGTTTGCACATAAGAAGGATGATGCTAAATTCAAAAGATTCATGGATATCCTCAACAAACTTTATGTCAAACCTTCCCTTGACTGAATTAATTGCTGAGATTCCATCCCATGCAAAGTTCCTTAAAGACATCTTGACTAAGAAGATAAGCCTTGACCAAGTTGAGACAAATGCAAACCAAATTTAAAACATAAAATAATCATTCAACCAAACACACACATCCATAGGGGTATTGGCCATAACCACGTATACATCCACCATTAAAACAATTTTAGGGCGACACATATAGTATATAATCATATCATATATATGTAGTAACTACAAAACACTACCTAGTGTATGTGGTTTTAATTGGATATGCACATTAAAATTTTACATATTTTCATTGCATGCAAAAGTAAATGATAAAAAATTGAATATATTGATTAAATCCCAAAACATAGTAAATTGAAGTGGCTCTAATACCACTGTAGGGAAATATGGTGATAGAGATGGAAGCAATTTTTTTTCTATCTATATTTCCCATAACCATCGGATTGTGTCAACAACTATGAAATGGGAAGGAGGATAGAAAGGCATATACCTGGTCATAGAGAAAGTCTAGTGTTGTGCTTCTTTCTCAAGCAACACCCAGACTATTTTCGACAGTGGCCTCCTGACATAGCACCATAGATGGTGATTGATGTCATCCTCCTAGCATGATGGAAATGGCCTCCATACCTCTATGTAGTCTATGCAGATCACCAGGAACTCATGTCATTCTTCTAGAATTTATGGGAAGGGGTTGTCCCTCATGTTATCAAGATGCTAGCATTAACTTTCTCCCATTTATCTATCTCTACCTTTTATGGGTAAGAGGTCTCTGGCTCTCATGTTACACATTGTTAAGATTATGAGACTTGTCCTGAGAGCCTTGGCCACCCCTCCCCCATTTATATAGGAGTGGATGGATTATGGTTTCCACAAATCTGGGGATACGAGGAGACAAATTTCATGAATTTTGGGCTCCTATGAATCAAGAGTCAGTCGACTAGACTCCCAGTCAGTGGACTGGCACGCCAGTCAGTCAACTAGACACTCTAGTTGGTCAATTGCATATATTTCCTATTCTCAAACATGTTGTATTTCAATGTGACAACTATTACCATCATGACTTCAAAATCAATTCCTTGATCCAATCTTATTGATTGTCCAGTCTATCGACTAGACTTTCCAGTGGGTTGGCTAACATTTCTAGTTGGTTGAATGGACACTCCAGTCAGCCAATTATTACCCAATGTTTCTTAAGTTGGTTACCTAAACACTTTAGCAACCAAGTGAAACCTTACCCATGAGTAAAATCCTATTCTAGGTCCATCCTATGTGTTTAACCCTATAGGTCTGAAACTACATTGGCAATGAATGTCTATAACAAAATAATGACAACACAAGCAATGAGCGGTATCTAGAAACACATCATTGCTACCCAAGTAATTGGAAAGTTGGAGAACAACTTCAACCTAAAATTGTGATTAGTGTTATTGTGATTGTATAGCTCCTTTGTGTTTGATATGCATATTGAACTCAATGCATGGAATGGCCTTCTTCGTAATCTTCAGTCCATGTTCCTTGAACTGGAGCTGACTGTATGAGATGCATGTGAGCTCACATATCACATATTGAGTCACACGAGTATGGCCATATGTTTCTCAGTCTTTCTTATCAAGTAGCCAAGATATCAACTATTGCAGGAGGGAAAAATCCCATCTATATCACTTATAGTCAATCCCCATGTGTCACAATGTACACGAGCACCACCATTTAGGAAACCCTAATTCAAGGTCACATTGGATGGTGTCAAAGTTCATGGAATGACATGTGATGAGTGTATTGACTTCAAGTTTAAGAACCACTATCACTTTGAGAGTTGAGTGTGACTACCATTCCATGGTGTCCATGTATCACTCTCAAGGTGGGTTTGTCCAGTACACTGTTCTACAACAAGTACCTATGCTTTTGATTTGATATCCTATATTGTGACTAATGAGACTCTACCACCGGTCAACACACATTATAGTCTTATGTATTACTATTGTCTATTTTTATTCCACTGTAATATAGGACCAGGGAGCATGCTTACACCAAAAACAATATCTGACTAGGGACATAACACCAAAAAAAATATTTGACTAGGGACATAATAAGAATGCATGTATTCTTATGATACATATGATCTCATTGTTCAGGTCCTTAACTTGAAGACATATGTCATCGAGTAACTTCAATCTTTAGACATCTACTATGTTTGTGTCATCATATCATGACTGAGACAAACATCATAGATGGAATTACCTTAATTATTATCAAATCAAGTATATGACGCGCCATTACAAACATCATATGATTGGATAAATGGGCATAAATACCAAAAGTTAATACAAAACATATGTTTAAACTTAATACCTTGAACTAATCTAATTAATAATAAGTGAATATTAAATTACTTAATACCTTGAACTTGTTAAATTTCTTCCAAACATAAAACTGCTCCGACATATCAACATCAAGATACCCATATTGGTGAGTTGCAGGCTGATGAATGTATATTTATCCCCTTTTCATCCCATCTTTTTTTGTCTTTGTTTGGGATTTTATATTGATTTTTCCAATTTTAGGAAAAATGCAATTTACTTGCTTTTGACATGTTAATTAGATTTCTTATCACTTTTTCTCATATTTTGTAGGAATCATGTTCATGGAACTCCAAGATACATGAGCCAACAAAGAATCAAAAAAATGGATCACTTAAATTTAACATCAACAACCTCCTATGCCACAGGTCGATCGACTCATCCAACCAGTCATTCAAATCACATACAAGATTTAC
Source organism: Alisma plantago-aquatica (assembly GCA_963693085.1). Lineage (NCBI taxonomy): Eukaryota > Viridiplantae > Streptophyta > Magnoliopsida > Alismatales > Alismataceae > Alisma > Alisma plantago-aquatica. The sequence goes on from OY856411.1 coordinate 601,539,040, forward strand.
TCCAACATAGAAAAGTCAATTGATTGGATCACTCATCCATCTAATTGACTCACACCAAACTAGAAATGTGCACCCATCCAATGAACAAGCCCATTGATTACATGGACCGGTCAAACTAGTATCCCAACCAGGAAATTCAGACGTCCCAATTGGATGACTCAAACCCTTAGAGCACAAGACTTGTTCACAAATTGTGTGGAACCCCTTTTTAGGATTTTGATTTGCTATTGTGGACTCACGCAACCACACGTCCCAATCAACTGACTAGGACTCTCAATCAATCGACCGGTAGTCATGGGATAGACGTTTTCCCCCATAGTCACTGGCAACAACTAGAATATCCTAGGGTTTCAACCCCTCCTTCTCCCTATGAAAGGAGCGAGAACTCAAAAAAAGGCATCCAACTTTTTGCATCTTGTCATTTGCCTCTAGTTTTTGTTTACAATCTTGCATCTAGATTTCTTACATCTTGTACTCTTATTTCTATGATAAAATTTCTACTTTGAATCATGTTCTTGGTCTTCTTATGCATTGGACAAGGAAAGAAGAAGGGTTTCCACTTCATTGTCACTAGATCATATTCCCCTCAGGATTCTTTCTCTTTTACTAGTCTATGTGTGGGCTCTGATCTCCAAAGTCTGAGATGAACACATGAACTTCGAAGTAAACATAGCGGAAGCGATTCGTTTAGCAGCGGAATACCAAAAATCGGCGGAAAATAAAACTTTTTGAGATAAGACATTGAAACCATAAAAACTCCTTTCATAGATTCAAGATAAACTGTTTACATCTCTGTTAATTACTTCTTGAGTAATTATACACAGCATGCTATAAAATCTCAAGAGACGAATCAAAACTCAGACAATGACTCCAAGGACCTGAGAGTACAGAGGACGCATAGGACTGACTATCTATCTATATAACTCAGCAGTCTGAATCTCCACCTGAGATTTACTGTTGCTCCGGGTGCTGCTGCTGATATTGGTCACCTGGAGATTGGTCCCTTCGTCCTTGGCGACCACCTAAAAAGTTGAAATCTACGGGGTGAGACAATTTTAAATAAATGTCCCAGCGGGAGTTATAACCCTTCGCCAGAAACATGATTATTACAGAATAAGAGAATAACAATACACAAAGAAGTCATATATATTTTAGGAGTATTTAGAACAATTTTTCACAGATTGTAATTTATTCCTCCTACTAGAAGTAAAGCATCTCTAAGATAAACCCACATATCACTTTTCTTTTATAAATAAAAGGACATGTATAACATCTATTTATTATAAAACCATCATCACCACACTGGCTCTCTTCAGGCTTATATCATATATCCATCACCTGGAATTATAATAAGGGATATCATGGTCTGTAGCCATACCCGTTCCTACAAGGTGTTAGGATTCCAAATCCACAACATAACTGTATGATTAGTACACATGAAATCATACTTAACCATACTCAAGTGACATAAGGGTTATTTACATTCATCACCCATAAGTCTGCAGTTAAGCCTTTCATAGGATTATCTTGTAATAGAACTTCACATAGTAACACTCTATATCAGGATCACATTTCATAATTTAACATAGGGATATCAATCCCTAAACATATTATCACTAAGAATCCGGAAAGTGAGAGTCCAAACCCCTGAACTAATTATAACATTTATTAACAACAGCATATTATTTTATCTGGTCATCTAAATAATATGACCTTTGATGAACATCAACGCATATTACTCATCACTCATTCAACCTATCAAACTCATAAGTTATCACTTATCAGATAACATACATGTTCTTGAATATTAAACATTAACATAGCATCTAAGAAAGAAGGATACTAAATGTAACAAGTCTAACTTACATCAATTATCATTTCTCAATTCCCTCATCACAAGCCATCTGTTAAGAATGACCTTGATGGTACTCATGGCTCTCACAGCCCATCCATCTCATAAGATGCCACTAACAAGGCACCAGGATATATCACTATTCATAAAGCTAACAACATGCTTTCAATGAATATAGCATCATCATCCATACCTGGATATGATCATCCTCATATAGGAACCTACATGGTCAATTCAACTAATAACAATAAATAACTCATTTAAAGAAGTTATATCTCCCTACTCTTACAAGAGCTAGGTTTCCCTGGTTTTCATCAAATAGTGTTTTAAGGCACACATTACATGCCCTCACCCTGGAATCAGGGTTTACTATTTACATTACATGTCATCACCCTTGAATTAGGGTTTACTATTCACATTACATGTCATCGCCCTTAAAGTTAGGGTTTACTATTCACATAGTGGATCATACCCTATTCATGAACATTCAAGTATATTGAAGGTATTTTACTTGAGTTTCCACCATAATTGGTACCTTCTCTCTCCTCTAACTAGTAGATGGTGATTACACCACTCTAGATTAGGTTGGGTTAAATCCTCATTGACTAACACAAGTCAACAAATCACCATCATGTGATTAGGGTTTGATTAAAACAAGGTATCACTCAATTGAACCCATTTAAGTTGAAACGAGTGTGAACCCATTTGAATTGAAACGGGTGTGGACTCGTTTGAGTTGAAACGGGTGTGAACCCATTTGGATTGAAACAGGTGTGGACTCGTTTGAGTTGAAACGGGTGTGAACCCATTTGGATTGAAATGGGTGTGGACTCATTTGAGTTGAAATGGGTGTGAACCCATTTGGATTGAAACGGGTGTGGACTCGTTTCAGTTGAAACGGGTGTGAACCCATTTGGATTGAAACGGGTGTGGACTCGTTTCAGTTGAAACGGGTGTGAACCCATTTGGATTGAAATGGGTGTGGACTCGTTTGAGTTGAAACGGGTGTGAACCCATTTGGATTGAAATGGGTGTGGACTCGTTTGAGTTGAAACGGGTGTGAACCCATTTGAGCCTAAACGAGTGTGGTCATGAACGGTAACATAAAGGTTATGATAGAATAGGATATCCTTGGTTAAAGCCTTCAATTGGCCCAAGCCATGTTAACCACTTACAAATTGAGTCAATTAAGATGAGCCTCAAACAATTGGACACCAATTGACCTTCAATTGGAAGCCAATTAGAGTTAAGTCTAACTCAATTAAGGTTTCCAATCGGCTAATCATCAATTTTCAACAATGTGAATCAAATCAAGATTGGACCTATCAATTGAACTCCAATTGGGCCCAAACTTGGCCCAAACGGTCTTGAGATCGTTTGGATGACCTCCAAACGATCTTGAGACCGTTTTCCCAAAGTTTGACCAAAAACCAAGTCGGTTGGATTAGGGTTGAACTTGAATTAGGTCTAAAATCAGCATTTTTATTGATTCAACAACTTATTATAATTGGACCCTCAACCCATCAAATTACCTCAACTTTAGACCTTCAAATGGTCTTGAGTTGTGTCCAAACGGTCTTCAGACCGTTTGGAGGAACCCCCAAACGATCTTGAGACCGTTTGGGTCCTTCACCCCAAAACTCAACAAAATCTATATATGAAAACAGCAATTTCAGCCCGATTAGGGTTAGGGTGTTGAAGTGCCTTCAACTCTCAATTGGTTAAGAATTTAACTTTGATTCTTTGCAGGAATGAAATTCAACATATTATGAACAGGAATCTCAAACGGTCAACGCTTGGTCAACTCACTCGAACGGGTTGAACCCGTTTGCCCAAAAAGTTCAAGTTAATCAGTTTGGAAAAATCAGCACTTAATTCAATTCGATTGCCTAATTGATTGGCCTTCAACCTACGATTCCTTTGGATTTAACCTCTCAAATTTGGTGGGTCATTAGCCCACATGATTATGAACAGGAATCCCAAACGGTCAATGCTTGGTCAACACCCTCAAATGGGTTGAACCCGTTTGCTCCAACCGACCATGTGAACCCGTTTGCCCTTCAAACGGTCTGGTCAGAGGGGGGGGGAACTGGACCGTTTGATAAAGTAACTTTGGTAATCATGCCCACCTTCTTCAACCTCTGACAAGGTCGGTTATTCCACCGTTTTACTTGCAAAGTGCAAGGAAGAAGGGGGGGGTAGAAGAAAAACTAAGTACTAGAATTGCAAGAACAAAACATGCATATAAAGTGTACAATTTAGAATTATAAAACCCGCCTTAAACGATGTTCTTGGAGCTACAAGCTTCCAAGCTTCAAGCCTATAATGGCATCTTGAAATCCACAACTTGGTCAAGGGTGATTCCTCCAAAGAAAGGTAGGAATGGATGGCTAGAACAAGAAAACTAAGTGAGTTATCCACAAAACCAAGCTTGCATGATGAATTCACCCAAGAATCCGAGCTTGAAGATGGTTCTTCTCACCTTAGAACTACTTGGTCGCCTCCCTGAGCTCCAGAGCTTGTCTTAGACGTTTTGAGAAAGAAGAGAAGTGAAGAGAAATGAAGGATCGTTCAGTTGGTTTACAAGGAAAAGGGCTTATATGCTTTAGGCCATTTTACACCATAAGGACCTCTAAAGCATGGAATTTTCATCTAAGTCCCTCCTTGCTTCTTAGGCACGTCCAATCCATCCAAACTTAAACCAAGTTCATCAAAGCTCAAGATCTAAGGGTAGAAAAGATCAACTTTTAACTAGGGTACACATATGAAGGTCTTCATACACATACATGGTGAATTTTATGCACAAAGATCACTTTTCTTTTCTGATTATTTATTGATGCATCTCTTTTATCATTTCTACTCTAAATGGTGCCAAGAGTCATATAAGATGCTCTATAAGGTGTACTTTACAAGTTTCACCCATAATTTGGGTAAATTGCACTATACTCCAAGTTAGGGTTTTTAAGCACCAGGATCATTCCACAAGCTGCATCTGAATGCCCAAGCTTGGAAAATCCATCATGCCTCATCATATTCACTATTATGATGTTCATCATCAAAGGTACATATTAACCTGTGAACTCTGTAAGTTAAACCTCTTAACCGAATAATTGCACATAGGTCCCTGCATTGCAAAACAATACTACAACATTGTTCCTAGGGGACAGGATTGGAAACATATGTTCCTTAGGAGCTTTTATTACATGATAAAAGATAATTACATGTGTTTAATTACATATTCAGGCAAAACTTCTAGGGTTAGGTTATAACCCAGGTCAGGGATGTTACAAATTATAAACCCCTAACAAGGATTTCGTCCTCGAAATCCCAGGGAAAGGAAGAACAAATTGATCTTTATGATGATATTATGGGTTTGTAATTCGTACAAAGTCCCTTTTGTTAATTACTTCTTATCACTATTTATGCTTGTATAAAGCATAAACCCCTAACATAAGGTGTCCATACTTTTGAAAGGAAAAAGCATAAAAGAACATTCTTCCAATATTACTCAAGAATGCTTACCATCAGAGGAACATACATACCTTAACACAGATATTTTACTCAGTATATTGTCTCAAAGGCTTCACTGAAGGAGTTCATTAAGTATGCTTACTAAGTAGTTACTGAGGAAATTCACCAAGTATATTCACTAAGTTTGTTCACTAAGTATTCACTGAGGAAATTCACTGAGTATATTCACTAAGCATCCACTGAGTATGTTCACTGAGCATATTCACTAAGTATTCACTGATTATATTCACTGAGCATATTCAGTAAGTATTCACTGAGTATATTCACTAAGCATATTCACTAAGTATTCACTAAGTATATTCACTAAGTATTCACTGAGTATATTCACTAAGTATTCACTGAGTATATTCACTGAGCATATTCACTAACTATTCACTGAGCATATTCACTGAGCATATTCACTGAGTATATTCACTGAGCATATTCACTAAGTATTCACTAAGTATTCACTGAGTATATTCACTGAGCATATTCACTGAGTATATTCACTAAGTATTCACTGAGTATATTCACTGAGCATATTCACTAAGTATTCACTGAGCATATTCACTGAGCATATTCACTGAGTATATTCACTGAGCATATTCACTAAGTATTCACTAAGTATTCACTAAGTATATTCACTGAGCATATTCACTAAGTATTCACTGAGCATATTCACTGAGCATATTCACTGAGTATATTCATTGAGCATATTCACTAAGTATTCACTGAGTATATTCACTGAGCATATTCACTAAGTATTCACTGAGTATATTCACTAAGTATTCACTGAGTATATTCACTGAGCATATTCACTAAGTATTCACTGAGCATATTCACTGAGTATATTCACTGAGCATATTCACTAAGTATTCACTAAGTATTCACTGAGTATATTCACTGAGCATATTCACTAAGTATTCACTGAGTATATTCACTAAGTATTCACTGAGTATATTCATTGAGCATATTCACTAACTATTCAGTGAGTATATTCACTAAGTATTCACTGAGTATATTCACTAAGTATTCACTGAGTATATTCACTGAGCATATTCACTAAGTATTCACTGAGTATATTCATTGAGCATATTCACTAAGTATTCACTGAGTATATTCACCAAGTATTCACTGAGCTTTTCTTATTTAATAAATTTTTTTTCCTTATACTCTCTAGATTGTTATAGAATAATTACCTGATCAGAGTAATCAAAAGATAACAATCTAGGAGTTTCATACTTGCCTTATCTACAATAAATATATACCTGGCCAGGGTATATAAGTATTAAGATTAGGTAGTATGTATTTTACTTATCAACATATTCCTCATTCTTCATATCATTATACACACATAATTTACCATACTAGATTATTCTTCAGGTATCACATCTATATTTCATCCTTTTCATACACAGTTAAGGGAGATTATAGATTGTTTTAAAGAAAACTGAGTAAGATACAAGTTCTTATCTCCCTTGTGTTCTTCCAGGACCTAATCAAGGAATTCAGAAGCAACAAAATTACATATTTCTAACACATAGAATCCTGATATGTAATATTAAAACAAAACTTATTTCATCTGACCTGTATGGGACGTTTGTCCACGTCCTCTATTATTATAGAGCCTCCCTTGTGAGCCTTGCAGACTCTGTCCTTGGGGCTGAGTCATTATTGTATTCCTGTCTGGACAATCCCTTGCCAGGTGTCCCGGCTGTCTACATAGGTAACAGATCCTGGGTGCAAAATGTCTATACGATCCAATTATCAATGTTGATGCTATGTCAGAGGGTCCTCTTGGAATACTACTATGATCCCTACTTCCACTTGACACCCATTATGTCTGGGTAGGAAATCCTGACAAAGCTGATGGTGTAGAAAATCTTGGTTTCTTAAAACTTTCAGGCCCTTGATCTTGAGGCTGGGTGTACATCTTCTTACTACTTGTCTGTTGTTTCATGGTTTCCGACCTCTCTATCCTTCTTACTGACTCCACAAAGGTGGCAAACCTTTCTCTATTCTCTAGAGCAGACGCAGGAGTGGCTAGTTCAGATTTCAAACCCTTTTCAAAACGTCAAATTCTTTCTTCATCGGTAACTGCCATTTGTGGAAAAAACCATAGTAACTCCATGAACTTACCTTCATACTCATAACGTTCATATGCCCTTGTGTGATCTTCTCAAATTGAGAGATCTTCTCATCTAGATACGTCTTAGGGAAGTATCTATTGACGAATTCTCGTCGGAAAACCTCCCATCCTATTTCTTCGCCTGGTCTCTTATCCTCCTCTATCATCCACCAATTACCAGCACTCCCTTTTAGGAGGTATACCGCATGTTTTACCTTTTCAGCTTCAGGAATATCAAGGATCCTGAAAGCCTTTTCCAGCTCTGTCAGCCATAGATCAGCATCTGCTGGGTCAGATGTACCAGCATAGTCTATGGCTCCCACCCGACAAAGTCTCTCGAAAGTCTTGCCAGCTCCATAACCTTCCTGATGGGCTGGTACCCTAGGTGCATATGGTGGCACCCTATCTGCTATGTGTGTTATGGCTGTCAGAAACTTATCAAATAAGGCATGGACAGCTGGGTTTTCTATTTCAGCTAGGTCAAACTGGGGTGGCTCCCTGGGTTGCTCAGGTAAGGGTTGCTCCATTTCTGGGTGCCTTGCACCTCCCTGTGGTGCAGCAACGCTACTTTCCGCCACGTACTCTTCATGTGGCTCAGACATCCTTATATATCTTCTCCTTTTGAGGAGCAGAAGGTTCTATTAGATAAGGAAGGAACACTAAGGATAGACTCGACATCCTAAGTCCTATATCTCTGTAGACTCAGCGAACCTAGAGCTCTGATACCACTAGTTGTGGGCTCTGATCTCCAAAGTCCGAGATGAACACATGAACTTCGAAGTAAACATAGAGGAAGTGATTCGTTTAGCAGCGGAATACCAAAAATCGGTAGAAAATAAAACTTTTTGAGATAAGACATTGAAACCATAAAAACTCCTTTCATAGATTCAAGATAAACTATTTACATCTCTATTAATTACTTCTTGAGTAATTATACACAGCATGCTACAAAATCTCAAGAGACGAATCAAAACTCAGACCATGACTCCAAGGACCTGAGAGTACAGAGGACGCATAGGACTGACTATCTATCTATATAAGTCAGCAGTCTGAATCTCCACCTGAGATTTACTGCTGCTCCGGGTGCTGCTGCTGTTGATATTAGTCACCTGGAGATTGGTCCCTTCGTCCTTGGCGACCACCTAAAAAGTTGAAATCTATGGGGTGAGACAATTTTAAATAATTGTCCCAGCGGGAGTTATAACCCTTCGCCAGAAACATGATTATTACATAATAAGAGAATAACATTACACAAAGAAGTCATATATATTTTAGGAGTATTTAGAACAATGTTTCACAGATTGTAATCTATTCCTCCTACTAGAAGTAAAGCATCTCTAAGATAAACCCACATATCACTTTTCTTTTAGAAATAAAAGGACATGTATAACATCTATTTATTATAAAACCATCATCACCACACTGTCTCTCTTCAGGCTTATATCATATATCCATCACCTGGCATTATAATAAGGGATATCATGGCCTGTAGCCATACCCGTTCCTACAAGGTGTTAGGATTCCAAATCCACAACATAATTGTATGATTAGTACACATGAAATCATACTTAACCATACTCAAGTGACACAAGGGTTATTTACATTCATCACCCATAAGTCTGCAGTTAAGCCTTTCATAGGATTATCTTGTAATAGAACTTCACATAGTAACACTCTATATCAGGATCACATTTCATAATTTAACATAGGGATATCAATCCCTAAACATCTTATCACTAAGAATCAGGAAAGTGAGAGTCCAAACCCTTGAACTAATTATAACATTTATTACCAACAACATATTATTTTATCTGGTCATCTAAATAATATGACCTTTGATGAACATCAGCGCATATTACTCAAGACTCATTCAACCTATCAAACTCATAAGTTATCACTTATCAGATAACATACATGTTCTTGAATATTAAACATTAGCATAGCATCTAAGAAAGAAGGATACTAAATGTAACAAGTCTAACTTACATCAATTATCATTTCTCAATTCCCTCATCACAAGTCATCTGTTAAGCATGACCTTGATGGTACTCATGGCTCTCACAGCCCATCCATCTCATAAGATGCCACTAACAAGGCACCAGGATATATCACTATTCATAAAGCTAACAACATGCTTTCAATGAATATAGCATCATCATCCATACCTGGATATGATCATCCTCATATAGTAACCTACATGGTCAATTCAACTGATAACAATAAATAACTCATTTAAAGAAGTTGTATCTCCCTACTCTTACAAGAGCTAGGTTTCCCTGGTTTTCATGAAATAGTGTTTTAAGGCACACATTACATGCCCTCACCCTAGAATCAGGGTTTACTATTCAAATTACATGTCATCACCCTTGAATTAGGGTTTACTATTCACATTACATGTCATCACCCTTAAAGTTAGGGTTTACTATTCACATAGTGGATCATACCCTATTTATGCACATTCAAGTATATTGAAGGTATTTTACTTGAGTTTCCACCATAATTGGTACCTTCTCTCTCCTCTAACTAGTAGATGGTGATTACACCACTCTAGATTAGGTTGGGTTAAATCCTCATTGACTAAGACAAGTCAACATATCACCATCATGTGATTAGGTTTTGATTAAAACAAGGTATCACTCAATTGAACCCATTTAAGTTGAAACGAGTGTGAACCCATTTGAATTGAAACGGGTGTGGACTCGTTTGAGTTGAAACGGGTGTGAACCCATTTGGATTGAAATAGGTGTGGACTCGTTTCAGTTGAAACGGGTGTGAACCCATTTGGATTGAAACAGGTGTGGACTCGTTTGAGTTGAAACGGGTGTGAACCCATTTGGATTGAAACGGGTGTGGACTCGTTTGAGTTGAAACGGGTGTGAACCCATTTGGATTGAAACGGGTGTGGACTCGTTTCAGTTGAAACGGGTGTGAACCCATTTGGATTGAAACAGGTGTGGACTCTTTTGAGTTGAAACGGGTGTGAACCCATTTGGATGGAAACGGGTGTGGACTCGTTTGAGTTGAAACGGGTTTGAACCCATTTGAGCCTAAACGAGTGTGGTCATGAACGGTGACATAAAGGTTATGATAGAATAGGATATCCTTGGTTGAAGCCTTCAATTAGCCCAAGCCATGTTAACCACTTACAAATTGAGTCAATTAATATGAGCCTCAAACAATTGGACACCAATTGACCTTCAATTGGAAGCCAATTAGAGTTAAGTCTAACTCAATTAAGGTTTCCAATCGGCTAATCATCAATTTTCAACAATGTGAATCATATCAAGGTTGGACCTATCAATTGAACTCCAATTGCGCCCAAACTTGGCCCAAACGGTCTTGAGATCGTTTGGATGACCTCCAAACGATCTTGAGACCGTTTTCCCAAAGTTTGACCAAAACCCAAGTCGGTTGGATTAGGGTTGAACTTGAATTAGGTTTAAAATCAGCATTTTTATTGATTCAACAACTTATTACAATTGGACCCTCAACCCATCAAATTACCTCAACTTTAGACCTTCAAACGGTCTTGAGTTGTGCCCAAACGGTCATGAGACTGTTTGGAGGAACCCCCAAACGATCTTGAGACCGTTTGGGTCCTTCAACCCAAAACTCAACAAAATCTATATATGAAAACAGCAATTTCAGCCCGATTAGGGTTAGGGTGTTGAAGTGCCTTCAACTCTCAATTGGTTAAGAATTTAACTTTGATTCTTTGAAGGAATGAAATTCAACATATTATGAACAGGAATCTCAAACGGTCAACGCTTGGTCAACTCAATCAAACGGGTTGAACCCGTTTTCCCAAAAATTTCAAGTTAATCAGTTTGGAAAAATCAGCACTTAATTCAATTCGATTGCCTAATTGATTGGCCTTCAACCTACGATTCCTTTGGAGTTAATCTCTCACATTTGGTGGGTCATTAGCCCAAATGATTATGAACAGGAATCCCAAACAATCAACACTTGGTCAATGCCCTCAAACGGGTTGAACCCGTTTTCTCCAACCGACCATGTGAACCCGTTTGCCCTTCAAACAGTCTGGTCAAAGGGGGGGGGGAACAGGACCGTTTGATAAAGTAACTTTGGTAATCACGCCCACCTTCTTCAACCTCTGACAAGGTCGGTTATTCCACCGTTTTACTTGCAAAGTGCAAGGAAGAAGGGGGGGTAGAAGAAGAACTAAGTACTAGAATTGCAAGAACAAAACATGCATATAAAGTGTAGAGTTTAGAATTATAAAACCCACCTTAAACGATGTTCTTGGAGCTCCAAGCTTCCAAGATTCAAGCCTATAATGGCGTCTTGAACTCCACAACTTGGTCAAGGGTGATTCCTCCAAAGAAAGGTAGGAATGGATGGCTAGAACAAGAAAACTAAGTGAGTTATCCACAAAACCAAGCTTGCATGATGAATTCACCCAAGAATCCGAGCTTGAAGATGGTTCTTATCACCTTAGAACTACTTGGTCGCCTCCCTGAGCTCCAGAGCTTGTCTTAGACGTTTTGAGAAAGAAGAGAAGTGAAGAGAAATGAAGGATCGTTCACTTGGTTTACAAGGAAAAGTGCTTATATACTTTAGGCCATTTTACACCATAAGGACCTCTAAAGCATGGAATTTTCATCTAAGTCCCTCCTTGCTTCTTAGGCACGTCCAAGCCATCCAAACGTAAACCAAGTTCATCAAAGCTAAAGATCTACGTGTAGAAAAGATCAACTTTTAACTAGGGTACACATATGAAAGTCTTCATACACATACGGGGTGAATTTTATGCACAAAGATCACTTTTCTTTTCTGATTATTTATTGATGCATCTCTTTTATCATTTCTACTCTAAATGGTGCCAAGAGTCATATAAGATGCTCTAGAAGGTGTAATTTACAAGTTTCACCCATAATTTGGGTAAATTGCACTATACTCCAAGTTAGGGTTTTTAAGCACCAGGATCATTCCACAAGCTGCATCTGAATGCCCAAGCTTGGAAAATCCATCATGCCTCATCATATTCACTCTTATGATGTTCATCATCAAAGGTACATCTTAACCTGTGAACTCTGTAAGTTAAACCTCTTAATCGGATAATTGCACATAGGTCCCTGAATTGCAAAACAATACTACAACATTGTTCCTAGGGGACAGGAATGGAAACATATCTTCCTTAGGAGCTTTTATTACATGATAAAAGATAATTACATGTGTTTAATTACATATTCAAGCAAAACTTCTAGGGTTAGGTTATAACCCAGGTCAGGGATGTTACACTATGGCTCCCCTTCTTCCTTGTACTCTTCTTCCTTGCTCACTCCTTCATTGTTTTCCATGAATCATGAGTAGTTCTTCATATTGGGGCATGGGGAATAGCCCCATAGTCATAATTTATTATATCAATTTTAAGTATATGATATAACTTGTTAGATGATGTTTGTTTGATTTATTCTAAGACTCAAAAGACTTGATTTTTCATTTTAGTGAAATGTTAGTCTTGGGTCAAGATATCTCATACCCTAGGGCTGGGGACAACCAACCAAATGAATAGAGCTCTGGATGAGATTTCAAAAGCATCTATGTTGGGATGATCGAGCAAGGATCCGCAAGCACCAAAATCAATGGGTTTACGAGAAGTTCAAACTTTTGTAAATGTGTTTGAGAACGTTTCTGCAAGACTTCATCTAACTAGTTTTCTATGTGTGGATTCTATTGATGTAGTTTCTACACAAGTCATTGGTGCAAAACCCATAATCCTAATATCCTTTATTATCAAATCAAACTCGCCCAGTCTGTCTTACTTTTGCAATTTAATTTTTCTCATAATTAAACATTTCCTTACTTGTTCTTAGTGTAGCTCTCTATTATTTTGTTCTTAGTTGAACTTTGTATTATCTTGTTCTTAGTGTAATCTTTATTATTTATTTTTTGCATTTTCTTGAGATTTTTGGCAGCAAGTCCATTGGGTTGATGGCAAATTGGACAAGTTCGTATTTTCATTTAGATTCTCATATAAAATCTAGCATAATCAACCTTCAATCAATGGATTTTAAAATTATCATCAAAGTAATTATTCAAAGAAATACGGTTCAAACTCAATCTTAAAAAGGTTGTTCTATGGGATCGACCCTTACTATAATAATAACCTAACCAACTTGTTTAAATGATTGCTTTTCTACTAAAAAAGGTTAAAGTATAGGAATAAACCGCCTAGTGAATTGTTGTGCAATTGATGCGTGCCAATTTTGGCAATGTTTCTGTAAGGACCCTGACCTCCATTTTGGCCTTATCTTGTTTGATTTGCATAACCCTGGTGTTTAGTTGCTTGCTAATCACCTCAAGTGGTGATTAGGGTTTGTTTGTGTTTTGTTGAGAGTTGGAGGTGCTACTTGCAAATAACCCAAGTTTTACGGTTGATGTGCAAGTTTGTCACCTTGAGAGATGTTTTCTCTCTCCTTGCATCCTCTAGGGTTAAGAGGATGGGTTGGGCTCATTGCTTGAGTAGTTGCGGGCCTTGTTGAGCATTGTTGCGCATTGCTTTGCTATGCCTTGTGGAGGCCTTGTGTCGTGCATAGGAGAGCTTGAAGCTCTGTGTTGCCCAGAGGGTTGTGTCGCCCAGGGTTGTGTTGCCCAGAAGTGTATCGTCTAGTATGGGTGTGTCACCCATGTGACCTAGCTTTGGTTGTGTCACCATACCTTAGACAAGTGGCTATCCTTTGATAGTGGCTGGCATAACATGCACATGTGGTTATCAAGGTGGCAAGACGTTGGGCAAGTGTCCCTAAGTGGGATGACACCTTGCCTTGGTTCCCCCTTCATCCTCTTCTATATATACCTTCCCTTTCACTTGTTTAGGATTCCTTTAGTTCTTTGTTTCCTCCCTCTTCCTTGGTGTACGATACATCTTCCCTTGGTGTGCTTGGTGGCTGATCCCTTTGAAGGAGTTCTCTTCTTCTTCCTCTAGCTTGGTGGCCGAACCATAGGTGGTGTGCCTTGGATCTAGGAGCTTAAAGCTTGGATCTTTGGACCTTAAGGAGCTTGCTTAAGGTGGGTTACATAACTTCTAACCCTAACTATACTACCTTCTTTTATGTTGCATGTTTATATATGATCATGATTGGACATGCATGTTGTTAGATATGTTTCTTTCTCTAGCATGTACCTTTAATCTTGTGGATATAGTGATCATGTTGTTGATGATGTTCTTGTTTATTATGTACCTTTGGACCTAGTTGGCCAAACCCATAGATTAGGGTTTCCTTTGGGGCAATACCCCTTTCTCTCCTTGGTTTTGGGAAGTGAGTTTGAGATCTAGTGGTGTAGGCAAAACCCCTCTCTTCCTTAGTTATTGAGAGGTGAGTTTATGCTCTAGTTGCTTGGGCAACACCCTCCTATCACCATGGATTTGAGAGGTGAGCCTTTGGATGAGTGATGACCTAAGTTGGAGATGATCCATCATGTTGCTCGATTTGTGATGGAGGTTGTGCAAAACCCCTCTCACTTGGTTGTTGAGAGGTGAGCCAACTATCTTGATCAATTAGGGTTTGTTTCTAAAGAGTTTGAGGTTGAATATGACCATCTTGGTGAGGTTCTTGGGCCCTTGCATGATACACCCTTTTGTGTGTTTTATCTTGGCCGATATGTTCAGTTGAGCCATGTTGGCTTTGTGCACGATATGACCCCTTTCACATTGTTAGTATCCTTGGACGATATGCTTTGGTCGAGATGATCCCTTGCTTTGAATTTCCCCTTGGTCAACATGGTGGCTGGTAAGTTATCTCTATTTTGGGCGACATGGTTTGGTTTTGAGTTGTCTGATATGGTGTTTGCATTGTGAAACCCTAATAGGTTCCTTAGTGGTGGCCGATATAAGGTGCTTGACCTAGTTGGATGATAGGCCTTCTTGTGGTGCCTTAGTGGCCACCTTGCCCATGGATGACATGATGCTTTGGGTGATAGAGTGCCTTGGACGACATGAGGATCCCTTAGATGACATGGTTTGATGGTTGGGCGATAGGGTGTCTTGGGCACCATGCTCCTAGTCGATATGATCCTTGTTGAGAGAGTTGCCCGATAGAAACCCTAACCCTAGTAAACGATAGGGTTCTTGGTCGATAGAATAAGTTATGATACCCTAGCTGCTTGTGCACGATACACACCTCTAGTTCAAGACGCAGGTCACAACACTAGCCCTGGTTGCACGATACCCTTGGTGCATGGGTGCATGACTTGGATGGCAGATATGTGTGTGGCTAAGTGCCCTAGTCGTTAGAGTTTTATTGAGGGATATGATCTTTCCCGCTACCCCTTTGGGTGAGGGATGGTGCTGCCACCACATCTCTAGTGAGGGAAGACAGTACCTTTGGTGAGGGTTGTGCTTAACCTGAGAAACCCTAGTATTTAATTTCTTGTACCTTGTGGATGATGGGTTATGGATGAAAGGTTGTGACCAATGATGTATGACTAGGCTATGTTTGTGTAATCCTTAAGGATGTATTCCTTGATAATGGTCATGCTCATGAGATAAGGGCATAGTGGATGCCCATGGTCTGATAACAATAATGTAATTTGTGTACAAGATACAACTTTGTGCTTCATGTAGTGATAATCATGGATGTTGATCCATTCATGTGCCTTCAACCCTAATAGCATGATAATCATATAGATCTCAGGTTGGTGATTTAAGTTATCTCTCTTGATATACATACTAACCATGCAGGTGTATCAGATGGATTCATAGCCAGGTAAGAGCTATGAGGTTTATGTGTTTGAGTAACATTGAATGATGATAATCCTCATTGATGAGATAACATGTATCACCCGTATGATGTGAAAAGGTTTGTTGACCTAGTAAAGGCTGAGTGCCTAGTTGAGGTGTTATCCTCTAATGTTGAGATAAGGGATTTCTATCCCATGGTGATGTTGTAAGCCTTGTGAGGCAGTGACATTTTGTGATGAGGGATTGAGATCCCATGATAATGTGATAATGACAGTATTAATGTAACTCAATGTTGTTTATGTTTTACAACTTGGTTGCCTCAACAATCCACTTAAAATATACCAATTAATTATAGTAGAACATATCATGTAGTTTTCCCTGGCCATAGATCCATCATCGTCAGTAATTGGTGATGGTGAAATAGGTTTATCATGTGGGATTACTTGGAACACATATTGTTGAATATGCGGGGTTTTCTCCTAGCCGAAAGTAGGAGGATTTGAGTACAACTGCGGTTGTGTATAGAGCATGGTGAACAGGCCCATGGATTAGTAAATATAGAGCATGGTGTATAGACCCATGGCTCAGTATTATAAAAGGGTAGCATGCAAAGCTGACCCTGTGGCTGAGGCCACTCAAGCAAGAGATTGTGGTCCTACTTTGGTTTTTGTACATTAATCACGAAGAGGTGAGGTCATGGAATCCAGCTCTCCCGATGACCTTGTATGGCACCAGTTTTGGGCTTCATAGCTAAAGGTTGGATTTGAGCGGGACGGCTCACTTCCTCAGGGCATAATAAATCATAATCCAACAGTACTGAATATATTGCTTAAGGAAAAATACGGAACATTGATTGAGGCCTTGCTTATATAACTGATATAGTTATACCTTGCAATTATGTGTATGATCCTTATATTTTGTGATAAGTTCTTATAAATCTTATCATGTCAATCATGTTCCATAAAGAAATACTTGGTTATGTGCCTCCTGGATATCTGGTAAGATTGTTCATAAAATAAGCTCTGCTCAGGATGCTTCTCTTATGATCTGCTGACATTAGTTATCTGTTTTACCTGCTTTACCTAAAGTTTTATAGTTTTAGTGGGGAGTTATGTTTCTCGCTGGGACTGTGTGTCTCACCCCATTAGTTTACAACCTTTTTAGGTGATCGTGCTATACGTGGTGGTGGTTGTGAGGTTGTGGTCGAGCAGTAAGAAGAGCAATAGGAGGCAAGAGATGGATATGTTTCTGTTTTGGTTTTTTAGTAGTAGGGTAATAGAGTCATCCCTATACCCTCAGGTCCTCAGAGGTGTTTTGACGATGTTTTATGATGTATAGCTGATGTAGCTTGTATATCCTACTGCTGGCCTAATGTGGCCCATTATGTATGTATAAATAGGTGATGAACTCTGGTGCTGACAGGACAGTTGGTTCTTTTAAGTTGTGGACATATATCAAGGCTTGTAAATGTTTATATAACATGTTTCCTTGTAGGATGAGGATCTGGATATAATATTTCTCTTTTATCTGCTTCCCGTAAATGGTTTTAATTAACCTGTGTTTTCGGTAATATGTAGTTTATGGTGTTTCCACACATTTTCGCGTGGCATCTCGTTGTCTGTGTGATAGCGGGATCCGGTGCCACAAGTTTTGGTATCAGAGTCCTAGGTTCGCTGAGTCTATAGGGATCTAGGACTAGGGTTGTGTATGTTCTTGTGAGTTTTCTAGATTTTCTTACAATAACCTTCCGCCCTCAGTGGAAGATAACGCTTAAAGATGTCTAGAAACCATGAATTACATGCTATCGAGAGCAGTGATGCTGCATCAGTTGATGGAGAAAGAGTGCAGGAACATGAAGATCGGGTGCCTGAGGTCCCCCAACTTGACCCAGCCATTCTTGAAAACCCTGCCTATCAGTAACTTATGGGGCAGTTAATGGCTACAATGGATCGCATGGTGGATAGATTGCCAGTGCCTCTGCCAAGAGCACAGGCTCCGCATGGTGAATATTTGGGTATTGGGAAGACCTTTGAGCAGCTTCACCGAGTCGGAGCTTCAGATTATGCTGGAATGACTGATCCAGTGGATGTGGATCTGTGGCTGACAGGCATAGAGAAGGCCTTCTGGATCCTCAAAATCCCCAAAGCAGACAAAGTCAAGCACATTGTCTACCTTTTGAAGGGCAGTGCTGGCCACTGGTGGGCCATCGAGGAAGAGAAGCGACCCGGTGAGGTAATCTGTTGGGATGTTTTTTGGCGGGAGTTCGTCAGTCGATACTTCCCGAAGACGTATTTGGCTGAGAAGATCAACCAGTTTGAGCTTCTGCGCCAAGGATCAATGAGCATCACCGAGTATGAAGCCAAGTTCATGGATCTGTTGAGGTTTTTCCCTCACATGGAGGCAACAGATGATGAGAGAATCAGGCGGTTTGAGAAAGGTTTGAGTGTTGAGTTGTCGACACCTGTTGCTGCCTTGGAGAACCAGGAGCGGTTTGCCATGTTTGTGGAGTATGTCCGAAGGATCGAATGGTTTTTCAGGGAGAAAGGGGATTATATGACCAAGAAAAGGCCTGCTCAATTATAGAAATAGAGGTTTGATAGCCACAAGAAGCTGAGGTTTTATGTGCCTTTTGTTAGGCAAGGTTCTAGTGCACCTTCACAGTGGTCTCCGAGTAAGGGAAGAGGGTGTGGATTTTCACCATCCAGATCTTAAAGCACAGCTTCAGTAGTAGTAACAGGGCCATCTAGGCCATAGTTAGAGGATAGGTCATGCTATCTCTATGGACAGACCGGGCATTTGAGGTCCAATTGCCCAAGGAAAGATGTCGAAGTGACGCAGCAGCGAAGATAGAGTCAACAAGTGTCAGACAGACAGCAGTCTAGTGCTAACAGAGGGCAAGGGCACGGTCAAGCATCACAAGAGGGATCGTCTACTCAAGGAAGCAGAGGATGTGGACAAAAAGCAATGGCTCTATTCTATGCTATGAGTCAGCCAGAGGCGATAGTCAACCCGCGAGTGGTGGCAGGTCAGATGGAGTTATTTCATTCTGATTTGTCTTCTTCTTGCTTTATATCTGTTCTGGTTGACCCAGGTGCTAAACACTCTTTTATCGCATGTAGTATGCTTGATAACTGTCTTTTACCTATTAGTTGTAAGAAGGATAGTCTGTTGTTAGAAACCCCTCTTAATGGTTCCTCGATGCTTCAAGTAGAGTGTCCATCTTGTGTTTTATCCTTTTCAGGACAAAGTATTCAAGTGGATCTTATACCACTTGATATCCATGGATTCAATGTGATCCTTGGGATGGATACCTTAAAAAAGTGTAACATTGTGATGGACTGTGGTTCCAAGCAAGCAGTGTTTGATGACGATGGTGAAAGATGGATCTTCCAAGGAGATAGGAAGATTCTTCCGAAATGTTTATTATCAGCTATGGTGGCAGAGAAGTTGTTGCGGCAAGGATGTAAGGCATTCTTAGCTCACGTTGTGGATACCAAGGCGAAGGTTCCTAGACCTGAGGAGGTGCATGTTGTCCGAGAGTTTGCATATGTGTTTCCTGATGAGTTCCCCAGTGTTCCCCCACCTTGAGAGATTGACTTTGAGATCAATCTGGTTCCAGGAACACAAATAGTTGCTCAGACACCATAGAGGATGGCTCCAGCAGAGATGGTAGAGCTAAAGAAGTAGTTACAGGAGTTGCTGGACAAAGGTTTCATCAGACTAAGCACATCGCTGTGGGGTGCTCTGGTCCTGTTCGTAAAGAAGAAGGATGGATCAATGCGTTTGTGCATTGATTATCGGCAGTTGAACAAAATTACAATCAAGAACAAGTACCCGTTGTCAAGGATAGATGATTTGTTTGATCAGTTGTATGGCACTACAGTGTTCTCAAAGATTGATCTACGGTCTGGATATCATCAGTTAACAATTAAGGATGAGGCCATACCAAAGTCATCTTTTATGATGAGGTATGGTCACTTTGAGTTCGTGGTTATGTCGTTTGGGCTAACCAATGCGCCTTCTGCTTTCATGGATCTAATTAACAGGGTGTTCTTTCCATTTCTAGATCAGTTTGTTGTAGTTTTTATAGATGACATCTTGATCTATAGTCAGGACAATCAAGAGCATGTACAACATCTTTGACAAGCTATGACTCTTCTTCACCAACATCAGTTGTATGCCAAGTTTAGTAAGTGTGAGTTCTGGTTGAAAGAAGTGACTTTCTTGGGTCATGTGATATCTGTAGAAGGCGTCAGAATGGACCCTAAGAAGGTGGAGTCAGTTATAGATTGGGAGCAACCGAAGACGCTAACAGAAGTTCGTAGTTTTCTGGGTTTAGTAGGATACTACTGAAGGTTTATAAGGAACTTTAGTGTAATCGTGTTACCGTTAACAAAGTTGACCAGGAAGGATGTACCTTTTATTTAGAATGATTGTTGTCAGCAAGCTTTCCAAGGTTTGAAGGAGAAGCTAACTAGTGCTCTAGTATTGGTGCTGCTAGAGCCTGGGAAGGGCTATGTTGTTTTCTGCGATGCTTCCAAGAAAGGCTTAGGATGTGTGCTGATGCAGGAAGATTGTGTAGTTTCTTTTGCTTCACGACAACTTAAGAAACATGAGGAGAACTATCTGACATATGATTTGGAGTTGGTAGCGGTAGTCCATGCGTTAAATATTTGGAGACACTATCTTTATGGGGAAGTTTGTCAGGTCTTTACAGATCATAAGAAATTGAAGTACATCTTCTCGCAAAGAGAGCTAAACATGCAACAACATCACTGGATGGAGCGAATCAATGATTATGATTGCACCATTGAGTATCATCATGGTAAGGCGAACGCGGTAGCCAATGCACTTAGTAGGAAGTCTTCTTCTCTTTCCACACAGAAGGAACATTTGAGTTCCTTGGTATGCCATAGGTGGGATATGTTCGTCTCTCTGTGGCAGATGAATGTACAGTTAGAAGTTTCCTTGTTGGCAGGACTGTTGGCACAGATGCAAGTAAAGCCTACATTGAGACAGCAGATCAAAGATGCACAATAGGCAGATGCTTCCGTTCAGTTGATAAGATCAGAGTTTGGCAGCGAAAAGTGTGATGGGTTCCATGAGTCCAAGGATGGACTAGTTTGGTATCATGATAGGATGGTGGTCCCCGATATTGATTATTTGAGGGGGTTAGTGCTCGAGGAAGCACACACATCAATGTATGCCATGCATCCAGATGTCACCAAGATGTATCATAATATGAAGAACATGTATTGGTGGCCTGGCTTAAAGAAGGATGTTGCCGAGTTTGTGGCAAAATGTGCGGTATGTCAGCAGGTTAAGGCTGAGCATCAGAAGTTGGCAGGTACGTTGCAACCCCTACCGATATTGTAATGGAAATGGGATCATATAACCATGGATTTCGTAGTTGGTTTCCCAAGGACAACTAAGAATCATGATTCCATTTGGGTGATAGTGTATAGATAGACAAAGTTTGCTCATTTCATACCTATGAAGACAATGTATACAGTAGAGAAGTTTGCTCAGGTGTATGTGGATGAGATAGTGCGTTTGCACGGTGTGCCCGCAACGATAGTCTCTGGAAGAGGTCCCCAGTTCACAAGTCATTTTTGGGAACAATTGTACAAAACATTGGGAACAAAGTTGAGGTTCAGTACTTCTTTCCATCTGCAGACAGATGGACAGTTTGAAAGGACTATTCAGACTTTGGAGGATCTTCTTTGAGCATGTGTTTTGTAGTTTCTAGGAAGTTGGGATGTGCATCTCAGTTTCATAGAGTCTGCTTACAACAATAGTTACCATCAGAGCATCGACATGGCTCCTTATGAGGCTTTATATGGAAGGAAGTGCAGATTTTCTTTATGCTGGTATGAGTTGGGTGATTATCAGCTTTTGGGTCCTGAGTTAGTGCAGTAGACAACAGAGAAGATCAAAGTGATACAACAACAGTTGAAAGCGGCACAGGACAGACAGAAGTCATATGCTGATAATCGCCGACAACCCCTAGAGTTCCAGGTGGGAGACACGGTGTATCTCAAGGTCTCACCTTGGAAAGGCATGCTGAGGTTTGTCCAGAACGGCAAGTTGGCACCTAGGTATATGGGGCCATATCCATTAATAGCACATGTTGGCAAGGTATCTTACAAGTTAGAACTGTCGCCAGAATTGCACAGGTTACATTTGGTGTTCCATATCAACATGCTAAAGAAAAGTCATCCAGACACAGGGACAGTGATATAGCCAATTGAGGTTGAGTTCAATGAAGATGTGACCTACGAGGAAGGTCCAGTGATGATCCTTGACAAAAGAGTAAAGAAGTTAAAAAAGAAAGACTTGGTTCTTATGAAAGTTCTTTGGCATCATCATGGTGCTGAGGAAGCCACGTGGGAGCTTGAGGAAGAGATGAGGAGGAAGTATCCCTCGCTTTTCTCTTCGGATTTCAGGGACAAAATCCCTTTGTAGAGGTTTATGGCATGTAAGGACCCTGACCTCCATTTTGGGCTTATCCTGTTTTGTTTGCCTAACCCTAGTGTTTAGTTTCTTGCTAATCACCTCAAGTGGTAATTAGGGTTTGTTTGTTCTTTGTTGACAGTTGGAGGTGCTACTTGCAAATAACCCAATTTTTAGGGTTGATGTTTAAGTTTGTCACCTTAAGAGATGTTTTCTCTCTCCTTTCATCCTCTAGGGTTGAGAGGATGGGTTGGGCTCGTTGCTTGAGTAGTTGCAGGCCTTGTTGAGCTTTGTTGGGCTTTGCTTTTCTTTGCCTTATGGTGGCCTTGTGTTGTGCATAGGAGATCTTGAAGCTCTGTGTCGCCCAGAGGGTTGTGTCACCCAGGGTTGTATCGTCTAGGAGTGTATCGTCTAGTATGGGTGTGTCGCCCATGTGACCTAGCTTTGGTTGTGTCACCATACCTTAGACAAGTGGCTATCCTTTAATAGTGGGTGGCATGACATGCACATGTGGTTTGCAAGGTGGCAAAACGTTGGGCAAGTGCCCCTAAGTGGGATGACACCTTTCCTTGGTTCCCCCTTCATCCTCTTCTATATATACCTTCCCTTTCACTTGCTTAGGATTCCTTTAGTTCTTTGTTGCCTCCCTCTTCCTTGGTGCACGATACATCTTCCCTTGGTGTTCTTGGTGGCCGATCCCTTTGAAGGAGTTCTCTTCTTCTTCCTCTAGCTTGGTGACCGAACCATAGGTGGTGTGCCTTGGAGCTAGGAGCTTAAAGCTTGGAGCTTTGGAGCTCGAGGATCTTCCTTAAGGTGGATTACATAACTTCTAACCCTAACTATACTACCTTCTTTTATGTTGCATGTTTATATATGATCATGATCGGCGATGCATGTTGTTAGATATGTTTCTTGCTCTATCATGTACCTTTAATCTTGTGTATATAGTGATCATGTTGTTGATGATGTTGTTGTTTATTGTGTACCTTTGGACCTAGTTGGCTGAACCCATAGATTAGGGTTTCCTTTGGGGTAATACCCCTTTCTCTCCTTGGTTTTGAGAAGTGAGTTTGAGCTCTAGTGGTGTAGGCAAAACCCCTCTCTTCCTTAGTAGTTGAGAGGTGAGTCTATGCTCTAGTTGCTTGGGCAACACCCTCCTCTCACCATGGATTTGAGAGGTGAGCCTTTGGATGAGTGATGACCTAAGTTGAAGATGATCCATCATGTTGCCCAATTTGTGATGCAGGTTGTGCAAAACCCCTCTCACTTGGTTGTTGAGAGGTGAGCCAACTATCTTGATCAATTAGGGTTTGTTGCTAAAGAGTTTGAGGTTGAAGATTACCATATTGGTGAGGTTCTTGTGCCCTTACACGATACGCCCTTTTGTGGGTTTTAGCTTGGTCGATATGTTCAATTGAGCCATGTTGGCTTTGTGTCCGATATGACCCCTTTCACATTGTTAGTATCCTTGGACGATATGCTTTGTCCGAGATGATCCCTTGCTTTGGATGTCCCCTTGATCGACATGGTGGCTGGTAAGTTATCTCTATTTTGGGCAACATGGTTTGGTCTTGAGTTGCCCGATATGGCGTTTGCATGGTGAAACCCTAATATGTGCCTTAGTGGTGCCTGATATAAGGTGCTTGACCTAGTTTGATGATAGGCCTTCTTATGGTGCCTTAGTGGCCACCTTTCCCATGGACGACATGATGCTTTGGGCGATAGAATGCCTTGGCCGACATGAGGGTCCCTTGGATGACATGGTTTGATGGTTGGGTGATAGGGTGTCTTGGGCACCATACTCCTGGTCGATATGATCCTTGTTGAAAAAGTTGGCCGAGAGAAACCCTAACCCTAGTAAATGATAGGGTTCTTGGTCAATAGGATAAGTTATGATACCCTAGCTGCTTGTACATGATACACACCTCTAGTTCAAGTTGCACGACACAGCACTAGCCCTGGTTGCACAATACCCTTGGTGCATTGGTGCACGACTTGGATGGTCGATATGCGTGTGGCTAAGTGCCCAAGTCGTTAGAGTTTTAGTGAGGGATATGATCCTGCCTGCTACCCCTTTGGGTGAGGGATGGTGTTGCCCACCACATCTCTAGTGAGGGAAGACAATACCTTTGGTGAGAGTTTTGCTTATCCTGGTAAACCCTAGTAGTTACTTTCTTGTACCTTGTGGATGATGGGTTATGGATGAAAGGTTGTGACCAATGATGTATGACTAGGCTATGGTTGTGTATTCCTTAAGGATGTATTCCTTGTTAATGGTCATGCTCATGAGATAAGGGCATAGTGGATGCTCATGGTCTGATAACAATAATGTAATTTGTGTACAAGATATAGCTTTGTGCTTCTTGTAGTGATAATCATGGATGTTGATCCAGTCATGTTCCTTCAACCCTAATAGCATGATAATCATAAAGATCTATGGTTGGTGATTTAAGTTATCTCTCTTGATATACATACTAACCATGCAGGTGTATCAGATGGATTCATAGCCAGGTAAGAGCTATGAGGTTTATGTGTTTGAATAACATTGAATGATGATAATCCTCATTGATGAGATAACATGTATCACCCGTATGATGTGAAAAGGTCTGTTGACCTAATAAAGGTTGAGTGACTAGTTGAGGTGTTATCCTCTGATGTTGAGATAAGGGATTGCTATCCCATGGTGAAGTTGTAAGCCTTGAGAGGCAGTGACATTCTATGATGAGGGATTGAGATCCCATGATAATGTGATAATGACAGTATTAATGTAGCTCAATGTTGTTTATGTTTTACAACTTTGTTGCCTCAACAATCCACTTAAAATATACTAATTAATTACAGTGGAACATATCATGTAGTTTGCCCTGGACATAGATCCATCGTCGTCAGTAATTAGTGATGGTGAAACAGGTTTATCCTACAGGATTACTTGGAGCGCATGTTGTTGAATATGCGGGGTTTTCTCCTACCCGAAAGTAGGAGGATTTGAGTACAATTACGGTTGTGTATTGATAACCTCCCATTTTATGATGTTATCTTACTAGTTTTTCTTAATTTTCCATACTCTCTCTTAGATTAATTAGATATAATCCTTAACTTTTTGTGTTATTATGAATTTACCATTAAACTAACATTTATCTCCTTCTTACAAAAAAAACCCAAAAAATTGCAAAAGGAGCAAACGGTCTGGAGACCGAATGAAGTCCAAACGGTCCTAAGACCAAATGAACTCAAACGGTCCCGAGAACAAATAAAGGCAAACGGTCTGGAGACCGAATAAAGTCCAAACGGTCCCAAGACCGAATGAACTAAAATGGTCCCGAGACTGAATAAAGGCAAATGGTCTAGAGACCGAATGAAGTCTAAACAGTCCCAAGACCGAATGAACTAAAATCATCCCGAGACCGAATGAAGGCAAACAGTCTAGAGATCGAATGAAGTCCAAACAATCCCAAGACCTAATGAACTCAAACCGTCCCGAGACCGAATAAAGGAAAATGGTCTAGTGGCTGAATGAAGTCCAAACGGTCTCAAGACCGAATGAACTCAAACTATCCTGAGACCGAATGAAGTCTGAACGGTCCCAAGACCGAATGAATTCAAACGGTCTGGAGACCGAATGAAGCCCAAATGGTCCCAAGACCATGTAAACCCAAACGGTCCTGAGACCATTTGATGCCAAATGGTCCCCAAATCGTTAAAGACCCAAACGGTCCCAAGACCATTTGGGATTCCTTGGAAGCCTATAAATAGGACCTAAGGAGTCCTCATTTGGCATCAACTTCTTGGATGCCCAGAGGCTGCCCCAATCACTCCAGAGTTGTTCCACCTTCATCCTTCACCCAATGGCTGCCGGTTCAAGATCCATACTCCATCTTCAAGTTACTTCCTCTTTCATCAACATAAGAAGGTGGGAAGTGGAGGATTCTTTGTCAAGATAACCACACAACGTGAAGATAGTTGCTCTCTCCTCCAAGGGGTCGACCTTCCTCCCTCCTACATGGAGATGATGCTTTCTCTCTCTCTTCCTGCCTCCTTCTTTGTTCTTTCCATGAGCGATTAGTCTCATACACTAGGGTGCGGGGAGCAGCCCCGCTACCCATGTTTTCATCTCATGCATTGTAATTCATGAGTTTGCAATAGAGTAATACCATCTTTTCAGTTTAACATCAATCTCTTAATGAATGCTTGTTGCTTGATCACCAACTTGTGTTATCTTTTATCTATTAGTACAAATTATCTATGTTTGTGCTTTTAAATTTGATTATCGATTGCAAGTTAGTTCTTGATGTATGTAGTCACCATACATCTATTTTGGTATCTAGGAACATCTTTCATGGAGTGGAGTAAACTCACCCCCATCGGTGTACTTCCATACTATGAAATGGAATCAGTTGACGTATGAAAGTACAACTTTGATGGGTCGAGGAACACACCTTATGGAGGGAGTAATGCAAAGTAAGTGAGCATTCGTTCGGGAATGGGTGGCATTGCAATACCCGCATGTTTCTCATAGTTAATTATCCGAAAGGAAGCTAAGTCTACAAAGATACTAACTGTTTAGACCCTTTTCTTTGCAAGCCATGTTATTATGATGAATGTTTTGATCCATGTGTTGTGGTGGTGAAACTCAGTCACATCCTAGTGGTTTCCCAATCATCATTTACAACCTTAAGTTTACTTTCTTATTATTTTTCTTTCTTTGCACATTAGCTTAACCATCAAATCAACTCTTTGATCTAAATATCAATTTTTAAGTGGATAAGTAGGATTATTACATTTTCCATCTTGTTAAACTCTTAACAAGACCGTTGTCTCATGGATTCGACCCTTAACTATACTATGATAAGTCTTCCACGTATCTTAGCATACATGGGTGGAGATCTTATTATAGGATACACAAGGCTAAACTTAGAGATTAATTATCTCTAGGATTTTAGTGGCACACGCAGTTCCATGTAAGTGGAGGCTCTATCAAAAATTGGTGTCATTGTCGGGGACAACGAAATGTTTTAATTTTACTTGTTACCTTTCTAGTTGATTAGGGTTTTACACTTTTCTTTAATCATAATTCATATCATCTTGATTTCATCATTTCTCTGCATTACCTAAAGTGCGTTCCTTCTTCCACTCAGGCAGAAAACATGTATGCAACCTTTGCATAACAGCGGATTCTCCCCTGAACCAGAGTATGACTCTGAGGTAGAACGAAGCTTCCATCGATGCATCCGCTTCAACCACCAATGATCCAAGCAAATGGTTGACGAACATCTCCAAGCCGCGTTGGTTATGGAAAGAGTCAATGCGGCCATAGCAGCTCAAAGAGCACAACTTATTGCTGACACACATGCTCAGATTCAAGCTGAGGTCTGAGTTGAAGAACAAGCCCACATTCAAGCTGAGAATGAAGTAGCCAGAGCTGCTGCTCAGATAATGTTGCAAAACAAGCAATTTTGGGATTACGTCGTTCCTAATAACTTGGAAGATAATCATCAAGTTAGGCCCCCGCTCATCAATGTTCCTAACTTTAAAATCCACACGCAATGGATCTAGATTATGCAAGGCATTTCATTTTCTGGAGGTGATGATGATGACTACATGGATCACCTAAAGCGATTCAAGTCTCTTTGTCAGCTAGTACCACATGTCGGAGTTCCTTTCGATGCAATCATGCTACACCTTTTTCACTTCACTTTGTCTGGAAGGGCATTGAGCCAGTATAACACACTAGATGGAGATCCAATCACCACTTGGGCTCCTTTGGAAGAAAATTTTCTAGAAAAGTTATTTCCACCTTTGTTGACTTATGAGATTAGGAGACAAATTAATCACTTCTCTCAACTCCCTGGGGAATCACTGGCAGAATCATGGGAGAGATTTAAGGAACTTTTGAGGAAATGTCTGCATCACGGAATCTCTCAAAACCAGCTGATAGAGACATTCTATAGAGGAGTAAGTGATGATTTTAATAAATTTTTGGATTCCTCGTCTGGGGGGGATTTCATGCGAAAGAATTATGAAGATGCCTGGAGGATTGTTACACTTGGGGCTGAGAACCAATCTGATTGGGGAAGGTCATCCACCGGGGGAATTCTAAAATTTTGTAAGGCTGGAGAATCAATGGAAATGAAAGCCATCGCTGAAGCCCTAAAAACTATCACTCACAAGCAATAAGTTCTTGAAACAACACTTGGAGAAAAGAAGAGCCCTCAACAGGTCAAGGCAGCTACCGTGACTTGTGAGGCATGTCATGCATCCGATCACCCCACATTATCATGTGGTCTCCTATATAATTTGATGATGGACATGCAGACACCACAGCCACAGTATGAACCAATCATCGAATAGCTTGAGGATCTGTCACAAAAACAAGTAAATTCTATCCACACTATACCAGGACAAGCTTATTACAACCCAAATCAACCAAGAAACCATCCCGGGTTTCAATATGGGAATCTTGTGGGGACTGCCAACCTGCAGCACTAGACCCAAGGAGGAGGTTTCAATAGATCACCATCACGTTTCCAGAACAATTATAATCGAAACCAAGGAAACTTTAGAGGAGGATTGCAAGGATTCACACAACTAAGAAATCCTTCTGTATATTATCAATATACTCATCCACAGTTACACCAGCAATTGCAGCAACCTTAGTTGCAACAACCACAAGTTCAACAACCCCAACTATCTACCATGCCTCAACAGCAGCAACCACAATAGTATCAACAAAATCCACAAAAGAATAATCCGCCTCCACCAACAGATGAACTGTCTTTGATAAGACAAATGTTGCAATCGCAAAGAACCATGCTTTCCAACCAGCAAGCCCAACAAAACGCTGTTGAAACTTAGTTAGCACAAATTGTAGCTCAACTAAAACCTCCAGTAGGCACTTTTGCCGGTCAACCAGAGATAAACCCAAGACATGATCAACCCAGACAAAAACAATTGAAAGCCATCACCACAAGGTTAGGTCATGTCCTTACTGAAGCCATGAAAATCATTCAAGAAGATGAAGATATAATTGAAGTCAACCCTATTGCTAGCACAAATCAATTTGTAGAGACTGGG
Source organism: Alisma plantago-aquatica (assembly GCA_963693085.1). Taxonomy (NCBI): domain Eukaryota; kingdom Viridiplantae; phylum Streptophyta; class Magnoliopsida; order Alismatales; family Alismataceae; genus Alisma; species Alisma plantago-aquatica. The sequence goes on from OY856411.1 coordinate 601,568,758, forward strand.
AAGGAAAAGGAAAAAGAGCAAGTTACCAAGGAACCAGAAGTCCCATCATATAATCCTAGGATACCCTACCCAGGTAGATTGAGGGAAACTAAATTGGACATTAGATTTCAGAAACTCAAGGAAGCTATGAATAAGCTATATGTCAATATTCTGTTTCTCGATGCTCTTTCTGAAATCTCAGCTTGGTCAAAATACTTGAAGACTTTACTATCAAAGAAATATATGACTGAAGAACATGAGACTGTCAAATTAGCTCAAACTACTTCTGACATCATTCTTAATAAGATGCCAAAGAAGCAGAAGGACCCTGGCTCTTTTGGCATCCAATGTTCTATCAGAAATACCTCTTGCAAGAAAGGATTAGCTGATTTGGGGGCTAGCATATCCATTATGCCATTTTCCATGTGTAAAAGATTGGGTTTTACTGATTTTCTACCCACAACAATCAAAATTCAATTGGCTAATTCTACCATCACTACACCTTTAGGAATTATTGAAGACATCCCAGTAAGAGTGGGGAAGGACTCATATGTTTCCTGTGACTTTGTTATTATGGATATAAAAGAAGATCTGAGGTATCCAACAATATTTGGCAGACCCTTCCTTACTACAGTCAGAGCGCTAATCGATGTAGAAGCTGGCACCATTACCTTAAGACTGGGAAAGGAAGCTTTTCAATTCAGAGTCTTTGACATCTTAAAAGGCCCTAGCATCCATGAAGTAATTTTTCTTCTTGAAGCAATCGATAAAATGTCTCTATTAAAGCAAGAACCCTTCGAACTATTTGATGATTTGGAAAATGTCTTAAAAAATCCAGAAGCTGAATTCTCAACCGACGAACTAGTTCAATAATGTTTGTAATACCTTGAACAAGCTAAAGAAACCCCTGAAGCTACCTTTAAGGAGTTGAAATCTGTCACTGCTTTGGAAACCGTAGAAGCACCCAAGACACCTGAGATGAAAGCCCTACCAGTTGGGCTCAAGCATGTCTTCCTTGACGAAGAAACGTTGTGCGCGTTCATTATCAGTTCCACTTTAATAGACGACCAAGAAGAATGACTACTTATTGAATTAAGAAAGCACAAGAAAGTCTTTGGATACAAGATGACTGACCTAACAGGAATAAATCTCGCTCTGTGCATGCACAGATTACCCATGGTAGAAGAGTTTAAACCTTTGCGAGAACACCAGAGAAAACTAAATCCAAATCTCAAAGAGGTGGTTCGCCTCGAGGTTCTTAAACTCCTAAAAGCTGGTATATTTATCCAATTTCTGATTCTCAATGGGTTAGTCCGTTCCAAGTGGTCCTCGAGGATGTGTATCCACTAGTACAGAAATGGTTTATAATGTCACTTTTAATGGTGTCGGTTGTAATAATACACTGACACCTAAACCATACAGTGTCGTTGTATAAAATAAGCAGACATCAATCTTTGAAGGGTGACCAGATATGGGTACTGCTTTTATTCAGTGTTTGTTCCTTAATAAGAAACCGACACCTAAAAGTAACCGCCAAAACCAAAATTTCCAGCAAAAAAAATTGCCTCCAAAAATTGGCATACATCGTCGGTTTTTAAAACAGAAATCGACGACGAAAGGTTTTTTGCGAGACAAAAATTTGCTCACATTTTATCGTCGTTTTTGTGACAATAACTGACGCCATTGTGTTTTCGTGTGAATAACCGTGAAAATTTTTGCCTCCGTTTAGTGTCGGTGTTTTGTTGCTAACTGACACGTATAGTTTTTATTGTCAGTTGTTGTTAGCAACCGACACCTATAGTAAACTTATCAGCGTGAGGCAGACTCTTCCTCTTTTGTTTCATTCATTTCCGCTGATCAGGGTTTTTTCTCCAATGATTGCTCTGAAGATTCCGCTACTCTGCCTCCGCCTCCGACTCCGTCACCGTCTGCTTCCGTCAGCCACTGCCGGCGACCACTCTCCGCCCGGTGACCGCCCGACCAGAGCTCTCCGTCCGGAGACTGCCCGACCACAACTCTCCTCCTAGCGACCTTCTGCCTGATGCCGACGACCAGCTCTCCGCCCGGAGCCCTTCTGCTCGACGACCAGCCCTCCTGCACACCCATTATCAGGTTTTCCTCTGACCTTCCCCCCTATTTTTTCTTTTCCTGTATCACAGGCACACCCATTAATCCTATGGTTGTGGCTATGTGCTTTCTTTTTATATGTGTGGTTTACATGCATTAATATTCTATATTGTTCTATGACAAACTGTATTTTGTTCTACACAATATTACTCACGTTTACAACATACTCACATATCAATTCTACACAATATTTATCCTCTCTCGGTTCAAGTTTTAGAATTCTAGGTAGTTCTAAGATACATCTTCACTACTTCAACCACTCAAAAGTTTTGATATGTAGATTCAACAAGTTGATGAATGCATTATTACATTGTTTAAAGCTTGATTAATTATGGTAATCTAATCATTATGTCTTAAAACTAATGAGAAGATTTAAACATATTTGATTCACATAATTAGGGGAATTGAAAATCCTAATCGACAAAAATTAGGGTTTTTGGTAACATATGAATACAAATTTTGATCAGTATAGTCGTGTACTAAATTATTTTTAGCATTTTATATACAACTAGGATTTAGTTGAAATTTGTACATGGTTTGGAGAAATTAGATATTAGTTGGAAGAATTTTTTGACTTGTTTGTCGGCCGATTTTACCCAAGATAAACTCAATCGGCCATGTATTCAAACTGAAATATAGCAGCCTAGTATTTGAATTTTATCTTTTTATTCGTATATCCAATTGATATGAAATTTTAATTATGTTTTGGAAACTCCATTTTGGACGTCTTGTTAAACTTTCCTAATTTTTTAATGATGTTTGAACTCTATAGAGAGGAGTGGCGGTTGAGTATTCCCTAGATTAATTGACGATCCATGGGAAATTCTATGGATATGACTATGCTATTTCATGTGAATATTGCCTAAAAATCAGGTCAGTGGTCAATATGCTTGGGAATTGAATTGATGTTATAAAATCATATTTGAATTGTATTAGAATGAATTATACAAGTGTTTTTTGAATCTTACTGAAATTGAATATGATATATACATAAGGATCAGTGTGAGGTGGCAATATTCCCTATTTAGGGTTGTATTGATGGATTACTGAATTATGTAATTCTTATGATGTTGAACAAAGGATGACTTCTTGAAAACCCTAGAAGTTTAGTATTAAGTTGAGTATGAGTGATAAAGATAGAACTTGTATATAATGTTGCAAATGTGATGAATTGTTGAAGTGTAAGTATTAATACTTATATCAGATGGTTGATCAGGACCGTGCTGATGATCACTGTGAGGGTGAGGACGTGCTTGCACCGCCTGACAATGTAAGTTTTAAGAATATATCCCTATATGTTCATTTATAATTATATTATGTAAGTGTGTTTTTTATCAAATTTTAGGTTGGTGATGTACCCCCTAAAGAAATTACAGCACTTGATGAGCAGGAAAAGAAAATTGAGAAAGTGAGGGGCATCACAATGATGAACAAGTTAATACAGCAAAGGGGCAATGGACCCAAATTGGTTGTGGATTTCGATTAGGCAGGAAATCCATATGGAGTGAACCGCAACTCATTTGTTTCATATCTTGGGGTTCTTACTCGTAGCCATTGCAGTGTTATCCTAGAATCATGACATAGAGTTACTAAGGAGAAGAAAGACCACATATGGAAGGAACTATGCGTTAGTTATTATTATTTGTAATTCTATTTGTGTAGATTACTAATTTTTAGGATACTATTTAATAGCAATATATTCTATTTAATTTGAAGAGCATATTTGATCTGGATGAAAAGTTGCATCGTAAATGTGTGATGCAATGTTTTGGGAGGGTCCTAAGGAACTATAGGACCAATCTCAGCTGAGATTACATATGCGATGCTGAGAATAGGTTCTTGATAGATTCCAATTCTAGACATTGATCAGTATTTCACTAACTTTACACTAATAATTTTTGTTTATATTCTCTTTGAAAAATAAATATAGGAAGAAGGAAGCCACATAGCAATGGAACTACTTGGACCCCAAAGACTGGGAGGAGTTTGTTACCCAAAGAAAAACAGATGAATTCAAGGTATTAAGCGCCACCACTCCCAATTTAATTAATATATGTTTTTATGTATTCACCTATTCAAGATTAACCTTTAGTGTTACTAACCAAATCAACATGCTAACTAACTAGGCTAAGAGCGATGCTCAACGAGCAAGGCATCCATTTAATGTGCACGACCACACAATGGGTCCAAGAGGATATGCAGGCGTTCACCAAAGACTACAGGCTGAGTCTACTCAGCCTACTTCTACTCAAGAGACTATAGAGTCCTCTACTGCTGCTCCCGCACCTCTGCCTCATCATGTTATGTGGATAGCTGGGAGGCAAAATAAGAAGGGAGAGATACTGAAGCCCGTAACCACTGAGGCGGCTGCAAAAATGGTAAAAATCAAACTCTTAGAGCAATCTATCGATATTGATTATTATTATGTTTACTTATGAATTTTTGTTGATGGTGCTTAGCGGGAGCTGCATGAGCAGAGGAAGGAAGGCAAGTTCATCCCTCAGGGCACAAGGGATGAACTAACAGTTGCTCTGGGTAACCCAGAGCATCCTGGACGTGTAAGGGGTGCAAGCACTAGTGTGGGCATCAAAGCGTTCTTTGGGCCATCCCAGTGTAAACATGTCCCAAAAGTGGGAATTTTACAAGCTGAGGTAACTTATTCTTATTTTAGAACGTTATTGTGATAGGGAATTCAATAATCAGCAACTAGCATTTCTTTTATACATGTATAGGTAGATTCCTTAATTGATAGGAGAGTCGAGGAAGCAGTTGATAAAAGACTCCAGGAAGCAGTTGATAAAAGACTCGAGGAAGCATTTCACAAGTGGCAGGCATCTCAGACTGCTAGTCAGACAGTACTTGTGGCAAACCTCTCTTCTCCTACTCCTCGTACTGTAGAGGTTGGGAGTAATCCTATAGACCCACGTAGCACATCCTCTGTAAGTATTTTTATGACATATATAATAGCTAGTCTGTTCAAGATGATATGTTTGTGTATATATGCATATTACATTCTTTAATTACATAAATTTGTAGGGGTTGAAGCCATGTCGACTACAAAGTGAAGGATATATCGTTGCAGATGCATCGGCTTACCCACCCCTTAAAGGGTGCATGTTTCATGGGAGTCCAGTACCAGATGGCATGGTATACATGTACTCGCTGGCTGGACGGATCTTGCACTGCTTCATGCACACCCAGATGCTGAAACACTTGGTGAGGTAGTAGGCGGAGAGATATTGTGGCCCGAAGCAGATGTCCTCTATACTGATATTTTATGATAAATTTTCATTACTTTACTTTTTTAGTGTGTATATATATGAGTCAATTGATATGAAATTATATATATAGGTCAAAAAGACGAGACCCGCTACATCTCAGCCTCCACCTCCTCGACTACCAAGTTGGCTTCCAGGGGACCTATGTGCCTCGATAGGTCCTAATTGTAGGAGTGTGGTAGTATGGATCGGTGAACATAATCTAAATTGCCCTATAAATGTTACTATTCCGGAGAATGCTGCAGATAAATCATACGATAACAATCTATTTATACAAGTTTAGCAATGTATTAATGCATACGTAATAGAAGTTCTAGATACATATTAATGCAGGTCAAACATTCAGAAACAACATATTTATACAAGATATTTTGGAGTTGTTTAAGTATGAATGGCTGAACACATCTATGATAGAGTTGTGGATATGGTGAGATTAATGCATACGGCAATCTGGTTTATACATCCATATACCTTGTTTTATATACGGCAATCTGGTTTCTTATATATTAATGCATATGTAATACATGTTTTGCAGCCACTTATTCAGTACATGTAAAGATTTTGGGTTTTCCCATGTGGGATTTTTGGTTCCATCTTTGATTAGTCTTGTAGATACAGACCCTGGTTCAGTTACTTCATACTGCTGTGATGCTTTTGAATATTTTGGTAAAAATAATAAGACGGTGATAATAGCTCCATTCAATGTCGAGTAAGTTTACTTTGCTTGTAATTTGGACTTAAGCAAATTACATTTTTATTGCGGATATTGAGTTATTAATTTTCTACTTTCTTACATGTAGTTCTAAGCATTGGGAGTTATTAGTTATTGTCCCCAAGACATTCACCGTCTATTATCTAGATCATGCGGGGAGTGAGTTGGATGTATATGGACATGTAATCAAAAGGCCATTATTCTCGTGAGAAATATTTTATGTTTTTATATATGTTAACATCTGTTACAACATTACTATTTAATTATGCAATTTAATGTGTTACATTAACATATATAGGGCTTTACAAGAGTACAAAAAAGCTGAAGGAAAGGTCCCCAGGAAAAAAAAGCCTAACACTCATTTGGAAGAATGTGAAAGTAATTTCCTGAATCCAATGTATATATTATTTATGTGAAGTGTGCTTATTTTTGAATATTGCGTATGTTTCAATTTATAGTGTGCTACAAAAGATAATGGTTGGGCATGTGCCTACTATGTGATGCGATTTATGGACCTAATCATCAAACATGATGTATTGGAAATTGATAACATACAACAGGTATTATACATAGTCTCGTTAGATAATATGAAATATATGAATTTTATTATATATTATTATAATTATGTATGTACGTCATTCTCTTTGTAGGTCTTTAAAACTGAGGACTTCAACACAGGTGCAAAGCATTTCGTTATACATGCTCCCTATACGAGAGATGAATTAGATGATGTAAGAGAAGATTGGGCAAAACCCTTCAAAGAGTGGGAATTTTTCAATATGATTTTGATGATGATGACAATGATAATGATGAATAAAATAAATTTGTTCTCATAATTAATTTTGTGTGAATGTGAATGAATTTTTATGAATTGTCATATGTGTGTGAAAATCATCAATATAAGAATGTTTCTACATGTGTCTGAATGTGAAAAGAGATGAAATAAATGTAACTACAGGTTGCTACTGGTTTCTACATGTGTGTGATGAAAAAATAATATAAATTAAATTTCTTATACATGAGTGTGAATCGCATATATAATAATTTGTCCATCATGTTAATTTTGCAGGTTTGTGGCATGTTGTATGTTGATATCAATGGATGTCATAAAACCTGCAGTTCATAATTGAAATGCAGGTTTCTCATCCTGCAACCAGCCACAGCAGGTCTGCAGACTGATAGAAAAAAAAATCAAATCATAGGCGTCGGTTATTTGTATAAAACTGATGACATACGGTTACAGTGTCGGTTTCCATACTAGTACCGATCTCGATTTCCCTAATGAGGCCATAAAATATGTGTCGGATATCTGTATAAAACCGACGATATATGTTTACAATAGTGTCAGTTTCGAAGCAGATAACTGACGCCTATACCCCCTACTGGCGCATTTTCGGCACGTTTTCGGTGGCACGCGAAGGGTCGTGGCGTCGGTTTGAGAACCGACGCGTAAAGGTTGGGCTTTTAGCGGCGCCCACATAGGTGTCGCTTAGAAACCGAAACTAAAGGCCTTAAATTACCGACACTAAAGGCTGGTTATGTACTAGTGATCGATTGCAGAAAACTAAACAAAGCAACAAGAAAAGATCACTTCTCTCTACCTTTCCTTGATGAATTCCTTGAACGCTTGGCCCACCAAAAGTTTTTTTGCTACCTCGGTGGTTATTCTGGGTTCTATCAAATTCCAATACACCTAGAAGACCAAGAAAAAACAACCTTTACTTGTCCCTTTTGAACCTACGCTTTCATAAGAATGCCTTTTGGGTTGTGTAACGCACCCGCTACCTTCCAAAGGTGTATGTCAGCAATTTTCGCAGGTTTAACCGAATCCATAATTGAAGTATTTATGGACAAATTTTCAGTTTACAGAGATTCTTTCGACAATTTTCTATTCAACCTCACAAAAGTTTTACAAGGATGCGAGGAAACAAACCTTATCCTGAATTGGGAAAAGTGCCACTTTATGGTGACTGAAGGTGTTGTCCTCGGACATCGAGTAAGTGAAAGAGGAATTGAAGTAGACAAATAGAAGATCGATGTCATCTCAAAGTTGTCACCACTAAAGGACATAAGGGGAGTGTGAGCATTTCTAGGTCATGCTGGATTCTATCGAAGATTTATTAAAGACTTATCGAAAATAGCAAAACCCATGACCTACTTATTAACCAAGGATGTTGATTTCAATTTTGACCATTAATGCCTACATAGATTCACAACCTTAAAGAATGCTCTAACCTCTGCACCTATTCTGAGAGCACCTGACTGGTCACAACCATTCGAGATAATGTGTGACGCTAGCGACTATGCTATAGGAGCAGTGCTAGGGAAAAGAATAGAAATTAGCCCCATGTGATATACTATGCATCAAAGACGTGAGACGAGGCACAAAAGAACTATACTACTACTAAAAAGGAATTCTTGGTCATCATCTATGCCTTTGAGAAGTTTCATTCCTATCTAATTAGATCGAAAGTCATAGTATACACGGACCACTCAGCCATCAAATACCTAATTCAGAAACAAGATGCAAAACCCAGACTCATCCGCTGGGTATTGATGCTTCAAGAATTTGATTTAGAAATAAAGGACAAGAGTGGGGTGTAAATGTCATCACTGATCATCTAAGTCGCATCGAGTCTCAAGAGGATGACAATATACCTATTTGAGACTCCCTACCAGACGACCAACTTATGAAAGTTACTATCGGATTTCCTTGATATGCCGATATAGTGAACTATCTGGCTACAAGAATAATCCACCCTTCCGCCTCGCACCACGATAAAAAGAAATTCCTTCATGATTTTCAACAATACTTTTGGGACGAACCATATCTTTTCCATCTATGTGTAGACGAACTTTTCCTTCGCTGTCTACCAGAAGAAGAAAGTATCCCTGTTCTAGAACACTACTATTCTGGCCCTACTGGGGGGCACATGAGTTCAAAGAAAACCACTCTCAAAGTTCTTCAATCTGGTTTCTTTTGGCCAACGATAGCAAAGGACGCCCATAATTATGTCTGGTCCTGCAATAAATGTCAGCTTTCTGGGAGCATATCTAAAAGAAATGAAATGTCTCTTACCTTGTGGCAAGAAATCGAACTTTTTAATGTATGGGGAATAGACTACATGTGCCCTTTCCCCTCATCTTACATATTCTCATACATACTGGTTGTTGTGGATTATGTTTCAAAATGGGTAGAGGCCATACCCACCATTTCTTGTGATTCCAAACCAGCTATCAAAATGTTTAAGGATATCATCTTTCCTAGATTCGGAATCCCTCAAACAATCATATCAGATGGAGGATCTCATTTCTTAGAACGAAGTTTCGAAGCCCTGCTAAGAAAAATGGAGTTAAACATAAGGTCGCCACACCTTACCATCCATATACAAGTGGTGAAGTCGAAGTTTCAAATAGACAACTAAAGGCCATTCTAGAAAAGGTAGTCAACAAACATCGCATAGATTGGTCCACTAAGCTCCCTGATGCCCTTTGGGCATACTGCACCGCTTATAAAACACCAATTGGAATGAACCCATTTTGTTCGGTACATGGGAAGTCATGTCATCTTCCAGTTGAACTAGAACACAAAGCTTGGTGGGCCATCAAACAATTGAATTTCAATTTCAAAAGCGCTGGCGAGTCTAGACAACTGCAATTATAAGAACTTGAGGAACTATGAATGACAGCCTACCAAAGCTCTAGGATCTAAAAAGAACAAACTAAGATGTGGCATGATGGACATCTCAAAAGTAAAGATATCATCGTCGAAGATAAAGTCCTTCTTTTCAACTCTATACTTAAGATGTTCCCCAGAAAACTTCGCACAAAGTGGTCTGGGCCATTCACCATCCATCTACCCAACCGGAGCTATCATCATTATTGATAACAATGAAGTGGAGAGAACTATTAATGGCCACAAATTGAAGAAATATTATACCCCAGCTGACAAAATTCCAAGACAAACCATCGATATTCATGATCCTCCCGCATCAATCTAATCAAGTCAGAACTTCATCGAGCCAACAACGTAAAACCCAGGCGCTACTTGAGAGGCAACCCAAGACCTGAGTATCACCTTTTATTTTATTTAGTTTTGATAATTTTCTACTTCTTAGACCTTTCACCTTTATCCTGAAAATATAAAAATTTACTCAATATCCAAAACAAACATAAAAATATAAAAACCAAAAACTTTTTCTATCCTAACTGTTTGGAAACCGTTTGGATCCTTACGGTCTCGAAACTGTTTGGGCTCCATACGGTATCGAAACTATTTGGATCCTTACGGTCTCGAAATCGTTTGGGCTCCATACGGTCTCGAAACTGTTTGGATCCTTACGGTCTCAAAACCATTTGGATCCTTATAGTCTTGAAACTGTTTGGGCTACATATGATCTCAAAACCATTTGGATCCATAAGGTCTTGAAACCATTTGGATTCCATACGGTCTCGAAATTGTTTGCCCTTGAGAATTTGTAGCGTCGCTCCTCCTTTTTCTATAAATATCGCTTGACCCTCTCTCTTTTTCTTTCCTTCGCTTCCTGAGATTTTGCTCACATGCGAAACCCTATTCTATTCGCTCTGACTCTCTGCTCACGTGAACGCTATCCTCTTCCTCTCATCTCCAATTCATTTCAACCTACTCCATCCGCTCCTCCGATGATATCACCACCACGACGCATCCTTCACCTACGTCATCATCGTCTAAGCAGCAAGGCAGAATGCTGCTACCGCAACTCCCATTCCCACTAATGTCGGCGCCATTTCTGCCGTTTCTACCACAAATGAACTTCCCGATTGCCGCCACCACTATCACCACCATCAACACCTTCATCGACGGTGTCGTTTTCACCATTTTCACCATCCTTTCGCCGTTGTTTGTCCCTGCTATTTCATCTTCCTTGCGGTTTCGGCCCAAACGGTCTTGAAACTATTTGGAGCCATACGGTCTTGAAACTGTTTCAAGCCATACATTCTTGAAACCTTTTGGAGCCATACGGTCTTGAAACTGTTTGGAGCCATACGGTCTTGAAACTGTTTGGAGCCAAACAGTCTTGAAACCGTTTGGAGTCATACGGTCTTGAAATCATTTGGAGCCATACGGTCTTGAAATCATTTGGAGCCATACGGTCTTGAAATCGTTTGGAGCCATACGATCTTAAAATTGTTTAGAGCCAAACGGTCTTGAAACCATTTGGATACATACGGTCTTAAAACTGTTTGGAGCCAAAACAGTCTTGGAAAACATGATTTCACTCTTAAAATGATTTCTTTCATTTCAAATTTGCAATTCTTTCAACATCTTTTTTTATCAACATATATAATTTTCTAATTACAGAATGGCCTCACCTGCAAAACAAGCCACAAGAACTGGTGACGCTCCCTTATGGACAAGGGAGAAACTACTGGAGGATCGCGTAAAGCTCCAGCACATCGTGGACACATACGAAAAGACCGAAAAGGTCCCACCAAAAGTTGACGTGATTAATCTCATGAATGAAATTGACTGAATCAACATGTGCCTAACCAAAGACCATATTGAAGAAGTGGAGGAGATTTCCTCCAGTGAAGAAGGTTCGGAGTACACACCAAACTCCGAGGATGAATCCCCAGTCCTAAAGTCCAAGGGAAAATGGCAGACTGACGAAGCCGCCAAGGGACAACCATCAAAGAAAAGGGCAAGGAAGCAAGTTCGGCCTTCTACCACAAGGGAACAGATCTTGGCAGGACACACTTTCCATGTGGTTGCAAATCCCACTACCACCACCACAGAACCTACATCAGCTGACCTATATATCCAAAACCTCCCAGTTGGTGATAAGGTGTTGTGCCCAACAAAGTATGTCTGCTCAAACATACTAAAGAAAATGGGGATTTATGACAGAGTTCTCACCTTGCTAGACAACGTGAATCTTTCAAAACTCTATTTTGTGATACAAACCTCTTATATTGAACCCACGGTAGAGTTCTTCACATACCTTAATAAAGAAACTGTGGACGTAAAGGATAAATGGAAAGATGGAGGTGACTGCAGGTTGGTCACCTCACTTTTTGGAAGCAAAGTGGTCTTAACTGAAAACATGTTGAACGAGATATTCATCGACAACCAGGATCAGTTGAAGAAGGCTAAAGTTGTATGCCTAGACAACTCCCAGTTCAACAGGAACAACTTCTGGAAATCCTTAACGGGGATTCCAACTTATGAGGCAAAAACATGCAAGGCCTCTAACATTCATTCTGGCCTGGTACGCACACTGCACAAAATCATTACTGGTGCCCTTTCCCCATGACAGAGAGTGGGAATGTTCTTATCTCTGATATCTTTATCTTATGGTCCATTCTCACAGGGCAGCCGGTCAATATAGGTCGGCAACTGATTCACAAGCACACAGCTTATGCCCTAGGGAAAGAAATCTGCATGGGTGGTCATATAACATCAATCTTGAAATTTCTCAAGATGGACAGACCGCTACCCAAGTGCACGGTGATAAAAGGCAACATCCTTACAAATGAATAGAGTTTAAAAACGCATACATTATACAGGAGAAGGATGCTAAACTCCACTACATTTTTTGCCCAACCATCAAAGCATCTAGAACTCTACTACCTCTTCCAGAACTGGCGGACTATGACCAAGATAATCTTCTCTTCACTGAAGAAGAACTTACCACTAATAGCCTTAGTCAAAGTTGCGTATACAAAAACAACAACAATCAGAAATGCCCACATCAAAGATAAACCCAGAGACAGAGCCACCACACAGCATCGAAACACCATAAACCTTCATCTTCGATCTAGATGTTGGGCTCACCTCTACAACCACCACTACCACCTTCCACCACTCCACCACCACACCACCACCCTCCACCATTCCACCATCCATCACTCTTCCCCAATTCTCCACAACAACGCCCACCATAATTCCCTCATCCACATCCAGAACTTCACATGTATACTCTACCTCACTCTTTTCCCCTTTGAGCACTCTATTCTCCACCTCAACACCTAATCTCACCTTCACTTCAATTTCTTTCCCCTCGTCACTTCCATTTTGTCCCTTCTCACCTGGGATGTTACCACCATTCCCATCCACCACCCCATCTACCACCACCACCCCAATATCGCTAGTGACTCCTTCAACAGTCACCACGCAATTCGTGGGTCCACCAATAGTATCTCTCTCACAAGGCACTACCACCCTTCCTCCCCGACCCCATCCACCTCACCCTTCCATCTCTAGGGTCCCCTTTTCTAACGTCGGTGAGAAATTCGGATGGAAATTTGACGCCATTCAAAACCTCCTCACCGATCCTTATAACATATTATCATCTATTTTTTCTTGTATGATGGAAATTGCTTCACAAGTCTCCAAGACCAACAAGCGGAACAACGACTTACCAGGCATCATCGCAAGCATCCAACAAAGGTAGGAAGCAGCGGCTCAGCAAATCAACTGCATCGAGAGCCGCTTACAAACCCTGCCAGAATTGATGCTCAAGATGAAAGGCCAGTAAGAAGTGTTGGCCCAGCAAGTCGACAGGGTCTCTACGCAAAATCAACCTTTGCCTGAGACCCTCCACGAGCTTCAGTAGCAGCAAAATGCTCAAAGCACGCGCTTGCATGACATCACCAACAACCTTCTACAACTCATCTACCGCCAGGAGGAGAACTCCAACAAAGAACTTAATGACCTTCGTACACAAATAATCGATCTATCTGTATGACTTTACTCCTATGAAGCAAGATATGCAGATCTTAAAGACAACCACGACGCACTTCTCGAAACCCATGAGCATGTGCAAGTGGCACTTGAAGAGCTGTAAGCAATCCATCGGCAGTGCAAGAAGAAGTCGATCACGAAGACAAAGGAAAAGGTGGCGGATGACGACGATGATGTCAGTGAAGACGAAGATGGCAAATTTGATTCCTTTTTTGACTCCAACAATGACAGCTCTGCCTCAGACAATCAACCCGATGACCCAGGCAATGCTGGGGAGGGCACAAGCCGAGGGGCAGACCCCGCAAAATCAGGACAGGATAGAGGCCACCAAGACGGTGGAACCAAAGATCCCAAGTCCCCCAATAATAATGACAACGTCACAATGTCAAATGGGGACCAATTCTTTAATTTATCAGCCATGGGATCACTGGGGGAAGCTGCTAAAGAAGCCGCTTCTGCTAAATTTCAACAATGTATCATGGAAACGAGCATAAGCCCAGCTACAACAATAATTCAACAATCTACAAACCTCCCCCTAGCACAGGAAGAACCAGATAAAGTGAGTCTAGACATAGAAGATAGAATCAACTCCAGTTATGACTCAGAAAAAGATGAAGCTCTACCTCCATTCTTAGAAGATAGTGTGCAGACTCCACTCCCGCCACATGGCCTTCCCCCGCCACCACCTCTACCTCATCTGATGAAAGATCTAGACATGGTGGCCATCTCTATACTAGATGTTCAGGACATCTTTATCCTAAACACTATTTTAGACGATGCCAAGAATGGGGGGGACATCATATATAACAATACAAAGACAAAGCGCAAGTTGACCCACGAAGATTTCCATCTTCTCCTTCGACCACAAATGGTGGTGACGATAGCTCTCTTATGCGTCCTACTTGCCAATGCTATAGAAGAATTCAGAAGATCCAAGAAAGTGTAGCCTATTTTCAACGCTTCACCTGCATTGTCCCTATCTCTGCTACACAAGGACTTACAGGCGAAGTCTGTAGAGTGGCTGCAGGCTGGCCTAGCAAGGAGGGCACGCTACATCACCTTGCCCTTTAAAGTTTCCAGACACTGGCTACTCATGATTGTCGACATCGAGCCATGCGACGCCAAGGTGTACAACTTCTGTACCAGTGCACTAAAAGCCGGACAGATCAACATTACAGGGTTAGAAGCTGGGGAAGCACGATGCATTCCTTTCCGGCTTCTCAAAATAATATGGGCCGCCTACCCATCGCTTAGACATGGTTGGAATCAGCCCTGGTTCTGAATCATCAACCCGCCTGTCCAAACAATTGAGGGTTCTGGGGATTGTGCTTTCTGTATAATAAGACACATAGAAACACTAAATTGACAACTCCCATTTACTGAGTTAGCAGCAGAGGATATGCACTCTTTATGAGGATGTTATGCCATGGAACTCATTTGTGACATACGATTATTTAAGGATCTAACAATGGCACAGGATGAAGTACCTTAGTATCTCTTCTCTACTATCCAACGTCCGCAAAAGCGTCCATACAGGAAAATTTTAAAAGAGTTGGAGAAAAAGCAACATCAAACCGCCAAAGTCCCAGAACAACGTCAGTGGGACCCTTACGCTTTTGATATAACGGCAGCCAAGGGGGACATCAACTTGATAACAGGGATCACCATCAATAGAGCTTTCCAACCAATGGTGCCCCTATATGCCATACAACCAACGTTTCCAAACTTTGACCTTAACGCATGTAAGAGCCTCTCTGACAATGAACTCTGACTCATAATGTCTCGGCTACACATAGAGAATGATGAGCTGGTTTTCCAGCACAAAGATATTTTGGTAATGGAAGATTCTCTCTGTGAAACCGTACAAGTTAAAGGTTCTTTATCCATGAGCGTAATGACTACGTACCAGTTTTTTCTAGCACAGAACCACCCTACGGTTTATATGGTGTCAGCATACATGAAGGATGATCTATTAGGGTCGAAGAACTTCAGAACCACAAAGGCACTAATTTCAATCGTTCAACATATAACTCTGAAGTTCATTATGCTTCCCTTTCTTCACTCCGACCACTGGATGCTACTAGAAACAAACCTACACAAGGGAACAACAATTATATGCAATAGTTCCGACATCCATTTTGATCCAAACCAAAAATAGTATGTTGTTACAGCAAATACGCCCACAGAGGAAGTGGCAAAGGATTGTGCTGAATGACTACACGATCTCCTAGACAAACACACAAAGGTGTATGAAAAAGAACATTTTCACCACCCAACCTTCAGCCACAGATGTCCCCAGTAGGTCAGAGAATCTAACGACTGTGGTTTTCACGTCATTTACTGGATGTACACCCTTAATGTCCTCAGTAAGCACGTGGAAGACATGAAGGACGTGGATTATCATGCCTTATGGGGAAAACTTTGTAGCTACTCTCCTGTGATCGTATGGAGCAAACAAGGGATTAACAGAATTGTGATACCCTTGCCCATGTACTTCTCAACCTATCACCTTGACACTCTAAGAACAGAGTAGATGATAAGTTAGCGGGGTACACTGGGTAAGGGCGAGGTATCATATTCAAAACCCCTTTTCTTTTTATTCCTTCTTTCACCCCTGTTCTTCCGTACATTTTTTTCCTTTCCTTTGACACTTAGATTTTTCAATAATTTCTTTGAAAGAATAACCCTTGCATATAAAAAAACTTGCTTTTTGGAAAAGAAACACCCCTAGCTAAGTTAGAGACAAAGTAATCCTCACTTACATATGTAGCATTTAGGCATGTAATGGCGAGTTAATAAATCACTTTCATACTCGATTCTTATGCTTTTGCTTCAATTATGCATCAGACTCTCCACAAGTTAACATCCTGGCCAAAACAAGCTAAACACTCTCAAGGACAGGAGGGAACCAGGTGAAATCCAAATCAAGGAACCTCGCAAGAGGACCACCTAGTATGAAACCACAATAAGTGCATGTCAGGAAACCCTAAGAAATAGTTTTCTTCTTTTCAAAAAGAGGCTTGGCAGCCCAAATAAAATCCTAAGCATGTGAGCATATGAATAAAAGCCTGAGTGTTGAATAAAAACATGAGAGTTGTGTCATGCATAAGGACTTATATGAAGAACCAATAAAGATCTTGATCGGTCGGTACATTCAGCTGCCCTCACAAAGGCAGATGTTTTGCGCCTGGTAGTGAGCTCCTAAGGTCTCCAAGTATATGTAAAAGCTAATAAAGGACTTGCCCAGCCGGTACATTTAGTTGCCCTCACAAAGGCAGATGTGTCGCGCCCGGTAGTGAGATCCTAAAAGTTTAGATAAACCCTCCCCCACCTAAAGGGGGAGTTACACATCAGCCTTTAGCCAACCCTTATACCTATCTTAGCTTTTGGTAGGATTTTCAAAGAAGTATAAAACAGCTTAGAGTTGAAAACATGCATGGAATGCGATCCAGGAAAAGGTGGTCCCAGTGCGAGTTACGCGATACGGAAGAAACTTGAGATCCACGCAACTCTCACCAGAAAGAGTTAATGCAAGAGGAAGCCCCGATAAAACTCTAGGAGATCTCTAGTTTAGAATTGAAGCAGGAGTATACAAATCTTCACTAAATAAAATGGCCTCACCACTACGTGCCTTAGCTCTATCCAACTTGAGGACAAGCTAGACTCTACGTTAGGGTGGGGTGATAACCTCCCATTTTGTAATGTTATCTTACTAGTTTTTCTTAATTTTCCATACTCTTTCTTATATAAATTAGATATAATCCTTAAGTTTCTGCGTTATTATGAATTTACCATTATACTAACATTTATCTCCTTCTTACAGAAAAAACCCCAAAAATTGCAAAAGGAGCAAACGGTCTAGAGACTGAATGAAGTCCAAACGGTCCCAAGACCGAATGAACTCAAACGGTCCTGAGACCGAATAAAGGCAAATGGTCTGGAGACCGAATGAAGTCCAAACGGTCCCAAGGCCGAATGAACTCAAATGGTCCCAAGACCATATAAAGGCAAATGGTCTAGAGACTGAATGAAGTCCAAACGGTCCCAAGACCAAATGAACTCAAACGGTCCCGAGACCGAATAAAGGCAAATGGTCTGGAGACCGAATGAAGCCCAAATGATCCCAAGACCGAATGAACTCAAACGGTCCCAAGACGGAATAAAGGCAAATGGTCAGGAGACCGAATGAAGTCCAAATGGTCTCAAGACCGAATGAACTCAAACGGTCCTGAGACTGAATGAAGTCTGAACGGTCCCAAGACCGAATGAACTAAAATGATCTAGAGACCGAATGAAGCCCAAACGGTCCCAAGACCATGTAAACCCAAACGGTCTTGAGATCGTTTGATGCCAAACGGTCCCCAAACCGTTAAAGACCCAAACGGTACCAAGACTGTTTGGGATTCCTTGGAAGCCTATAAATAGGACCAATGGAGTCCTCATTTGGCATCAACTTCTTGGATGCCCAGAGGCTGCTCCAATCACTGCATAGTTGTTCCACCTTCATCCTTTGCCCAAAGGTTGTTGGTTCAAGATCCATACTCCATCTTCAAGCTAGTTCCTCTCTCATCAACATAAGAAGATGGGAAGTGGATGATTCTTCATCAAGACAACAACGCGATGTGAAGATAGTTGCTCTCTCCTCTAAAGGGTCGAACTTCCTCCCTCCTACATGGAGATGATGTTTTCTCTCTCTCTTCCCGCCTCCTTCTTTATTCTTGCCATGAGTGAGTAGTCTCATACACTAGGGTGCGGGGAGTAACCCTGCTGCCCATGTTTTCATCTCATGCATTGTAATTCATGAGTTTGCCATACAGATTACCATATTTTCAGTTTAACATCAATTGCTTAATGAATGCTTGTTGCTTGATCACCAACTTGTGTTATCTTTTATCTATTAGAATGAATTGTCTATGTTTGTGATTTTAGATTTGATTACCGATTGCATGTTAGTTCTTGATGTATGTAGTCATCATACATCTATTTTGGTATCTAGGAACGTCTTTCGTGGAGTGGAGTAAACTCACCCCCATCGTTGTACTTACATACTATGAAATGGAATCAGTTGACGTATGAAAGTACAACTTTGATGGGTCGAGGAACACACCTTATGGAGGGAGTAATGCAAAGTAAGTGACCATTTGTTCGGGAATGGCTGGCATTGCAATACCCCCACATTTCTCGTAGTTAGTTATCTGAAAGGAAGCTAAGTCTACAAAGATACTAATTGTTTAGACCCTTTTCTTTGCTAGCCATGTTATTATGATGAATGTTTTGATCCATGTGTAGTGGTGGTGAAACTCGGTCACATCCTAGTGGTTTCCCAAACATCGTTTACAACCTTAAGTTTACTTTCTTGTTATTTTTCTTTCTTCGCACATTAGCTTAACCATTAAATCAACTCTTTGATCTAAATATCAATTTTTAAGTGGATAAGTAGGATTATTACTTTTTCCATCTTGTTAAACTCTTAATAAAGACTGTTGTCTCATGGATTTGACCCTTAACTATACTATGATAAGACTTCCACATATCTTAGAATACATGGGTGGAGATCTTATTATAGCATAAGCAAGGCTAAACTTAGAGATTAATTATCTCTAGGATTTTTAGTGGTGCATGCAATTCCACATAAGTGGAGGCTCCATCATGTATAGAGCATGGTGAACATGCCCATGGCTCAGTGATTATAGAGCATGGTGAACAGGCCCATGGTTTAGTATTATAAAAGGGTAGCCTGCAGAGCTAACTCTATGGCTGAGGCCACTCAAGCAAGAGACTGTGATCCTGCTTTGGTTTTTGTACATTAATCACGAAGAGGTGAGGTCATGGAATCTGGCTCTCCCGATGACCTTGTATGGCACCGTTTTTGGGCTTTGCAGCCAAAGGTTGGATTTCAGCGGGACGGCTCACTTCCTCTGTGCATAATAAATCATAATCCATCCGTACAGAATATATTGCTTAAGGCAAAACACGGAACATTTATTGAGGCCTTGCTTATATAGCTGATCTAGTTATACCTTGTAGTTATGTGTATGATCCTTATATTTTGTGATAAGTTCTTATAAATCTTATCTTGTCAATCATGTTCCATAAAGAAATACATGGTTATATGCCTCCTGGATATCTGGTAAGATTGTTCATAAAATAAGTTCTGCTCAGGATGCTGCTCTTATGATCTGCTGACATCAGTTATTTGCCTTACCTACTTTACTTGAAGTTTTATAGTTTTGGCACGGAGTTATATTTCTCACTGGGATTGTGTGTCTCACCCCATTGGTTTACAACCTCTTTAGGAGATCGTGCTAGACGTAGTGGTGGTTGTGAGGTTGCGGCCGAACAGCAAGAAGAGTAGTAGGATGCAAGAGATGGATATGCTGTTGTTTTAGTTGTTCTGTAGTAGAATCCTAGAGTCATCCCTGTACTCTCAGGTCCTCAGAGGTGTTTTGACGATGTTTTACGATGTATAGTTGATGTAGCTTGTATATCTTGTTGGTGGACTGATGTTGCCCGTTATGTATGTATAAACAGGTGATGAACTCTGGTGCTGACAGGACAACTGGTTCCTTTAAGCTGTGGACATATACCAAGGCTTGTAAATGTTTATATAACATATTTCCTTGCAGGATGAGGATCTAGATATAATAGTTCTTTTTTATCTGCTTCCCATAAATGGTTTTAATTAACCTGTGGTTTCGGTAATATGTAGTTCATGGTGTTGCCGCACGTTTTCGTGTGGCATCTCGTTGTCTGTGTGATAAAGGGATGTGGCGCCACAGTTTCCAGGGAGAATGGATTCTTTTTTCGAACGACACTTTACTTTGAAAAACATTATTTCCCTTTGTTCTTTGTTTATCGAGTCCCATTTTAATAGTGCTACTCCTCCTTCTATTGATTTTAGTTCTGGTAGTAATATTTTTTTTACAACCACACTTACATTTCTTGAATCAACTTGTTTGTTAAAAAAATCAATCATTAAAGGGCCAAGCGGTGGATGCCACACTTGCATAAGACTAATTCTGTGCCACTCTCTTTTTATCCTATGATAGATAGGAGTTTCCCTTGTTTAAACCAAACAAGTTGACCTCATATGGATGAACAAGAAGTAAATTGTAGGGTTGAGCAAGTCCTCACTACTCAAAGAGAAGCTATGCTATCCAAGTGAGCAGATCAAGAAGCCACACTACGTATAGCCTTATTGGATGAATAAGAGGCTCGAGAGGCCACGCTATGCAAGGCTGAATGAGAAAAACAACTTAAGGATTTTTTATCCCTATGGCTACTTATGCACAACATGCAATTGTGCCACCCAAAATCGTTGCTCCCCAATTTGAGATGCACACACAATGGATCACAATACTTCAAGCCAACCCCTTTTGCGACAACAATGGTGATAGTTTTTAGGTTCACCTCTAGTGATTTCAGACTTATGTTCCTTAACAAAGGTCCATGACATCTCTGAAGTTGCAATAAAATTGAAGTTATTCAAATATTCTTTGTCAAACTAGGCTAGTATTTGTTACAATGCCATGGAGGGAGATCACGTCATTACTTTGTATGCGCTCCAATCCAAGTTCCTAGAGAAGTATTATCCCCATCCCTCGCTTATTAAATTAGGGGGATATTACTCAATTTGGAATGTTACCTAGAGAGATCTTAGGAGAAGCTTGGGAGAGGTTCAAAGACTTTCTCTAATGTTGTCCTCATCATGACATTTCTCAAGTTCAACTTATCAAAACCTTCTATCAAGGTGTTGATGAGAACACCAAAGTTTTTCTTGAATTCTCCTCTGGAGGAAATTTTATGCGTCAAAATTTTGACAGTGCTTGGGAGGTTGTTAAACAAAATTTTGAGACCCAAGAATATCAAGGATCTGGAGGATTCATTAAGATAGCCAAATATGAGGATAATTCTTACATAAAGGCTATTGCTGAGAGCCCTAAGCTTCAAGTCCTCGAACCATATCATCTAGAATCTTCCTTTAATTCCTATGAAAAGAGAGGACAACCACAACAAATTAAGTATGTTGACTCTCTCTATTACATATGCCAAGGGTATGATCGTTCTACCCAACAATGTCAACTCCTCTATAATACCACCATGCAACCTGAGTTTGGATAGAAAATTGAGACCTCAACTCCATTCATAGTATCTTGGTCACACCTACTACAATCCTAATCAAGCAAGGAACCACACTAGGTTCCAATATGGCAATCTAGGAGGTGCTGAAAATGCTAGCCAACAAAGACCTCCTCAAGTCAACAGTTCCAGTCATCCACCCCCATGGTTTGAATACAATAACATCCAAAGGAATTTTGGGAACTAAGGAAATTATTGGGGTAATTTCCAAAACCATAATGTTTACCAAGGGAAACAATAACCAATTTTGAACCAAGCACTACAGATGCAACAAAATGCACCAATCCCCTCTTCTGACAATAGAATAATTGCTCTAGAGTATATCATCCCACCAGAAGGCAACTGATACTCATTTGACCCAACTCCTAGCCAGCCAAAGACCTCATGCTGGCACCTTTATTGGGTAGCCTGAAAACAACTTGAAGCATCCTGAACAACTTAAGGTCATATCCATGTGTTCTGGAAATCATTATTCTCCTTCCCCTCTATAGAGAATCCCCTCGTCGTGCCCGTAAGTATTAAGGAAGATGACATTGTGGTTGTTGAAAGTTAACCTTCATAAGACACCATCAAATCCAATGTCGATAAAATATCCACCCCCATTACTGAAATCCCACAAGTGGAAGCTGACAAACTTGACATTCATGTTTAGAAAACCTCATCCACCATATTAGTCCCTCCTCAAATAGACAAGGATAGATTCCATGTTCATGAAATTTAGAGATGCCATGAAGAAACAGCTTGTATACATTCCCTTCTTAAACTCTCTTATCGACATGCATGCATGTTCCAAGTACATGAAAACTATGTCGGCTAGGAAGTATACCACCAAGGAATATGAAACTTGCTAGGACCACCTATGATATCATTCTTAATAGTATGCCTAAAAAGCAGAGTGACCCCAGTTCCTTTGGGATTGGGTGTTATCTAGGTGATAATGCTTATAGAAAAGGTCTTGCAGATTTAGGCACAAATATTTCAATTATGGCTAATAGTCTTCACAAAATGTTATGATTGGTTGACATGCTTCCCACCGCCATGAATATCTAGTTATCATATTCATCCATGATGAAACCCATGGGTATCATAGAAGATACACCAATGTAGGTAGGGAAGGACACCTACGTCCCATGTGACTTTGTGATCATGGATATCAAAGTGTACTTGCATTATCCTCTTATTTTTTTCCATCCTTTTCCATCCACTTCCCGAGCATTGATTGATGTTAAAACGAGAACCATCCTTCTATGTCTAGGTAGGAAAACCCAATAATTATGTGTCTTAGAAAGTATGAAGGGCCCAAGCTTCTAGGAGGAAGTTTATCTTATAGATTGGGTTGGCAAGCTTTCCCAATTGAGGCTAGAGTGGGAACTATTTGTGGATCCCCTCCACACTACCCTTACGGTCCTGACTGACTATGACCTTGATGATGAGCAATAAAATTAGTGTAGGGCTCATATAGATAATTTTGAGGAAGTTCCTCAAGCTAAATTCGAGGACCTTAACATGATATCCATTTTGGAATTAAATCCCAAACCTCCTAAAGCCCCAGAAATGAAACCCCTCCAGGTAGGACTCAAATATGTCTTTCTAATGAGCTAGAAACTTTCCCTATCATAATAAAGTCAGACCATACTTCTGAACAATATGACAAGTTCATGGTTGAGTTAAGAAAAAAGGAGAGCCACCCTAGGATAAAAAATGACTAAGGTTTGTCAGGCCGTTTGCATGCATAAAATTCCCATGGTAGAGGAATAAAAACCATTTAGGGACCCTCAATGCAAACTAAACTCAAACATGAAAGAGGTTGTCAGATTAGAGGTTATCAAGATCTTGAGTATAAGATTCATTTACCTTATCTTTAAATCCCTATGGGTTAATCCTGTCCAAGTTGTACCCTAGAAAGGGGGTACCACTACCATAAAGAATGATAATGATGAGCCCATCCCCACCTGTACTGTTATGGGATGGATGATGTGTATTGAATATAGGAAATTGAACAAGGCCATTAGGAAAGATCACTTCTCCCTTCCCTTCCTGGATCAAGTACTAGAGAGCCTTTCCCATCAAGAGTACTTTTGTTATATAGGTGGTTATTAGTGTTTTTATTATATTTCCATTCATCCTGAAGATTTGGAAAAGACCACTTTCATTTGCCCCTTTGGCATCTACACATTTAGGATATTACCCTTCGACTTTTGTAACACCCCTCCACCTTTTAACGGTGCATATCTGCTATTTTTTTTGGGCTAACTGAAACCGTCATGGGTATTTTTATGGATAATTTCTTTGTTTATGGAGATTGTTTCTGTTCTTTCTTAAGACATTTATCCTTAGTACTTGAAAAGTGTGAAGAGGCACACTTAGTCTTAAATTGGTAAAAAATTCATTTCACAGTAAGAGAGGAATCATCCTCAGACATAGAGTCAACAGAAAAGGGATAGAAGTTGATAGAGATAAATTTGAAGTCATCACAAAACTCCCCTTCCTACCTCTGTCAAGGATATATGTGCCTTTCTTAGGCACATTGGATTTTACTGATGCTTCATTCTTGATTTCTCTAACATTGCCAAACTCTCACCAACCTTCTTCAAAAGGATGTTCCCTTTTCCTTTGACCAGACTTGCATGACCAGCTTCCTTAGTATGAAGGATGTTGTCACCTCTACCCCCATCATTCATGCACCAATTTTGTCACCACCCTTTGAAATCATGTGTGACGCCAATGACTATGTTGTCAGTGCCATTCTTGGGAAGCGGGTCAATAAGAAATATCATGTCTTATACTATGCATCCAAAACCTTAGATGATGCAGGAACTACACCACGGTTGAGAAGGAGATGTTTGCAATTGTCTATGACTTCGACATGTTTCGACCTTATTTAGTAGGGTCCAAGTTGTGTGTACACAGACCACACTTCCATTCTCTACTTAATGGCCCAAAAGGATGCTAAATCTCGACTCATTTTTTGGATACTTTTATTTCAAGTTTTTGACTTTGAAATCCTTGATAAAGAAGGCTCTAAAAATATTGTTGTTGACCATATTATCTGCCTTATTTTATGTCACAATTATGGGATTCCAATTGATGATTATTATCTTGATGACAAACTGCTTAAGGTTGCATCCCAATGTCCATGGTATTTTGACTATGTAAACTATCTTGTGACAGGTTTCCTACACCCTGATTACAAGGGACATGCCAGGCAAAAAAATTACATGATGTTAAGAACTTTTATTGGGATGACCCTTATCTATTTAAACTATGTGAAAATGACCTCTATTGTAGATGTGTCACTGAGGAGGAGGCCCATAATATTCTTGAACAATGTCATTCTAGTCTTACTATAGGGCACATGAGCACTCAAAAGATCGCTAGGAAAGTGTTTCAATATGGTTTCTTTTGGCCCACACTATTTGAGAATTCTTGTGAGTTTGTTTTAGCTTGTGATCAATTCCATAGGACTTAAAATATTTCTAAAAGTGTTCAGATGTTTATGACTTCCTAGAAAGAGATAAAAACATTTGATATTTGGGGAGTGGATTATATGGGTCCCTTTCCTTCTTCTTGTGGGTATACCTATATCTTACTGTATGTTGACTACATTTTGAAATGGGTTGAAGCCATCCCCAATAAAAGCAGCCACTCCAAATCTGTCATGAAACTTTTCAAAGATACTATATTCCCTAGGTTCAGGGTGCCTTACATTGTGATTTTTGATGGAGGATCACATTTCTTGGAGAAAACTTTGAGTCTTGCTAAAGAAATACGGTGTCCATTATTGACCTAAGTGTTATACACTATTTGTATTTTGATGATTACTTAACTATTCCATTCATATGTATCTAATATGTCTATTTGAGATTGATTTGAGGTATTAGGTACATGAAAGGATCAATTCAAATAAGCCCTAGCTTGATCTAGTTTGAGTCAAAAGCAATGCAAATGCACTTTTTTGGAAATGGCCCTAAACGACTTAGGATAATTTTTGTAATCATTTGTATTGATTCTATAACTTGTAACTAAGATGAGAAAAAATTAGGAGCACTTATTTTGAATGTTTAATCACTTCAATGAAATTTTCCAAAATACATCACAAGTTGTATGATCAGCCAAGTTTCCTTCCTAGAAACTCAATCGATGCCTAGGATGGGTCTTGGCAAATGTCCAAGTTTGGCCGAATTCACCTCAGGATAAACTCAACCTACACCTTGCACTGGAAAACTAATTTTAAACCATCGATCGAGTTTAATCCAGGATAAACTTGACCGACAACTCAAAATCAGCTTGTCTCATAGCGCTATCAACCTAGTTACCTTTATGGAAACTCAGTTGACTTCACTATATGGAAAATGTAGAAAAAGTGATTCTAGCCATTAGAGTGTAGCAAACATCAAATATAGATTTGTTGCAATACCCTAAATGACTAGAAATCATTCCTAAGTGCTTCTAGTGGCTAGTGGACATCCCCTACTATAAATAGGATCCCTTAGACTTCATTCCAAGTTTGCTCCTTCATGCTATTAAAGCTCCAAGCTATAGCTGGGTGAATTTTGTCTAGTAGAACCCCTTTCTCTCTCTTGCTTACAAATACAAACGTCCATATGAGTGAGATAGTCTATGTGTAAGAGAGATATTCCATTGTACTCTTATAAAGCTATCAAAGCTTCCCTTTACCAACTCCTTTCTCAAGAGAAAAGTTGGTGAAATGTTCTCTAAGGTGAAGGAGAAGGTGAAAAGCTTCTCCAAGTTGAAGGAGAAGGTGAAGGCTGAAGATCCTTGAGGTGAGTAGGTAATTCCTTCAAGGTAGAAGACTCGATGCAAGAGGGGAGCTCCTTGGTAAAGGTGTCCGACTGCTTGTAAGAGTGGGTAAGACCTTATAGAGGTGTAAGACTCTACCTCAAGGATAGGTTAGACCTTGTAAGGTTTATTGGCTCCTTTTGATCCTTAAAAAGGAAGGCTAGGTATCCTTGCCCTATAAAAGGAAGGTCTTATTGTATGTCTTATAATGGAATATAAGTATGAAATGGTTGCAAATCCTAAGGCTTCACCTCTGTAGATAGTGAACTGACTTTATCCTAGTTTGGAGATTGGAACTACTCTACATAGCTTGTTCTTGTGTTTGTTCAATCTCTCTCATCCTTTCTATGTATGCTTAGTTGCACATACAATTCCATATTATCAATCCTACTTCTTGAAGTAATTTGAAGGTCTAATTGATTTTTTTTAAGTGCTTTTTAGCTCTATTCACCTCCCCCTCTAGAGCACTTTGATGCAAGAAGTTGTACTAGAGCCATGATCTTCTCTAACAAGATCTCCCATGAGATGATAAGATGGGAGACAACCTTCTAGGTTCTCTTAAATTGGAGGGAGGGTTCTTCATGAGACCTCCAATCTTTGACGACACCAACTTCCTCTATTGGAAGAGAAGGATGCAATTCTACATGCAAGGACTGAGCTAAAATATGTGGAAAGTAGTCATCCTTCTATACAAGGAGCCAGTGAAGATGTTGCCACTTCGGATGAAGCTACACTCAAGAAGGCATAGCTGAATGCAAAGGTTATATTCATCATTTGTGCAACACTCACCGCCTCCAAGTTCAATCAAATTTCATCATGGGACAAAGCCCATGAGATATAGAACACGCTTTGCATAATTAATGAAGGGACCAAGGAATACATGGAGTGCAATGTCTACATTCTCAAGTGTCTCCTTGAAAACTTCAAGATGGAAAAGAATAAGAAAGTAACCAAGATGTACACAAGACTCAACACCATCATTAATGGTCTTGCTTCTTTGGGTCACCATATGGATAGAGGCGCCATCAACTCTAAGATCCTAAGGTTTCTCTCCAAGATGTTATAATACAAGGTGACTTCCATTTTAATAAATAAGAAGATTTGGTGACATTGCTACTGAAGAGCTCATTCGAAATATTCAAGCCTATGAGTTAAGACTTGAACAACAAGAGAACGAGGAGAAGAAAGAACCAAATGAGTCAAAGAAGATCAAGGACAATGCATTCAAAGCTCAAGTGGAGGCCATTGTTCTCCAACCACAACTTATTTTCCATCCTACACCTCCTTCCTCAACTGAAAATGAAGCGCCTAGCGACCATGAAGCTAACTACTCCAAGGGGAAGCACATCAAGGGAGTCATCCTCCTCCACTCCAAGGTGCTATGAATGTGGCCAAAAAGGACATTACAAGAATGATTACCCCAAGTCAAAGAAGTCCTACCACAAGAGCAGCTCCAAGAAGAAGAAAGAGTACAAGAAGTATGGAAAGTACAAGAGGAAGGACAAGAAAGAAAGAATAAGCAAAGATGCATACCATGCCGCATGGGAAGAGTCTTCTTCTTGTGATTTAGCTCCAATGAGGGAGAATGCCACCTTGCTCCCATGGCCTCAACTAGTGAAGATATTGGTGAGGTAAGTGAAGTAAGTTTAAACGAGTTGTCTAAAGAAGCCCTCATTGATATCCTAAATGCTTCCCACTCTTCTTATTCTAACTATAAATCCAAGAAGAAGATGTTAGGGAAAATTATTGATGATTTGTATTCTAAAATAGATATTCTTGAGAAAAATGAAAAGGTTCATCTTGATAGTATTGATTATTTACAAGGATAGTTTCTTGATCTCAAGATCTAATACAATGGAGTTGAAGTATAGAATGGTATCTACATTAAGAACATCAATAGTCTTAAGGAGGAAAACCAAACCCGCCTTGATGAGTTTGTCTTACTTGGAACTGAAAATGATGATCTTTGACATGCTTGTGATGCTATTAAAGATGAAAATAGGATCTACATTGATGAGCTTATCATGTTTAGAACTAAAAATGCTAGATTTCTTGCTCAAATTAATGATCTTTCTTCTACACCTTTTTTTCCAAGTAATGAAGTAGCTAGTCTTTCTTTAGAAAAAGATTATTATCTTACTAAAGCCCTCTGTTTAGAGGTCAATTTCATGCTCA
Organism: Alisma plantago-aquatica; assembly: GCA_963693085.1. Taxonomy (NCBI): domain Eukaryota; kingdom Viridiplantae; phylum Streptophyta; class Magnoliopsida; order Alismatales; family Alismataceae; genus Alisma; species Alisma plantago-aquatica. The sequence goes on from OY856411.1 coordinate 601,597,691, forward strand.
ATATGATCTTTCTAGCTTATCTTCTATTGTCATTACTCTTAGTGATGATAACCACAAGATTAGAGCTTCCTTGTAGAAGTTCCTCAAAGGGAAAAAGCCCCTGAATGAAATTCTAGATCATTCTATCAAACATAGTGATAAAAGTGGTTTGGGATATGGGGGTTCCCCTAAAAGCAAGGGAAAGGGTAAGAACAAGAGTAAGGAACCTCCTATCTTCCATGGAGAGTCATCTGGTTCATAGAACCCTATGGTTTGTGTGCATTGCAAGAGTTATGATCATTACTCTACTTATTTTCCTTACAAAGCAAAGAGGACCAACCCAAAGATGAAATGGGTCCCCAAGATAACTCCAGATCCTAAGGTTTGTGTTGGGAACCAAGATATTCCTTTGTTGTAGGAAAATGGGTTGTTGATAGTGGTTGTTCAAAGCATATGACAGGTGAAATCAGCCACTTTAACAAGTTCGCTAAAAATAAAGGAGGATCAATGACTTTTGGTGACAACAACAAATGTAAAGTGATAGGTGAGGGTGATGTAGGTGATTCTCTATGCATCAAGAATTTTCTTCTTGTGGATGGACTAAATCACAATTTAATTAGTGATAGACAATTATGGGATAATGGTTATCTTGTTCTTTTTACCTCACTTGAATGCTTGCTTCTAGATTCCCTCTCCTACAATGTTATATATAAGGGAACTAGAAATGGAAACCTTTATGTTTTTGTTCTTGATTCTCTTAAGCCTATTCTTGGTAGATGACTTGTTGTTAATTCCAATGATATATCCTTGTAACACTATAGGCCTGGTCCTGTAAATATGCATCAATTGAAGAAGTTGAGTAGAAAGGAATTGGTTAAGGGACTCCCTAAATTGGATTTTGGGAAGGATAAGGAATGCCAAAATTGTACCCAAGGAAATAAAACCAAATCCTCATTAAAATACAAAGGGATCCTTAGAACTAAAAGATCTCTTGAACTTCTTCATATTGATCTATTTGGACCAATGAGAACTCAATCACTTTGTGGTAGCAAGTATTGCCTCGTGATTATCGATGATTTCTCTGGCTATACTTGGTTCTTCTTCTTAGTTTCAATAAGTGATACTCTTGATGCTTTCTCTACTTTTTGCAAATGTGTTGAAAATGAAGCTTCTTGCTGAATTTTTTCCATATGCAGTGACCATGGGGGAGAATTTAAAAATGATGTGTTTGAAAAGTTTTGTGAAGAATCTGGTTACATGCACAACTTTTCTTCCCCTCGTACACCTCAACAACATGGGATTATAGTGAGAAAAAATAGGTCTCTATAGGAAATGTATAGGACCATGTATCTAGGGTATGGTACTCCAAAGAATTTTTGGTTTGAAGTTGTTAGCACCTCATGCTTTGTGCAAACTGGTTTTCCACTCATCCATCTTTAAAGAAAACTCCCTAGGAGTTATGGCATGGTCAAAAGCCCTCTATTGATTTCTTTCATGTTTTTAGTTGTCCTTGTTTTGTTTTGAACACCAAGGACTTTCTTGACAAGTTTGATGCAAAATTGTACAAGGATTTCTTTCTTGGATATAGCACTACTAGCAAAGCTTATACAGTATTTAACATTGAATTGTCTAAAGTATAAGATCTATCAATGTTAAATTTTTTGAAACTAGCCCCTCTATTTCCAAGAATATTGTAAAGGATGACGTTGTAGATGAGGTGATTCCTCGCTTGATAGAGCTCAACATTTTTGACAAAGGAAAAGAGGTGATAGTAGATGAAAAAGAGAACAAATAACAAAAGAAGAATCCAACTCCCCGCTTTGCTAAAGATCACCTTAAAGAGCTCATCATAGGCAATCCTTTTGAAAGGGTGAAGATGTGGACTACATTCAATAAAGAACAAGTTGATATCACCTTCATCTCACAAATTAAACCAAATAACATCAAAGAAGCTCTCAATGATGATCAATGGATCTTAGCTATGCAAGAGGAGTTAGAGAAGTTTGAAAATAATAAAGTATAGACTTAGTGTCAAGACCAAATGATAGGAAGATCATTGGCACCAAGTGGGTCTACTATAACAAGCTAGATGAAAGTGGCAAAGTGGTAAGGAACAAAGCAAGGGTTAGTTTCTTAAGGTTACAATCAATGGGAAGGTATTGACTTTGATGAAACTTATGCTCCTATTTCTAGAATTGAATCTATTAAAATGTTACTTGCCTTTTCTAGCTATAAATTTCTTGGTTTACCAAATGGATGTTAAAATTACATTTATGAATGGTACAATAGAGGAGGAAGTCTATATGGCTCAACATCCCAACTTTAATAAGCTTTCAAACCATGTTTATTTGTTAAAAAAAGCTCTCTATGGACTCAAACAAGCCCCTAGAGCTTGGTATGAGAAATTAAAAAACTTTTTTCTATAAAATGGCTATATCATGAGAAAAGTCGATTCTACTCTCTTTCTTAAACAAACTTCTAGCAACTTTTTGGTCATTCAAATTTATGTTGATGATATCATTGTTGGCAAAACTAGTCTTGATTTTTGCAAAGAGATTAATTATCTTTTTCAGAGTGAGTTCGAGATGAGTATGATGGGGGATCTTACTTTCTCCCTTGGATTTCAAATGAAGCAAAAAAAGGAAGGAAATTCATCAACCAAGGAAAGTATACAAGTGAACTTCTTAAGCTCTTTGGGATGGGGAACACCAAGTCGATGGACACCCCCATGTCAAACACCACCAAACTTGATAGAGATGAGGAAGGTGAGAAAGTGGATGAGAAGCTCTATAAAGGTATGATTGGTAGCTTACTTTATTTAACTGCCTCTAGACTTGATACTTTGTTTAATGTTGGCTTGTGTGCTAGATTTCAATCAAGTCCTAGAAAATCCCATCTTATAGCAGTTAAAAGGATTTTGAGGTATCTAGCCAAAATCTAAAATTTTGGACTATGGTATCCCAAGTCAAAGGACTTTACTCTTATTGATTATAATGATGTGGATTATGCCGGATGCTTAATTGATTGAAAGTTCACAAGTGGCACTTGATTCTTCCTAGTACCATGCTTGGTTTCTTGATTTTCTAAGAAACAAAGAATAGTGTCTCTTTCAACTACCGAGGTTGAATACATTGCATCTTTGAGTTGATGTGCCCAAGTCCTATGGATGAAGTGAATGCTCCAAGACTTTAACATTCATTTTGATGTTTCTCCTATCTACTATGATAATACTAGTGCACTCAATCTTTCTTACAATCCTTCATTTCATAGTAAAGCGAAACATATAGAGGTCCAACACCACTTCCTTTGAGACCACATTTCCAAAAAGGATATTTATATCACGTATGTGGACATGGAAAATGAACTTGCGGACATTTTCACAAAACCTCTAGCTAGAGAGCATGCTACCTTTATTAGATCAAAAATTCTTATTACTTCTCTTGATGATATTGATGTGCCTTCTAGCTATATTTTCACATACCTATATGTTCTTTCTCATAGTTTGAATCATCTCTCACTCGAAAGTGTTATATTTGCCTTATTCTCATGCCTTATTTTGGTCTTTTTGGCTATTTTTCACAAATGCATGTTTAGCCAATTATGAGTGGAATGTGCCTCAATATGTTCAAAATACTTGATAGCCTAGTAAATTAAATTTATATATCACTCTAGTGGCTTAGAATCGAACTTCTTATATTTTGGACAGACTGGTTGATCGACCGAGTTTTACCTGGGAGAAACTAGACCAATCATAGGATGAGGACTGAACTAAATCATAGTGTCAGTTGAGTTTCCCAAAACCTAAACTTGGTTGACAAAACTGTTGGGTGGAAAATATATATGGTGTCGGCCGAAATTTCTCGCTCTCATCTAGAGAAAGTAGACCAATAGACACACTCATGCATTTGTCCTCCAACCCTAGGTCTAACCAAACCTTTCTCCTACCCTCTCTAGCCTCGTATCAGCCATTCTTACCTCTCCCAACCTCTGCCTAGGTGGTTAGGCGGTCTACATCTTGTGTTATCTCCTTCATTTGTGGTCATTCCATCTCCATTTGACCTCCATGGACTCCAACCATAGAAAGCACATCGGATCAGTAGGAGTTCCATCATCTTCCCACTGCTCCTAGGCATGTCTCCTATGATGGAACCTCTTTCATCTCCTCTCAAGCCATTAATAGGTATAAGGAACTTGTTCCTAGAACTCCTTTTCCATTATGTGCCTTGCTTGAACAATGTAGTGGAACCAGTTGAGCGATGTAGGAGGTTGTTGATGTTTTCAAAGATCACCATCTTAGTCTTTGTGTGTAGAGTGATTGTGCTAGACTAATTTTATGTCTAACACAAAAGCGGTCCACAAATTTTATGCAAACCTCACATGGAAATACATTGCCCTTATACCACCACCCAACACCCAAGTTCTCTTGACCTCCATGATTTTGGGTACCAAGGCTACCATCTTTGAGGATTCTTTAAATTCCTATTTCGATGATACTGACTTTGCAAACACATGGATGTCCTCCTACCACAACTACCTTGACTTGCTTGACCCTAAGAAGTTCTACAAATGATTTGACCCTGAGCTTACCCTTCCTTACATCTAAAAGTTTTTGAAGAAATATGATGTTTCATATAGGAAGAAATCCATCCTTCCTACCTCTTCCCTTGACATCAAGACATGTCTTATTGCATTGGTAGTCAACTGCAATGTTCATACAAAATGAAACCAAATAGATATTATAGAGAACATTATTGTGTTAATGTACTGTCTCTTGAATGATGTTGTTAAATGGGCATGTTACATTCTTCATCACATGACCTATTTTGACTCAAGAAAGAACACCAATGGAACCCACCTACCTTATCCTAACTTGATATGTGGTGTGTTTACTCACCATTCTGAAAAGTCCCTTTTCCATGAGCTTGGCTGCAAAGCGAGTAGAAATTTTGTTTATATCAGTGAAACCACTATTGTTACAACCCCAACTTTTGGGTTCATGTAATTTCTCATATTAAAGATATTGGAAAAAATAATGATATAATTTGTTTTGAATAAATGAGTTTTTTTTACAATAGCCTTGTTGGTTGTTTGGTGGCCTTTATTGGCTATTGGGCCCAATAACAAGGAAAAGACAAAAGGAACTCCATTATTAATAAGAAATGGAGAAAAGAAAGATGTAGAAACCTCTAGAAGGCAAAAGTATATAATACAAAGGTAGATTTCGTGCCTCTTGGGTTCCTTGGGTTCCAAGGAGTCCAAAGTTGCAAAGATAATGCAAAAAGAAAAGAAAAGAAAAGATCAGTTAAATATTTCTTTATTAAGAAAGAAATTGGAAACAATGATAAAATGCGGGAAATAAGTGAAAAGATGTATAATTGAGTTACCCTTGGTGGATTTTCGTATCTAAAGGATTCCTAATGTTAAATGTAATGCCAATGAGGAAAATAAAAAGAAAGATAAAGATAAATCTTCAAAAAGAGATATTTTAATAGGAAATAAACAAGATAACGTGAAATAATGAATATAGATGCATCTAGAAGGATAATAAGTATCCTTAAAAAGGAATTTCGAAATCTTAGAGTTTCTTGGGGTCCAAGGAGCCCCCATGGAGAAGAAAGAAAGAGAAAATACCAATGATAGAAAATAAAGGATAATATGATGCATAATGAATGAATTTTGTGGTATTGTTAAAGAGGTGGTATTTTCAAATAAAAGAAAATATAATTTCGTGACCAATGATTAAAAGGCAAGTAAAAAGAGAATGAAGGAGATAATTTTCATATTTCTAAGTATCCATGAAATAAGGAATATCAAGGAAATAAATATGAGAGAGAATAATTACTTCTCCATGAAGGAATAAGGATCCTATTGGGAAAAGGACTAGTTGACTCATAGATGGTCATCTTAGGGCATTGATACTCTCCCCTATATAAGGGGTAGCACCCTTGGCCAAGTCTAGAGGATCCCACACTTCATTTTCTTCATCTTCTTCCTCGTTTCCATCCATAAACCCTAACTGAGAAGAGCGGCATGACCAGGGGGCAACGAGGAGCTATGAAGGGTCTAAGATGGAAGCACGATGCCCCACGATGATGGGGAGAGGCTTTGCCATCATGGCCCTTCCCTGACCCAGGCGCAGTAGCAGCCACACAGCTGCAACGTCGGTCGTGGGTTGCAGGTCTGTTCGGCCCAACCCAGCCACTATGATCGTGGGCTGGTGGCGCCCCAAGCACAGAGGAGGGAGGCAGAGCTAGGGGCATGATCGACAGCAACCCTCGAGCCCCCAGGAAGAAAGGGCGGACCCCCGAAGTGCCGCAGATCGACCTGGTCGGCAGACAGCGCAAAGCTTCGCGAGGTAGAAGATGAACCAGGCACAAATGATGTTTCTGCCCCTCCACGTGATGAAGGTATGGTCACTTAAGTGAGGGCATACTCATAACTTCATTATGTGCCCAAACATGCAAGTCACATTGCATGGAAAGGGACACTTGGAGCCCTATGATTGGCTTTGGTAAGTAATATCTTGCAAAAATCATATTTAAATATCGATAGCTTGGATGGATACACATAAAATATGAAAATTTCTTAGAAAAACAAGAGGAATTCAATAAAAACGGTTTTAGAGGCTAATTCCTCTTGATATTCGAAAAGTAGTGTAATTTATCAAACTTTAATGTATTAATGATTAAGAAACCCTATTTTGAGATGATTAATAGAGTTTAATGGATGATTAAAGTTGATATTATCCTGTTAATTATGAAAAGCTACATTAAGATAAAAAAGGATGAACCTTGCATGTAATTGGTTTAATTTAGAGTTCCATGTGCATAAATATGCTTTAATGGGCCTTGAAACCCTAATATTAGTAAATGTGACTCATAAAGGTTTTAATTATTCATAATCATGAATAAAGTTGAGATATGATAATTCCAAGATATTTCAAGTATAAAAGTTCCTAATTGTGGATAAATACCCTTAATGTAGTAATTAGGGTTTTTAATGGATAAAGGTAGAATTAATGACAAATAGAGTTCTTATGTGAATTAGACCATAATGAACTATGAATTGATGATAAATGAGCATTATGATCTTTTCATGGATTAAAAGGATAAAAATGGTAGCTTTAATGTAAAAGAGGCTTAATGGACTTAATTGATGGTTAATTAGGTATTTTCTTATATCAGGGTTATATGTTGTTAAAAGATAACCTTAGTAACTTTCATGATGAATAGATGAGATAATTAGGGTTTGTGAGTAATTGTATAAAATTAGGGTTTAAAATAGTAAGAGATGAAGGGAAACCCTAATTGCAATGGAAACCCTAAAAGTGGATTAGAAACCCTAGGAAGTGAGCTAAGTTTAATAGATCTTGATGGTATGATTAATAATAGGAAATTGTATGCATATTTCAGGATCTCATAATGTGCTTGCTTGCCTATTTTGGAATTCTTGATTGATTGGATTATTCTATCTCAAATCATCCTGACAGGTATGTGGTTACACTTATGAATAATCTCTTTAGTTTCACGTCGATTCCCAAACATTTTTATCGGTGGCCTGAAAATAACTGCTTGGATGACTTTTATTTAATGCAACTATAATGTGACTATGATTATCACTATAAATATATATATATATATATATATATATATATATATATATATATATATATAACTGGCTTAGATCTGTATCCTCCTCTGTGGCTTTGCAAATGCTAAAAAGGGTAACCTAGAGTAAGGTCTAGGCTATCATGAGTCATAAATTGGGATACTCACGTGTAGTGCCATGAGACTCTATAGCACGCCATTAGTTAAGGAGTGGGCTACCTATGGGTAGTGCCATGTGACTCAACCATAGAAATTGATTCACCGGGTAGGTAGGATCATGAGGGGTTTAATGGGGATCTACCATAAGGAAGGTAGCATCTAGGTCCACTACAGGGACAACGCAGAGGATAGGACATGTGTGGTTCACAAAGTTATATTTCAAATGTAGAGTTGTTTTTAAATCATAGTTGACTGCAATATGTTGTTACAGTTAATTGCACGATTATTGTTTCCCCCACATACCATCATAATTCATTTATGCTGACTGACGTTTTGTTTGTCGGCATTTTAGGTTCAAGTGCAAAGGATAAACAGTAAAGTGACATATGTGGAATTAAATGAGAATTAAAGTACCAAGGAGGATTATTTAGAATAGACTCCAGATGTGGATAAAGGTAGACATCCAAGTTGTTGAAAAAAAGGTATGCAAAGTTTAATTTTATTACAACCTTTCAATTTAGTTGGTAGAATTTGATAATTATCATTGATTATTTGTCAAACCTTTGATCCAGAAATGGGGATAATGGCTCTAACCTCTTGGTCTCCCTTAATTGGGGGTTAATGGGAGGCGGGATCGTTACAAATATCAAGAAGTCTTTCCATCCTACCTCCTCTACCACACTATGTGCTTCCACATCCACCCATTCTCCTCCACCTCCTTCTAGACCTGATCATACCTCGTTTTCAGTGTCTAATGAAATCATAAAACTTCCAGGACCACAACCATGAGAATTAAGTGCATATAATGTCAAACATGAACTTATCCTACAACCATCCCTACCCCACCTACCAGCCCTACCTAGGTGCAGACTATTACATCCTATGTGTACAGCTAGTTCTACCCTAACCATCATCCAACTTCTTGGGGGTCGAATCACACCTCAACCCCCCTCCCCGAGCATCTCCTCCTTCCAAACACACTCATCTCTAGCAAATCAACAATCTAAGGCATTGACCAATTTCGACATCCCTCTATCCCTCCAATGAGTTGAGCAGTTTGTCAACAAGTGAGCCTTGCATCAGGTACTCCTTCATCTTCTCTATCCTTCCCTAGACACTTTGTGCTACCACACCTCTTAACTTCCTCACTTCTTCTTCTTTATCTCCCTCAACCACCGGCCTTCTTGGTAGGTGATTTGAGTGGTTCATGCAGCTAGTTAGGCAATTCACAAAGCACACCAATATATTTTTGTGGCCACAAGTCTGGTGGTTCACTCTGATAGTCATGATACTGGAGTTTCATAGTTTAGTTTCTCCCAGCCTGAGTCAATCGACTCACATACTGAGCCGAATGACTTGCTTCGTCAAAGCATCAACGTCATTACTACTATTATATTGACTCACATCTTCAATCGAGTGACCTACTACTTACACCAACAAAACAACGTAACAACATGGTTACTATGGTGGTCTTCTCAACCATCTCTGTAAGGGTAAATTCCTTGCCAAGACACCTAGAAACCCCCCTCATCATAATAGCTCCGGATGGAGAAATCTCCATTAGGGAATCCCACAAAGGAATCCTAACCAACATCGTAGAGGAAATGGTACCCAATCTTCAAGATGTGGATGATCTCTCCAATGTTATAGAGGCTAGCCAAGCCTCTTGCCAAGATATTGATTCGACTATGCCACGCCAACCATGCATTGCCCCTCACTTGGGAAACTATGTTCAGTTTGTTGACAATGACCATCAAGAGTGGTTTGACACAATGTTCTCCATTGGCGTCACACTCTCTTGATGGGCATGCGGTGACACTCTCACTGTCCTTAGAATTTGAGATGTTGTGGACCGAATTCTATGGGAAAATCCCATCCTTCACTTCCCATACCAGATCCTCTCTGTGTTTAGTGACCTCAACTTGGAGTCCATAAAGACATTTCAAAGACTTATATCTCAAGGGGGGGCTTAATTGTTTGATCCAAATCTTTAGGGAAAATATAGAAGTCTCCAATAGGAAAATCCCCTCTATCACGCTCGATGGTGGGGATGATTCTTATCTCTTGATATGTATGGAGTGTCCCCACATTGCTTACCTCAGCTTGTAAAATATCAACAAGTTCTAGACAGATCTCACTGGGATGTCTCCTACTCCGCGATAGGGACCCAATTCCTCCAACATCCACAATCCAATCATATTTTATCTTCACTGGATACTCACTTCCATCATCTACAGTTAGACATGCATTGTTTCCTTCTACATGACAAGTTAAACAACTAGGGGGATGCCATTATCAAGCACATTGGCACTCAGGACAGTCGTAGCACTAGATCAACCTTTAACATCAGCCATCTCGTGACCATCGTCAACATATTTTTGGGTTTCACTCATATTCCTTTCCATGAAATCCCACTTATGGGGACTCAACATCTGATCGACATTCCATACCTGAAGACAAGACATGTTATCCGTTATGGTTCTATAGATATATACTACTTGTATTCAGGGAGCCCAATGTCCACCTTGAGCTTCCTTGACATGCTAGGTAATAAAACCAAATCTCTCATATGAGATGTCAAACCTATCAGCACATAACCGGTGGTTCCTTCTTGAGAACCCAATTCTAGAGGGTGGCATCCCTGAGCCCACTACTTATCAATGGAGTGTATCTATGGAGATATATGATGATGAGTCTGACCCTCCTCCTCCTCAGCTTAGACATATTAATAGGAGGTGCACCACCAATGATACATGAACTGACAAGACTTATGGGTTCTACAAGATCTAGCAACCTTTGGACCATATTGAGCATGAGCAACAGTGCTAGGGACATTAGCTTAACCATGTTTACCTTATACAACATTCTCAAGAGTCATGGCATGTCAATTGCAGCCACTATGCCCAATTTAGAAGATCCTACATAGAGTATGGGGCCGACCAATCATCCATGATCCCAACTCCCAATATTGGGGTCGTTACTACTATGAGCCTCCTTACTCCACTGCTCCTTCGTCACCTCGACCTCCACCACCATAGTGATTCTCTTCCCTCCATCTTGACATTTGCATTTTCTCGAGACAAGCAAATTTCTAAGTCCAGGGTGGAGGTGGGTTGTATATACCAATGCCACCCCCTTATCTTCCTTTCCTAGCATATCTATCATGTCATATTTGCTTGCATGTAGTTTTAGTTTGCATTTCCTAAGTTCTAGTTTTCTTTTGTTTCATATTGATGCAAAATGTCCCTTATCTAGTCGGCCAAATGAATATACATATTGTATCAATGTACCCTTTCCTTTTGAATTAGTAAACCTTATTTGCAAATCATTTTACAAATTTCTACCATTTGAACTCACCATGTCCCCTACGATCTCAAATTAGCATTACTCCTTGAAAATGTTGGCAAGCATTATTGAATTGATAGGAATCACACACAAATTTTTCTTTATTTAAAGCTAGAACATAACTTGTCATATCTCTTGTATAATAAGGTAGTAAGAAGAATTGAACTAATACAATGATACTCCAAAAGCAAAGCCAAAATATAAAAAATGTGAGATGCACAGGACTAGCCTTTTCTACACTTTCTTCCACCATCTTCATTCCCCTCACTTCACAAAAGAAAAATAAAAACAACCTTATTCCAAAACCCAAGTTTGGGGTGGTATGATATTCCCCCTCTCACTTCTTATTCCATGTCACTCATAAATCTAATAGGGGCATACCATTAATAAAAGATGACATACTGGACACCCAAAAAATGCAATAAATGTAATTTTAGTACACTACAAATAAAAATCTCAAGTTGAATAGAGGAGAGATCATTTTCATCCATACCTCATTCATTCTGTTTCCTACCTAGGGAAATCCAAATGATCCCACAATCCATTCAAAACCTCTGTTCCTAGCAAAACTTACAAGAAAATGTGGGAGTGTCAAAGTAAAAGGGAGATACAAACTACTTCTTTGCAAAGTATTGATATTGAAACAAGCCATGACACATGTTTTAATAGAGAATATAGTAGGTTGTGTTTGTGATTTCAGGAGATTGGGTTTCTTGGCCAAGGAAGGAGGTAAGGAACAAAGTAATGCTATGTGTGTAAGGAAAGACATGTTGTTAGTACAAATTGGAATAATTTGTGATTTATTGTTGCTCAAGGATGAGCAAAAATTCAATTCTAGGGTATTTTGATGAATGTATATTCATCCCCTTTTACATCACATCTTTTAGGTCTTTGTTTAGGATTTTATCTTGCTTTTTCCCGATTTTAGGAAATAATTACAATTTTCTTACTTTTGACACATTCATTAGATTGCTTATCACTTTTGTTGATATTTTGTAGGAATCATGATCATTGAACTCCCAAGATACAAGAGCCTATAAGAATCAGAAGAATGGAGGACAAAGTTAAACATCATCAACCTCCTAGGATACTGGTTGATCAACTCATCTAGCCAGTCTATCAACTCGCATACAATTGACACTCCAACACAAAAAAGCCAATCGACCGACTCACTCATCTACCTAATCAACTCACACCAATCCAGAAATATGCCCCCTCCAGTGAATATGTCCACTCATTATTCAAATTGGACAGCTCTAAAGACCACAAAATCTTTACTAAATAATCATGGCAAACAAAAACACCAATTGTGTAGTAGCGGAAGTTAAAACTTTGACTATATTCAATTGTATAAAGAGTACTTTACGAACTCCCAAATGGGTGTACAACTTTATACAAAACAACAGGATCTAGGTAGAGGAAGACTAAAACCAAATCAACTTATCTCCAAACAAAACAACTTAATATATAAGTAGCTATGTCCAAGATACAAGGTTGAACTCTTTATCCCTAGCCTTAGGATGCTTCACCATGCTTCAATTGCTCACTCTGATCCTATACCTGGGTGGTTGGGATCACCCAGCAAGAGAGAGATAAAAGTATGTGTTATTAAAAAGGAAAAGGACAAATAATAATGCACAACATTGCATAATAAAATGATTCACTACACGAAGAGTGTCAAAAGTATGAGGCAAGTATAATAATTAAAAATAAAGAACTTATGCCAAGATGCATCTACCACAATAATAATCAACAAGCATGAATGATATTTTGACAACAAATATTCTAATGCAGGGTGAGGCACCTACCAGACCTCAACCAATAGGAGAGGGGAAAATGCACATCCCAAACCTCAAAAGTATATATAATATGGGGAGAAAATGCACATTCCCCAGGGCGAAATTACACATGCCCTCTATGGGTGGTTTGTACTCATGTACACTACATTAGTTATTTGGTCAACAATTCCTCATGCTATGTAATCCACTTGGCAGTAGTGGAAACATAAATAATATCCCATGAAATAGATCAAGTAAATGAATGGGCCAACATTGGCCATAGCATTATTCAAATAACCAAATAAATGAGCCACAATGGATATAGAATATTCAAATAAATAAAAGAGCCAAATAAGGCAGTAGCAAGATATCAAGGCTAGCACATAGGAAATGTGGGGTTGGATAAAGGCCCAACTGAAGAGTAGGTTAATTGCACATTCATGTGTTCATATGCATTCATAGGGATCATAAACATAAATAGGGTCCACATACTTAAATAGGGATCACATACCTCATTGGAGATTCATACCCATTATTATCAGTGATTAGATTGTATCAACATCCATTAGCCCTAGTTACAAACATTTCACATAAATTAGCATTTATTAAGCATAAAGTATAAAGGAAAATACCCATTTTAGACCTTATTCGAAAACCACTAATTTAGGACTCAAAACTAGGACCAAAAGCTCACTTAGGTTTCACTGATTAAGAAAACATATTTTATTTCTGAATTTGGAGTTGAAATGATTTAATTATCATTTTTAGAACATTTAACATACTCAAAATGCCATTCAAAGAAACTTCGAAAAAGGAAATATAATTAGGACTTAAAAACTACAAATTTGGATTCTACGGGAAAAATCCTTTCCAACGAGTATTTACTCAAATTTTTCCAGTAACGTATCGATTTTCTATGATTTATTTTCACGTGGACGCTCTGCTAGGGTTTGGCACCACGAGGATCATGTGCGGATGCATGGCGGTGGCGTCGGTGGTCGCGACGGCCGTGGTGTAGGTCGGGGATTCTTTAATGTCCCTCGACCGCAATGCAATGATGGGGGAGGAGAAACCTTACTGGAAGAATAGAATCAAATCATCTCTACAAATATCGACGGAGATGTGGAACAGATGATCGAGGGTGAAGGCGCTGGGGAAGGCCAAGCAGCAGAGAAATCACCCCCACCGCCATTGTCATACAAGGACGCAGCCGCTGGGCATGCACACACGAACTAGACGACCGTCGGACCTGCTTTGCCGGATATGCTCAGGGCGGAAGACATCCATGTCGATCGTAGTGGAGCTCTCCCCCGTATCACTGTCAATCCAGAGGTTTTACCTTCACTTCTTGAACCATGGAGATTTGCAGTCGTTGTGAAGGTTATTGGAATCAATGTCAGATTATCGGTACTAGTTAACAAGATCATATCCCTTTGGAAATTGACTGAGCAGTTCTGTGTCATGGACCTTGAGATGGGATACTTTATTATACAACTGGGAAACTAAGAAGATTATGTCTGTGCTATGATAGAGGGGCCATGGACCATCTTTGGGAAATATTTATCTGTTCAATCCTGGTCATCGGCCTTCTGCCCAATAGACCACAATCCCCATACTTATAGTATGGCTACACATCCCGAAACTTCCAGTCTTTCTTTACCAGTACCAAATGTTGCATAGTATTGGTGAGGCTGTTGGGAAGACTATCAACGTGGACACTACAACACTATCAGGCCATCAGGGAAAATTCACTAGACTGGCAGTGGAAATGGAAACCACAAGGCCACTGCTGCCAGCCATCTACCTCAACGGCGAGCAATACAGGCTTAAGTATGAGAATTTACCCAGCGTTTGCATGAAGTGTGGAAGGGTAGGACATGAGGATAAATACTATAATTTTATCACTCTATTTACCCCCACAGAACCATCATCTTCTTCAGGCCATGGTCTTTTGAACCCTACTGTGTATACACAATAGATCCACGCAAAATAGCCTGAACGGCATCCTCCTCCCACTAAGAAGACTTTCGGGGAAAAGTTACCAACTGCGGCTGAAACTGTTGAGATTGCTGAGCAAACCATCCCACCAAAGACAACCCCAGCAACAACACTGGACCAGCAGCAAGATGAAGAGGGAGACTGGCAAATAGTCCAATCAAGAAAACAAAAGAGAAAAGGCCAAAAATAGAAACATCAACAGCAAAATACATCAAACACAGATGTGCCACCAAAGCCGCCGTCGGGTTCAAACAATGGCGACAAGACTGCCAACTCAGTGGTGAGGCTAGTTGAAGATGAGGTCTACACAGGCAGAAGTCAAGATGGAGGTCTTGATCCCCCTTTCTAGTTCACCGCAAATAAAAACATGATGGTGTTGTCGTCAACACATCAGGGATTTCATTGGGGAGATAGGGGAAACGGAGGAGGTGTTATCCTGAGAAACAGAAAAGTTATATATTAGACCATGAGTCCAGGACGTGAGAGAAAGAAGGGAAAACTCACACAGATGCTAGGGAACATGGACCAAGGCCCAATAGTAGCACGGGCTATTAATTTCAATGAAGATATAACTGAGGTATTAGATGATGAGATGGTCGGAGATGATACCTCTGTCGGCCTTCGAGCAGCCATTGCCTGATTGGTTGCTACCCCCTTTCCACAATTGGTTTTAATGCTTAGTTTTCTCTGCTGGAATATACAGGGGGCTTGCCTCAAGAAAAAAAATCAGACTCTTGAAAGACTACAGACGGCATCACAAACTACAGATGCTCGCTATTGTAGAACCACATATCAGTGGTCTCAAAGATGATAATATTATCCGACAACTTAGTTTCTCATCTTCTCACCATGTTGAAGCCATTGGTTTTTCTGGAGGAATTTGGATTCTTTGGGATGATGCTCACAGTTCTATTGACATCATCCAAAACCATCGCCAATTCATTCACTGTTGCGTCAACAACTCCTGGAACCTTACTGTGGTATATGGCAGCCCAAACCCCTAAAAACGGGATTTTCTCTGGAATCGACTTCAAGAGATCTCCATTACTGTCCAAGGTGCATGGGCAGTGATAGGAGACTTTAACACCATGCTTGACATCTATGAAAAACAAAATGGTCGCTCTTTTGATCATCGTTCTACCAAGAAGTTTAACTCTACTCTTCTCCACACTGGCCTGGAAGATGTGAAAGCGGAGGGCCTTTTCTTTACATTCAAACGTTTGCAGCTCCTGGAAAAGCTAGATAGGGTCATTGCAAATGCTCAATGGATTTCTACTTTTAGCGATGCTTCTATCACGGTTCTTCCACAGCTTTATAGTGATCACAGCCCGATCCTAGTGTTCACGACTCCATCCTCTACTCGTCGGCCTCGTATCTTTCATACCAGAGATAGCTGGTCCTTGATGCCAGACTTTCAAAATATTATTAATAGCTCCTGGGACCCATAAAAGAACTTTATTGATGCCCTTCCTATGTTTAAGGATGCAGTGATGAAGTGGGATGTGGAAAGAAAACACGCTAACAACAACAAAAAAAGAATTAAATCATGCATCGCATCAACAAACATCAGGTTCCTACCCACCTTTCTCCTTATATTTTCTCTAACATTGCTGAGCTCCATTTGCAAGATGAATACAACAACATTCTTATTCAAGAGGAGGCAGATTGGCATCAGCGAGCGAACATTAACTGGCTCAGCTTGGGTGATGACAATACTAAATTCTTTAACACCTATGTTAAAGCACGACGACGTCTCAATAAAATTACCCGCCTTCAGGATGGTGCCGGAAACTGGGTTGATGATCCAAATGATATGAAAGTCATGGTAAGATCTTTTTTTCAAGACTAGATGACTACCTCAACATCACACTTGAGATCTCAAGTTGCCGCAGCTAGGTTCATTGGCACTTTTGTGCACCCGACCCATAGCACTTGCAATATTATTGAAAAGCTCCCTACTTCCGATGAAATCAGAAAAATCATGTTCCTTATGGAACCAAATAAGGCCCCTGGGCCCGATGGTGTTTACAACTCTTTCATCCAGAAGAAATGGCCCAAGGTTGGAGAGTCTGTCATTTCTATAGTCCAGAATGCTTTCTCATCTAGCAATGTGGACAATCGTCTTGCTGACTCCTTCACAGTTTTAATTCCAAAGAACAAGCAACCACAATCTTGTGGGGACTTCCGACCTATCTCATTGAATAATACCTGCTTCAATTTGATCTCTAAGGTTATCGTGGAACACCTCAAGCCACTACTTCATGACTGAGTGTATGAAACTCAATATAGCTTCATTCTTGGATGGAGGATCACTGACAACATCATTCTTGTGCAAGAAGTCATTCATACCATGCGTAATAAGCACATTGGAAAGGCTTTCACATGCATCAAACTAGATCTTGCTAAAGCGTTTGATAAAATGAGATGGGATTTTATCTCGGATACTCTTCAAAGAATGGGCTTACCTGAAAAGATTATTAATATGATCATGCAAATCATCACGAAAGGGCACACTTCCATCCTCTGAGAAGGGACACCGCTGGAGCCTTACAAAGCCACTCAAGGTGTTCGCCAGGGGGACCCCATTTCACCATACATCTTTGTTCTATGCATGGAGAGATTCAGCCAGGCTATTTACAATTCTATAATGCTGGGAGAATGGAAACCGATACGGCTGTCCCTTCATGGTCCTCCCTTCTCTCATGTGCTTTTTGCTGATGATATTTTGCTTATGGCCGAAGCTTCAGTCACCCAAGCTCAAGTCATAAATAAAATTCTCAACCAATTTGCTCATGCTTCCGGACAGACTGTCTTAAAGACAACATCTCAGTGTTTCTTCTCACCTAACACCCCACGCCAAGTCCGTCGCTCTTTCTATAGTAAATTGGGCATCCAAAGCACTACTGATTTGGGCCGATATTTGGGCGTCCCTATCCTCCATCACCGGGTTAATAAGTCAACACCCATAGCCATCACGTCTACCATCAAGGACTGCATGAACAGCTGGTCCGCCCGATACTTGTCTCTCGTTGGTCGAATCACACTTGCAAAGTCTACCTTACAAGCCATACCAAGCTATGCAATGCAATATGTTCAACTCTCTCCATCACTATGTGATGATATAAATAGGCACGTCGAGAATTTTATATGGTCCGGCGGCAGGGCCCATCATAATCTCTCCTTGGTGTCCTGGAAAGTCATTACTATGCCCAAAAATGAAGGTGGTCTGGGAATCAAAGACGCCCATGTTCAGAACCAAGCACTCATGCTAAAAAATGTTTGTCTATTTCTTAACAATCCACATGCACTTTGGGTGCGAGTCATGAAGGCAAAATACATGCAACATGGCACGATGGCAAAGAAGCCTTGCTCTTCAGTTTGGTCCTTCATTCAAAAGAACACCTCAAACATCCAACAAGTGTCAGCAATCACTATTAATAGGGGCACATCCTCAAATATTTGGACTAGTAAATGATTGCATGGTAGGTCCATTAGTGATATGGTACCTCCCATTGGCCTTCATGATCTCTGTGTTGCATCTATGGCCCTTGATGACGGTACATGGGACTGGTCTTTCATCCATGCATATCTACCCGAACCAACATGGTGGCACATTAGCCACATCTTCCCTCCAAACACTACAGCAGGAGACGATACATGTCACTAGCCATTTACTACCTCTGGTTCCCTTACAGTGAAATCTGCATATGCATGTCTAATAACGGACTCGCACATCTCTCTTAATGGGGACTAGATATCCATTTGGAGCCTGCCTATCCCGACAAAGTTCAATACCTTCCTATGGTTGTTGCAATATAAGGCAATTCTTACTAATATGGAGAAGGCTCGTCGGCACATTCCCACAGACGGTGTCTGTCCCATCTGCAATAATAGCCAAGACACGCTAATACACTGCCTTCGAGACTGCAGTAATAGTAAACAAGTTTGTCTTGCACTGCATGTTGATACTCTCTTCTTCAATCTTACAGAAGATGCATGGATATCTCAACTCTTATCCTCCCCATGCACGGACATGGAGACGCCCAAGCCCGTTATAGCTGCCTGGGCAATTTGGTTGCACAGAAATGACCTCGTTCACAACAAGAAGCACCAACATATTGCCCAACAAATATCCTTCATCCAAGAGAACGCTAGGTCCATCTTATCTCTTTCGGAAACTGTGAGAAGTGCACCAACTGTTCCAAGTGCCCACTCACGGCCACCGGCAAAACACAATATTTTGATCTTCGTAGATGCATCTTTTACATCTTCTGTTGACGCAGTAGGGATAGGGATTCAAGTTGTGGATGGCAATGGTAATTTTATATTGGGTTATGGTTCACCCAGTAGTGCCTTCTCGACATTGGAAGCGGAAATCCTAAGCATCATAGGTGCCATGGAACTCTGCAAAACTACAGGATGGCGTTCGCCAGCCATTCTATCAGATGCACTTGTAGCAGTCAACATTACTGCTGGAAGCATCCCCGCAAATACAATTTTTGCTCCACACATGAGGCGTCTTAGGATGCTATGTGAGGATGTTGGGAAACCACACATCTCAGACATATCGAGAATGCATAATAATGTAGCCGACTGCATAGCACACTTTTTTAAAAGCTCTAGCAATGTCATTTCTTTTACTTCTAGCATATCTTCATGGCTTAACAAGAATGTTAATGTAGAAGTGTCTGGTCTTTGGCCTGCAATAGAGAGTGGGACGAATGAAATATAATCTCTATGTTTTTGAAAAAAACATACTCAAAATGCCATTCAAAGCAACTTCGAAAAAGGAAATAGAATTAGGACATAACAACCACAAAATTGGATTCTACATGAAAAATCCTTTCCAACGAATATTTACTCAAATTTTTCTGATAATGTATCGATTTTCTATGATTTATTTTCTCTAGACCAATCAAAGAGCAAGAAAAATCCATGTAGGCTAAAAAGGCTTGCGAGAAACAAAATGGAAAAAGACCAAATTTCCCTTAGCATTAAAACGTGAAGGTAGGAGCGCGTGAGGGCAAAAGTGTAAAAAGTCACGGGTTGTCTCCTTCCTCACGCGCCAGTCATGACTGCGGAGAAGGAGCTTGCCCATTTGGGTGTTTCCACGTTTCTTAACCAAAACGGACGTACAGGTACTCAAAATGAAGCTCAAGATGAGAGGAACTCACTTGTATGCTTTTTGGGGTGCTTCTATCACCGAGAATCTAGGAAAAGGGTCGTAATATCAGTGAGAAGGTGGAGGTTTCGGGGCTAAGAGGGGGATCTTCGGGCCAAATTAACAACTGGAAAAGCTTGCAATGGGGCCAAAGGAGGTGCAGTAGGTGGTATTTATAGGCGAGAAACTATGAAGCACTAGGACGATGGTGGAGGTGAGAAGACATGGATGGAACCTTTGGGCATTTCATCCATAGTACACGGGAGCCAACGAGCCATGGCTCAAACTGAGCAGCTCGAGGAGACGAAGCCAACACCACTTAAATCTCGTGAAATGGTGGAGAAATGAGGGAGAACGAAGTGGAGGAGCCTAGGAATCATCTTGGTCGGTGGGCTGAAGGTTGAAGATGACCCCAGATCCATTGGATCGAGATCCAACCGGACTGAGTGTGTGACACATGAAATAAATGCAAAAATCGATTCATCTACTATAGTTAAACTATATGGGAACTTGTAAAAAACATTTGGAGGGTCAAACTAAGTCCAAACGACCCCAAATTTTAACCATATGTTTATGAAGACACATAGAACGATTTTATGCATTTAGTTTCTCTAAAGTAACATGGTTAGGTCCCTAATTAATTTATAGACTATTAAAGCATATAATAAAGCATAAAAAGAGCAATTAATATAAACAATATCTTTTAATGACATAATAGGGTATGTCTCGAGATATTAGTCACACTTAAACATTATGAGTCATATCTCAACATATAATACTTGTATCAGTGCATTATTTCCCTATTTGGAAGAGAGAGAAAGAAAAGGGTTAAATACACTCAAATACATTAACTCAATTACTCATATATTTATCCAAAAAGCTCCAAATAACATAATCCACCCATATTATCTTATTAATGGTCGAATTGCATGATTAGACCTAAGTTATCTCATTAGATGGGTTATTTGTGCAAAACCCCCTACATAAACATAAATTTAGGTAATTTGTGAATTATACCTCAAGAAAGGCTTAAATTCAACATTAAGGCCTAAGAAGGCTAAAATGGATGGGAAATTTATTAGAATAGTCCAAAATGACTAGAAGGCAAAGAAAAGTATAAAAGTGGGTAAATTGCGTAAAGGATCCTGAGATTCAGTATGTTACAACACTCCACCCCTTAAAAAGGATTTCGTCCCCGAAATCATAGCAAGAGGAAAGAGATAGGGTGAGTGTGCAACATCCCAACATTTGGTAACTAGGTGTTACTTCAAAGGCTCTACACATAAGCCAAGTTTGACCAAGGTTTCCACCATACATATAACATTTTATCAAACCTAATATAATTAACATGTTTGTCTTATAAGCATAATCTTCATATGAAAAAGCATCATCTTTATTATACCATTACATGTGTCATACATTTTACTCTCATTGTTGTAACAAGGATTACATCTCATCATTAAGTACCAAAACATATGCTTTTCCCTTATGAGGGTTTTAAACACAATTAGGGTTTACTAAGAAAATCTCAACATCTATTAATGTATTAGGTCACAAACCTTAAGAACTTGAATCTAATCTCCATAAAAACCATCATGTAGAATTATCATTGATAGTTTTGTAAGAAAAAGATAATATAATACAACAAATTATTAAGCCTACCATAATCCCAAATAAGGTCACATATATTATCACATATTGCCAACTAACATTAGATACTCCATTTAATGACATCATTTTCTCCTATTACACTCCATAATATGAATTATACATATTTTACATCACATTAGGCATTAATGCAAACTTATGTGAATCCAATACTCATAATCATATTTGTGTCATTACATGTGTTTTAGTGAACAATATGAAACACACTAAGCATTAATGAATTGATTTTCATACTAAATCATGATAAGGTGATTAATGAGATGTATATTAGGGAACAAGGTGATATGCCTTACATATGTTGATAACATGGTCTCCAATATAACTAGGTGATTATAATCCATATATATGCTCCAAGTGTGTTAACTGATGATGACACATAAATCACTAATGTATTATGAAGGCATCAAAGATATATATAGATGTGTATATGGTTAGGACTAGATGATTACACATTAGGGTTTAGTTCATCATGACCATTACATGATATGCATTCCTAGCATGTACTAGACCCTTAATCTTACTAACCATACTATTAGGGTGACATGGTCAACATTAAGTGTAAACACAATTAGTGATGAGTAACTCACTATCATGTGCATCAAGAATATGTAAAGGTTAAAGCATATGAACTATCCCCTTAGATGACTTATTATATATTCATTTGTATATAAACAAACAAGATGAATTATAATTATAATTTGTTTTCTCAACACTAAACATATGAACTTACTAATCCCATATCTATGGAGTTAGGGTTTCCAAAACATAGTAACTTTATTTCGAATGTATTAAGGGACTCCACCCCCATAAAGAGGATTTTGTCATCGAAATCAAAAACTCCAAAATCTATCAAGGTATAAAAGCACTACTAAGGCCACTTTGCAAAAATGGTTGAGGTAAAACTATGTATGAGATCCAACACTTAGTTGTTTTACTAAACACCATTATAAACTTCAAGCCCAACATAGGGTAGGATACTCCCAACTTGGAAATCTAGGAATCTTATAAGGAAATTAAGGACACATAAGGGGATTCTACATGATTAACCAAGACATCATATACTAGGTTCAAAAGGTTACTCAACAATAAGATAATTTGTCCAAAGGTATGCTATTTTGGTACGGTCAGTATCAGCTCAGGCCAGGCCGGAATCATATGGATCTGGGAGTCTTTGTAAGCCAAGCTAGTGGTGCGGAGGAAAATATTGCCAGCCCCAGACCCTGACCCTTTCTAGACACCTTTTCTTTCAATTTATTCCCTAGTAGCAACCTAAAAGACTAATCACCAAAAGGTTGCAACTCTAAGGTGAAAAGCTTACTAAAGGGAACTATATAAGGTTAGGGTTTCTATCTAGGAGACAAATTGAATTAGTCAAGACTCTGACTACCTTGATGCTCTGATACCATTTTGTAAAGACCACAAAATCTTTACTAAATAATCATGGAAAACAAAAACACCAATTGTGGAGTAGCGGAAGTTAAAACTTTGACTATATCCAATTGTATAAAGAGTACTTTACAAAACTCCCAAATGGGTGTACAACTTTATACAAAACAACATGATCTAGGTAGAGGAAGACTAAAACCAAATTAACTTGTCTCCAAACAAAAAAACTTAATATATAATTAGCTATGTCCAACATACAAGGTTGAACTCTTTATCCCTAGCCTTAAGCTGGTTCACCATGCTTCAACTGCACACTCTGATCCTATACCTGGGTGGTTGGGATCACCCAGTAAGAGAGAGATAAAAGTATGTGTTATTCAAAAGGAAAAGGGAAAATAATAATGCAAAACATTGCATAATAAAATTATTCACTACCCAAAGAGTGTCAAAAGTATGAGGCAAGTATAATAATTAAGAATAAAGAACTTCTGTCGAGATGCATCTACCACAATAATAATCAACAAGCATGAATGATATTTTGACAACAAATATTCTAATGCAGGGTGAGGCACCTACCAGACCTCAACCAAGAGGAGAGGGGAAAATACACATCCCAAACCTCAAAAGTATATATAATATGGGGAGAAAATACACATTCTCCGGGGTGAAATAATACATGCCCTCTATGGGTGGTTTGTACTGATGTAAACTACATTAGTTATTTGGTCAACAATTCCTCATGTTGTGTAATCCACTTGGCAGTAGTGGAAATATAAATAATATCCCATTAAATAGATCAAGTAAATGAATGGGACAACATTGGCCATAGAATTATTCAAATAACCAAATAAATGAGCCACAATGGCTATTGAAGATTCAAATAAATAAAAGAGCCAAATAAGGCATTAGTAAGACATCAAGGCTAGCACATAGGAAATGTGGGGTTGGATAAAGGCCCAACTGAAGAGTAGGTTAATTGCACATTCATGTGTTCATATGCATTCATAGGGATCACATACATATATAGGGTCCACATACTTAAATAGGGCTCACATACCTCATTGGAGATTCATACCCATTATTATCACTGATTAGATTGTATCAACATCTATTAGCCCTAGTTACAAACATTTCACATAAATTAGCATTTATTAAGCATAAAGTATAAAGTAAAATACCCATTTTAGACCTTATTCGAAAACCACTAATTTAGGGATCAAAACTAGGACCAAAAGCTCACTTAGGTTTCACTAACTAAGAAAACATATTTTATTTCTCAATTTGGAGTTGAAATGATTTAATTATCATTTTTAGAACATTTAACATACTCAAAATGCCATTCAAAGCAACTTCTAAAAATAAAATGCAATTAGGACTTAAAAACTACAAATTTTAATTCTATGTGAAAAATCCTTTCCAACGAGTATTTACTTGAATTTTTCCGATAACGTATCGATTTTCTATGATTTATTTGCTCTAAACCAATCAGAGAGCAAGAAAAATCCATGTAGGCTAAAAAGGCTTGCGAGAAACAAAATGGCAAAAGACCAAATTGACCTTAGCATTAAAACGTGAAGGCAGGAGCACATGAGAGCAAAAGTGTAAAAAGTCATGGGTTGTCTCCTTCCTCACGCGCCAGCCATGGTTGCGGAGAAGGAGCTTGCCCATTTGGGCGTTTCCACGTTTCTTAACCAAAACGGGCGTACATGTACTCGAAACGAAGCTCAAGATGAGAGAAACTCACCCGTATGCTTTATTAAGGTGTTTCTATCACCGAGAAGCCAGGAAAAGGGTCATAATATCAATGAGAAGGTGGAGGTTTCGGGGCTAAGCGGGGGATCTTCGGGCCAAATTAACAACTGGAAAAGCTTACAATGGGGCCGAAGGAGGTGCGGTCGGTGGTATTTATAGGTGAGAAACCGCAAAGTACTAGGACAATGGTGGAAGTGAGAAGACATGGCTGGCACCTTTGGGCATTTCAGCCATAGTGCACGGGAGTCGACGAGCCATGGCTCAAACTGAGCGGCTCGAGGAGATGAAGCCAACGCGACTTAAATCTCGTGAAATGGTGGAGAAATGAGGGAGAACAAAGTGGAGGAGCCTAGGCGCCATCTTGGTCAGTGGGATGGAGGTTGAAGATGACCCCAGATCCATTGGATCGAGATCCAATGGGACCGAGTGCGTGACACATGAAATAAATTAAATAAATGCAAAAATCGATTCATCTACTATAGTTAAACTATATGGGAACTTGTAAAAAACATTTGGAGGGTCAAACTAAGTCCAAACGACCCCAAAATCTAACCATAGGTTTATGAAAACATTTAGAACGATGCTATGCATTTAGTTTCTCGAAAATCACATGGTTAGGTCCCTAATTAATTTATAGACTATTAAAGCATATAATAAAGCATAAAAAGATCAATTAATATAAACAATATCTTTTAATGACAAAATATGGTATATCTCGAGATATTAGTCACATTTAAATATTATGAGTCATATCTAAACATATAATACTCTTATTAGTGCATTATTTCCCTATTTGGAAGAGAGAGAAAGAAAAGGGTTAAATACACTCAAATACATTAACTCAATTACTCATATATTTATCCAAAAAGCTCCAAATAACAAAAATCCACTCATATTATCTCATTAATGGTCGGATTGCATGATTAGACCTAAGTTATCTCATTAGATGGGTTATTTTTGCAAAACTGCCTACATAAACATAAACGTAGGTAATTTGTGAATTATACCTCAAGAAAGGCTCAAATTCAACATTGAGGCCCAAGAAGGCTCAAAAGGATGGGAAATTTATTAGAAGAGTCCAAAAGGACTAGAAGGAAAAGAAAAGTATAAAAGTGGGTAAATTGCATAAAGGATCCTGAGATTCAGTATGGTACAATGATCCCTTGTCCCAACTAGGCGATAAAGACATCCCAATCGGCCAACTCAAGCACTTGGAGCACAAGACTTGTTCACAAATCATGCCGTCCCTAAGGGACTTCAATGGAACCACCCCTTTTTAGGGTTTTGATTTTCTTCCTTGGACCCACGCAACCATGCGTCCCATTCGACTGAATGGGAGTCGTGGGAAAAACTTTTTCCACCATAGCCACTAGCCACAATTAGAATATCCTAGGTTTTCCACCCCTCCTTCTACCTATAAAAGGAGGGGGACTCCACAAATAAGGCATTTGACTTTTTTTATCTTGTATTTTACCTTTAGTTTTTTATACAATCTTGCATCTAGAATTGTTACATTTCATACTCTTCTTTCTATCATAAAATTTCTAGTTTGAATTGTGTTCTTGGTCTTCTTATGCATTTGATAAGGAAAGAAGAAGGGGTGCCATTTCATTATTACTAGACTAGAGTTCCCTTTGAATTATTTCTCTTTTACTAGTCTATGGATTCCCTTATTCCTTCCTTTTCTCCTTTGTTGTTTACCATGAATCGTGAGTAGTTCTTCATATTAGTGCATGGGAAATAGCCCCATAGATGTAGATGATTAGATTGATTTTTATTATGTAATATAACTTGTTAGATGTTGTTTGTTTGATTTTTTTGCACAACTTAAATTACTTGATCTCTTGTTTTCATCGAATGTTAGTCTTATGTGAAGATATATTGGACCTCAAGGCTCAGAACAACCAAACAAACACATACAACTTTGAATGATATCTTAGAAGGATCTCTGTTGGGATGATCGAGCAAGGATCTGCAAACACCAGAATCAATGGGTTTGTGAGAATTTCAAACTTTGGTAAATGTGTTTGAGAATGTTTTCTCATGCCTTCATCTAACTAGTTTTCTATTCACACATTCTACCAATCTAGTTTCTACATAGGCTATGGGTGCAAAACCCATAACCCCAATATCTTTATTATCGAATCAAACTCAGTTTCCCAGTCGCTCTTACTTTTGCAATTTAATTATTCTCATAGTTAGTCATTTCCTTACTTGTTCTTAGTGTAACTCTCTATTATTTTGTTCTTAGTGTAACTCTTTATTATCTTGTCTTAGTGTAATCTTTCTTATTTGTTATAGCACAATCAACCTTCAATCAATGTACTTTTAAACTCATGTTGAAGTAACTATATGAAGCAAGCCGGTACAAACTCAATCTTAAAAGGGTTGTTCTATGGGATTGACCCTTTCTATACTAATAAACTAACCAACTCATTTAAGTGGTTGTTTTTCCATTAACAAAAGTTAAACTCTAGTAATCAATGCCCTTGTGAATTGTGTAATCGGCACACATCATAGGATCTTCCTCATGTTTCTATCTATGTATTCCCTAACAAGATTAGTCTGTAAACTTTCCCATATCTTCCCAAAACGTTGTAGCACATTTTTGCTATGGGCTTTTTCATCAAGGTGAAAAATTCCATGTAGAATTAGTTATATTATATTTAAAAATGAGAAATAAAAGAATAAGATGAAATTAAGGAACTTAGTATAAATGTGTATAACTCACAACTATGCCCTTTTAGATGAAGTCCTTTAGGGAAGCATCAACTTCATGCCAAGATTTTGTGACTATTAGCACTTTCTTGTGAATAGTAACCCCACAATAGTGACTGAAAACACTATGATTCTCCCATGTTGTATTTCACGTGTCATCAAAAGAAAATGGACAATTTCTCACATTTCCCCCTAACTACCATTAACATGCACATGAGTGTGATGCCTCCACTACATGGGCTAGTAGACTCAACAACAACCTCCTCAACATCCTCCTTCTCAACTTCCTCACAATGTTCAACATCCTCACCATGCTCAGCATCCTCATGGTGTTAACCATCCCTGTGGTTGGAAGCCATGCTACAACGATGTATAAACAACATATAAGAATAAGTTCTAGAACATGCACATCTATCATGTAAAATATATATAAATGACACTGAAACATGCACAATATTTAACATCTGACAAAATGTATTTTTGCATTATAAAAGGCATGCTTCTATCACTTGTCAATGAATATTCCTTCTATGTGATCTTGATGCATATTGTATTCATCCATGTTATCTTGAACGTTTACACTTGGCAAGCCAACTACAAATGGACTGAATTCATCACACTTGCCATAGTACTCTTCTCTATCTATAGGATATGCAATGAACTACCATTTTCCATGTAGAATGAAATACCATGTTTTATTTGCAAGGTCATTTATATAGAATATTGGCTTCTCCTGTGGTGACATGATGAATGGCTCATCCTTCTAGAAAATCTTTTCAAAAATCACTGATGTAAAACCCAACCCATCCACTTGAACTACTTTGTTGTTATCAACCTAACTACACCTAAAGATGAGAACTTTGGACTTTGTGCAGTCAAATTCCTATATGTCTTCAATGAGACCATAATAAGACATGTTACCTTATTATGGAATCTTATCCTTCACACTAGAAAAAATAAGATTAAGACACTTGAAGGATGACCCCACAATTTTAGACGACACTCTTATCTTGACACTTTGTATAGTACAAAAGTTCATTTATGTCAAACACTTTATAAGATTCAACATTTATTTTTGGTTTAGAGGTGAGTCATTTGATATTATCAGCAACATCATTTTGTGTTTGAGATAGTTAAGGAAATACTTCATTTCAAACCACCTTAAATGTCCAATTGTGCTCTCTAGTAAGCAACATTGAACTATCTTGAGGATATTTTCTCTTGATAAAATTTGCATGTTCAGTGTTATAAATACTCACTTTGTCAATGTTGTACAAAATGTACAAGCGTTCTTATTCCCACAGCTCATGATTAATTCCTTTAACTTTTGCTGCTAAATTCCATTTTCCAGAATAAGCATCTATGAGACAGGAATTTAGAACAATATATTTTAATTGTAAGTACAAAATTCATTACAGAATCCCATTACCTCCTTATCCACATAACCCTCAATAATACTCCATTGAGGTCGATAAAGATTTCAAATATAACCTTTGAAAACAATCATGTACAATTTAAAAGGATATATTTAATGCAAGATAACCAGACCCAATATCTTTACTTCTCTAGTTAAATGGATAACAAGATGTACAATGATATCAAAGAATGAAGGAGGAAAATACATCTCAATTTGGCACAAGGTAATGATCACTTATCTTTGCAACTTATCAAGATTCTTAATATCTATAAGTTTTTTTCATAGAGTGTTGAAAAAGAAACAAATCTTGGTGGTTGCAAAACTTACATGCTTCATCAATATATATTGAACGACCACATGCAATATTTGTTGCATTAGGGTGTTACAATCATGATATTTAAGACCTATCAACTTTTGATCATTCATGAATTCCAATCCATGAATATTGGAGGGGTATCCGTATGGTACCTTAACATTAAGAAAACACTCACAAAAAGATCATTTGTCATGTCTAGACAAAGAGTAACAAGTAGGAGGTAAATGTGAAGTGATCACTGGAAACCTATGTTGTTAATTCTTTCCTAATATCCATTTCATTTAGGTCCACTCTAAATTTTATGCCACTTTAGTCTTTCCTGTATATTTAACAAAGTACTACTGACATTGTCACATACAATTTACTCAACATGCATGACATCGATAAAATGCCTAATTGTCAAAGAGACTCAATACGGAAGACCTAGAATATTGACATCTTCTTGAATAATGGTTTATCACATGTAGTAGTAGTACATGGCCTCTTACCAAATTTATTGATAAAGCTTTTAACTTTTTCATAGACATACTCCCCTAACATAGGTTTAGGGGCAATCCATTCCTCAATTGACCCATTAAATGATTTGTGCAACCTTTGGTAAGGATGTACTTTTGGGAAAAACCTTCAATCACCAAGATATACAATCTTGCCATTGTATTTTTCTCGCATTGAACCATTGTATTCCTCACATATAGGGCACACTTTAGTTCCTTTTATGTTGTATCTAGACAATTTCCCATATGTTGTAAATTCATTAATTGTGAAAAGCAACATAACATGTAAATAAAGGCCTCTCCATGTAAATCATCACCAGTCTTGATGCCTTATTCCTAAAGTTTCTTTAAGTTGTCAACCAAAGGTTCAAGGTAAACATCAATATCATTACCAGGTTGTTTGGGCCTGGATATCAAGACTGGCAACATGACATACTTATTGTTCATACACAATCAAGGAGGGAGATGGTATATAACAATCATAACATGAAAAATGTTGTGATGTATGTTTAATGTAACATATGGATTCATCCTATTAGTATAAACTCTAGGTCTTATATTCCTTGCTTCTTCACCAAATTGAAGGTACATTAAACAAATTTCCTCCCGTTGAAGAGATTCAAAAGAATGTCACCGGACCTTGTCCTTGTTTGTCTTTGCCTATGCATGACAAGATAACATAAGATGTTTTGTTGATAGCAAATAAGAATTGATATCATGGTATTATAGGTAGATACCGCATCACCTTAGCAGAAGATCTAGTTTGTGTCTTACCCAAAGTCATCATTTTTGTACCTTTATGCCTCACATTTTTTATAATATTTCAAATCAGTAGAGTCCTTATGGAATAAACACAGTCATTTGGACTTGTGTGTATCTTGTTAGCCTCCATTCCCATTTGGCACACAATTTTTTTTTGTATGCCCATATTGGAAGCTCGTCGCCTTTCGGAAGAATTTCTTTCAACAAGGACAGTAGGACATGAAACTTTTGTCACTCCAACTATTATTAGTCATTAGGGTATACAATCTCAACAAAACACTCCACCTCATAAACATAGCACAACCTAAGTACAATGGTTTCTCAGTATCACATACAATGTTTCTAAATAATAAGGCGCATCAATAAGATTTGCCCCACAAATATCTAGCATTACATCAACCATGTCGCTCAGAATTTGTTTGTTCACATCAGCATCATTGGTGATTTCTTCTTCCACACAAGTACCACATTCAACATCTATTGATATCATATTAGGAATCTCTCCATATCAATATCATTCTATATATCCCTCTATAATCCCATTACACATGACATTACTTTTGATTTCATCAACAATATAAACTTTGAAGTTGTTACTGTAATTATTCATGGGAAATGGAACCTATCTCTAGGTTGTCCCTTATGTTTCTCTACAAATTTTATAAAATCATCAAGACTACTTGTAAACTCTTCACTACAATGATTTTCAATGGGCATACAATGTCGATTCATTCTGGCCCTAAACTGATGTTTCACTAAATATTGAATTGATTAGGTGTTAGAAACATAATTTTTAAATTAAATATGCTTTAATTGAGGCCAAATTAGTTTTTACAACCATATTTGGCATTCATGTTGATTAATTTATACCACTTATCTCATTCTAGAACACTAAATCTCACTAGTATTTTGTCCTTCAATAATATTTCAGCAATGTTTCCTCGTATTTCTCCAGGTATACCAATGTAGATGGGAAAATATCCACCTACATATGTACCTAGAGAATAAACAGGGAAACAAATGTCTAAATATTCTTGAAAACTAGACATGCATTATGTAACATACTGAAACTTAGACACATTCTCTTTTTGGCCCTTTTCCAAGCTTTTCCTTTCCTTTCTATCCTTTTTGGCCTTGATGTTTAAATTGTAAAATTTATAGTGGTTTTGTGAACAATTATTCTATAATTATACCTATGGAAGGGTTTATGCACAAATACCTCAGTCAAATCTTTTTTAAGGATCTTAAATGTAAAATCACCACTTAAGTGGAACAATGGTAAATAAATTTGTGTTAGAAGTGTAAGGCCCCAAACCTTTCTTAATTTATTAAACAAGCTTACTTACCATAATTAAGTGCTATAAACCTTAATATAACTTTGTGATGTGTTTTGAATCATAAAATTATCCCAAGTTGTAAATTTGGTTCAATTTGGATGTTGTTTGTGCAAGTTATGCAATTTTAGGTACATTCTAGACTTTTATGCAATTTACCAAATTGGGAGGTTTTCTCTGCAAATTATCACATTCATTATAATACTTAGATATTCCCTTACCTTATATATATTTTAAACCATGGACCACCTAGTTGCATGTTGGTTTGAAGGTGTTTCTCTCCAAGGGCATTTTAGGGATTACCCTCTTTATAAATGAGCTTATCTTTAAAAGCTATCAACCAATAGGGTTATTTCTTTGATTGGAAGATGGTGGGGATGGCCTAGAAGTCTCCATGGGATTTTAGAACCTACATTTGATATTCAAGAAGCCTCTATGAGCTTTCCTCTTGCATGGACATGAATCCCTAGGCTAAGGACACATGGAAAGTCCCATAGACACCTCATGCTTGCCCCCTTCTTTATAAAGCCATATCTACCCCTTTCCACGTTCCAATTCAAAAACTCTTGATCTCCTTCTCTTTCCCCCATCTTAGAGAATGATTCCTACTATGTTTGGCCATGAAGGTGATGTCACAAGGTAAAATATAATGCTTACCTTGGTCAAGAAGGCTCCTAGGGTTCCAAATTTGCTCTATGTAGGGTTTCTAAAGCTCCTTCTTGGTGATTTTGGCCAAAAATAGTAAGTTTCCTCCTTTCCTTCCCTATTTGCATTCTATTAGTATTCATCCCACCTTATTCCATGTTAGAACCATGGACTTACCATGGTAAAACGCCACCTAGAGCCCTTAAACACCTCATCTCCATGTTCTTTTGCTAGGGTTTTTCACCTCTAAAGTGGAGAAGGTGCTTCTTGCTCGAGATAGGAGATTTGTTAGAGAAACCGGCCTCTCTATCTCGAGAATATTTCTTCTTGAACTTTTACACCTTCCCTATAGGCAAGTTTTATAACCCCCTTCTCATATATTGCTTACTACATGATTAAAACTCATGCTTCTATGTTTAAAATTGATGATCTCTGTGACAAAGTGGGTTTTCTAGCTTAATTTTAAGGATGAAATATCTTATAAGGTGTGTAGGATGTGATAGAGTGGACTTTTAGAATCTTAAAATGTCCAATGACATAAGTGAAGTCATGCATGTTGAGTTGTTTTGAGAATCCCAAGTGTTTTAGTAAAATTGGAGTGTTGATTGAGGTTTGTATAATGATTTGGATCTATAATTTATGCCTATTTGAGGAATTTAATTGAATGGTATAACAATTGAGTTTTGGCACTAAATTCGTGTATAAGGTACCTTGAGTATTGAAGAAAATATGGTTAAAATTTGGTGGCAATTCGATGCTCCTAGAGGGAGATACTTAGTTTTGAAATCTGTGAAATAATGTGCATATGGTTGCATGGAGAATAAGCTTTTTGTTTAATTATCTAGCACTCGTGGCCTTTGAGAAGGAAGTAGCCACAGATTCTTTAGGGTGAAGAATCCATCTCAGCTGCAAATTAGGACTCAACAGTCCAGATTTATAGTCTAGCTTACGGTTTTTACTGCATCATGGAGTGAACGGCAAAGAGAGCCTCAACCAAGCCCACGTTGTGGTCGTGGCCCTATAGAAGAAAACACATAGGTAGTTTCCTTGCTATTCTGAGAATGGTAGTTCCAATCTTCAGTTATGATGTGAGGGTGAGGGAACTGCGAGAAGGAGGTCTCCACTTTCACAGCCTCTCCACCGGCAAGGTAGACGAGGTTAGAAGGAGCCGGGGTCTCTTGGAAAGGAGCTGCAACCGTCATGGCAGCGAGGCTTCTTGGAGGAAGATTCCTTCCTCTTCTCTACCGCATCAGGCCTTGGAAAAGCTAGCTCATACAGTCCTAAAGAGGGACCACCAGAATCAAGCCTCCATGCCACTGGTGCATAGGAGGAGTAGACGAACCTAGTGGCGGCTGCATAAGGTTGATCAGAGGTCAGAACAACCATTGGCCTCTCATCGGAGTGTGGAACCATGGCAGTGCTTGCGTCCACGAAGAGGAGCATCTTGCCACTGCCCTCACGCACGCCAGCGTTGTGTAAGGATGACCCTTCAGTCAGATCGACGACCTGTGCAAGGGTGAACAACGGATCTCTTTCCTGCATTGGACTCTGGTGGGAGACATAGCTCTATTCACGACGGCGGTCGGGTGGGAGATCACCAAGAAGGAGAGACGCCAGCCAGGAAAAGGTGAGCAGAGCGACGCCGATAGCGGATTGCCCGTGGACTCACGCCTAACGATGGCGCTGAGTGGGAGAGCGAACCCAGGAAGCCTTGGCAGCGAGCTCCAATGATATGGAGTCTCAGCGGCAATCAAGACCCACTACGGCGACAGTGTTGGGATGAGCAAGGAGGAGGCTACGTTGCCCTCCTGCTCGCCACTGGGTTCAAGCCGTGCGATGGTGCTTCTATCCCACAAACATCGTGTGTGAAGGGAAAAGAACGAGCAAGGAGAACACGACCACCGATCAATGGAGGTTCTTGCCGTGGCGGCGGCCCTCACGTAGCAGAAGAGCAGAGTCCCACTCGGGACTTGGATGAGCCCGAGATGAGGAAAAGAAGGAGACCGGGTCCAATCCCCTAAACTAGCCGATCCATGATCAAACTGGGTCCAGAGGAAGTGAATTGCGCTGCCAGTAGGACCATAGAGGCCACATGGCGGCTGTAGATTGTCTGAAAAAGGTAATTATACCCAGAAACATTTACATCTTGTTTATTTCATAGAAAATAACTTCATTATCAGAAAAATGCAAATAAAATACCAAAATTCTCAGAAAATTGCATAGAACAAAATGGAACTATAATATCAAGCTTTTAATGCACGAATCTTAGCAATATCATGTAAGATGTGTAATGCTTTCTTGATGGATAATAAATAGCAAACGATGACATAAAATTATGGGAAAATGTCAGTAAGTCTATATTCATGTTTATAGTGCTTATGATGTAAAATTATGGTCATGTTAATGCACGAAAGTATATAATTTGATTAATATGGCTAGTTAAGGATGATAACCCTAAAGATAATGCAATTAATACATACATGCTCAATAAGTGATGAAAGTTTATCGAGTAATCTCTTATGAGTATCTGGAACCTTAGATTTAAGTATGATATCATGATGATACACATAATCCATATTATATGATGATGTTGCTCTTATGTGATATAAACAATAATATGATTAATACATGTAACATAGGGTTAACATGTGCACATAATCATATGTAACTAGGTAATCGGATTATGTACCCTAATCTGGAATATAAGATCAGTAACCTAATTACAAGAAGATAAGACAAATAATGGTGCACATATCCTAATGAACTAAGCTAAACCCTAATGAACACGATTAGGGTTAAGATGAGATGTAAGATGATGAGAACCTGATGATAGTATATGGTCTCATCTTGATCAGGTTTGACCAAGCTTATAGTTGACATCAGTGGTATGTGATGATTATGATCTATCTCTTTGGAAGGTACGCCATTACCTCTTACTTGGCTTATTATAAAATATGCTTGTGTTATACGTGTAGTAAAATACTTGGCATATGGTATTGGATGAAATGATTGTTCTTGCCTGATATGTTGCTTAATTTTCCATACTTATTGCTATGAACACATGAAACATAAGATATCTGGTCCATCATATGATAGCACTAAACTCTTTGGTAGTACAATGCATTTAAGTGATCTCAAACTCTTTGGTAGTAGATCACATGTGTTAGATCTCAAACTCTTTGGTAGTAGATCACACGTAAAATGATCTCAAACTCTTTGGTAGTAGATCATAAGGCCTAAAAAGCATCAAAGTCCTAAGGGCAGATGTACGAGAAATATGATGGAAATAAGATTAAAATATGTGTTCTCTTTTGTTAATGAACATCCTTGTGCAAGTATACGCCTTTTCTTATATTTTGTTTAATGCTGCCAAGTATTAGTTTTATCTTATTGCCAAGATATGATGAGAGGTAAATAAAAGACACGTAGGCGTACTCAGTACAATATTCTTGAAATATTGTGCTGACGTGTACCGCATGTAATCTTTTGTTTAGGTTGTGGTTATGCTCTTCAAGATCCAGGATAGATGAGAGTTGTGTAGCAAGCGGATGTACAGGTGGACCTGTTGTCTTAAGATCCTGTAGTTTACTTGTAGTACATGTATATGTATAGGTTTGCTGTTCAATATGTAATATCAAATGTTGTAACAATTCATGTTGTAATTATATGTTGAATGGTGAACATGTGTGTATGGTTTTATTATTGTTCATGTACATGTGCTACTGATTGTTTCCTTTTGACTTCCTCTGATTTTCTTCTTCTTAGCCTAGTGTGGGATGTTTAAATTGAGATTCTCACTGAGGTGAGGGTTTCAATTTGGACGTCATGCATCAGATTAAGTTTTAGAAAATCTGGGGACGTCACAATCTCCATCTCTATTTACCACGTTCTTCTAGGGTTTTGGTTTATTATTTTTTTGTAAGGACCCTTACCTTCGTTTTGGGATTACCGTATTTGCTTTGCCTAAACCTTGTTCTTAGATGTTTGCTAATCACCTGAGTTGTGATTAGGGTTTGTTTGTGCTTGTTAAGAGGTTGAGGTGCAATTTGCAAATTACCCAAGTTCTAGGGTTGGTGGTGTGCAAGTTTGTCACCTTGAGAGATATCTTCTCTCTCCTTGCATCCTCTAGGGTTGAGAGGACGGGTTGGGCGCCTTGCTTTAGTTGTCTTGGGCCTTGTTTGAGCTTGGTACTTGGAGCTTTGGAGCTTGAGGAGTGTGCTTGAGGTGGGTTACATAACTCCTAACCCTAGCTATATATACTACCTTCTTTATATACTGCTTGTTTACATTTTACCTTGATCGGCCATGCATACCTTGTTAGTAATGTTCTTTCTCTAGTATGTGCCCATGATGTTGTGGATATGATGACCTGGTTATGTGCTTAGATGTGTTCTTGGACCGTGTTGACCGAACTGTTGGATTAGGGTTCTTTGGGAAAAACCCCTCTCTCTTAGTTGTTGAGAGGTGAGCCTAGGGTTCTCCTAAATCCATGGTGTGTATGGTGTGTTCTTGGGGAAAAATCATTTTCTCTCCCTTTGGTTTTGAGAGGTGAGCTTGAGCTCTAGTGGTATAGGAAAAACACCTCTCTTCCTTAGTTGTTGAGAGGTGAGTCTATGCTCTAATTGCTTGGGCAATACCCCTCTCTTACCATGGACTTGAGAGGTGAGGTGTTGGTTGGTCTTGACCTAGTTAGGGTTGGAAAGTTGGCTAGTATGGGATGACCCACCTTGCTGCCTGTTATGTGATAGAAGTAGTGCAAAACCCCTCTCACTTGGTTGTTGAGAGGTGAGCCAACTCTCTTAATCTTTAGGGTTCGGTGGTTGTCTTGAGGTTGAAGACGACCAACCCGATATTTCCTTTGGACCCTTACCTGATATCCCTTGCTACCTGATATCTTTGACAACTCAAGATGTCCTACTGATATCATTTTGTGTAGGGTGGTGCCTGATATCCCTCTCCTAGGGTTGAGCTTGGATGATATGCTAGATGTATGTCTTGTTGACCCCTTTGACCGTTATAAGTCTTTACCCCTAGATGTCTTACTACTTATATGATGGGTTGGCCAATATTCCTTGTGGTCGTTATCGACTTGATGAGGTGACGCAACATTAGTCATTGTCTTTGGGAGAGGTAGCTCGTTATGAGTGATAACCTGATAAGGGTATTAGCTACTGTGTTGGTCCCTTGAGCTTTAGGTGGTCTGTGTTGGGTGTCATGGCATATCGGTGCCTTGCACGACATCCTCTTGGATGGTGCTTCCCGACACCTTGCTGGATGATGCCTTTCCAGATACGGATGCTTATGTTGTGACAACGTTGTTGATAGGGTTCTATCCCTTGGTCGTTTTACCCCTTGTAAAGTGATCCTCTTGAGCATTATGGTGTGTTGCCTGACACGGTGCTTCATGGGCAACAGGGGTGTGTCGTTCGGACGACCTAGGTGATTGTTATGATGTTTCCCGACAGTCAGTTGCAACACATTGCCCGTAATGGAGCATTGCATGCCTTGGGCGTCACAGGTTTTATGATGCCCGATACCTAAATGATAGTGGTTGGCCAATATGGTTGTAGCCCTAGAAGGGTGTTGGGCGATACAGTAGGTAGTGACATGTTGCATGCTTAACTGATATAGTGTTGGGTGTCACACTCTTTGGTGAGAGACGTTGCACCTTTTGTGAGGGTTGTTCCTTACCCGATACTCTTTTAGTGTGAGTGGTACCTTGTGTTCAGTTGGTAACCCTAGTGCTTGCTATGGTTTGATATATATAAGAATTATATGCTTTGATACACTCATCTATGTTGCATGGTTGACTCTCATAATAAAGTAAAGGGTTATAAATGTTCCTTGTACAAGTACCATTGTTTCTCTATGATTATGCTAACCATGCAGGTTCTGTGTGTATGGATATGAAATCAGGTAATAGCCATAGTGATGGCATGGCAACGATATGATGTTGAACATCAAGGGTTATGATGAACCCAGTGATATATGATGGGTGTTACCCATGGAATGGAAATGTGTTCCTTGATGATGGGATCGAATCCTTGTGATGTTGATCATTGAGATAGATCTTGATTATTGGCAAGAGGCCAAGTGGTACCATGTGACGTTGGATCCTTGTGATGGATTAGGATGATGTAGATGGCACAGAAAGCCTTGGTGACAATGTAACACAAGATAATGAGTTATATGTTTATTCATTCTTGTTATAGCTGCATGTTACATAACTTGGTTGAATCTTGCAATCCACTTAAAATGCACTAATTAATTACAAAGGAACTTTTCATGTAGTTTGCCCTGGCCATAGATCCATCATCGTCAGGAGTTTAATGATGGTGAAATGGGTTCTCCTGTGGGTTAACTCGGAACGCATATTGTTGAATATGTGGGGTGCTCCTACACCCTAAATAGTAGTGCATGTTTATAGAACGGTTTCAGGATATGTGATAGAGCATGGTGAACAGGCCCATGGCTCAGTAATGATGGAGCACGGTGAACAGGCATGTGGCTCAGTTTTCTAGCACTGATATCTGTACCAAGGTGGGCTAGGCAGAGGGTATTCTAGCCCTGTGTGGCTGAGGCCACTTGAGCATGAGACTGCGGTCTTATTTGTTGGTTCTCGTATACTGACCACGAGGAGGTGAGGTCATGGAGTCCGGCTCTTCCATTGACCTTGTATGGCACCGGTTTTGGGCTTCGTAGCCGAAGGTTGTATTTGAGCGGTACGGCTCATTTCCTCAGGGCATAATAAATTGTAATCCAGCCGTATAGTATATTTTCTTAGAGAAAAACACGAAACATTGGTTGAGGCCTTGTTTGTATAGTTTACCTAGCTATATCTTGCAGCTAATTATATGTTCCTCAGATGTTATGATGAGTTCTTATTTGACTTGTCTTGTCAATCATGTTCCATATTATTATCTGTGCATATGCTTCCTAAATATCTCGGTAAGATGTTGTAGCAAGTTAATTATGCTCAGTAAGTTTCTCATATACGATCTACTTATATCAGTTACCTGCTTTATCTGTTCTATCTCTCATTTGATGTTTTCTAGTTTTAGTGGGGGTTATGTTTCTCGCTGGGACTGTGTGTCTCACCCTGTTGGTTTAAAACCTTTTTAGGTGATCAAGCTAGATGTGGTGGTGGTTGTGAGGTTGCGGATGAGCAGCGAGAAGAACAGTAGAAAGCAAGGTTGGATATGTTGTTTCTGTTGTTGGATGTTTTGTAGTAGAGTCCTAGAGTTATCCCTATACTCTCAGGTCCTTGGAGGTGTTTTGATGAGGTTTCACGATGTATAGTTGATGTAGCTTGTTTATCCTACTGTTGGCATGATGTGGCCTGTTCAGGTGGTGAACTCATGCTTATGGGATAGCTAGATCCTATGAGATGTGGGCATGTATCAAGTTTATGTATGTTTATATAACATGTTTCCTTACAGGACGTAGATCTGGATGTAATAGTTCCTTTCTTATCTGCTTTCCGCAATCTGTTTTAATTAACCCATGTTTTTGGTAATATGATGTTTATGACAGTTTCGCACATTTTTATGTGGCATTTCGTTGTATGTTTGATAGCGAGATGTCACAATTTTACCTTCTTTAGAAGATCTAGTATGGTTACGTATTCATCTCCAACCCTGATATTCGGTTAAATGGTGTTCTTTCCATCTCTCTCACTCTTTCTCACTCTTGAAGATTTCTTAATTGTCATTTTCTGATTAGTTCAAATTGAAAATTTCATATATTTTAATCTGCTTATCCAAATTTGACAAATAAATATGTTTTGGAATTAGAAAATTAATCTATATCTAATAAAATTATTTTAAAGGTCTTTTTTTAGGTTTGACGAAGGGTGATTTTTGTAAAATGACTTTAATTCATAAAATCCATAAAAAAATCCATCTCAATCATCATAACTCCAAAATTAAGATAAAAATATGTTTTCTTGATCAAGAGAACCTAATAAGTTCATTGGTGATGTTTTAAGAGTCTAAATATGAGTTTTTATAAAAAGGTCTAAAATTAAGGTTTCTATACATTAATGTGCATTATGTACTCTAATACATGTTAATACATTGAAAATAGGCAAAGTGGAACTTGGACTCAACTAAAGTGGTGAAAGTTAGTAATTGATATTAGTAAGAGAGGTATGTGCATTCCTTACATCCTATGTTGGTATAATTGCAACCAAACCCTATATTTCCATAAGGAGGCTTTAATGAACCCTATTCCCTCTATTCATGATTCTTTTGTTAAATTGTCTCAAAATTGGTAATGATATTCTTTTTCTTGGGTTTTGTACCCCACTACCATGTTCTAATTGATAAGATGCTTTTACTTGCCATGATTTATTTTCTAGCATGTTGATTTTATGGACTATTTAGCTATAGTAGCAGTACTTATGTACAACCAACCATAGATAGGGTATGTATTAATTCGCCCTGGGGAATGTCTTATTCTCTCCCATAAAAATATGTGTAGGTGACTGGGAATGTATGAATTCTCCCCTCTCCTATAGGTTGAGGTCCAGTAGGTTCCTCAACCCTACTTAGTTAAGGTAGTCATAATTAATCATGCATGCAAAACTTTGTATTTTTTTTCTTGATATGGAAAGAATCTACTTGATTATGCCTCATACTCTTGTTATCTTCATCTTATGATGAAATCTTATCCTTTACTTCCATGTTGTTTCCTTATCTTTTGTTCTTGTTCATTATTTGACACATATCTTGTTTTTCTCTCTCTTGCTGGGTGATTTCCCAACCACCCAGGTTAAGATCGAGGTGTTGAACATGATCAAGGAGAACATAGCTTCCAACATGGTCCTAGCTCTTAGAGATGTTGCTTGGAGATAGATTTAAAGTAGTTTAGACTTCCCTCTACTTAGATCCTTATGTTGTATAACACATGTAAACCTTATGGGATATTATTATTTACTTTTAAAAACTTTTGTGAAAAGTGAATATAGTCATTTGTTTAATTCTGTCATTACACTTTGGTTGTTTTGAATACCATTTATTGAAGTTTGAAAATTTTGCACCTATTTGAGTGTGTTTGGAATGGATGTTTTATTCTTTAAACTTTTAGTAGGGAGTGGATCCCCTCTCAGGTCCCACTCCCTTACACATTATACACTTACATCTTAAGTGAGATCAAGTGTTCAAACACAGTCCCAATCCTGGGACTATCCATGATTTACTCCTAGTGAGTAACTTTTGGATGGAATTCTAGGCCAACATGATATATAGATTTTACATTCATATTGATGAATGTGTATCACCTATTCCATTCTTGAATACTTAATCTCACTAGTAAGTGTATAATGTGTCTTTGAATTTCAAGAATATATCACAAACATTTCCCTATAATTTCCAAGAACACTGATGTAGATGGGTAAATACCGACAATATATATTACCTACAGAACAATAGGGAAATGAATGTTGAAATGTTCTTGAAAACCAAACACACATTATATACTTACATACTAAGTGATATTAAGTGTTCAAAAATTGTTCCAAACTAGGGACTATCCAAGATATAATACTAACAAGTAAATGTTTCACAGGTTTCTAGGCCAAGATGATATATGTATTAAGCATTTATATTGATGAATGTGTACCACTTATCCCATTCTTGAACACTTTATCTCACAAGTAAGTCTATAATGTGTGTTTTACTTTCAAATATATTTCAGAAATATTTTCCTATAGTTCTATAAGTATATCAATGCGGATGGGAAAATGCCCACCTACATATGTATCCAGAGAACAAATAGGAAAATAAACACAAAAATATTCTTGAAAATCAAACACATGTTATACACATACATCCTAAGTGGGATTATGTTGAAGAAAAATCTCAAACCAGGGACTGCTAATGAATTCATATTCATCTTAGTTTCATTCGCATGTTTAGTTCAATTTTGCACGTAGATCCCTCAATTTACCATTGATTTTTTGTCTGAATAGTTCCCCTTAGTTTTACATAAATATGTAGGGTTTCTTCATCAGTGTTGATGAGTGGGTAGATTTTCACCTCAACAAAATGATGACCTCCAATGGGATTCTTATGCTCAAGCCTAACAATTGGATAGACTCAGCCTCAATGGGACCCCAACTCCCTATCGAATGGATGAACCTTGATGGGGGATCCTTTGATGGCCAAGTCTGATGATGTTCTTATAGGCATTGATTGATACCTTCACTATGCCCAACCCCCAACGGTCAAGCTTGGCCAAGATTGACAAGATTCATACATGTGTCGATCAATGTCTTCTCTGTGTCTGACCCCCAATGGTCAAGCTCTATGAAAAAAATTATGCAATCACTAATCATGATCGACAAATACACAGAGAAACCCCCAATGAGATCCATGCACACCACACCTCAATGGGATCCCAATTCCATTGACTGGAGGTGCTTTTGCACCCATCGACTAAAAATCCTCTATACCCTAATGAGTGGTCAACTTGCGATACCTGTATTACACACCCCAAAACCCATAAATACTTGATCCCTACCTCCATTGTGTGGGATGACTTTTTCTCCCAGATGGGTTACACCTTCTACACTAGCAAGACAAGGAGACGACTATCATTGAACCTCCTAAATTTGATACCTATGTGGTGTTCTTGATCTACCTCTTCTCCACCAAGGTCCATCTTCGAACCACAAAGGTGGTTAGATCTATGCCTCCGCCTCCATTATTCACCCTACCACTCCTTCACTAAAATTTAGAGTTCAAGGAGAGAAGGATCCAAGTTGAAGGATGGTGTCCAATTCTTGTATTTGGAGTTATCCCCTTCCCTCAATTTGAAATAGTCATTTCGTCAACTTCAAAGGATTGTTGCTACTCACACCAATCTGCATCTCCCTTGTGATTGAAGATGATGGCTAATTCTTCCTTCTCCCTTTCTTGTTTTGATCTCGTCATGAAGAACATGTAGTCCTTCTCACTGGAATGCAGGGACAAACCCCTCTACCTATTCTTACATGTCCATTTTTTATATTACATGACTTGTATATAACTCTTTTAATTCAATGTTAATCACATGATTGCGTGTTTAATGGCTTCATCTCCCACTTTGCATGATCTATTATAATCCTAGGTTGGGAGAAATTCAATAATTAGGTTTTTAATATTGACTAAATTGGTTGATTCTCGGATGAGAACTTGCAAAGGGATGTTTCCGGAGCCGCAGACACATGATCTGTTAGCAACGAGACATCATGATCACAAAGATATCTACACGAGTTTCCCGTGCCTAATGAGTAGAATACCTTGATCTAATTGAATGGTTTTATCAGGTCTAGATATGTTATAAATGTGTTTTTGTGTGTAGTGGTGGTGAAACTTGATGCCACCCCAATGATTCCCATCATTAATCTAAGGCCAATTTTATTATGCATATTTACATTCCTTACAATTAATTTAACTCCACCCAATCAAATCTTGGTTTTATACATTATTCTTAGTTCAACTAGAAATGGCTAGAAAAGTTCTTAAAAAGGTTGTCCCTTAGGATTAGATCCTCAAATATACTATGATAAGATTCAACCTCTTGCAGGTGGCATTATTGCACATTGTTTATTCTCTAATAAATTTGTTAGTGTGATAATTTGCCACGTCAACTGTCAAAGATTTACCCCTAGTGAGTAAATATTGGATAGGTTTCTAGGCCAACATGGTTTCACATTAGGGATGATGGATTAGGGTTTATGGATTAGCTTTTAGGAATTAGAATTTAGTGTTTAACATTTTGGTTAATTCATATAAATTCCAATTTAAATCAAGTTACTTTGAGTGGATTCATATCGTGTCATTGTATTAAATCTTAGGTGTCATTATTTATACATACAACATCCAAATTAAAAAATGCACTCAACATAGAGAATAAAGGAACATCAGACATACATTTATACACTTATACTTTCTAGACAAACCAAACAAGTATACATGCATTCTATACAAACCAAAAAAATCAATATATGTGCTAGACAAACTTAAAAAATAATTTTACCTTACAAAAAATTATACATTCGTGAGGATGGCCACTCCACATAGAGAGGGAGCTCAGGTAGTTGAATAGTATTGCTTCCACCCTAGAAAAGATAAATGTCGGGTATGGTAGAGAAAGGCAAGTGCGACAAATG
Source organism: Alisma plantago-aquatica (assembly GCA_963693085.1). Taxonomy (NCBI): domain Eukaryota; kingdom Viridiplantae; phylum Streptophyta; class Magnoliopsida; order Alismatales; family Alismataceae; genus Alisma; species Alisma plantago-aquatica. The sequence goes on from OY856411.1 coordinate 601,642,364, forward strand.
ATGTTTGACCCCTTTACTCTTGTATGAAAGGGTCATATTTCTTTTATGTTGTAGCTAGAAGGAAAGTAGATCCTCTCTATAAAATCACAAATCAAAGTGGAAGTTGGTCGACTCATTTATCCTAAAATTGAAGTGGAAGAAGATGCAAATCTATGGAATTTTTGTCTTGTTGGATACATTATTGACTCTGTTCCACATATTCCTACTCATCATCAACATCTAGTCATAAATGGAACCCAAGGGAAAAAGTGGAAGTTATAGGAAAGGGGAGTGGTATGTTTATGACTAGGTTCTCAAATCCTTTAGATTGGGACTTTGATCTAGAAAATGGTATGTAGTTCATGAAGAAAAAGGTAATGATTCACATGAGGTGGCATCTGGATCTTCCTTGTCAGAAAATTGTTTTACTCAATGTCCCCATTTGGATCATAATCAAAGAGCTACCATAGATCTTTAGGATGAAATAATGCTCGAAAGGATTGGCTCTTTCATAGGAAATCCCCTATGTATTGAGATATATAGCAAATAATGTCTACAACCTAACAATGCTTGTGTAGAAGTTCTAATATCTTTGAATTTGGTGTTCCCTACTTCTATTGAACTTCAGAGTAACAAAGGGAATATCTAAAAAAATTCCTTGATTGTGAGTGGGATACATACATTTGTCACAAATGAGCTGTGATTGGTCACGACTCATCTACATGTCCTGTGAAAACCAAGTATGTTATAGTCTAGTCTATGTGGATAATAAAGATAAGTCTAAATCTATTTTTCATCCAAATCGATAAGAACTAATTTTTATGTAGAAATTTCCTAGTGGAAGATCTATCCTTCCACTCCCATTCATGTGTTTAATGAAATATCTACATGAGAAGAGAATAAAAATTTTATCGTTAGAAACATGATTCCTTCATAAAAAATTAGTAGTACAATCATTTCACTTCCAACTTTTATCACGTAAACCATCTCAGGAATTTAGCAAAGAGTCCTAATCTCTATCATTTCTCCTATGAGATATAGACTTGGTAATCTAGAAATCATCAATAAAGAAGTTAAGGTCGCTAGTTTGATGGTCCAAGTGTTTAAATGACTTCTCACATAAAAATATCCTCTTGGAATGTAAGGGGCCTAAGAAACAAAGTTGAAGGCGTCTAATAAGATCTAAGAAGACTAGATAGCCAATTGATTTTAGAATGAGACCAAGATTAGAATAAAGAATTTACATGGTTTTTCCATACGGAATTTTCCCAACTATAATTACAATTCAAACCATGATTGACTTGCTATGGAAAAAATTATAATTTTTTGGAGATCTTCTTACTGTAAGATTATTAAGAAAAATGAAACTTATCAGCATATTCTTTTTGCAGTTATCAATGGGAGTCAAAAAATGTTACTATAGTTTACCGACACAAAGATAATGTTGATAGATGCTCACTTTTGGAATCTATTGAAAACACTACTTCTTAACTTCCTTAGGCATGTCCCATTCTCGTCGATTTTAAATTTTCAAGGAAAGAGTTTGAAAAATAAGGTATATAACCCCCACACAAAAATCAATGCTTGATTATAACTCTTGTATTATAAACAGTGGGATATATGAACTTGACCTTAAAGCTCCTAATTTCTCTTGGGATTACCACAAAAAAAGATGAAATGTTATCACTCTAAAGATTGATAGAGTTCTTTATAATGATGCTTTCCTAGACTATTTTGTAGAATTTTCTAGTGAACTCATTTCAAATACTAAAAGTGACAAATTAACTATTGTCTTCAAATTGGTATTCCAAAATTCATCAAGTCTCCCTTCCATTTCACTAATTCCTGGTTTTCTAAAGAAGACTATCTGTGACACCCCAGGCCACAAGCCACAAGATAACTCAAAACTAACTGCAAAAACAAAGCTTAAACAAACAGATTACCAGAAAACACTAGAAATTTAAAATCATTTTCATCATAATCTGACAAAGCAAAAATCTTTACATATGAGTCCTTTCCTATCACAAGGTACTTACCCTGTAAGCCATTTGCTTGTTACAAGAAAACCTGCTCCAAATATATATATATATATATATATTTCCACTATATCCATGTATGAAAAGGACATACAAGCCAAATCACGTATCAAAACACATCTACAAAACACTCCCAAAACCCATCCCAAGGACCTGAGTGTATAGGGATGACTCTAGGACTCTAACAACAAAAGAACCACCAGCAACACATCCAACCTTGTCAACTATTGTCCTTCTTGCTATTGCTCAACCTCTGTTGCATGATCTCTACCTCCTCATGCACGTCCACCTAAAAAGATGTGGGAAACCCACATGGTGAGATTCCAAATCCCAACAGGAGATATAACTCTCCTCCAACACTATTATTAACACATGTAGGACAATTAAAGAACAACATTAAAGCTACAACTATGATGAGTAGGTAGTCATTACTAACATAATAAGCAACTGCAATTAGATTATGAAACATCTTAACATTATTAAAGGAATATGAAGAACATATATATTCACTACCAACTATACTATATAAAATAAGCAAGGCTTCATCCAATGTTTTCATATTTATTCCTATGCAAGTATACTACACAGCTGATTACATATTTTATTATATCCTGAGTATTTGAGTCATACCACCCAAATCCAACCAACCAATACTAAGTCGAAATTGGTTCCATACAAGGTCTATGAAAGAGCTAGAATCCATGAACTCACCCCCTCAGTTAGTACAAGTGAACCTACATGAAATCATCAATCAAACGTCTACCAGTGACATATACTTTAGTTGTATAAGTCTAGCCCACATTGGTACAGGTCACAACGCTAGTGAAATTGAGCTACAACTCCTAGCTGCACTCCTACTAGGGTATGGTCTACATCCAATCCTATATCACATATCCTAGAGGTAAGGGGATATTCGTCCTCACCCCTACATGTTAAAAAATATACGCTCTGAGTTAAACTCATTTCACCATTCAGTATGTGCTGACACTGAATGGATCTATGGCAGAAGGTAAATCTACATGATTAAGTTCCACTTGATTAGTTAGGTTAATTCAGTGTCTTTTAGCATCAATCAAGTTACGACGTATAAAATCATAACATATTCTACAAAAATAAGGGCATAGTAATCTTCCAGTAGATAAAACATATAGGGTGTGAACTTGCCACTTATCACCATATGATGCATGTATTGTTGCCTTTCACAACATCACCAACAAGCCACATGCCATGGGATATCAATCCCTCAACTCTATCAGTAGGAAACATCCTTTCATGTCATAACAACAATGATTGTTAGCTCATAGTGCCCAACCAACATATTGTTGTATCACCTATGTAATCAGCGTGCCTCACATGGGCATATGTGATCCTGTCTCACATCATAGTCATCATTGCACACACTATCTATGATAATCAATTCCACAACACTTGCATGGTTAGAAGATCACAATCAAGAGAGATAATCACATAACATCATAGCCATCCATGATAAGGATATAAGCAAGACTTGTTCATTTTAGGGATTAGGGTTTCCACTTTTTGCCGATTAGGGTCCACAAAGTTAGGGTCAACCAACCACCCTAGAACCTTCACCCTCCACCATCATGGAGTTTATTAGGATTAAGAAACATCATTAGAGAAGATTATATATCATACAAAACAACATGACACATATGTATACATGATTAGCATTAGATGTTCATATATGTTTCATAACCACCTACCATCACCACAAGTCAACCACTTAGGCACATAGGCCACGGCCAACCTCCATAGTATGTCATGATCATGGCATACACTATGGGTACCTCGACCTTCACTCCCTCACCATGTCACAACCACCTCCTACATGTCGCACCTGTGACATTACGGTTAGGGTTTCTCCTCACCCTTCAACCATGTGTCACGGCCAAGCTCCTCAACCACCCCTTTGTCGTGACCGTGAGGCCTCAACACCACCATGCCATGACTGTGGTGTCCCCTAGTCATGACCACCACTCCAAGAAATGTCTACACCAATCTAAGACAAGAGACTAAGAGTTTCAAGGATACTATGCTCCATAGATCTCAACCCAACGTCACTGGGTCAAACATCACCACAAGAAGGGGCATCTCGACCAAAGCCAACTAGGTCGTGGCCATCTCAATGGGGTATGTCACAACCGCGATGCCCATACCCATGTCTCGACCATCAAACCTTCTAGGTTACAGCCACACCAAGGGAAAACACTTAGGCAACCAAAACATGCCCAAAACTAAGCGATAACCATGATCATCATGAAAGGAGTGTAACGCCTGGGCCCACTGCCCAAGGCTCTAGTAGAGTTTCAGGAATGATGACTGTCCCCACAGACCACCACTAGCCTTAACTGTGTGTTTTTTCCTCACTCACGTGCATGCCAGGATCAACTTCCCAACTGGTCACCCATCCCAGTACTACTCCAAGCTGAGCACGCTTAACTATGGAGTTCTTAGTGATGGGCTCTCGGAAAAGGAGGTGCACCTTGGTGATATGGGTAGTCCAATCATTCATTATAAGATATTTTTATCCGAGGCCTCAAATCCTGGGATGTTACAATCTCCCCCACTTAGACTCTTGATGTCCTCGTCAAGGCTCAACTATATGGCCTCATAATCTGACCCCATTTCAGTGCAGACCCACAATGGCCCATGGACACCCAACTCCCGATCAGGGAATACCAGCGCAAGGGTGGCTACGTCAACCATGGACAACCCTTTCCTACATGCCTAGACCACACGGCTCAAGACTGGCATGACAACTGTCCCCACAGAGCACCACTAGCCTTAATTGTGTGCTTTGTCCTCACTCACGTGCATGCCAGGATCAACTTCCTGACTGGTCACCCATCCCAGTACTACTCCAAGCTGAGCACGCTTAACTATGGAGTTCTTAGTGGTGGGCTCCCGAAAAAGAAGGTGCACCTTGGTGATATGGGTAGTCCAATCATTCCTTATAAGATCTTTTTATTCGAGGCCTCGAATCCTGAGATGTTACAAGGAGACTCAAGAAAACTGATCTCTACAAACCCTAAGGCAAAGGTCCAATAAAAGCATGAATAAAGGAAGAGGAACCATATCCAAGCTGATTAAAACTAAATCTAACTTCTCACTTACTTCTAGGTGTACAAAAGCCAAGCATGGGGACTAAATCAAGGGTTAAACGTGGGGAAGAAACTCCATATCATCATCTCTACCCAAAACTGATACAAGAATATTAGGGTTTTAGGTTACCTCCAAACCAATCATGATAACTCTCTCAAACAAATCTACGGTTAACCTTCATATGCTAGCATGATGTAGGAACATCTTAAAGAGAGAAAACAACAACACAAAATAACAAGAAGTGCAATAATAGAGAGGTTTTAGTGTTATATCACCCCCCTTAGGCAGATCACCACCTAGGATCCAAGCTCCAAGATCAAGAGCTCTGAGCACATAATATAAGGGTTGAAGAAGTTCCACCAAAAGCTCCACTTTCGGCCACAAGAGCACCTCAAGAACGGAGAAAAACCAAGGTCAAAGGATAGCTCAAGAAGAGAGAGTGAAACCCCAAAATCAAACCAAAGAAAGAAGGGAGAAAAGAGAGAAGGAAATCTCTCTCACTCACTAGAGTGTCACCTTGTTAAAACATGGCTTAAGGATAAGAAGAGGAAGAAGATAGGGTAGAAGATCTGAAGTAACACCAAAGAAGGAAGAGAAAACACTCACTAGAGTTAGAGATGGCCAAGGATCACCACATGCAAAGGATGAGCCACCTCCAAGGCACCAAGAGCACTCCTTGTTGCTCCACCAAGCTCCAAGGATGAGAACAAGAGAAATGGAGGAAGAAGATGATTGAAAAGAACCACTTGCATGGATAGAAGAGGGTTCATATAGTAAAGGAGGAGGGAGGTAAGACAAAGGATGAGGTGTCAACAAGGTAGAGCTCCAAAGAAACACTTATCCACTAAAAGGACCAACATGCAACCACATAAGATCCACATGCAAGAGATGGTGATACTCTCTAGGTGGGATCTCGACCACCTAAGCAACCAAACCTATGTCGTGACCGCGACACACCTAGGGTTCCAAGGTCGCGACACACCACACCATCATCACAAGATCGCGACACCAAGACCATCCCATGAAGCCTAGGTCGAAAAACACATCTCCAACCTCTACCTAGACTCAAGACAACCTTGGTCATGACCAACACACCAAGGGGGAAGTGTTGCAACCACGATACCCCACAACAGACCCTAGGTCGTGACCTAGGTCAAGGCGAAACAACAAGATCACAAGGCTAAGGCATACAAACCCTAGAAAACCCCAATCTTCTCTAAGGGTGATACTACTCAACCTAGAGCCAAACAAAGTGCCCCAAAGCACCACAATCTACCTCATGAATCCAAGAGAGATAAGGAACAATATAGAAGTGGAAAATTGCACATCAACCCACTATATTGGGTAAATTGCAATTTGCACTAAAACTAGCACAAAAAGCACAAACATCAACCAAACAAACTCAAACTGGAGACTTAACCTCTCCACAAGTTCTAATCACATCTCAAAAGATTAGAGGAAGATTCTAAGCACATGATTAATCCAAAGAAAGTAGTGTTACCCCAAAACTTAGGTCAGGATCCTTACACTGTCTCTCAATTGTTGGGGATGCTTGGAGTACTGACTTTGATTGACATGCTATGTATCATGTTTATAGAAAGTTTTAGGTTCTCAGGAGTAGGCTTTGAAAATCTATTTGATTATTTTGATATTTTGAAGTATAATGCTCTTTAGGCTCAGATTGAAACTGACTTAAATCTGTTTAACCCCAACCTTAGATATAAATTCAGTCATTTGATGGAAGAATCTAAATACACTAAAGCTAATGAGGAATCACTCTTACGACAAAATTCAATAGTTATGTGGTTGAGGGAGGGTGATCAGAAATCGATTTTTTTTAATGCTTTGATGAAGATTAGACGTAAAAGGAATAGTATAAGAAGAATTCAAGTTGTCAATAACTTAAATTATGATACTAATTATTAATGATCATATGTGCATTTTCAACAACCTATTTAACAAAGGTGAAACATGTCTAGGTCTTGAAGACTTTAAGTGTTCTTCTATTGTTCTTGCAAATATTTAGAGGACCAGTCTTATTGATGATGTGTCTTAGAAGGAAATTGATGATAATTTTTATTATCTCAATAATAACAAAGCACCTGGACCCCGATGGGTTTAATGCCTACTTTATCAAGAAAGTGTTGTCAATTAGTAGCACATATGTCACTACTATGGAAAATGTTGAAGGAGGCAAACACCACTTTCATTACACTCATACCCAAAGACCTAGACAATATGATACTTAAATTGGAGGCAAATAGCTCTCTATAACAAAGTCTACAAAATTATTTCCAAAATAATGGTTAACATATTACAATATGTGCTCCATGGCATCATTAATATCAATCAAACTACCAATGTTAAGGGATGATTCACTAAGCATGATGTGCTCTTATCGAATAAAATATTTCTTGAGTTCAACAAAATTAACTCTAGAAGTAAGATGTTTATAAAAATTTATGTATCAAAGGCATATGATACGACTAATTGGGATTCCTTATTTTCTATTTTGTATGGGATGGGTTTTCTTCCTATATGGATCAACTAGATTTTGAGCATTTTACATTCCACTTCTTATCGTGTTATTATTAATGAAAAATCTTCTAAAGTGTAACATCCCTGACCTGGGTTATGAACTAACCCCACGTGTTTTTCTTAATCATGTGCTTAAATGCTTGTGGTTATCTGTTGATAATGTAATTAAAGCTTTTGAGGAACATATATTTCCATTTCTGTCCTTTTTAAACAATATTGAAATATTGTTTTGTTAAAAGTGGACTTATGTGCAAATTACCCAATTAGAGGGGTTAACTTGAAAATTGCACATGTTTAGATATTCCTCTGATGATAAGACATCATAAGAATGAATTTGATGAAGTATTATGGATTCTCCAAGCTTGGGCACCAAAAGGTAGCTTGTGGAGCAATCCTTGTACTTTAAACCCTAGTTTTGGTGTAAAGTGGAATTTACCCAAAGCATGGGGTGCAACATGTAAAATATACATTCTAGAATATCTTTTATTACTCTTGGCATCAATTAGAGTAAAGATGATAATGGGGGTTCTTCATTTGAATAAACAAATAAGAAGGATAACCCTAGTAACTAAAAAATCAAGTTATAAGCCTAATAACCCTTCTATATGTGCAACTTAGTAAGAAGTTGGCTTTCTTCACCTTTAGACCTTGGGTTTAAGATGAGTTTTGCTTAAGTATGGAAGGGAGAAACGTGGCTTAGAAGAAGGGAAGGACCTATATGAGAAATGGAGAAACAAGTTGTCCTTATGTTGGAATTTCACCCAAAGTATATATACACCTTTTCTCACTTAGCAAGGATCGTTTCCTTCACTTCCCTTCTTATCCCCTTGCTTAGACCGACTTAGGAAAGATCTCTGGAGAAGAGGAGAACGGCCAAGAAGTTCTGGGTAAGCTTTGATCATCATCTTTCTCGAATTCATGGAGGAAATCATGTTGCAAGGTTGGTTTGCTAGTTTTTCTTACTTAGTTCTTCTTTCTAGCCATCCTTTCCAACCATTTCTCAAAGAAGAAACCTTGTACGACCTATGGAGCTCAAGCCACCATTAAAGCTTCGAAGCTTGGAGCTCTAGAGCTGGTTCTAAGGAAGGTTTTATAACTCTAAACCCTTAAACTTTGTTATGCATCTTTCTTTCTTGCAAAAGTAGTTTGTTCTTCTTTCCCCCATCCTTCCTTGCTTTCTTGCAACTAAAACCATGAAGAACAGACCTGGATATGTAGGTAGAAGAAGGGGGCATGAATACCAATGTTACTTTAGCAAACAGTCTTGCACCCTTGGCCAAACGGTTTGCAAAACCGTTTGGAGGTTTGTAAAACCGTTTGAGGGGCAAACAGTTTCACAAGGTCGGTTGGAGTAAACGGTCTCCAAGACCATTTGGTTGAGTTGACCAAGGGTTGAACGTTTGGGATTCCTGTTCATAATTATGTTGGTTGATAACCGTTCAAATTTGAGGGATTAACTCCAAAGGAATCGTGAGTTGAAGGCAAATCAATTAGGTAAATCTAATTGGATTAAGTGCTGATTTTCAACCTGATTAACTTGACCTTTTTGGGAAAACGGTTTCAAAACCGTTTGAGTGCGTTGACCAAGGGTTGACCGTTTGGGATTTTTGTTCCTAATTATGTTGGTTAATAACCCTCCAAATTTTATGGGTTAACTCCCAAGGAATCGAGAGTTGAAGGCTAATCCATTAGATAAACCTAAATGGATTAAGTGCTGTTTTTCAACCTGATTAACTTGACCTTTTTGGGAAAACGGTTTCAAAACCATTTGAGTGCGTTAACCAAGCGTTGACCATTTGATATTACTGTTAATAATTATGTTGGTTAATAACTCACCAAATTTTAGGGGTTAATTCTCAAGGAATCATGAGTTGAAGGCTAATCAATTGGGCAAACCATAATTGAAATTAGTGCTGAAATTCCAATGAGTTAATTTGAGATTTTGGGTTGATTAGCCCAAACGGTCTCAAGACCATTTGGGGGTCACCCAATACCGTTTGGAGGTCTAGGGTGAAGTATGGATATGTGTTTGAAGATCCAAAGATTGGGTATGAACCCTAATCGGCTAAATGCTGATTTTGCAAGTGAATGAGATGATGTGTTGGGTTGATTGGCCCAAACGGTTTCAAAACCGTTTGGGGATCACCCAAACGGTCTCAAGACCGTTTGGGGATCACCCATGACCGTTTGGAGGTCTGGGGTTAAGTATAGTTGACCAATTGAAGGTCCAAAGGTACCAAATCATATTACAATTAAGTGCTGATTTGATTGATCAATTTGATAGACCAATCCTTGATGGAATTTCACTAGAATCCAAGGGTTGGATGAGCCAAACGGTCTCAAGACCGTTTGGAGGTCACTCAAGACCGTTTGGAGGTCTAGGGGTGAGTATGGTTAAGCAATTGATGATCCAATGTTACTAAGTTAAAGTGTAGTCAATTGCTGATTTGGTGATCAATCCAATGATCCAAACCTTAATTAGTTGACTTAGATTTTGATGAGACTTTGGGAAAACGGTCTCAAGACCGTTTGGAGGATGTCCAAATGATCCTAAGACCGTTTGGGCCAAGTCATGGCCCAATTGGATGTTAATTGATGGGTTCAACTTCATTTAGACTCATGTTGATGGACATTGATGGTTGATCGATTATAAACCCTAATTCAATTGGTTACAACCCTTTTTGGCTATCAATTGAAGGTCAATTGAGTGTTCAATTGGTTAAGGATAACCCTAATCGGCTCAATTGATAAGTGGTTAACATATATGAGGTCAATTGAAGGGTTCAACCTTGAAAACCCTAATCGATTGTAAGTGTTGATGCACTTTCTAGGTCCATGTGGTTTTGAGACATTTGGACCAAACGGTCTCAAGACCGTTTGAGTCCAAATGGTCTCAAGACCGTTTGGGGCCAAACGGTCTCAAGACCTTTTGGGGGCAAACGGTCTCAAGACCATTTGGGCCCAAACGTTTTCAAAATCGTTTGGACTCATGCGGTTTCCAAACCATTTAAGGTCATGCGGTTTCAATGGTGATTTGTTCAATCGGTTTCAAAGTCAACCATGTCCAAATGGGCAACATGATGAAACGGTTTCAAGACTGTTTAAGGGCAAACGGTCTTGAGTGTCATGCGGTCTTGAAGTCAACCCTAACCAAACGGTCAACTCTTCCAAACGGCCTTAAGACCGTTTGGAGGTTGAAGTGTGAAAACGTTTTGGGACTTTTAGGGTTAAGATTGCTTAATGCTTTGAAGGCTTATATGGTTCAATGGTTGTTTAACCTAAACCCTAATGATACCTAAAGATATTAAGGGGCTAAGTAATTAGTAGCTTGACCCATGTTATGGTTAATGTTGAACATTACCAAAGTACCCTTGAAGGGTTCAAGTAGATAACAACCCTTGATCAAGTAAACCCTAATGATTATAATGGGATGTCTTAATCTATGTAAATCAAAGATGACTTGACCTAATCTAACCTAGAGTGATGTAAACATCATCTAGTAGTGATAGGAGAGAGAAGGCTCCTAATATGAATGTGAATCAAGTAACGTACCTTCAATATGTAACAATGTACATGATTAGGATATGATCCATCAAGGTGAGATCATAGAAACCCTAATTATGATGTTTAATGAATCTTAAACTAATTTGAGGGCATCAATGATGATAATTTTCATACATAATGATGCTATGAGCTCAATTCACTATGAAGTGAATAGTAAACCCTAATTCTAGAATAATAACATGTAATGTGAATAGTAAACCCTAATTTAGGGTGATCTGATAAATGGAGTAATTCAGGGTTATGCCTTTGGGTATGAAACCCTAACTACAAGTTGTAATATGAGGAATCGTTATGCCTTGTGAGCTAAGAGGTTCAATAACCCTAGGTTGAAGTGATTTAATCCAAACCCTAGAAATCAATGGCGATATGCTGATTCTCAGCATGCCCGTGCTAAGGAGCACGGCCGTGGTAGCTTTACTTTGCACGACCGTGCAAGGTGGCACGGCCGTGGTGTTCTATGAATAGATTGAAAAGAATTGGTATTGTGCTGATGTTGTTATATATGCATGTCTTTGATTATGCTAATCATGCAGGTTTCTAGCAAAAAGGTAATCATAGCCAGGCAAGGGTTATGATGTTTTATTCATTAAAAGAATTTTATAAGCTTTATGAATAATGATATACTATGTTGCCTGGTTTAAGAGATAACATATGAGAATGATGGGTTGTAAGAGCCTTGAGTAATATTTACATTGTTACAATTAAGGTCATGCTATTAGATGACTTATGATGATTTAAGGGTTTGAACACCCCTATTCTTGAACCATAATGATGAGATGGTTATGAAATGATAATTGTTATGAAATAAACTTGATACATTTAGTATTCTTCTTCTATAGCAGATGTTTTAATTGTTTATGTTTGGAAACATGCTTGATAATAAAAGAATACTGAAATGTACCTAACTAATCAAGTATAATCATACCATGTAGGGCCCTAACCATAGATCCATCATTGTCAGAGACCAAATGATGGTGAAATAGGTTTTCCTAAGGGAACTCCTGGAGCATATACTTTTGAGTATATGGGGGTATATGGACGCGAATATCCTTACGTCCTAGTGTAGGAATTGATGTAGATGTACTTTAATCTTTCAACCCTTCACTATATATTCATACCGGGTGATGTACCACAAATCTCCCGAAGAAATTACTAATACCGCATCGATGAGAGATAAACAAGAAATCTTTCGATGACGATGAGAGTTTAGAACTCCACTATAACTCTATAGCGAAGTTTCCAGAATACCCTGGATAGCTACTACAACAGAGACACAAGATGTCCTGCAAGTAAATCCTCTTACTGACTGAGGAAGATGAGGTCATAAGAATCCGGCTCTTTTGATGACCTATGTATGGTACCGACGCAATTTTTATAAATGGTCGGTTGGAGTATGAGCGGTATACCTCATCTCCGCAGGGCATAATAATGTTTGAAAAATATAATCAGCCATATAGTATAACCGTTTAGGTTGAACTACGAGAAACAATGATTGTTATTACATTGTCGACTTTAATAGTCTGTTCAAGTATCTAGCATACATGTTCTACATATGCTTTAATGAAGTGATTACTTAAGTAAATGTTGTTTTACTTATTACCAAACCTGTTGTTGATATTTTCAGTTACTTTACTTCTGTTATTCCTTATATGCTATAACAAAGCCTCTAGCGGAGAGTTATAACTCTCTCTAGGACAATTATTTAAATTGTCTCACTTCTGTGGGATTCTACTTTTTAGGTAGACGCCGAGGATGAAGGAATCCATTTAAGAATGAGCAACAACAGCATCAGGGGCAGCAGTGAATCTCAGGTGGAGATACTGACTGTCTAGTCTTGTAGATAGTATGTCTTATGTTGTCTCTGTACTCTCAGGTCCTAGGAGTTAGTAGGTCTGAGGTTTTTGGCTTTAAGCCTCGAGATTTTGTTTTATCTTGCCTTGTACAGTTAGCAGGGCAATGGATGTATGTAATCACTCGAGAGGTGATTCCACGGAGATGTAATGTTAAAACATGATGTAAACTGTTTATCCTATTTCTTATAAAGAAGTTTTATGGATTAAAGATCTTTTATTAAAAAGTTTTAATTTCTAGTGATTTTTCATTATTCCGTTGCTAGTTAAACAATCGCTTCCATAGAGTTTACCGCTTCCACATTAGTTAATCATGTTTTCGCGAGACAGTCGTCACATAAAGCTTTTAAAGCAACTAATGGGATTAGACAAGGGGATCCCATTGCCCCCTATTTCAAGTAATACAAGCTTTCATTGAGCTTATGAACGAAGCCACAAATAAAGACAATATTTCTCCTATCAAAGCATCTAAGGAGTTTCTATCTCCCATCTTATTTTTTTATGACTTGATTGTTTTTATTGAAGAAAATACGAAGAATACACTACATGTTTAGGCTATTATGCTTACTTTGGTAAATTTTTGGGTTTGGAAGTGGCTATTGCTTTAAATGAGATTACTTTAGCAAAGAAGCATCCAAGTCAGGCATTATCAAAATCCTCAAGTTTAGGGTTTGTATTTTCCCTCTAAGTACCTTGATATTCCCTTGTTCATTGGAAAGATTACTTAATAAAAATGCACTCCTCCGGTGGATAAAGTCAAATTAAATATAGAAGGGTGGAAGTAAAAAAAACTCTCTATGGCATCCAGGCTAGAGTTAATTCAGTCGACTCTAAAAACAATACATTTGTACTGGAGTTTTTTTTTGTTTCTTCTTCCTACCTCAGTTATGGATAAACTAGGAAAACTATGTGGAGACTTTCTCTTGGGTGGGTCATAATACAAGGCCATGATTCACCTGGTCAAATTGGATACAATCACTAGGTCAAACAAAGAGGGAGATTTAGGGATTAAAAATATGAGAGACACATATCATGCTTTTCTTATCCTAAATGGTAGGAGCATATCTAGTAAGAAATGTTCCCTATGGATCAAGTGGATCAACAAAAATTATTTATCCAAACCATGTTTTTGATCTGTTGCTATATCATCCTCAATTTCTTGGGGTTTCATATATATTCTTAGAAGTAGGGATGATATTATTAAGCTAATGAAGTTCTTTATTGGGAAATTCAACGGAGCCAAGATTTGGAAAGATTCGTGGGTCCCAAATTTGGAAATTCTATATGAAATGGTTTGAGATGATTCTATTTTGAAGCTAGATATCTCTGTCGACAAATCCTTAATGCCATTGTCTCTAATGATTTTTGGAATATCCCAAATAATAGGAACAATATGAAGATTATGGAATTTTTTGAGAATATCCCTCATCCCTCAAACTTTGATGACTAAAAACTTGATGCAATCTAAGAAACATAAGATTGCAAGATATTTGGAATGCCATTTGGGTTCTGAGGTTGAATCAAATATCCTTAACTATATTTGGAAGGGTAATATACCTAGGAGATACCAAGTCCACACATGGAAAGATGCAACTAATAAGCTTCCTACTTCAGACTATACCAAAAGAAGAGGACACGTTCCAGGTGTTTTCTCTACAGACATGCTTATGAGGATATTAATCACATCTTGTTTGATTATTCCTTCACTAGAGAGATTTAGTGTCACGCCCCAATCTCACATTAACCACAACCCACGAGATTAAGACGCGACAGGATGGGATTAACACATAACCAATCATTCATCACTTTTTAAAACAATTCAAGGCATTTAAATGATAACCAAGTTTAAACTGTAAACAGAAAACTGAGCAAACTGCAGGAACTTTTCTATTTAACTGAATAAAGATACAAACAAGGTCTACAGCATAATACACTGATTAACATAAAGAAAGCATAACATAAATTTACATCTGTGTACACATTCTCTCTCTCACTCACACCTTGTCCCGAGGATCGAGGGGAATGGACTAAGAGACCTCTAACTAGACTAACTACAAACCTTCTATCAACTAGGCGTTAGGATGAAACGATCCTTCCGACTCCTGATGCTGATGTTGACCTGAAAATGTTTGAGTAGAGGGATGAGCCTACTCGCTCAGTGAATAACATTTCACTTAGCTATCACTAAACAACTCGTCAGGTTTATAAGCTTAAATAAACAATATACAGTTCAAGCAGGGCAGTTCTATTGACATAGTAGATATACAGATAATGATCACATTTCCAAGCATCAACCGGTATTGCAGGTAAATGAACGGTTCTATAAATTTACTGTGAACCTACTTGATTATTTATTCATTTTATTATTATTATGCCCTAAATATATGCAGTGTACTCTGCATATAAAGATCCGCAACAAGTCCATGCTACGGTCCCACCGTACAAGACTTAGCGACACACCCGGGAAATGCTAAGTCTGACTGCTGTCCTGGTCTGCTACAGGACTCTCAGGCTCACACGGCCTCACTGCACTCTCAAAGAGTGTACTCTAGACTCCTCCTTTAACCTGAGCACACAGGCGGAGAGTCTCACAGGGTTACCTTCGCGACACACGCACGAATGGTGTTAGATAACCGTGTTTTCTTTTCTTTTCCCAGTGCCACCGTGACACACGCACGGATTATTGTTAAACACTGCTTTTCTGCCCTCGTGCCACCGTGACACACGCACGGATTATTGTTGAACACGAGTCACCGACCATCTAGACACACGCTAGGTAGGTCGTTTCACCCCAAGGTGCAGACCTCACGAGGGGTTCTACGGTGTTAGGGCACCTATGTCTATTAATTAGTTAACAGATATACAGTTTAACAGAAATATCACATTACGACTGCAAAATATGAAATTTCCTCTTTTTCATCATTCATATCATGCATTTCAAGTTCCAACGAACTTAACATACTTTAATGTACATGCTATACTGTTTAAGAGTCATATCAACTGATATTGAAGCAAATAAGCATTTGAAATGAGTTAAATAATGATTTCTAAATGAACTGCCACTCACCCACTTCGGTGTGTTCGTATACACCGAAAAACGTCCACAAACACACCTAATTCTGCCCTTTACAGCAGCGTGCACGCCGTGCACCCAGACTGCACGTCGTGCACCTTCAGTGCACTTCAGTTCTACTTTTCTGCACCTTTGCACGCCATGCAAACTGACTTTGCACGCCGTGCAAACTGACCTTGCACGCCGTGCAAACTGATTTGCACGCCGTGCACCTGGGCTGAAACTCATTCCGCTATCTGTAACTTTGCACGCCGTGCAAACTGACTTTGCACGCCGTGCACCTGCGCAGAAACAGAAATCCCCTAAATCAGCTTTCTGCAATGTTGCACGCCGTGCAAAACGGATTTCACGCCGTGCAACCTGCGCAGGGGCGGAAATTGCAGAATTAAAAGAGACGATTGGGGTCGATTCGGTGGACGATTCTTACCCGAATCACTCCTATAGCTTCGGATTGACCTAGCAAGCACTTGGCAAGCAAAAAGAACGGAGGGGGAAGCACCGTTCACTCCCTAGACCATCTCCATGGTCGTCTTCTTCATGGCTGCAGGAGGAAGAAGAAGGTGAAGAAGAAGAAGATGATGCAGCCGGTTGGTTTGGCTGGAGAAGATGAAGAAATCAAAGAAGGACGGAGAAGGAAGGAGCTTGGTTGCCTAGCTTCTCCTCTAGCTTGCTCTTTCTCCCTTTCTCCTTCTCTGTTTCTCCCAAGCGGCAACCGAAGGAAATGAACTATCGTTCATTCCAAAGTCGGTTAATAGAGTTAAAAAGGAAAAACTGAAGGAAAGGATAAGGAAGGGCGCCCAGGGGGCCGGATGCAAATTGCCCAGAAACTTTCCGAAATTACACATAGGTCCCTGCACACTAAAAAGCTCATATCTTTTTACTCGTAGGTCGGTTTCACATGATTTCTTCGGCAACGGATTAAGCACAAACTTGCCCTCAATCTCAGGACAAGAGAACAAGCTAATGATACATTAACACTAGCTCAAAGCTCAAAACACTATTAACAAAAGCAAGTACTTATCTCGACATAACTAGTTCAATTACGCACTAACCAAGGTACTAACTGGTAAAACGAAATGTGGGTCATAACAATCTCCCTCCCTTATAAGAATTTCATCCCGAAATTCCTAAAAGAGAAAAGGAAACTTGTTACGCATTTCTGATTCAAGCTCCCACGTAGCTTCCTCTATATTGTGATTCCTCCACAAAACCTTCACTAAAGATAACTCACGGTTCTTAAGCTTTTTGATCTGGTGATCAACTATCTGCACTGGTCCTTATACATAGGACACATCTGTTCTAAGCTACGCCGGTTCTGGATCTACAATCTTTTCTGTACCGGGATGACACTTTTTCAGCATAGACACGTGGAAGACATCATGAAGATTTGCCAACTCAGATGGCAAATCCAACCTGTAAGCTACAGGTCCAATCCTCTCAACAATAGGATATGGACCCATATACCTAGGGGTCAACTTACCCCTCTTGCCAAACCTCAGCACTCCTTTCCACGGTGAAACCTTCAAGTAAACCTCGTCACCAACCTCGAACTCAAGAGGTCGACATCGTCTTTCTGCATAACTTTTCTGTCTGTCCTGAGCAGCTTTCAACTGATCCCTGATCACAGATATCTTCTCTGTAGTTACATCAACTAGCTCAGGTCCAAGAATTTCCTTCTCACCCACCTCGTACCAACAAACTGGTGATCTACACTTCCTGCCATAAAGAGCTTCATATGGAGCCATTCCAAGACTAGAATGGTAACTATTATTATATGCAAACTCCATTAGGCTTAAGTGTTCTTCCCAGTTACCTCTGAACTGTAGCACGCATGCTCTCAGCATGTCTTCAAGGGTCTGAATGGTCCTCTCAGATTGACCATCTGTCTGCGGATGAAACGCCGTACTGAACTTCAGCTTTGTGCCCAACGCATGATGTAACTGATTCCAGAATCTGGATGTGAACTTTGGATCTCTGTCAGAAATAATGGAAACTAGAATCCCATGCAACCTGACTACTTCATCCACATAAATTTTAGCCAACTTTGAAACGTCAAAGGTTGACTTGACAAGAAGAAAGTGAGCAGACTTAGTTAGTCTATCCACAATTACCCATATCGAGTCTGAACCCTTAGGCGTCCTGGGTAATCCTACCACAAAGTCCATCGTGATGTGTTCCCATTTCCATTCTGGTATAGGAAGCGACTGCAAAGTACCAGCAGGTTTCTGATGCTCAGCCTTAACCTGCTGACACACCCCGCACCTAGCCACGTATTCAGCCACATCCTTTTTCATACCAGACCACCAGTACAGCTCTTTGAGGTTCCTGTACATCTTTGTGTTACCTGGATGCATAGCATACATAGAAGTATGTGCTTCCTCAAGAATCTGCTCTTTCAGCTCACTGTTTCCAAGTACACATAACCTATCATGAAGATACAACATGCCTTCATCAGAAAACCTGAACTCTGCTCTCTTACCTTCTGACATATCCTGCATGATTTGCCACAACTCATCATCACTCTGCTGTAATTCCTTAATCTGATTATAAAAAGTAGGTCTGACTTGCATCTGAGCAATCAACCCACTTCGTCCAGTCACATCCAAGTCCAAGTTCAATTTTCGCATATCTACAAGCAAGTCTCTCTTGAAACATGCCATAGAAAATGCATTAGCTGTTGAACTTGACTTTCTACTCAAGGCATCAGCTACAACATTCGCCTTACCAGGATGGTAATCGATTGTCACATCATAGTCTTTGATCAGCTCAAGCCATCTACGCTGTCTCAAATTCAAGTCCTTCTGAGTGAAGATATATTTCAAGCTCTTATGGTCTGTAAACACCTGACATGTCTCACCATACAAGTAATGACGCCATGTCTTAAGAGCATGAACTATAGCAGCTAATTCCAAATCATGGACAAGGTAATTCTCTTCATTCTTCTTAAGCTGTCTAGATGCGTAAGCCACAACTTTGCCTTCTTGCATCAGTACACAGCCCAAACCTCTCCTGGAAGCATCACAGAACACTTTATAGCCTTTCTCTGCTTCAGGCAAAACCAACACTGGTGCTGAAGTCAATCTCTTCTTCAAAATCTGAAAACTTCTCTCACAGTTATCAGACCAAACAAACGGTACATCCTTCCTCGTCAAGCGTGTCAAAGGTGATGCTAACACACTGAAGTTCTGTATGAATCTTCTGTAATAACCTGCTAATCCCAAGAAACTTCTGATCTCAGTAGGAGTCTTAGGCTGTTCCCACCGAAGTACAGAATCAACTTTCTTAGGGTCAACACTAACTCCACCTCTCGAGATAACATGTCCAAGAAATGCTACCTCGGCCAACCAGAACTCACACTTGCTAAATTTAGCAAACAACTGGTGTTGTCTCAACAACTGCAACACTACTCTCAGGTGTTGCTCGTGCTGTTCATCGTTTCTGGAATAGATCAGAATATCATCTATAAAGACTACAATAAACTGATCTAGGAACGGTTTGAAAATCCGGTTCATCATGTCCATAAAGGCTGCTGGGGCATTGGTCAGCCCAAACGACATGACCAAAAACTCATAATGCCCATACCTGGTTCTGAAAGCTGTTTTGGGAATATCAGAAGCCTTTATTCTAAGCTGATGATATCCAGATCTCAAATCAATTTTAGAAAAGATCGTCGCTCCACGCAACTGATCAAACAGATCATCTATTCTCGGCAATGGATACTTGTTCTTTATAGTGATTTTGTTCAGTTTCCTGTAATCTATATAGAGACGCATGGTACCATCCTTTTTCTTAACAAACAGGACTGGAGCACCCCACGGTGAAGAACTGGGTCTAATGAAACCCTTATCTAGCAATTCCTGCAACTGCACCTTGAGTTCCTTCAACTCTGCAGGTGCCATTCTATAGGCTGGCAATGCTACTGGATGACTACCTGGATATATCTGAATTTCAAAATCCAAGTCTCTGACAGGAGGTAGGCCTGGCAAATCTTCTGGAAAAACATCGGAAAACTCACAAACCACGGGCACATCATAAACACTGGCGGTGCTCTTCTCTGCTCTGGTGTCAACTACATGAGCAAGGAACGCTTCACATCCTTTCTGTAACATCTTATCAGCTACAGCAGCTGATATTATGCACGTAGGTAGAACTTTCCTGTCTCCAGTAAAGACACAAGAAAATTCTCCTAGTTGAAAGGTAGCTTCCTTCTTCCAACAATCGAGTTGCACTCGATATGTCTCAAGACAATCCATACCCAAGATGACTTGAAAGGTATTGACATCCAAGGGTATGAGATTAGCAGCAAAGATGTAACCTCCAAAAGATAACAAGCATCCGGGACAGAACTCGGATAAAACTATTGGTCCACCTAGTGGAACCCTCAACACTAACTCATCTGCCAACTCTTGAGTTAACAGATTAAGTTCATCAACTAAAGAACGTCGTATAAAAGAATGAGTAGCTCCCGGATCTATCAAAACTGAAACTGGTATACTATTAAACAAAAGCATCTCTCCTGTAACAACTTGTGATGAGATTATACCTTCCTGAGGTGTCAAAGAAAAGAAACGTGCTGCCGCTCTCCCTCTGCCACGCTGTCCTCTTTGACCACTTCTGCTACTGGATACTCCACCACCTCTGGAACCAGAAGCCATAGAAGAACTCGGTCCTTCAGCTGGAGGTTGTCTCTGAACATCATAAAACTGAGACTGAGAAGCTTGTGATGCCGCTGGTTGAAGCTGAGGACAAAACTTCTTTATATGTCCTAACTGCCCACATTGGTAACATCCTGTATAATCTGAACCCCAACATTGCCCAGAGTGAAATTTTCCACAGGTATTACATACCCGCATCTCCTGTTTCTGTGGACCAGTCATAGAAGTAGATGATCCAGATGGCTGCTCTCTAGACGCACTACCCCATCTCCCTGGGCGGTATCCTCCTCTGCCTCTAGAAGTAGTGACATCCTCAGATCTCTACCTGCCGAAACAACCAAAGCCACGTCCGAGTTTAGAAAAGAACCCTCTACCTCCACCTCTATATCCACTACTGGATTGTCCTTTACTGAAATCTGCAGGTCTCTTCTTAGACTCAGGCACCTTGTCAACATTCACAGATTCTTCAACCTGTCTAGCAGCCTCAACAAACTCACCAAAGTTCTCTCTGTTCCTCCTACTAGTAGCAGAAATTGTATGCCGAATCTCTGGCCTCAGCCCTTCTTGAAACCTTCTGCATCTCTCTATGTTGTCGGGAACAAACTGCGGATAGAAATTAGCTAACCGTGTGAAAAGCGCTTCATACTCAGTAACTGTCATGTTCCCCTGCTTGATATTCTGTAACTGCCTGATTTTCTCATTAAGAAAAGTGGGTGGATAGAATTTGAGATGAAACTCCTCAGAGAAATCCTGCCAGGAAAGCTCTGTACCTCTCCTCTTTTCTTCCACACCGCGCCACCACAACTCTGCATCGCCTGTCAAAAGGTAGACTGCATGATTAATCTTTTTCTCTTCTGAAAGCTCCATCAGGCGAAAGACCTTCTCTATCTGTCTAAACCATTCATCAGCCTCTGCTGGATCTGTAGTGCCACTAAACTCGGTGCCACCAAGCTTCTTTACAAGCTCATAAGATCGCATCAGATCTTTACTGCTGGTAGAAGAAGAATCTCGCCTATCAGCCTTGTACTTTTCTTTGGTTTCCAGAAACATCCTGTACATCCGGGATGCTTCATCCACGTGGTCACCACCACCTGGACCCAAATACAAAGGATCAGGGCCAACATGGCTCTCGGCCTGATCATCGCGATCAAAGCCTCTTCCTGCCATCTGCAATGATATAACAGAATATTTCCTGTTAGAAAACTACAGATAGAAGAAAGACACCTACACCTTAATCCTATTGGTCTCTTATCGTCCCCTGACCTGGACTCTGAGTAACTATGTACTCAACCTAAGCTCTGATACCAAGAGTTGTCACGCCCCAATCTCACATTAACCACAACCCACGAGATTAAGACGCGACAGGATGGGATTAACACATAACCAATCATTCGTCACTTTTTAAAACAATTCAAGGCATTTAAATGATAACCAAGTTTAAACTGTAAACAGAAAACTGAGCAAACTGCAGGAACTTTTCTATTTAACTGAATAAAGATACAAACAAGGTCTACAGCATAATACACTGATTAACATAAAGAAAGCATAACATAAATTTACATCTGTGTACACATTCTCTCTCTCACTCACACCTTGTCCCGAGGATCGAGGGGAATGGACTAAGAGACCTCTAACTAGACTAACTACAAACCTTCTATCAACTAGGCGTTAGGATGAAACGATCCTTCCGACTCCTGATGCTGATGTTGACCTGAAAATGTTTGAGTAGAGGGATGAGCCTACTCGCTCAGTGAATAACATTTCACTTAGCTATCACTAAACAACTCGTCAGGTTTATAAGCTGAAATAAACAATATACAGTTCAAGCAGGGCAGTTCTATTGACATAGTAGATATACAGATAATGATCACATTTCCAAGCATCAACCGGTATTGCAGGTAAATGAACGGTTATATAAATTTACTGTGAACCTACTTGATTATTTATTCATTTTATTATTATTATGCCCTAAATATATGCAGTGTACTCTGCATATAAAGATCCGCAACAAGTCCATGCTACGGTCCCACCGTACAAGACTTAGCGACACACCTGGGAAATGCTAAGTCTGACTGCTGTCCTGGTCTGCTACAGGACTCTCAGGCTCACACGGCCTCACTGCACTCTCAAAGAGTGTACTCTAGACTCCTCCTTTAACCTAAGCACACAGGCGGAGAGTCTCACAGGGTTACCTTCGCGACACACGCACGAATGGTGTTAGATAACCGTGTTTTCTTTTCTTTTCCCAGTGCCACCGTGACACACGCACGGATTATTGTTAAACACTGCTTTTTTGCCCTCGTGCCACCGTGACACACGCACGGATTATTGTTGAACACGAGTCACCGACCATCTAGACACACGCTAGGTAGGTCGTTTCACCCCAAGGTGCAGACCTCACGAGGGGTTCTACGGTGTTAGGGCACCTATGTCTATTAATTAGTTAACAGATATACAGTTTAACAGAAATATCACATTACGACTGCAAAATATGAAATTTCCTCTTTTTCATCATTCATATCATGCATTTCAAGTTCCAACAAACTTAACATACTTTAATGTACATGCTATACTGTTTATGAGTCATATCAACTGATACTGAAGCAAATAAGCATTTGAAATGAGTTAAATAATGATTTCTAAATGAACTGCCACTCACCCACTTCGGTGTGTTCGTATACACCGAAAAACGTCCACAAACACACCTAATTCTGCCCTTTACAGCAGCGTGCACGCCGTGCACCCAGACTGCACGCCGTGCACCTTCAGTGCACTTCAGTTCTACTTTTCTGCACCTTTGCACGCCGTGCAAACTGACCTTGCACGCCGTGCAAACTGATTTGCACGCCGTGCACCTGGGCTGAAACTCGTTCCGCTATCTGTAACTTTGCACGCCGTGCAAACTGACTTTGCACGCCGTGCACCTGCGCAGAAACAGAAATCCCCTAAATCAGCTTTCTGCAATGTTGCACGCCGTGCAAAACGGATTTCACGCCGTGCAACCTGCGCAGGGGCGGAAA
Organism: Alisma plantago-aquatica; assembly: GCA_963693085.1. NCBI lineage: Eukaryota > Viridiplantae > Streptophyta > Magnoliopsida > Alismatales > Alismataceae > Alisma > Alisma plantago-aquatica. Next base: position 601,666,202 of record OY856411.1, read on the forward strand.
TTGCAGAATTAAAAGAGACGATTGGGGTCGATTCGGTGGACGATTCTTACCCGAATCACTCCTATAGCTTCGGATTGACCTAGCAAGCACTTGGCAAGCAGAAAGAACGGAGGGGGAAGCACCGTTCACTCCCTAGACCATCTCCATGGTCGTCTTCTTCATGGCTGCAGGAGGAAGAAGAAGGTGAAGAAGAAGAAGATGATGCAGCCGGTTGGTTTGGCTGGAGAAGATGAAGAAATCGAAGAAGGACGGAGAAGGAAGGAGCTTGGTTGCCTAGCTTCTCCTCTAGCTTGCTCTTTCTCCCTTTCTCCTTCTCTGTTTCTCCCAAGCGGCAACCGAAGGAAATGAACTATCGTTCATTCCAAAGTCGGTTAATAGAGTTAAAAAGGAAAAACTGAAGGAAAGGATAAGGAAGGGCGCCCAGGGGGCCGGATGCAAATTGCCTAGAAACTTTCCGAAATTACACATAGGTCCCTGCACACTAAAAAGCTCATATCTTTTTACTCGTAGGTCGGTTTCACATGATTTCTTCGGCAACGGATTAAGCACAAACTTGCCCTCAATCTCAGGACAAGAGAACAAGCTAATGATACATTAACACTAGCTCAAAGCTCAAAACACTATTAACAAAAGCAAGTACTTATCTCGACATAACTAGTTCAATTACGCACTAACCAAGGTACTAACTAGTAAAACGAAATGTGGGTCATAACATTTAGAATCAAGCTCATGTTGATATTGGTTTAAGACACCCCTATAGAACTTGGAATGAATTCTTTCTTATAATTGTAGAAGGAAGAATATATCTATCACGTGCATCCATTTTAAAATTTGAAGAGAATGAAATACTAGGGTTCATGATGATAGAGAGAAGCTCCCATCTTTTTAGTGGAAAGATATATGTGTTGATGTTGATACACTTGACCTCCTCAAGTTTTTTTTTCTAGTATTTTTCCCAGGATTTCCTTTTAGGCTCATGCTCATAAGCTAGTGGTTAGGATTCATCTCAGTCTTCATGTCTCACTTGTAGATGTTGGGATTTTGTTCCTTGCCACTGAGTGTTTCTCTTGTTTAAGTTTTCTTCTCCTCCCATGGCATGTACGCCTTATCTACTTTTCTTTATACTAATAGGTAGCCACTCAAGCTTCCTCTCACACTTACATGTACATATCAAAACAAAATAAAAGGCCCTTTTATTGAAAAAAAAGATAATTATATATTCATTCAAATAATACAAGAAACATGAAATTAATACCTCTAATAATGATGAGATATCAATAGAGGTGGGGGCAACAACATTCATAGTGAAGGAAGAAGATGTAGGGGCAACAAGGGAAACATGAGGATGGCTTCAAGGGTGGATGGCTTCTAGGTAGAAAATACGAAGGCGGTTGGATTCACTAGCAGTGACAATGGTCGTGGAAACATCAAATTCAATAGTGGTGGCAACAACAAAGGGCAACAACAACACCTGACATGTTCTATAGCCAACAGGAGTTGATTATGAAAGGAGCTTGTAGTGGCAGTAGCAGTGGTGGTGGCTTGAACAATGACAACTTTGGGGCCAGGGAAGAAGAGTCGAGGGTTTCACAAAATTAAATGAAGAATAAGACTGAAGGGAAAAGAAAATTTTGCATATGTTATTAATAGACCTACAATATCAGTTCCAAGTCCAAAACTGATGATTTTGCCAAAACGACACCTGGGTTTTTCATATTACGTTGACTTCTTGAAAATTGACGTAACAATGACGTTTTACTATGTCAATTTGGGTCAAAAACTAATGTAACAATGAAGATTTATCTTTTGAAGAACATATACATTATGCGTCAGTTTACCCTAAGAAATCGACATAAAAATGTATTTGAAGGGAACTATTATATTTTTGAAGATATAATTCTGAACTCAAATATTTTATGTCAGTTTACCTTCGATGATCAGTGTAAAAGGCTAATTTAGAGGGAACTTTTTATATTTATAAAGAACTCAGGAATTATTCTTTAATTTACCTTAGGGAACCAACATAATAGGATAACTTGGAGGGAATAATTAATTCACAAGGAGAAACAACTGGAACATTACAAAGTAGATTTACACCCACATAATAAGTTGTCAATGATGGAAAATTAAGATCATTAATAATGCTTTACTTGAGTTTTGGTCTAGGAAACTGACACTACAATTTCTTTTGGAGAGAGCATTTATTTCATGGATAGAAGAATTATGAAGCTTATGACGTTAGTTTATACAAAATTGAAGCGATATATTATTATCTCAAAATTTTCTAAAAAAATAAATTTCTCAGGTTATTCATAACATTATTTCACCTTTTGAAATTGACACAGTAACTAAATTGGTACTTGAATATTTTGTTCAATGGTCATTTCCTGTTTGTCCCACGACACTTACATTTTTAAAACTAGTGTAAAAGTCTTTTTATTTTGATCTTTACAAAAACCGATGCCACATTTTTCAATGCGACATGAAAAATTTGTACTAGTGATTAGTGGTTGCTCCATTTGTTTATCATTTATGAATGCATGATAACTTGTATAAAAACATTATGGCATATATAATAGGATAATTTGGAAAAGAGTTTCTTATAGCTAGTTTGGCATGGTGTATTTGGACTAAAAATTGAACATTTAATGTATAGATATACATGCTGAATTCAAAATTTGTCATTTGACTACACCCAACCAAAAGGCCCTTAACCTAGTTTAATTCTTGGACATGGGTTTCATCATTGATCAACATATATGCTTTCATAAATCTCAAACTAACATTCTTTGAGCTACAAGGGGGTGAGTATCATCAACATGGACTAAGTCTCAAGCCCAACCATGGCCTAAAGAGGAAAGGTCATTTCTATCCTTAAGATGAACTCTGCTATTACAACAATAAGATGATGTACATAATTAATATCATGATCCTATTATGACATCCAAGTCCTTATAGGAATTATATATTGTGAGGAAGTCCACGCATCATACTAGGTTACCCAAGCATCATACAAACTTTCTATTGGCAGACGACTGGAATGATAAGTAATTAAATAATGTTATGGTCTTACTTTCTCTATAATGTGATACTGGGGTTGTGGAAATTTTTTAGTGGAAAAAATATAGTCAACACTTCATCATACATGCATTGAAAACCTGCTCTTTCTCTATGCAACAACCAAATATTTTTCCTTAAAATGTCAACACGATGAATGAATTTTATTACAGACAAAATAAAATCCTCCTAGCACAATGTACTCTTAATACCACCAACTCCTCCTCTATGCCCACCAGTAAAAACCTTGTGTCTCAAGTCTTCACCTTACAATATACATACGAATTGTCTCATATGACCACCTTCCCCAAAGAGGAATATCATCCCACCCTAAAGACAAACCACACTGCCTTTCAATTTTGGCACTCATCAGGGTTTTCTGATAAATCACAATGTCGATCAACGAGCTCCCCTGCACCTACACTGCCTTGTTCCTCCATGCGATGATATTCCCATCACATTATGTTGAGAGGTAGAGGATATATAGTTCTGATCTAATGAAACTCTTGATTGAAACTCAATTAGGGTTTTGTATATCATGAAGTCTAATGACATGCTTGAACTTCCAATGAGTCATAAGGCCCTAAAGACATGATATTATAAAGGCGGTGACCCACAATTTTTCACACTTGAGTTTTTGAGGAAGAAAAATATTCAACACTCTCTCCGATAATTCAAAATAAATGAATAGGTTTGAATGACATCAATATAGATTTCTATCAAGCTTCATGGTATCTAGTAAAGTTGTTTTTCTTTATACTTTTTTAATATATTTGGCACCACTATGATATTACTCCTCATCTTTAGGTGTTGTAAAACACTCATATTACACTTATTAAAAAAATAGGATAATCCTTCAAACATTAAATAAGATAGACCCATTATCTTTATCAACTCTTCCTATAAAATAATCTCTAGATTAATCATCACTTGAAGTCAATTATTGATTTTAAACGGTAAGGTTTTGTCAAAGAAAGGCAAATTCTAAATTTGTATATCTTTTCCAATGAGTTCACTTACACACTTTCTAATCAGAGGGTATCCCACTTCTTTACCTCAAATAAGACTTTCAAAAAGATTTTGATAATATTATTAGAACTCTGTTATCAAAATGCTTTTTGGTTTGGCTTTCCTAGTCAATGGATGGATCAGATCCAGTGTTGTATCAAAACATATCATTTCTTAAATTTGATGAATGTACCAGCTTTTAGTTAATTCACTAGAACTAGTGGTATCAAACATGGGGACCCTCTTTCTCCATCCGTTCTCATCATAGAAATGTCCATTCTAGTGGGGATGATAAAACTTGCTTTGGAGAATGACATATTGGGTAAAGTTCACCCTATAGAGTGAAGTAGAGAAAATATTGTCCAATGTTTTGTTGATACCATTATTTTCCTTGAACCCAACAACAAAATGTTATCAATCTCACCAAATTCTTGGCATTTTCTATCACATTTCTGGATTGAGAATTAAATTCCACAAATCTACTTTGGTCTATATTTATGTTAAAGATGTTGGAGTTGTCAAATTTAAATACATCTTTGGTTGTTAGATAGAGAACGTCCCTATTATACATCTTTGGTCTTCCTCTCTTTCCCCACAACCTCCATTCTTAAGTTTGGGACCCTATTTTGACAAAAATCTTTAAGACTCTCAAACATTAGAACATAATTTTTTTCAATAGTGCTAGCGAATCAGTGCTATTGAATGCTTAGATTACACTTGTATCCTGTACAAGATTTGCATTCCCATACATCATTGTTCTTGACAAAATTTACTTCATGCATAGGGGCTTTCTCAGGGGGGACATTGTTAAGAAAAAAAGAACTCATGTTATGAACTGGAGCATGATTTGGCTTCCCTGAAGTTTGGGTGGTTGAGGATATTAGACCTCAGACTCCACTTGTAGTACATTTTCTGTAGAGTTCTTGCTTCCTTATGCGAGAATCGACAACCTATTTGGTCTAAGTTCGTAAATCATAATTATTATTTAAGGGGAAAAGTGTGCCACAAATTTGAGAAGTAGGTCCTTATATCCTTTTTCCTCTCACCTTCAAAAAGCATCTCATATCATCCAACACTTGATTATCACCTACCATCTTCATATTCCCTTGGTAGGAAGATGCTATTATCCTCTAGATCTAATAAGGTTAAATGGTTCCTCCTTGGTAATGAAATTACCACTTTTGATATCTCTGACTATGCAAACTCCATCACCATTGGTTCCCACATCATGTTATGTGGAAATGGGGTCAAACTTTTCAAGTTCCCATGTTGTACAAAATTTTCATTGAACATGCCATTAATGATCATCTTGGTCCGCTTATATGAAAGACCAATTTCCCTACTTCTATTACCATCTTCCTTTGGCTCTTGTCTTACTTGACATTATTGATTTGCTAACATTGGTGTTGTTGAGGTCTCCATGGACCTTATAGTTGATATTTTTTTATCACCAAGAAGATATATTTCATGTTTTATTCAAGTGTGAATTTGCTACTAGTTTTTGGGATACCTCGACACATCCTCATGTAAATATTTTACATATTGTTAAAGAGATTATGATGTCTAAGGTTTTCCACTCTTGATCTATGAGTTATGATTTTGATGCTTACAAATCTTATTTGAGTTCCACCATTCTTTGGACACATTGGTGTTGGTAGAGCAACCCATTTTACAAAAATATTCTTCATATTTTTGCCTCACTTTGTGACACTATCCCTACTCTTTGGTCCTCTTCTTTTAGGTGACACATCCTCGGTGCATAAGGATAAGGCCAAAGTTCCTATCCTCTAACTTCTAGCTTGACGGAGGTCCTGCTGCTGTCAAGGGTTTATCATCCTTTGAATCGTTTCTGGTGGTCTCAGATGGAGAGGAGTAAATGGACAATGATGATGTTATTTTGAGGTTGCGATCATGGCTTGTTGGAAGGCCTTGTCTGATGTTGGCGTGTTGTCCTTTTTCTTTGTTTCTTTTGATGTTGTGGGTTGACTAAGGGGCACCTGTCCCAAATTTGATATTTTGGGGCTCGTGAGTTTCCCATACTTGGCACTTCTAGTACCTTGTATCATACTTTGCAGATCATCACATTAGTGGTGACTCTATTTGTTTATACTTATGAATGCATGATAATATTAAAAAAAACATTAGCCCATATATGATAGGCTAGTTTGGCATTAAGAGAAACGTATATTAAAAAGAGTTTTAACAATGTTCAACTCTTGACCATGATTTTTTCATGATTGACCAACATAGACGTTTTTTCATATATGTCAAACTAACATACTTCAAACTACATGGGGGGTGAGTACCATCAAGAGGGACTAAGTCCCAAGCCCACCGATGACCTAGAGAAAAAAGTTCACTTCTGTCTCAAAGATGAATACTCCTATTACAACAACATGACAAGGTACATGATTAATATCACAATCCAATTGTATTATCCAAGTCCTTATATACGTAATATAAAATGTGAGGATACCAAGCATCATACTAAGTTTCTATCGGCAGAAGGCTGGAACGACTAAGTAATTAAATAATATATTGTCTTAATTGCTTTCTCTAAAACGTGGTATTTAATCAGACAATTTTTCAGAAAAAGAAAAGCTTTTGTCATACATGCATTGAAAATTGGCATCTGGCTCTATGCAAAAACTACTAATAACTTGTCCGTAAAAATGTCTCCACTACGTAAGGATTTTATTAGAAACAAGATAAATCCGCCCAGCTCAACGCTTTAAAAGCAGACCAACTCCTGCGGCCGGCCCCTACCCCACCAGTGAAAAACCTTGCGTCCCAAGTCTTCGCGTTACTATATATACACGGTTTTGTCTTAGATGACCGCCTGCCCCTAAGAGGACCGGCTTCCGAGTTCCGACCCTGAGACACACCACACCGCCTTCCGATTCCGGCATTCACCAGGGTTTTCTCACAATGTCGGTCAGCGAGCTCGCCTGCACTTACGCTGCCCTGATCCTTCACGACGACGGCATCCCCATCACGGTACGTTTAGGGGCGGAGGATAATTTAATTGGGCAAACCACCTTCTCCTCCCGTTTGCAGCACTGCGTTCAGATTAAGGTTTTTCGATCGACCAATTTCCGGCTTCCGCCGCCCTCCCGCTCCCCGTCCGCTTTTCCTGAATACTGTGCAAGGGAATTGTCAGCAAACGCTTCGCTCTGCGGTTTTCCTTTCAGACAGGAGGTGTGTGGTTGGCCATGAAAATCGTTTCTCGTAGTTTGCCCTTTGTTTTTTTTCACCCGCATACCACCGTCCCGTACGATATTGCGTGTAGTCAGGGCTCATGTTGGCCGCAAAATAGTTTTCTTTCTTCTCTACCTCCTTTTTCCTTGGTTTTCAAAGTGCGTCGCACAAACAATATTGGTAAATGTTGCATTCCCTTTGTGGCATGGTTTAATTAGGGTTTTTGACTGGCGGCAAAGTCGGTTCCTTTCCGCCATCTACCTACCCTTTGGTTTATCTAAATGCGATGCAACGCACTATATACAGGCCGAGAAGATCTCGACCCTGGTCAAGGCCGCCAACGTGCCCGTGGAGTCGTACTGGCCGTCCCTGTTCGCCAAGCTCCTGGAGAACCGCAGCGTCGATGACTTGATCACCAACATAGGCTCTGGCGGCGGAGCCACCGCAGCTCCCGTCGCCGCCGCCCCGTCAGGTGATGGTCCCCCCGCAGCCGCCGCGGCCGAGGAGCAGAAGAAGATGGATGACATTAAGGAGGAGAGCGACGAAGACATGTTCGGTCTCTTCGACGAAGAGTGAGACGTCGCTCCGTCTATTACAGGGTCATGGTGGTGAGTACTACTCGGGTTGTAGTGGGGGTTAATTAGCCGGTTAGTGAGGTCCCGTAGTTGGTTGTTAACTGCTCCATAGATCTCGTCTGTCCTTGTGTGTTTGAGTCAATTAATTAGTTGATCATGGGTTATCTTATCTTCTGTTGCCTAGATTTTGTTGTTGATGTCCTGCTTTAGTGCGCTGTTGTCTGTTATGAATTTTGATTGAAGAAGTGCCCTCTTTAGAACTTGAATGCCACACCAAGGCCTTCTTAATGCGTGAGGTAGTGCATGCAGCTTGTGGTACATTTGATGACTATTTACCGTCTGTGTAAATGCACCGTTGTTCTTTGTTCTTTTTCGTTGGTTGCATGCACTACCCATGGAGCTTTTTTTAGGTATATATGGGGGAAATGTATAACCCACCCCAGATGGCAAAACAACAATAGAATTACAATAACAGGACAAGAACTTTCAAAATCTTGTCCACCAAACAAACTCAACGCTGTGTTTGGTACACGGTGACAAGTGATAGGGAAATTATTAAAATGTGTTGTTTGGTAACAAGTGAACGGTGATAGGGATGTGATGGTGTTTGTTACATGGTTATAGTGATGGGGAGGAGAATTTTTTTATATAAAAAACACCCTACACAAGTAAGAATCATATTTATTAAAATATTTTTTTACACATTTGTATAAATAAGCATTGAAGTCTTGAAAGAAAATTTATTTCAAGTTCACCACGATTCACCATACTTTTTCATGGGGACAAAAATAGATCAAAATTTACCATGATTTCCTATCAACGTGGTAAACCAATAATATTTTTGTTTCACCATCATTCCCTGTCGCCATATTCACCATGTAACAAATGCAACCTAAGACAAAAAAAAACTCTTGACATGAAGCATTCTTGTCAAGTGCATTGAGTTCCGAAACATAGCCGAAGAACGGCCAACGCGTTCTATGTACATGATGACAAGTTTATCCTCTCAGCAACCAGTATGTCGCAAAACTCTTGTTGAATTATAATGTTCGTAATTTATGACACAATCTAGAAAGCCTCATAAGATTGGAGATCCATAAACCCCTCAACCACTAAAACAACCAAATTATGACATGTGGATATGTGATCTGACTTGAAATTAAATATTTTTTCTAGATTCCATCATAATATTGAATTTTCTGGACTTATGAGTATTCAACCAGCAATAGGCCCTAGAAAATAACTGAAGAGTTGATTCTCGACCCTACCACTTTTCAATGCAACTTTAAGTCTTATTCTTTGCATAAATATGCATGTGATTGTGAACAGAAAAATTACTACCCTCATCCAATTCATTGATAAAACCAATGTGAAAGGAATGGAGTTACTTGATGCATTCAAATATTGACGCAAATTTTCACATTACACTTATATGCACATAACACTGATGATAGGAATCCAACATTATTCAATTATCCCACCAAGTAAACATGTCGGTTTGTTAGTCGAACGTCCAAATCCCTCCTGTAGCAAGCAATAAGAAGGGTGAGAAAGGAATAGTCTCTTTGCATTTCTGCTAAATGGATTCCCTCTTTGTACTACAAAGAAAAAAGATTATTCCATTTTTATATGCATGCATCTGTGGCATGTTCAAGGTTGTATAATTGTATCTAGCATTTTTCTATAGTAAAAGTAGTCACTAATTTCCCGTTCTATTCTTGATTATGGCGATAGTATTTTAAGGAAGAGAAAGAATAGTCATATGTTCAATGCGTCATCAGGTTGTGTTGTTCGTTTCGCCTAAAGTCGACACGTTAAACATACGAAATGCAAGTAAATAAAATATGTAGACATATTACTTTCTCAATGCTACATCACAAATTTGAAATTTATTAGTTCATTTCATGCATGCTTATTTTTGTATAATACTTTCATATATAACATTATGATCAAAAGTTTACTTAAGAAAATATTTCACTACTTGATCGACCTTTTTTTTTTCAAATCTTAGTTAATATGAACTTCAAGGGAAAAAGTTTCTAACATCTTGACATGGTCTCACTACTTTTCCCATGATATTGTCATGAATTTTGTTAACAATTCAATCATTTGATATTTTTATTCCATCAGGGCACTACTTTTGTTTTTGACTAACCAAAATACTGATCGTTGTCATGAAAATATATATTGTTGCACTTACATGGTGCATTATTGACCATCATTTAAGTATGAGACATGATAATGGGTCGAGCTTTTGTTGAACTTGACTTGACTTGAACATACTCAACACAACATGCCCATTCAAGACTTGTACAAAGTCCAACTGTATGAACCCAAACGGGAATAGACCCGAATCAAATCCAGCCTACCTCAAATATTATAAACAATACTTTATTATAAATGCATGTATAAAATAAAATAAAAAATAAAACATAAAATCTGACTGGACCAGAAATAAACTAGACTTGACCGAGTCCGACCTGAACTAAATTTGAATAGACTTAGAACCCGAACAGACCCGTGAGAATCCTAAAGTTTTGGGCTGGGTTTGGTTGGTACGGATCGGATTTTATTTGCCGATTCAATAGAATCTAATTATATGTTGGATATATAATTTTTACTCCTTTATTTCCATAGGAAGTTTTGTTGTTAGAAGAACATTGATATTTATAATAATCATACGATGGTATCTACTTCACTTGTTACTTTGAAATTGAAACTTTCGTCCGATTGAGAAACTTGTATAATGTCATCATCTACCATTCTATTTGCAAAAGCTTATACAAAACTTGTATAGTGTCAAGAAATATTGCCAAAAGTTTAATCATTGACCACATTTGAGGATATTATAAGTCCTTAGAATTGAGCAAGTGACTGCCTCCTAGGTCATTAATTTATTAGAAGACTTCATAAACACTTAAACTAAGTGAGAAAAAAAATTAACAAGAAACTCTAATTGTAATTTAGAAAGAGAATTAGTAAAATTTAGACTCCAATTTATCAGTATCCGTTGACTATTGTCCAAGTTATTATATTATATATGTATTAGTATATATATGTATGTTTATTGTCTTATTTTCCTTCTCTCTCCCTTTCTTCTAGCCATATATTATTAGATTCCACGATTATTAATATGTTTCCCTCCCATTATATAGAAGAGAACTTCGTATATTTTTGCTTCACCTCTCATTCAGACAAGATAATCACTTATGTTTCAATTAATTTATTTCTTTCTCTCCTCTCTATATTCAATGTATAGATGTTTTCTGCCAACAAATATACAACATTTGAACTCTTGCGTGTTGTTATCTTGGTCTCCCTCATAAAACAAATATTGTAAAATTGCATCACCATATGTTTCTCTCTTATGATCATGACGTGTACATAGCAGCCACACCCTTTATCCACACTCTCAATTTCTACTCCGCTATCTCTATTTTGTTGAGAACACAACCATTCAAATAAAAAAAATATTATATTCATGGTATTATCCTTATTTATGTTTCCCATAGTTTTTACCGCAACTATTGTGTAGTGTTGCTAACATAATGATCAATACAATGATGTCTAAGTAAGATAATACAATATAGAATAGAACTTCATACATACCTAAGTTTTGTTGTTAGGCTCTGATTGGTTTGTCGGGACTAGTCCGGAAAACATATGAACTGTAGTTCCTTAAGTAATTTTTCATAAGTGTTGGAACTTGAGTTCCGTGACTTCCGGTGAGTTAGAGACTTATATATAAAATACAATTCCTGAGTTCTCTCTTAAAAAGAGCGGAAAACGAGTTCTGGGACAACTAACAACATTTTTTATATGCTTATATTATTCATTTGTCATAAATGACACATGTAAAATACGGTGTGAATATAGTACGTTGCTAAAATCATAATATAATATGACAAAATATCATACACTATAATTGCACTATGTAAAATATTTTACACTGTAATCACCATTGTGAGTGTGATTACAAAATAAAAAAATACAAACATCATGAAAAAAACAGACCACACCATGTGAAATCAATGTGATTTACCTAACATATTTTTTTTCATATTTTAACAATATGATATGAAAATGATAATTAACTATAACCATGCACGAATAATATACTAAAAATTTCCTAGAAAAATAATGTAAAAATTAATATTCTATATTGTGTTAAACAATGATGATCTAAAACTTATATTTACAAGTATATGAAATGTATATTATTAAAATACTTTGTATACACAAATTAAAATAAAAATATTATGATGTGATTTTAATCATAATGTTTTAACAATTGTATCATAATAAAATATTTTTTAATGAACATATGCACCATAATCATTTGTTGAGGTTATTATGATTCAAGAATATTATTTTTTTGTGGATATGATTCTTTTTTTATGTCTTTGCCATTATTACTTATTTATATTATGTAATAAAAATTAATATTTTTTTAATAATTTCCGTATTAACACTTACAACAAACCAATCAAATGGAAATGGATGGAACTTAAGTTTCAAAAATGGAACTAGAGTTCCCAGAAAATGAGTTTCACGGAACTTGTGACTTACACCAAACCAATAGGAGCCTTAGTAACACAGTTGGAAATCATATATAGTCTAAGCTATTTCACTTTTTGACATTTAAATTAGAGATCAGTTTGGCCAAACAACTTTTTTATCTCCATAACTTTTAAGAACATATTGCATATAATTGTTATGGAAAAAATAGAGAGAGACAGAGTGTAGCAAGGAGAGGGGATGCACATAAAAAATGAGTGAATTGGGGAAAGAAAAAACCAGGGAAAGAGATAGGAGAAATGAAATAGCGTGGGGGGGGGTAAATTTGGTGAAATATGAGAGAGGGAGGGAGATACAGTTTAATTTGATAGTCGGAAGAGATGACAACAAAGGGGAGACATGTCACTTAAAAAAATTCACCCTCTCTTACCTTGTGTTATTGTCTTAATTTCATCCCATATGACCTAGGTTTGAGAGGGGAAACTTATATCATCCTTAATATTTAGTCACATGCATCCTAATCATCATGCATGAATCCCTATTAACTAAAATTTCGTCCAAAACTCATACCATTCATATACTTTATGTAATATTTAGGTTTCTTTTTTAGTTGTATTTATTCCATTTTATAATCAAAATTCCTCCACTGAATTCTAGCTTATTTGTTGCATTATATTTCCCCCCTAATTTTAGGATTTTAACTACGTAAATGTTTCACTTAGTATAAGTTTTAATACACATCTTATTTTTACATAAGTTTGCTAATTACACAACACTATATATTAATATCCACCTCAAATTATTTGTTCAACATATTCACTTCTTGAGACAATTATGTTGTATTTCAAGTTGACATATTAAATTATGTACATTCTTATTTTCTATTCTTGCATTTATATAACTAAATACATACTAAATTTTTTCACTAGAAAATTAGCATTTGGAAAATTTTGAGTTCAACCTATTTAGATGATTCAACTTAAAATATGGACCTCCCTATTTATATCACAAAATAATTTAATATGAGATGGTAAGTAGTTTCGTGTGAATAGGCTTAGGAAGGTAGATGAGAAGATTTGGGAATGAGACTCTCAATTTGGTCGATCTTAAGAATATTTCATTGATAAAACTTGTAAAAACAAATAAAGCCTTAGTTCTCCTGCCCCTCTCTTCCTCATAGCATAAATCATCGCCTTAGTGTGGTAGGCTACATCATTTAGGAGTAGAATACTTGTCTAGGTTTAATTTAACTTTTGATGTGGAAAACCTCACCCTGCCCTAATTTGGCTATAAGTTTGTAAATATGGAATGGACACATGGATTGCCATTTGTCCTGTAGAGGTGAAGTGCTTGATTAGTTGGGTAGTGGCATATATGTAGTCAAACTCATTGGCACTAATGCCTAACATTTGACCAGATGTCAGGTCGAGTAGCTAGGAATTGGATAGAAAAACTACTTATTTTATCTATATATAATTATTTTCAGAATATATTATTTTTATAGCAATTTTTTCAATATTCGTATATAGTTTACTATATATGTCTAATTCTAATACATTTTTATGCATATATTTCCTCCTCAAGATTAAACCAACCTAGGTTATTATGCTAATATGTTTTTCTCCTTATTAGCAACATATGACAACAAGTAGAAGCATATATTAATATCCTCAAGACATAGAACTATTGGTGGCCTGTAATAGTATATAAATAGCAAATGTGCACGCATAAGTGATAACCAGGGAGTCATTGATATGTTAGAAGTAATAGAAGAATTGATATGGCTGTGGAATACATCACATTCCATAGCACATGCAGTTCTTTCTTCCAAGGTAGGTTCATTGAAATTCCACCTCCTCTCATCTATCAACACAAAGCAACTTATGGTTCATTGAAGCCTCTTCGCCTAAGAACCTTTGGGATTGCCATATATTTTTAGGTGAATACCTACCCATGGTAGTTAAAGTCATGTGCCTCACTCTGGTAGGTTGAGGGAGGCACATGCCTTGATGTATTATGTGGATTATAGGTGTTGGTGCACTAGTGGTGGGATTTCTCATAAAATACATCACCACACTATTAAATATGCTTTTCAGAATGGTGGATGCACTTCCAAAATGAATTGAATTAGGAATTCATATTTTGATGTAAAGTTGTGCAAAAAGAAATTTAAATAATTTTATGTCCCATAAATCCCTGTATATGATTTTGTTTAGAATAAAGTGACAAAGTTGGATCTTGGACACAACTTCACTTTGTTGCGTGGTGACTGGGAAGGGGTCTTGGTTAATATCCACAATTCTTGTATGATTTATGTGTTGTAAGTAAGAAAGACAATACATAACTAAGAATCTAACTAAATGGTGAAAAATTCATTTAGTAACGCATGTCAGAGTTCCTCTATATCTTTCATAACTTTTAATAAATGGAACTATCTATTTATGTTCTTGTCATAATTTAGATGTATCCATGGGAATTTCGATATATCGAGAATATTTGGGCAATAATTAGATTAATATTTAGGATAATACACACAATTCTTCCATATAATTACTGGAGTAGTTGACACTATTTAAATATTATGATATGTCATGATTTAGATCACTCAAGGGTGTAGAGTATAATTATTCACTTGGTTTTAGGTATAAATTATTGATTTATATGTTTATTTTTAAGATCTCTAGGGTCAATATTATAAAAATAATTATCTACAAGGAATTTATCAAACAAAATATAATGGGAAAATGGATATTATATATTTTGATTCTTGTTAAAAGTAATGGATATTAACTCGAAAGAATGTGGGGTTAACTTTATAATGTAAAATCCTAAATTAATGCCTATTTGTGACAAAAAGGGGGGTTATATTGTAGTACAAATTATTACTCTTAGTTGTGATTAAGGTCAATAACATCATCAAGTCAACTAACATTATTTTGAACCATTTCATTGAAGTCCTAATTTAGGCATATTAGGTCATCTTAGAAACCTTAGGGTTTATGGTTTAATTAATGTCTTTGAATTTTAAATTTGTGATTTGGGGTCTTGAAGTTTTATTAGATTGTAATGTATGTCTAGGCTGGAATTTGAGGATTCTGGTAGTGAGTGTGTTGGGATATGTGGGTGAATAATGGGTTTGGTTTTTGAGATTAAGTTCCTAAACAATATTTTGGTGATTTTTTTTTCTTATTATAGGTATTCATAGATGGCTCATATATAGATGAGTGCAAGGACCTTTTTCTAGTTAGTTAAGTTAATGACATTTACTTGGGTAATTGTAAGTTTTTAGTTTATCGATCCTTCCCTACAACAAATTTATGATATTTTAATTTGATGTTTTTATATTTTTGATATATGATAAATGCACATTGTTTGATATAGATAAGTTTCAATGACTTAATGCCCTAGGTTAGGTTAAATTAAGGTTTTTAGGTGAATTGTTCTTACTAGATGAGTGTAATTTAACTGATGCTAAAACTCAAATTGTAATTGAATACGATGATGTTAATATTAGTTTCAAAACATCTTTTCATATTTTGAATCTTACCTTCATGATAAATATATTAATGGGGGATGATATAAAACACTAGTTATCTAAGGTAGGGGCTTTGGGAAAATTATGGTATTTATTATGATTGAAGTGGTAAAAATAATGACTATTATCCCTATATGTGTGATATGATAAATTTAATAATGAAATAAACATATTTAAAGTTTAATAGCATAAAGTTAGTGAGATTGGTTCATAGGTTTTTGAGTTGATTGGATTTGTTCTAAAACAAGTCTAACCAGTATAGTTGCTAAGAACAAACCCCAAGGTTGGATGGTTTTTCTCTAATTAAAACCCTCAACTGGAAATGGTTTTAGAAAGACCTTTGGTCAACTGGTTTTAACTCAAAAAAATGTTAACCAACCATAATGTTTTGGATGACCCAGTAACACATGGTCAGTCGATTGTTTGGATGAAAAATCAGCTAAAAGTTATTGCCGGAAAGATATAAAAAAGTTCGTTAGACATTTATAGATATTATAAGAGACTTAGCTGAATTATATTATTACCTAAAATAGAAACACCTCTCTCATTCATGAGCACAAAGTTATATTATGAATTGAGAAAGAAAGAAGAGAAGCTAGAGTTTGGAGAGAGAGAAAGAGAGGGGAACTAGGGCTTTCATTATTAGAGTTAAACCTTGTTGTTGATAGTAAAATAAGGTAAATACATGAGGTTTTCCGATAATAATATCTTTTTCTTCATCATCCTATAATAATTTCCTAATTTCCTTTAATATTCCTCCATTAGATCTGAAAAATGTTAAATGCTAGTCTTCTCTCAATATTTCACGAGTTTTAACCTAGATTACATACAAGAGGAGGAAGATGATGGTGTTGATGAAGTTTGTTAAAGATAAATTTGTATTTAATAGTTGGAGGATGCAAAATGTGTGGTATGATGTTAATTTGAGTGATTAAGACTATTTATATACTAAACGTGTTGAATCTTAATCCTATTGAATTGAAAAATGAGTCTGATTTCTTGAATTTAAGGTTGTTGTGAAATCAATTGAGAACATATTAGGTAATAATATACCTTATTTAGATTCAATTTCTCAAGAATTGTACTTCTATAATTATATGTGATTTATGATCTTTCAAGGGTAAATTATGAATACTTCACATTTCTTCATGCCATATCACATATTACCTTAGAGCCCTATTTAGTAGGGTGTGGATCAGTTTTCTGAATTCAAATGTATGTCTTTGGATTTATTGGGTTCATTGGGGTGAAATTTGTTTGATTTCCAACCACACAATTGGCTACCAATTCCAATAAATTGCCTCGCTCCCCTTCACTGTAGGGTCGGGTGTAAAAAGTCATAGTCAGCTATCTATTTATAGGATTGTGCCCACCGCACATGTTCTCACGCACATCGCTTTATACATATTGTTGGTGATAGATATCAGCCTATCTATTTCTAGCTAACTTCCCTATTGCCCTTTCTGGGCTCATTCGCTCTGTCATTCATAGGACTTGCACCATAGTCAGAATCCAATACACAACATGCAGATCTAAAGCTAACCAAATAAAAGATATCAATTTCCACAAGTGGCTACTTGTAACGACCCTGCCTCCCAGTAACTCCCAATTAAGGGAGACCAAGATGTCAGAGCCGTTATCCCCATTTCCGGATCAAAGGTTCGACAAATAATCAATAATAATGATCAAATTCTACCAACTAAACTGAAAGGCTGTAATAAAAATTTAAACTTCGCATACCTTTTTCAAAAACTTGGACATCTACTTCTATCCACATCCAGAGTCTATTCTAACTAATCATCCTTTGCACTTTAATTCTCATTTAATTCTACATATGCCACTTTACTGTTTGTTCTTTTCACTTATACCTAAAATGCCGACAAACAAAATGTCAGTCAGCCTAAATGAATTATGCTAGTATGTGGGGGAAACAATAAACGTGCAATTAACTGTAACAACATATTGCAGTCAAATATGATTTAACAAACAACTTTACGTTTTCAACATAACTGCTCAATCCTTACATACCCTAACCTCTGCACTATCCCTGCAGTGGACCTGGATGCTACCTTCCTTATGGTAGATCCCCATTTAACCCCTCATGATCCTACCTAACAGGTGAATCAGTTTCTAGGGTTGAGTCACATGGAACTACTCATAGGTAGCCCACTCCTTAACTCATGGTGTGCTAAAGAGTTGCATGGCACTACATGTAGGTAGCCCAATCCCTAACTCTTGATAGCCTAGACCTTGCTCTTGGTTACCCTTTTTTAGCATTTGCAAAGCCATTGAGGAGGACCATGATCTGATCCAGTCATGTACACATACTTATGGTGATAGTCATAGTCACTTTATAGTTTCATGAAATAAAAGTCATCCAAGTAGTTATTTTCAGGCAACCGATAAAACCACTGGGAATCGCCATGAAACTAAAGCGATTATCCATAAGCGTAACCACATACATGTCTGACTGATTTGAGATAGAATAATTCAATCAAGAAATCCAAATAGGCAAGCAAGCACATTATGAGATCCTAAAATATGCATACAATTTCCTATTATTAATCATGCCATCAAGATCTACTAAACCTATCTTGCTTCCTAGGTTTTCTAGTCCACTTTTAGGGTTTTCATTGCAATTAGGGTTTCCCTTCATCTCTTACTATTTTAAACCCTAATTATCTCATCTATTCATAATGAAATATACTAAGGTTATCTTTTACCAACATATAACCCTGATATCAGAAAAAACATAATTAACCATCACTTAAGTCCATTAAGCCTCTTTTACATTAAAACTACCATTTTTATCCTTTTAATCCATGATAAGATCATTATGCTTATTTATCATCAACTCATAGTTTATTGTGGTCCAATTCACATATGAACTCTATTTATCATTAATTCATCCTTTATCCATTATAAAACCCTAATCACTACATTAAGGGTATTTATCCACAATTAGGAACTTTTATACTTGAAATAGCTTATAACCATCATATCTTAGCTTTATTCATGAATTTGAATAATTAAAGCCATTAAGAGTCACAATTACCAAAATTAGGGTTTCAAGGCCCATTAAAGCATATTCATGTACATGGAACCCTACATTAATCAAACTATGCATAAAGATCATCTAATGTGTCCTTTTTATAATCAATAGGTTAATATTGATTAAAACACCCATAATACCTTTCTCAATCTTATTAACATCAATATTAGGGTTTCTTAATCATTAATGCATTAAAGTTGACAACTTTAACTACTTTTTGAATTGCGAGAGTAATTAGGCTCTAAAAATATTTTAATGGATTCCTCGTATTTTTCTGAGCAAATTTCATATATAACATTTCCCCATCGGAGTTGCCAATTAATTTCTAAGATTTTTGCAAAATATCATACCTCCCAGCCAGTCATCGGCTGCGACGTAGCCCCTTTTTTTTCCAATCCATCTCTGGCTCGCGGATCCTGCCCAGGGTCCATGTACCCAAGAACCCGGACTTGGCCACCCTTCGTCTTCTTCGTGACTCTGCAACCCAATCATGAGGACTCTGTTCCACAGTAGGAACAAAGTGCTCGACGCTCTACTGGTTGGAGACCACTCCGGCGCGGCTGGCATCCCAAAGAGTCTCGTGATGTCTCAGACAACTCCATGATGGCTCCCCGACCCTTAGAGATCCCCAGGATGTGCCATGGTGAAGCCGCAACACAAGCATACCAGGCCGGCGGTAGCACAAGGGCTAGACGACAACCGGCTGCCATGTTGAGTTTTGCGGAGAGGGGAGGTTCATGATTCTTTTTGGCTTGTTTTGAGTCTGCGGGAGGTATAATGATGGCTTTATATAGGTCTTGCCGAGCTGGGAATCCATGGCCTATAATAGCATTCCCAATCTAATAGGGAAATTGGGGATTTTCCATATCAACACGAAACTACAACAAATTTGGTATAGATAAACTCAGACTCATCTCCCAAATCTAATGGGGCAACTTCCATATTCGCACCTAGATTGTGGGTAGAGAAAATCGATAGGGAAACCTCCTATTGTAGTTACTTTTTCCCATTCTGAATGAGGAGCAGCCACCATTGGATCCAGATCCAACAACTTTTAGGCCCCATAAAAGAACATGAATCAAAATCGAATTGTGATTTTTAATTTATCCTTCTTACGATAAAGGAATTTTGTAAAAGTTATAACTCTCAAACCACATATTTGATTGGTCCCAAATTTTACGGGGAAGTCCACAATGACTTAATACACGTTTGTACCAAATTTGGGACTCAAAATCGAAAGTATGAGATACTTTTATTTATATGCAAGTTATCTCTTAATAAGGTATATTTTATGCATATTTTCTCTCTCTTAATCTTTTATTTTCTTGATTTTGATTCCTTTTACCATTATAAACCATGTGGACGTGAAATGTTATCCAAGATGAATCCATTATCCATATACCCACATATTTCCTGTAATTTCATTGTTATCTCATATTTCCTTCTTAACAAATCAATATTTAATTGATCTTTTCTCTTTCTTGTTGCATTATCTTTGCAACTTGGACTCCTTGGAACCCAAGGAAACTTAAAGGCAAGAAATCCACCTTTGGAGGATATTACCTAGCCTTCTAGAGGCTTCTACCTCTTTCTCTTCTCCTTTTCTTAATTATTCATTTAATAATTGAATTTCCTTTTTCTTTTCCTTGTTATTGGGCCCAAAAGCCAATAAAGCCCACAAAGAAACCAATAAGGCTATTGTAAACGAAATTCATTCATTCAAATCAAATCACACCATTATTTTTTCATATATCTTTATTAAGAGAAATTGCATATCTCACCAAAAGAACCCAAAATTGGGGTTGTATCACTACTACTTCAAACCAAATAAAATTTATACAGTTTCAAAAATATACATCTCATCTCCACTTTTATGACACACAATTTTCCACTAACACCCTACCAAACAGGTCCTAAATGAGCAAGATGCTTGGAATTTGAGCAATATTGCTAGAAATGTAACTCTTTATAAGTTCATTAAAAAATTGTGAACAGATTAATTTTTATCTATGATAATATATATTTTTAATCTCCAAATGTATATAAAGATATTTAGATTTAATATTGGGAAACCACCTCAATAGGTGATGTGTGTGTTGTATGTATAAAACAAGTGAATTAATTACTTAATTATAGAATTTAGGGATACCAAATGTTATGAATAGTTTTAACAAATCTTGAATATATTATAATTAGGTTAATGTGAAATTAAAGGATCATGATAATGAGAAAGGTCAAAGGAACAAAGTGGCTTAATACCAAACCCTAAGAATTCACCTTTGGGATAAAATTGTGAGTTAAATCCCTAAATTATAAGAAGATCATGTAAATAGAGAGAAACATAGTTTTGAAAGTGATTCGTATTGTGGATGAATTAGGGCATATTATGATATTGAAAATACTTAAATACCTCTCATAGAATATTTTATATTTAATGCAAAATCTTACAAGAATGCAACTCTTTTTCATTAGTTTTGTGGTAATGGTTTAAGAAGAAATTATGCGCTCTAATATGAGTAGATGTAACCCTAACTTACTCTAATTCATGAATTTTAATTTTTCATTCTAAGATGTAATTTCATACATCTAGTAATAAAAGTTCTACTAAATGAGACACACTTGGAATGTCAGGATTTAAAGATTAAGAAAGAATGAGAAAGTGTATTTTTTGGAAACAATAAGTTGTGGATATGTATTTTTGAAATGAATTCATAAAAAAATTTAAACTTTTAAGTAATGGAATCTAATTACATAACGTTAAGTCTATATAGAAAATCTCTATGGCTGATAAAAAATGTATAGAAATAAAGATAAGATTATAAGATAATTCATTTGGAATATATACTAAGTGTTATAGTTGATACTAAGAAGTGATTCAATAATTAATTGAGTGTTATGAATTTCAAGTAAATAAATGGATGTGGTTAAGAATCCAACATTATCATAGTGGAATATTTATTATATTTATAATGCAAAAAATTCTATATAAGATTACAAAAAATAATGTGTGACTATTTAGAACATGGCATATTTACCCATTTTGTAAACTTAGAGAAACTGAAAAGACATGAATGGTGAGGCATAGATGTTTTATATAACTTGGTATATAAAAAGTATCAGATGATCTGATAATGAAATTCACTCTTCTACTAATGTGACATGGTCTAATGGAGATTTACATATCAATCTTGTTTCAATAACTAGTGCATTTATCAATGCACGGTCCAAGTCTAAAATTAGATTTCAAATGTAATAAGTATTAAATGATACTAATGTGATAAGAGATTCCCTAAGATCCAATGAAGCACTTATTGTGGGAAGGCTTGTAAATGAAATGGTTACTAGGAAAAATGGTCTAGTAAGAATGATGTATATGGAAAGATAAAATAAATGCAATGTAATTCAAATGATACTATTTGATTTAGTTGAGAAAAATTTTCTAATGAAATAAAATACCCTAGTGGTTGTTACAAGGAAAGTATCCTTCTATGATAACAAATATGGAAGGGGAAAACCTAAACCATGTCTATGTTCATGGGAAAAATTCAAAAATTATATATAGATTCAATGATGCATTGATTTTCTTCATTCTGATTTGACTAAGTCCTCATCAACAAATTGATTCTACTAGTTACTATGTAGAATGATGATTTAATGTATCCTTGTTTTATAGTATGGAATTTTCCTTTTTCATACATAGCATAATTTATATTGTTATAAGAAAAAAACTAGTATAAGAGTTAGATTAATTAAAGAAATTCTTATAACATGGAATATCATGATAGATTGGTAACATGGATAAATAACTTAAACCCCAATTATGATAATTTTTTATTCCTTGGTCATCATATAACTTCTACAACATCCCAAGATTTGAAGTTTCAGATAAATGAGATTAAAAGGAATGACTGGACTCCCCATATCAACCAGGTTCACTTTCTTTTTGGATAGGCCATAAATATGTACTATCTAGTTAAGCATTCTTAGCCCATAATAGTTCTAGGATAGATGACATATTGAGAAGTCTTCATGGGTTGTGCATGAGCATGAACAATGTGCACACATGGGGTCTTTGTTAGTCTTTGATTAAATTTATTTGGACTTTAGTTAATAATGATCCCACAATTTTCATCATATTAATAACCGTTGCTATTGCACAATATGAGTATAGTGAGAAATATTTTAGTGATCCAAGATCCATAGTACATTAATTTTATGACCGTATTTGTGCTTAATTGGTAAACTAGGGTTTACCTGAATGATTACATACTTTATTAGATGGAATATCATTTATACTTGATTAATGATAGTAGCTCAACTGTGATGTTTCAAACCTAAGAAGAAACTCTAATTATGATTTTATTTTGAAAATTTAAGGTTTGAAAAATGTAAACCCTAATCGGCAGAAATTAGGGTTTTGATAGTACATGAATATGGAATTTGATCAAGATTGTAGTGTGGTAAATGAACTTTCATATTTTCGACATATTTTTTATTTAGTTGAATTTTGGATATGATATTTTTTTTTGTTTTTTTAACACAAGCCAGAGGGTACTCTATTCATCCCACCCCTCTCTTGTGGGAAAAAAACCAACAATTACATCTCCTGCTTATAAAACGCAGGTATATCACCCCGACTCATGATTCAAGACAACATAAGGAATCTCACGTTTCTCAAGAGACGCCATACCTCTAATGAACTCCGGAATATCTCTCAAATCAGACTTTATGAAAGTCTCATGTAAATGTTTTCCCCATCTTCCTATCTCCTTAGAAATTGAGTTGACCTTCTTGTGAACAACCTCTCTAGAAATGCTCAGACGCTCCACGTCATCTCTAAATTCTCTAACATAGGGGGTCGCCCTCCATGGTTCAGCCTCTCCTCTCCACAAGATGTTGTGAGTTTTCCTATCATCGAGTTCTATCACCGATATATTAAGCATATGGTCTCTAACAATCATAAGACCCACTATGCACCCCTGGATGTATGCCAAATCAAACGTCTTCGTCTTCAGCCAAGCCCTAAACACCAGGACGATGTTCGCGGTGTGGTTTCTCACTATACCTGCCACCCATCTACGCTGACGCCCGTATGCATCCGCACACAAACCAACAATGATGTTATTTAAATGTGGTTCTCGGTCATGCATGTTCGAGAAAAATTTCAGAATATTTGGATGTTATTTAAATGTGGTTCTCAGTCAAACTATACTTTGACCAAAATGCAGACAAAGTGCTATTCAACAGTGTAGTGTTTGATTTTTAGTTATTTATTGGTAATTCCTAATAATTTGAAATTTATATAGGAGCTTTAATATTGAATTTCAGACAACATGCTAAAGTTTCATAATTTTTGTTAGATGTTTTACCTCTAAAATAAATAAATTACAGTAACATTTTTATAATAGAAAAATCTGTTGAAATAAGAAAAAAGTATAGCGAGGGGTCAATGTGAAATTGACCCAAGCATCTCAATTGATCTATATGCTCAACCTAAAAAACTATGAGATATCATAATTCGTGATTCATTCTAGAGAAACAAAATCCAAGAGAGAGAGGGAGAGTTAGGGTTTGAGAGGAGAAAGTGGTGGAATTACTGATCTAGGGTTTCTCTATCCGAGATATGATGAAATCAAGTAAGTTTATCTTCTTTACATAGCCTTTCATGGTGAATATTCTATCACATGTCAAGATTTCGTCCCTACTCTAATTTGATTTGAAATGGTATCAAATCTTCCCCTTTTCTCACTCTTTCTTCATAATCCCCAATTTCTAGGGTTTTTGAGTTGAAAGGAAGAAGAATTTGATGAGTTGCTAGGGTTTTGATATGAGTTCATGATTTTTAGAGATGGACTATGTTTTAAAGGTGTTTTCACACCTTAGGTCAGTGGATACTTCTTTTTAAATAGTAGATTGTATGAAAATGAGTTAAATCATCAATAATCTTCAATTGCTTAGTATGTGAGTACAAACCCTAAATTGCTTTTTTAATCTAGCTTTTGCAAAATGATATTAAACGAATTCTTCCTCTATTTTGATGAATTTTAGATGATAAAACAATATTATAAACAAACAAATGCATTTTAATGAGAATTTTCTAAGTATTTGCAGAGGTTATATGAGTAAACTGAAATTTAGGGTTTTCGGTTGTGATTGAAATTGTTGTATAACTAGATAGAGAAATTTGTCTATCTGAATCCCATTGATTATGAATGATTGTTTATCTGAATACGTAGTACATATATGTCAGATACCATCTTGGATTTCATGTGATGTGAATAGTGTTTTCTTGATATCTCAGTAAAGAGAGTAAAACCCTAGATGAGTGGAAAGTTGGAAATTTGCGAATAGATATTGTGAAATCCATTTGAAGTGCTTTAATTGACATCATAGACTTTATTTATTTAATGTTATTATTGATTCATAATATCTCAATGAATGGCATGGAACGCCTAATTTAGTTCAATTCGAAGATTTCATAAATGTGTTTATTGTATATGACTTGTTGAAAGTAATCTTTATACAGTGAATGTTTATGACACATTAAATCCTTATGCGAGTCATGTGATAAGTGGATGAGGTAAATGAAACCCTAAGGATAGGGTGTTCAGTGAATCAAGTATTGTGATATTAATATTTCTCAGTATGAGATGTTGTTTTGCTTAACAGTTCAATTGTAGTAAATGTTATCAGATGGTTTATGAAATGAACAGTTTACAAAGTTAAACTAAGATATGTTGATGTGATGATTGAATTGTGAATTTAAAGAGTGAATTAGACATTTAGATGCCCTAAACATTGTAGATCCTCACATGATGAGGCATGTGATGTGGGAGGAAATAGTTTCCCGACTAGAGGTAGTCCAGATCGAGGAAAGCCAAAATGCACCAGTAGGGTGCAGGGGTCTTGACCAGTAGGGTAGCCTCCTTACAATTGTGTGGTACCAACACCAACCGGGGATGTCTGTGGTACCTATGTTACATGTTTTAGTGATCAGTGGTCAGTAGGTCCACTGATGCACAATAATCCTAAGGGCTTTGACTCACCCCCTGAGTACCAAGGTTGAGAGGTGGAGTCTGAGATATCCAACCGCTCCCATTAGCTGCAGAGAGGTAGACATTTCGAGGATCGCTACAGACAAGGTCTTACTCGAGAGATAGGCTTAGGAACTCGGGCATACTTCTAAGGCTTTTATAGTGAGATCGTAGTGTGCTGTGATAATTTTACATGTTGTTGTACACCTCATGTGGGTTCAGGGAATAATAATATGAATGAGAGGTTAAACAAGTGTGCATAGTTATTCAATTATTCTTTGTATGTTTCTGAACTATTAGTTCTCTTTATGATCAATCAAGCATGTTCATATATTGATTCACTCATGTAGATATCTGGAGTATCTTGCCATATTTATGTTTGTGAATGATTATAATCTTTAAATCTTACTGCTGTTATAATTAATATCAATTGCTTGACAATACATATGTAATTATATAAGTGTTTTAAACTATTTCTATGAAGTACTCATTCACTAAGTGAGTCGGCTCACCCCTCTTGTCACGCCCCAATCTCACACTAACCACAAACCACGAGATTAAGACGCGACAGGATGAGATTTACACATAAGCCAATCACTCTTCACTTTTTAAAACTTTTTAAAGACATTAACAGGGAAATCCGATTTATGCTGTAAAATGAAACTAAACAAACTGCGGAAGCATCTTAATTAACTGACTAGCAATATAACAGAGTTTACAACTTATTACATTGTCCGACATAAAATAGTGTGTAACAGTTAATTTACATCTCTGTACACATTCTCTCTCTCTCTCACACCTTGTCCCAAAGATCGAGGGGAAGGGATTAAGAGACCTCTAACTGCTAACTACGAACCTTCTATCGACTAGGCGTAAGGATAAATCGATCCTTCTGATTTCCTGCTGCTGACGATAACCTGAAAATGTTTTGAGTAGAGGTATGAGCCTACTCGCTCAGTCAATAACATTTCACTTAGCTATCACTAAACAATTCATCAGGTTTATAAACTGAAAATAAACATATATGCAGAACTAAGCAAGACAGTTCTAACAACATAGCAGATATACAGATAATAATCACATTTCTAAGCATCAACAGATAATTCAGGTAATTTAACAGTTGTATAAATTTACTGTGATCCTATATGATTATTTATTCATTTTATTATTATGCCCTAAATATATGCAGTGTACTCTGCATATAAAGATCCGCAGCAAGTTCATGCTACGGTCCCACCGTACAAGACTTAGCGACACACCCGGGAAATGCTAAGTCTGACTGCTGTCCTGGTCTGCACAGGACTCTCAGGCACTCAAGGGCCTCAGGCACTCAAGGGCCTCACTGTACTCTCAGGCGCTCAAGGGCCTCACCGCAGGTCCTAGGCACTCAGGGGCCTCTCTGCAGTATTCTAGTACTCTAGACTCCTCCTCTAACCTGAGCACACAGGCGGAGAGTCTCACAGGGTTACCTTCGTGACACAAGCACGAATGGTGTTAGATAACCAAGTTTTCTTTTTCCCAGTGCCATCGTGACACACGCACGATTGTTATTAGATACTGCCTCTCTTTCCTCGTTTGTCCGTGACACAAGCACGGATGATGTTGCAACACGAGTTTCACCCCTAAGTTGCAGATACCTCTTAGGGGTTCTACGGTGTTAGGGCACCTAGGTCTATTAACCGATTAACAAATAAACATTTAAACAGGAGAATCACATTTCATGCATAATGCACAATCTAAATAACACATGAAGAAGATATATATCCTTTATCATCATTAAACATGATTCAGTATCATTTATCGAGTTTCGATGCTAAACATCTATTTTGAAATCAGTAAAGATCTTGCAACTATAATACAGGAATTTTATCACTTTCATTAAGCATATCACGTGATTCAATTCCAATGAATCTAACATATTCTATTGTATATACTGCACTGTTTAGAAGTTATATCAATTGATACAGAAGTAATTAAACATCTAAAATGAGTTAAATAATGATTACTAAATGAACTACTACTCACCCACTTCGGTGTGTTCGTATACACCGAAAAACGTCCACAACTACGCCTAATTCTGCCCTTTACAGCAGAGTGCACGCCGTGCACCTGGGCTGCACGCCGTGCACCTGGGCTGCACGCCGTGCACCTGGGCAGAAACTCTTTCCGCTATCTGTAACTTTGCACGCCGTGCAAATTGATTTGCACGCCGTGCACCTGCGCAGAAACGGGAAACTCATGAAGATGAACTCGATTCTAAAGCTATGTCTTGGACTTAATCTACGGAAATCTTACCAAAACCTCTAGGACAAACCCAGGGACGTTGTTTTGTGGCGTTGCCTTATTCCCACGGTGACTACTGGCTGCAAACGCAAGTCTTCTTCTACCTTGGTCCAGTTCTGGAACAAGCCTACTACACACAGCAGCTTTCACTCTCGAACAGGTTGGAGAAGAGACTCGGTTAGGTGCTGATTGAGGGCTATTAGTTGCGGATTTCTGCTTAGGCCTCTTGGCCGAGCTTGATGTTGATGATTGGATGTGGTTTCTCGCACCGGAACAATGCCATGGCCGCTGCTTCAAGCAGCTACTGCTGCCGCTAGCTGGATGGGCGCTGCCCTTACTAGCTGAGTGCCTAAACGCAGCTACTGGCTGCGGATTTGGACGTGGATCACCAAGACGGAGTCGAGGCAGCATTTCTGAGGTGCTGGTCGCGCCCAAGACGGCTCCCAGCTGCTGCTTGAACACGGCCGGCGCTGCTGCTGGTTGCAGGTTGGAGGCGCCGCCCAAGCACTCCGAGGTGCGATTAGGATGAGGAAGAGGGAAGAGGAAGGAGGTAGAAGGAGAAGGGGGAAGGTGGGCGCTGCTGGACGGGGCTACTATGCCCTAGATCGGCCGCTGGGTGGCTGCTTTGGGCGCCGCTTAGCGGCTGGTTCCTGTTTTATCGATCGGGAAGAAGAACAGGAGAAGAGATAAGCGTGACAAGGGAAATAAAGGTTATAAAGTGGCCGACCCACTTAAAGAAGTAATAAATGGGAAAATTGCAGCCAAGTCCAAGGATTTGGAAAATTGCATAACTATTGGCTCGAATGTCCAAATCAAGCGATTCTTTTTGCAAAGTTTTAAGCACGAGGTCCTCTACACCCTTAAAGCAAGAAATAATCGTAATTGGATGGTCTCACCTGATCAAAGTACTAAACACATCTGTGATTACTTGATTCAACTTAATGTACTAAATAATCAATATAGATATCATTAATTGCCTCGGGTGATTCAAACTCAACTATTGATTCACATATTGTCTTATCTTGATTATTCATGATGTTTAACAAAAACTTAGCACTAATTGAGGTGTTTCACGTAATTCGAGGTATTTATTAGTTAATCATAGAGTGGGTCATAACAACCTTTTCCCCTTAAAAGAATTTCGTCCTGAAATTCCTAAAAGGGAGAGGAAACTTGTTATGCCTCTACAACTCAAGTTCTCACGTGGCTTCTTCTAAGTTATGGTTCCTTCATAAAACCCTCACTAATGGTATCTCGCGAATTTCCTGAACTTTTTGATCCTCTGATCAACTATCGGTATAGGTCCCTTAACCTAGGACACATCTAATCTGATCCCAGACCAACCCACAAAACATTGTCTTCCCAGAATCGTTATAACAGTAACTCAATTTATGATAACTACTGAGAAATTATCATACTATACATGCAGACAAACTAAAATTCTTAAATAAACAGAATGCATGTCAATCTGGTACTAAATTAAAATCATGCAATTTAACTGTTAAATTCATCACTACATATCATACTGAAAATTGATATCAAAATACTTGATTCATCGTACACCCTATCCTTAGGGTTTTCATTTGCCTTGTTCATTCATCACATGCCAACACCCTACTCTTAGGGTTATCTCATTCACTAATCACATGGCAACAGCCTATTCTTAGGGTTTCCATTATCTCATCTGTTTGATTGCAATTCAAATCACAATACGGTATCATTCCAGAACTGGCAGAGCAGTATATTTCAAATCATTGTAATTACTGAGTAATCTTTATATCTTACATGCAGACAAATTAAAATTTCATAAGTATTCCAATCCCAAGTCAATTTTTGGCACATACATATTGAATTCATGTAATTGAACATCCTATTACATCAATAAGAGTAATTTACTCCACTTATAAGAAACCATTTGTAATATTTATCGATTATCTGAAATTTCTCGAAGAACGTGCATATTAACCAAATTCCTGGTTTATGCATCACATAACTCAATTAAGAGTTATTTTCGTATCATAACACAAATAATTATTAGTACTTGAGAATTTCTGATAATATCTCAGAGAAACGATTCATGTAAATTTTAAGTCATACACATTAACATAACAGGAAGCATGCAACTAGATTTATTTGCATATTTTAATGTTATCATACTTTCTTGAAATCATGCACCTGATGATTTACCAAATATGTGTTTTCTGGGTTCATACTCAAACCGTACTATTACCAGTTGTGTATTTCTAATCTCAACATTCACATTAAGCAAACTCTATAAGACTTAAATGTTCTTCCCAACTACCACTGAGATGCATAACACATGCTCTCAACATGTCCTTAGGAGTCCGAATGGTCCTCTCAGACTAACCATCCGTCTGCGGATGAAAAGATTATATTGAATCTTAACTTTGTGCCCGAAGCACGATGCAACCGCTTCTACAATTCTAAATGTGAGCTTAGAATCTCAATATGATATGATTGAAACTGGATTACCAAACAACCTAATTATTTCATCCATGTATATCTTAGTCATGTATCAAGACATCAAAGGTCGACTTAATATGAAGAAAGCGAGCAGACTAAATTAGTCTATCCACAATCATTCATATAAAATCACAACCTCTAGGTGTCCTGGGTAATCTTACCACAAAATCCATTGTGATAAATTCCCATTCCCATTCAGGCATAGAAAAAGATTACAAGGTAGCTATAGATTTTCCTAGGGTTCAGCCCTAACCTACTGGTACACACTACTTCTAACCATGTACTCTGCTACATCCTTCTGCATATCTGACCATCCATTTCAATTTCTTGGGATTCATATACATCTTAGTGTTTCCTGATAGCATAGCATACATCAATACATGCACTTCCACAAGAATCTTTTTTTTTAGCTTTTTCCCCTTAAAAGAATTTTACTCTATCACGAGGTACACACAGCATGTCATGCTAATACAACATCTTATCATCTAAAAACTTAAACTCTAGTTTCTTTTCTTCCTATCATGTCATGCATGGTCTGGTTTATCTCACTATCACCCTATTGTAGTTTCTTGATCTGATCATAAGAAGTAATCTTAACTTGCATCTGTACAATCAAATCACTCTGTGTTATTACCCCTAAGTCTAAGTTCAATTTCCACATTTTTACTAGCAGGTCTCTATTGAAACCTGTCATAGAGAATGCATTGGCTGTTGAACTTGACTCTCTGCTGAAAACATCATCCACCACATTCTCTTTACCATGGTGGTAATCTATTGTCACATCATAAAGATAATGACACCATGTCTTAAAAACATGAACTACATCAACTATCTTTAGATCATAATCGGATAATACTCCGCTTTCTATGTTACTTACTTATTGTTACATTTTAGGTTTATGTCTTACTCATTCCTCTAAATCATTTCATGTTGTTCATGTACCGATCAGATTATCTACTTCAAAACCCTAGGTCACTATCAAAGCCGGTTTACTTTTCATAGAACAAATCTCAATATCTTATTTTACAGAGATACTAGCATTCAAGGTTTAATCACTAATGAGATCCCTTAAACTATTACAACTTTAGTCATTCTAGGGTTTGATCCTTTATTAATAGCATAGCATTATTGTGTGTATGTAATCGATTATATAAATCAAATTGAGTTGCTTGGGGCAATAACATATTAACCCAACACTCAACTTTAATTACATTAGCTGAAAATTCAGTTTTCACAATAGTTTCTGTAATTCGTTTATTAAACTGCTAACAGAAGCTCCAAAAATTCTGAAAATTTTATATGTTGTGCCTAATAAAGTTTTAGACCTCCAGTAAAAATTTCAGGTCATTTCGAGTTTCCAATAATTAATTAAAAATCGAACAGTGCACTGCTATATAGCAGTCTGCAGCAAATTCGGTCGAGTTGCAATTCGACCGACACCTTACTGTAGAGAACAAAAGTCATCCACAAATTACGCCAAATTAATAGAATGTCTAAAATTTGTGATTTTCAAACATAGTTAAAATTTGAGATCAATTGGATATACCAATAAAAAGATAAAATTCAATTACAATACTGCTATATGAATCTGAAAATGTGATCGGTCGAGTTTGAAACTCAGCCGATGAACAGGTCAGATCATTCTTCAAAAATTCTAATATATTCCAATGTTGTTCACATTTTATATATCCAAATCATATCCCAATTTTAGCCAAATTAGAGTTACACATAAGATACTAAAAATCATTTAGTGAGACATTCTATTTATCAAATTCTGTATTCATGTGTTATTTGAATCCTAATTTGGGCCAATTAGGGTCTATGTTTCTCAAACCCTAATTTTCAAGATAAAAGAACTTTTAGACTTCTATTCATATTTTACTTGTTAATAGGAATCATTAGATCCCCGTAACGCATCCTGCCAGCCGGACCAGGCCGAACCTGTAGTCCTGAAGCCAAGAGCTACTCGGGATTAATCAACCCCTATTAATCTTAAACATGTGGAAAGAATATCCACTTAGGGCAAACTCAATTAAACACAGTTTCGGGTCTACATTAATACAAAGGAAACATACATTAAACAATTCACTTCTTGACGCAACAATATAAAAGAATCATACTTATTGTACAACTGGAAGTCTGAATTCATGCATATAAGAGTGTTTCTAATGATCTTTAATCAATAAGCAATATAAAGTAGGAGTTATATCACATCCTTTATTTAACCTCTTACTCCTACATAAATTTCTGATTTCTAAATCCTAAGATTTCTAAGGTTTTCTCTCTAGCCTATCCTTCCTCTGCATACCTGGCCAGAGTATCCAGAGAAGAACAGATAGAGTAGCTTGATACTGGTCAATCTAAGTATTCAGACACCTGGCCAGGGTATCTAAACACTCAGACCTTCCAGAGCTAAGACACATCATTCATTATTCGCCTTACTTATAACTTTATCCTTTGACCTTAATGATTCTTAACGACTCATCTTAAGCTCATTACTTGATTCTCGTGACCACATCCTCTTCCTGCTTTCTGCAATAGTATAACAGAACACTTCCTGTTAGAAAATTACAGATAGAAGAAAGACACCTAAACCTTAATCCTATTGGTCTCTTATCGTCCCCTGACCTGGACTCTGAGTAACTATGTACTCAACCTAAGCTCTGATACCAAAAGTTGTCACGCCCCAATCTCACACTAACCACAAACCACGAGATTAAGACGCGACAGGATGAGATTTACACATAAGCCAATCACTCTTCACTTTTTAAAACTTTTTAAAGACATTAACAGGGAAATCCGATTTATGCTGTAAAATGAAACTAAACAAACTGCGGAAGCATCTTTATTAACTGACTAGCAATATAACAGAGTTTACAACTTATTACATTGTCCGACATAAAATAATGCGTAACAGTTAATTTACATCTCTGTACACATTCTCTCTCTCTCTCACACCTTGTCCCAAAGATCGAGGGGAAGGGATTAAGAGACCTCTAACTGCTAACTACGAACCTTTTATCGACTAGGCGTAAGGATAAATCGATCCTTCTGATTTCCTGCTGCTGACGATAACCTGAAAATGTTTTGAGTAGAGGTATGAGCCTACTCGCTCAGTGAATAGCATTTCACTTAGCTATCACTAAACAACTCATCAGGTTTATAAACTGAAAATAAACATATATGCAGAACTAAGCAAGACAGTTCTAACAACATAGCAGATATACAGATAATAATCACATTTCTAAGCATCAACAGATAATTCAGGTAATTTAACAGTTGTATAAATTTACTGTGATCCTATATGATTATTTATTCATTTTATTATTATGCCCTAAATATATGCAGTGTACTCTGCATATAAAGATCCGCAGAAAGTTCATGCTACGGTCCCACCGTACAAGACTTAGCGACACACCCGGGAAATGCTAAGTCTGACTGCTGTCCTGGTCTGCACAGGACTCTCAGGCACTCAAGGGCCTCAGGCACTCAAGGGCCTCACTGTACTCTCAGGCGCTCAAGGGCCTCACCGCAGGTCCTAGGCACTCAGGGGCCTCTCTGCAGTATTCTAGTACTCTAGACTCCTCCTCTAACCTGAGCACACAGGCGGAGAGTCTCACAGGGTTACCTTCGTGACACAAGCACGAATGGTGTTAGATAACCAAGTTTTCTTTTTCCCAGTGCCATCATGACACACACACGATTGTTATTAGACACTGCCTCTCTTTCCTCGTTTGTCCGTGACACAAGCACGGATGATGTTGCAACACGAGTTTCACCCCTAAGTTGCAGATACCTCTTAGGGGTTCTACGGTGTTAGGGCACCTAGGTCTATTAACCGATTAACAAATAAACATTTAAACAGGAGAATCACATTTCATGCATAATGCACAATCTAAATAACACATGAAGAAGATATATATCCTTTATCATCATTAAACATGATTCAATATCATTTATCGAGTTTCGATGCTAAACATCTATTTTGAAATCAGTAAAGATCTTGCAACTATAATACATGAATTTTATCACTTTCATTAAGCATATCACGTGATTCAATTCCAATGAATCTAACATATTCTATTGTATATACTGCACTGTTTAGAAGTTATATCAATTGATACAGAAGTAATTAAACATCTAAAATGAGTTAAATAATGATTACTAAATGAACTACTACTCACCCACTTCGGTGTGTTCGTATACACCGAAAAACGTCCACAACTACGCCTAATTCTGCCCTTTACAGCAGAGTGCACGCCGTGCACCTGGGCTGCACGCCGTGCACCTGGGCAGAAACTCTTTCCGCTATCTGTAACTTTGCACGCCGTGCAAATTGATTTTCACGCCGTGCACCTGCGCAGAAACGGGAAACTCATGAAGATGAACTCGATTCTAAAGCTATGTCTTGGACTTAATCTACGGAAATCTTACCAAAATCTCTAGGACAAACCCAGGGACGTTGTTTTGTGGCGTTGCCTTATTCCCACGGTGACTACTGGCTGCAAACGCAAGTCTTCTTCTACCTTGGTCCAGTTCTGGAACAAGCCTACTACACACAGCAGCTTTCACTCTCGAACAGGTTGGAGAAGAGACTCGGTTAGGTGCTGATTGAGGGCTATTAGTTGCGGATTTCTGCTTAGGCCTCTTGGCCGAGCTTGATGTTGATGATTGGATGTGGTTTCTCGCACCGGAACAATGCCATGGCCGCTGCTTCAAGCAGCTACTGCTGCCGCTAGCTGGATGGGCACTGCCCTTACTAGCTGAGTGCCTAAACGCAGCTACTGGCTGCGGATTTGGACGTGGATCACCAAGACGGAGTCGAGGCAGCATTTCTGAGGTGTTGGTCGCGCCCAAGACGGCTCCCAGCTGCTGCTTGAACACGGCCGGCGCTGCTGCTGGTTGCAGGTTGGAGGCGCCGCCTAAGCACTCCGAGGTGCGATTAGGATGAGGAAGAGGGAAGAGGAAGGAGGTAGAAGGAGAAGGGGGAAGGTGGGCGCTGCTGGACGGGGCTACTAGGCCCTAGATCGGCCGCTGGGTGGCTGCTTTGGGCGCCGCTTAGCGGCTGGTTCCTGTTTTATCGATCGGGAAGAAGAACAGGAGAAGAGATAAGCGTGACAAGGGAAATAAAGGTTATAAAGTGGCCGACCCACTTAAAGAAGTAATAAATGGGAAAATTGCAGCCAAGTCCAAGGATTTGGAAAATTGCATAACTATTGGCTCGAATGTCCAAATCAAGCGATTCTTTTTGCAAAGTTTTAAGCACGAGGTCCTCTACACCCTTAAAGCAAGAAATAATCGTAATTGGATGGTCTCGCCTGATCAAAGTACTAAACACATCTGTGATTACTTGATTCAACTTAATGTACTAAATAATCAATATAGATATCATTAATTGCCTCGGGTGATTCAAACTCAACTATTGATTCACATATTGTCTTATCTTGATTATTCATGATGTTTAACAAAAACTTAGCACTAATTGAGGTGTTTCACGTAATTCGAGGTATTTATTAGTTAATCATAGAGTGGGTCAGAACACCTCTACTCAAAATTTTTAGGGATAACTTGTGGACTGAAGATGTCAATGCATCAGAGTAGATCTACCACATGAGTTAAGTATGAAATTAGTTAAGTTCATTTGGTTCCTATCACTCTAGGTCCTTGTATATAGTTGAGAGAGAAATGTAAATGATAATGTGGAACTTTGTTTCCTTAATAATAGAGTATACATCTGGTTTATGTTGTATGTATAGGGAAGCATGAGAAACAAAATGAATGTATGGATGTGTATCAATAATGTTAAGATCATATTAGAATAATCAAAGTTGAATTCTCTTATAAAGTTTGTTTATGTGATTGAATGTGAGAAAACAAAAAGTTTGAAGTAAAAGAAAAAGTTGGGAGTGAACTTTGTATCAAGTATAATCCTCAAACTTATGCCCAAATCTCATGATTGGTGGTAATCATGGGATGTGGGTGTAACATCTTGGTATCAGAGCTTAGGTTGAGTGGTCTGGGACCATTAGGATAGAAAGACAGAGTTATAAGTGTGGTAGTTAGGATTTGATGTGTTAATAGCTCTAGGAAGTGTGGGTATTTGGATACCCTGGCCTGGTATCTAGATACCTAGGTTGACCAGTATCAAGCTACTCTATCTATTCTTCTCTGAATGCCCTGCCATGCATGCAATGGGAGGATGGGCTAGAGAGAAACCCTAGAAATATTAGGGTTAGAAGACTAGAAATAAATGAATGAATTGAGCATAAGAATAGAATGTGATGTAACTCTTGTTTTTTATTGTTTCTTTGATTGGATATCAATGGAAATGCTCTTATATATTTGAATTTAGATATTAAGTTCATAGAAATATATGTGGTTCTTTAAGATTTTTGTACACGATGAAGTTAATTCAGTTATTATTTACATTCTTTGCATCAACTAGACCAGTAGTTATCTTTAAATGAGTTAACCCTGAGTGGATATTCTTTCTATATGTTTGAGATATATAGAAGTCGGTTAATCATAAGTAGCTCTTGGCTTTAGGATTACAGGTTCGGCTTGGTTTGGCTGGCAAGATGTGTTACTGGGATCTAATGAGTCCTATTAATTAATCTAATAAGAGTAATTAAACTACAGGGAGAAAAACTCAAAATTTAATGAGTATGTACATTCACTAGAGATTTAAACATATGGGAAAGATTGGAATAACTAAGAATTAGTTGGAACTGATATCTGAGATCCAACTTTGGGGCCTCAATTGAGAAACCCTTAATTTGGAATAAACGAACATGACATAAGGTTCAAATTAAGTTAATGATTAGTATTATATGAACTCTAAATATGAAATATGAAAAAGATATGAGAAAAGTAAAAGTGCTAAGATAGTAAGAATCAATTATGAGGAATGGATCATATAGTCGAGTAAAATACGTTTATGTACTCCAATGCAAAGGGGAAATAGAAGAAAAGAGTTGAGTGTACAATAAGTACATAGAAGTGAAGAGTCTTCAGGAGAGTTAAAGTAAAGAGAATTAGATGAAAATGTATATATTAAGTCTAGGATAAGAAACTTAGTTGAAACAAAGAGAAATGTTGGAAATGATGAGCTTGATTAAGGAATGAGGATTACATGATATAATTGAGAGCATGGAATGTACACCTCTATTATGAAATTTAATACATTCATCCTTACTACCTTTGGATTTTAAGTATCTATAGAACAACAACCTAGTTTCCATTAGATGTATTCAATAGCCGGTTCTCAAAGGAAGAACAAAGTGTAGCTAAACAAATGAACAAATCATATAGAGATGGATTATATTTAGGGATGAAAATCTTGATTGAGAAAGAAACTATGGTTTAACCCTACATGAGTCATTAAATGAAAGACATGTAGTGTATTATGCAGAAGATGAAACTAGTAAGGAGAATATTGATATGGACTTTCAACTTGATAAAAGTAAAAAGATGATAAGAAGTTTAAATGAAAGACATGTAGTGTATTATGCAGAAGATGAAACTAGTAAGGAGAATATTGATATGGACTTTCAACTTGATAAAAGTAAAAATATGATAAGAAGTATATATGGCAAAAAATATGGAATCATATACGAGAGTGAGAAACATGATCATAAGAGATAAGTAGAACCTAAAGATGATATATGGAAAAGTAGCATATGGTAAGACGATTATGGAAAATAAAGCAGTATTTGAAACATGAGGGAGTAATATATATGATAAACGAGAGAGATTGGGAGATGCGAGAAGGTGATAAATAGTCTAGTCTCCTTGATGATGAGTAATTAAACCTAGATACAATAAATATGTTAAGTGAATACTTGAAGATTTGAAATTCTAAATCTCAGAATCACCTTTTCTTTTGCATCCTCCCTAACGAAAGTAATCTTAGGATGAAGTAATAAGAAAATGAATCATATATGATGCATACCCACCATTGTAGAGACATCTATCAAATGTATTAATGACACATAATATGATGATGAAACCCTAGTAGGGTAAATTAAGAAAGTAATCTATATAAATGGCCAAGTAAGAGAAATGAAATTCAAGCAATAAGATAAGGAAGACCTTAGTAAAACTTGTGAGATCCAAAGTTTGAATTTCAAATTAAGGGAGTAAAGTCACCTCAACATAACGTCATGTTACTGATAAGGATCAAACCCTAGAATGTTTAGAGTTGTAATTGTTCAAGGGATGTCACTAGTGATTTGACCTTGGATACTAGCATCTCTATAAAACAAGATCATGAGATTAGCACTATGAGAAGTAAACTAGCACTGATAGTAATCCACAGTTTAAAGGTAGCAAATTTGAAAGGTAGATAAACAATATGGAAATGATTCAGAGCAAAGGGTAAGAAATAAATATGAAATGTAACATGTGTGTTTTGAACAAAACACATAATACAACATGAGTAGAGTGTGATATGAAATAAGTTATTGTAGTGATATCAAGAATGATGAATAATCTATTCTTACCTTGTATGTTTCAATTTTAGGGATGTTTATTATATATGATCAAAATGAGAAGGATAAGTAATAAGAAGTAGTAATGAATGGGGAGGTAAATAAGAGAAAATAATGACTTTCAGTAATACATGAATTTGTTTTCAGAAGTATAATTTTTTGAAGGTATATTAAGAGATGTAAATTTGTTTTACATATGGTTTCAGTTGTACATGTGCAAGCAATATGTTAATTAAAGGTTTCTGATAGTTTTAGTCATTCATATCAGTAATCCAGATTAGTATTGCATAATTGTTGTTGAATCTAGTCTTCCAACTCATGAGTGCTTTCCTATTAGAGTAGAACAATAGTAAAATTCAAAACAACATGGTGAACTCTCTTGTGTGACTCAGAGGTAATACAAAACAATAGTATATATTGAGCCGTATGAATTGAGATAGTTGGATCAGATTATCAATGTCAAGGTAACACCTCAAGAGTATGAAAATATTGAAAATGGTTATTTCTCTTTCTCTTTACTATGATTGATTGTGGCATAGAGAATTTGTTTGTTGTCATTGAGAACCCATGCTTTAAACATGTTGTGGTTAGAAGAAAAAAAACAAATGACTCAATGTTGAAAATAGTATATGCATATCAAATACAAGAGTATAGTGACACATAATATTTGAGAAGTTTAAAAGAAACCTTGAATATACTTTACCTATGTATTTATGTTTCGAGGATGAAACTTTTTAAGGGAGGGATAATTGTTATGACCACATTTGTGCTTAAATGGTAAACTAGGGTTTACCTGAATGATTACACGCTTGATTATATTGAACATCGCTTAGACTTGATTAATTATAGTAGCGCAACTGTGATGTTTCAAACCTAAGAGGAAACTCTAATTATGATTTTAGTTTGAAGAATTAGAGTTTGAGAAATGTAAACCCTAATTGGCAAAAATTAGGCTTTTGATAGTACATGAATATGGAATTTGATCAAGATAGCACTATGGTAAATGATTTTTCATATTTTCTACACATTTTTTATTTAATTGAAATTTGGATATGATATTAATAACTCAGTCATGCATGTTGGAGAATATTTTTAGAATATTTGGATGTTATTCAAATATGTTTCTCGATCAAACTATACTTCAACCAAAATGCTAGCACAGTGTTGTTCAATAGTGTAGTGTTTGATTTTTAATTATTTATTGGTAATTCCTAATAATATCAAATTTATACGAGAGCTTTAAAATTAAATTTCATATATCATGATAAAATATCACAATTTTTGGAGGATGTTTGACATTTTAAATAAATGAATTAAAGTAACTTTTTAATAACAGAAAAACCTACTGAAATAAGAAAAAAGTATAGTGAGGGGTCAATGTGCAATTAACCCAAGCATCTCAATTTCTCTATATGGTAAACCTAACACACTAGGAGCTCTCATAATTTTTTATTCATTCCAGAGAAATTAAATCCTAGAGAGAGAGGGAGAATTAGGGTTTGAGAGGAGAAAGTG
Organism: Alisma plantago-aquatica; assembly: GCA_963693085.1. NCBI lineage: Eukaryota > Viridiplantae > Streptophyta > Magnoliopsida > Alismatales > Alismataceae > Alisma > Alisma plantago-aquatica. The sequence continues at coordinate 601,706,950 of OY856411.1, forward strand.
GTGGAAGTGTTGATCTAGGGTTTCTCTAAATGAGATATGATGAAATAAAGTAAGTTTAGCTTCTTTGCATAGCCTTTCATGGTGAATATTCTATCACATGTCAATATTCCATCCCTCCTTTGATTTGATTTGAAATGGTATCAAATCTTCCCCTTTTCTCACTCTTTCTTCATAATCCCCTATTTCTAGGGTTTCTGAGTTGAAAGGAAGAAGCATTTGATGATTTGCTAGGGTTTTGATATGAGTTCGAGATTTTTAGAGATGAACTATGTTTTAAAGGTGTTTTCACACCTTAGGGTGAGTGGGTACTTTATTTAATTAGTATATTGTATGAAAATAAGTTAAATCATCAATAATCTTCAATTGCTTAGTATGTGAGTACAAACCCTAAATTGCCTTTTTGATCTAGCTTTTGCAAACTGATATGAAATGGATTCTTCCTATGTTTTAATGAATTTTAGATGATAAAAGCATATTATAAATGATAAAATGTGTCTTAATGAGAATTCCTTACGTATTTGCAGAAGTTATACGAGTAAACTGAAATTTAGGGTTTTCGGCTATGACTGAAATTATTGTATAACTAGATAGAGAAATTTGTCTATCTAAATCTCATTGATTATGAATGATTGTTTATATGAATGTGTAGTACATATATGTCAGATACTATCTTGGATTTCATGTTATGTGAATAGTGTTTTCTTGATATCTCAGTAAAGAGAGTAAAACCCTAGATGAGTGGAAAGTTGGACATTTGCAAATAGATATTGTGAAAGCCATTTGAAGTGCTTTTCTTGACATCAAAGACTTTATTTATTCAATGCTATTCTTGATTCATAATATATCAATGAATGGCATGAAAACCCTAATTTAGTTCAATTCAAAGATTTCATACACATGTTGATTGTATATGACTTGTTGAAAGCAATTTTTATTCTGTGAACGTTTATGACACATAAAATCCTTATGTGAGCCATGTGATAAGTGGATGAGGTAAATGAAACCCTAAGGATAGGGTTTTCAGTGTATCAAGTATTGTGATATCAATATCTCTCAATATGAGATGTGGTTATGCTTAACAATTCAATTGTAATAAATGTTATTAGATGGTTTATGAAATGAACAGTTTACAAAGATAAACTAAGATATGTTGATCTAGTGATTGTTGTGAATTTAAAGAGTGAATTATACATTTAGATGCCCTAAACATTACAAAATCCTCACATGATGAGACCTGCACTGTGGGGAGGAAATGTTTTTCTGACCGGAGGTAGTCCAAATCGAGGTAAGCCAGAGAACAACAGTAGGGTGCGGGGGTCTTGACCAGTAGAGCAGACTCCTTACAGTTGTGTGATACCCAACACCAATCGAGGATGTTGGTGGTACCTATGTTACATGTTGTAGTGATCAGTGGTCAGTAGGTCCGCTAATGCACAACAAGCCTGAGGGCTTTGACTCACTACTTGAGTACCTAGGTTGAGAGGTGGAGTCTGAGATATCTGACCACTCCCATTAGCTGGCGAGAGGCAGACGTGCTGAGTCCCACTACAGACAAGGTCTTACTCGAGAGATAGGCTTAGGAGCCCGAGCATGCTTCTAAGCCTTGTACTGTGATATCGTAGCATGTTGTGATTCTTTCACATGTTGTGGTACACCTCATGTGGGTTCAGGGAATAATAAGATGAATGAGAGGTTTAACAAGTGTGCATAATTATTCAATTATTCTTTGTATATTTTTGAATTATTAGTTCTCTTTGTGATCAATCAAGCATGTTCATATATTGATTCACTCATGTAGATATCTATAGTATCTTTCCATATTTATGTTTGTGAATGATTAGAATCTTTAATGCATACTATTCTAATAATTGATATCAGTTGCTCGACAATATATATGTAATTATATAAGTGCTTTAAACTATTTCTATAAAGTACTCATTCACTGAGCGAGTAAGCTCACCCCTCTGATCACAATTTTTAGGGATAACTTGTGGACTGAAGATGTCAATGCATCAGAGTAGCTCTGCCACATGAGTTAATTATGAGATTAGTTAAGTTTAGTTAGTCCCTGTCACTCTAGGTCCTTGTATATAATTGAGAGAGAATTGTAATGATAATGTGTAACTTTATTTCCTAAATTATAGAGTATATATCTAGTTTTCATGTTGTATGTACAAGGAAGTGTGAGAAACAGAATGAATGTATGGATGTGTATCAATAATGTTGAGATCATATTAGAGTAATCAAAGTTTAATTCTCTTGTAAAGTTTGTTTATGTGATTGAATACGAGAAAACAAAGAGTTTGAAATAAAAGAAAAAGTTGGTAGTGAACTTTGTATTAAGTATAATCCACAAACTTATTCCCTAATCTCATGATTGGTGGTAATCATGGGATGTGGGTGTAACAATTAAGTTGTGAGTAAAATTTGGTGGACCGCTCACAACATATCTATTTAGGTAGATAAAAATAACCAGTCACTTCTAATGTAATTCTTAGATACATGGTTACACAAGTCCTTGTCATAGATCATCTTATCAAGTATATACCATCGTTATGCCTCTAGGTGATTCATCTTATTAACATCACAGAGTCAAGTATAACCAAAGGCCAATACAATAAACTATGCACCCTACTTTGGAAGACCCACATACTTATCTTCACACTTTCCCAAGATAGACAATGCACCGCACTTTGGCATACCCCAAATAGTCAATTGAGGTTTTAATGAGTAATTCACAAATTAAGACATCTTGAATTTTTATATTATATTGAAGGATTCGATACAATAATCATATGCTTCTGTAACATACTCAATTCTAGGCATATAAGTTAATCCTCACTTATTCTAGGACCCTATGCAATTATATTAACATCTAATGTCTTTTCTCTAAATCTAAATACATTTTCAATAATCAGAACCAATACCCTAAATTCATACACACCCTTCATATATAGTAAAATAAATGTAATGCATTCATAATAAGACTTAGTGTACAAATATACCCATGTAGAATATTTCACACTAAATTGATACCTAAAATATTCCTAAGAGTATAAAATAAAATAAACTAATTTAATATGTATTGAACTGTCACAGTTGAGTAATCAGGATGAATAAATACATAAATGTGTGTTTACCATAAAAACAATGAAATCCAGTATTAAATATTTTCAAGATGTGAAACAAATGCCAAATTTAGTTTGCTCGTGTCCTAATAAGATAATCTACAAACGTTTTCACTCAATAGGATGTTGTGTACCCTCAATTTGATTAATGAAATAGAGAAATATAGTTTTAGGAAGAATTAGTGAATTTGTTTTTCTATCATGCTTTATATGTATGTAGTTCCATTCATTTTTCGATCACATTATTTAGTCCTTTATTATTCCATTTTCTTGGGACTTTGGATCCGCTTGACCCTATCCAAGTGACACCAAATTGTCTTCTCTGTGTTGCCTTCATTGTTGTAGCTGGATGCAAACAAAAATTATGCCAATCATTATTCATCCTCTATCCCAGACAATCCCTTATTAATCTCTCTCTTCCCATCTGCATGTCCCTCCTCATCCTGTGTTGATGACCCTAATATAAATAGGGTTTGGTATCCGCAACATCCATATCGAACCCAACTATGTTCTTCCCCTATTTTCACCTCCGTGTGGCCTCTTTCCCCTTGCAATGCCTTGCACCCATGGATATACTATCGTAATTCATCCTTGATACACCAAAAACACACTAATCATGCACAAAATACCTTCATCAATCCCCAAGTGAAGATCCAACCATCGTCACAATACGTTGGTCACTTGAAGCTCATTTGTAAATTCCCCTGACTTAACTACTTGTGAAAGGAGTTGGTAACCCCTACTTGACCATCTGTGAGGCTTAGAAGGTCACCAATATATCCCTAAGGTAAGTTGGTCAATTTCCCCTCTTTCTGCTTCTTATTGTTGTTAGTGGGCAATGTTTGAATGACCTTTTATCAAACTTAACGCTTTAATTGCCAATAGATTTATTCCCTCATGGAAAATAATTTACCATTCTTGATTTCCTCTATAGAAGGATGTAATAATGATTCTCGATGGTGTCCCTAATACTTCCATGGGAGGACAAACAACCTAGGGCTTATGACCTCCATTTGAACCAAGTCAGGGTTCAATAAGTCTAGTATGGTTTGAAAAGTTTGTTTGATAGATTGTTTTGAAGTTTTTCTTAATTATTTTTGAGTTTGGATTCAAGGGCGAGGTCACCCATAGTCCCAGTGCTTTGAGAGATGAGAAGAATCTGTCGTTGATATCTTTCCTCGATCTACCCCTAATGAAATAGAAATGTTGTCACAAGAAATGGACAATGCAATCTTTTTGCCATAGTTTGACTCATTTGACCATGAGGTTTCATTAGCAATATCCTACTTTGATATTGGTGCAACACTGGTAAAGTTCTGGGATTTTTTGTTGGGGCATATATGTCATTTTTTATGGCTCTCTTTTATTAATAAATGAAAATTGGTTTAGTCTCATAAAAATCACAATCAATTATTGGTTAATCAGAAAAATGTAAAAGTATATGTTTTAAAATTAAAAAAATATGATAGATTTAATGGGATAGGTTTTGAGTCTAGATTTTCAATTATAGTAGGATCATTTTCTAAGTAAGGGATTTGAAGGAACTTATATTAATTGAATGCACAAACATTGTGTTCAGGTTGTGAAAGCCCTAATCCTGAGATTAGGAGGTGCTATTGAATACTTAGTTGTGATCACAAGGTATGTACATCCTCTACTTTACTTAGGGAATTATTTAACTAAAAACTACGTTCATTTAATGAGGCATCTCTTGAACTGTTAATTCTTTTGACAACCCAATTACTATGAAATTTATATATTTAGATCTTAATTTCATATATTCATGTCGTTGTTGCAATAATTTGTTTATAATGGGTCTTTGGACCCCTCTTGCTATGATTGCCTTTTGATGTGATATTGACTAAAATGCTAGTCTTCTATCTTGATTTATGCATGTTATATGTTTAACTAGAATATCTATAATTGTGGTACTTATGTACAACCATACTTATATAGGGTGCATATATTCCACCGAGTGTGTGTGCATACACCCCTATTTATTTTATGCCATGATCCTATGATGTTATGTCCCTAGTTTTGGTATATCTAGTCTATAATATTCTGCATACAAAAAGGTCTATTGTTTTAAATTGAGATTGTGGTTAAACGATATGGCAATATATCTTCTTTATGCATGTAATCTGAATTCAACATGCCTCATTTCTCTTTTTATAATTCTTTTGGACATACCTAATTGCAATTAGCCCTCTTCTTGTGGGAACATCTCTTTTTACACTTTACCCAATATAATGTGCAATGTGCTAATTAAATGTACATACTCAACCTTTGCTAATCATTACCTTATTTCCTATGTCCTGGGTGATGTTGTCTTACACTCAAGTGTAGATACATTAAAGAACCAAGATTCAAGAAAAGATCATACAAGACTTGGACTTAAGGATAGCTTTATACAGTTGGGTAGCCCTCTACAATTGGCCTTACATGTCATTATATGTACACCTTTTCATTTTGTCATGCCACCTCCTATGGAAATGAACAACTATAGATGAATCATTATATAACTTTGTAATAATTTTGTTTCCGTTGCTTATAAACATTTATACTTAGTGCTATACATACCATTTGGTAGATAATGAAGTTCACCCATTCCCCCATTTTTTCAAATATGATGGCTTTATTTGTATATCTCATTGAAAAGTGGATCCCCTCTCACGTCCCACTCCTTATACATCCACTCAACATTACATATACTATAATGTATTTATCATTTAATACTACAGTTACCACAAGCGATAAAACTAGATATGGCAACTAGTACAACATCTTGAGCCAAAAAAATTGAAGAATAACAAGCAAAAGATTCACATCTACTATTACCCTAGCTCTACCTTTATAGGATTTTCCAGTCCATTGACTGGAAAGCCATTATCCTGGTTTGATTCCCTATTTGGGAAGTCCTTCAATTGTTTATAAAGTTGCTACTTCACTTTCATTATGAACCCCCCAAGGACCTTCCTTGTTAGAGTCAGCTTTCAGTTGTCTCCTCCAGTCCACCATTGTCTATGGGTGATGCCAATACATTATGATGTTCTAGTTGTAAGAAATAAAATTACATGGGAAACGTAGAGAGAGGATTGGAATGTAGATTGTGTTGGATCACAATAAAAAATCATAGACTAAATGTTCCATATCACAATCACTCGCCACAATGACCTAGTATCCATATCCAGACCCACCAAACAAAATGATTTTAAAGATGTAGCATTGGTTTATGTAGTATAGATATATCAAAATATATAGAATAGTTAGTGATTATTGTGGATAAATATTGCACAGTGCTTCACTCATTAATTATGTGTGCTTCAAAACCCAAACTAGACTTACGACATTGACTATGCTTCCAATATGGTTTTGGTAGGAGGAAGCACAACAAAATTACACAAATTTTCCCCAAAAAAATCTTAGCTGACAGATCACTCATAGTCATAAAATAGTGGTATATTATATACATAGAAAGGATATCAAATATAACTTAGCAAACACTAGTTATCCAACAATTAGATACATTTTATGTTGGTGTAGAGCTTGCACATCCAAACCCAAATATGGATCTACAGTGGTTTTTTTGTTACCACCTTGTCATTGTAGCAGTACCATGACTTCTTCTTAAAGAAGTTTCTTGTTCGCAAGCCTCCTAATGGAGTATAAACTAGTTCTTGATCTTGTGTCTTTTTTTCCATTATTTACATCTAGATATTTCAAAATGTATGATACCATATAAATATATTTTTATCAATTGCACTAGGTATTTTGGAGACTAACTAATGGACAGAGGAGGGAAAGATGACCTCTAGCACTCATAAATATTTGGAGGATCCCAAGGACCCATTTTAAGGCCAAATACAACTTACCGTGAGTCTCCATGGAGTCAATGAAGCTAGGAACTCCATGATTTTAGTAAGAAACAATCTAAGTGCAACAATGCCCCAGAAATTGATTGGCTTACAACAAGAGCAACAAACTAAAGATAAAGAAATTGTCAAAATCCCTCAATCTCCTCCAAATGCCAAAGTCCACATTAAAATTCATAAAATTCTACTAAAAAGCAATGTTACCTCACCTAGGCCCTAGAATGGACATTTTATCACAGAATGATAGTGCTATAATAGCCAATTTCACAAATTCCATGCCTACTCAATCCATTTCCACAAATAATTCATCCCTCACCCAAACCATAACACAAACTATTGTGCCACTTCACACCCAGAATGGTCTCTATAACCATGATGACCGTGTCACAACCAAAAAGTGGTTGTTCTACCTTAGAACGGTTGTTCCACCTAGCATATTCGTTCACCCTTAGGGCCAACATGACTATCTTACCTCCAGAATGGACGTTTTTCACCGAAACCCTAATTCTTTCTACATTTATTTTCCTAAACTACGCCCAGTGAGCCACACTAGCCCCTTATATATACATTAGTGGGAGAAATAGGCAAAGATTACCACCTCTTAGAATTGATTCCACCTACCATATACCTACATTACTCCACCCCATTTCATCGCCTTCCACATCAAAAATCTATCTTTCTAGGGTTTTTCCACTCAACTTCCATTTCCCATGACTTTTTGACCTTAGAGGAGGGAGGTGGACCTCTTTCCCAATTCTAGAGATTATGATTTCATCCTATACTTAAATATCAACTTCATTTATCTCTTTCTTCTCCATTTTTGTATTTGCCAATGTAATGAGTAGCTAAGCCACCTTGGTGGGTTATTTGGGGAACTAAATGTGACTTTGATACCATGTTGGGATAATTTTTTTTTTGTAAAAACCATAATTTTTTGGAAATGTAATATTCTTGCTTCTATCTCATTTACAACTCTTGATATGGCGATTTATGCTTGAAACCACCTAAGTATAGGAGAAGGATATATATGTGGTGATTTTTGAAAATGCTCCAAGTAGTGGATCCTAGCTACCTAACCCTATTCCTACATATCCAACTACTTTTGTATCCTTAGGTGTGAGATCTACATATCTAGTAATGACTCACTTAATCTTATTAACGCAAAGCATGTCTAAAGGTTCAATGGAGGGTAAAAGGAGATAAAATACCATTCTCTTATACTCCATACCACCCTTTACCACTAGGTACATTGTGAAAACATTCCTATAAACCTAGAATACTATGATCTTGATTGAATTATGCCCCTATTCGATTGAACCTCATAAGGTTGGTTAGAGGATAATCGAGATTAGTACCTCTATATCACCCTATACCACCAATGGTCAGCAACTAGTATGGGATAATTCTTCATCATCCCACCTTGTTGTTTGGTTTGATAACATGGTTTCATTGAATGTGTTTCATGATATGAACCTAACTAGGTTGATAGGTCACATTTACCCCCAAAGTGACCCACTCCTCTAATTGATTGCTTCAAACCCTAATTGTTCACTCCCTTAGCTAGAGTTAACCTAGTTAGCTTCCTTTCTTATTTAATTAGCAATTTTCATTGTTCGTGTAATAAAAAATTGAAAGAGTATTTAGCTCTTGTTCTTAGTTACTTGTTCTATATTTTTCTCGATTATCCCATTTCTTGCATTACTAGTGTAATTATTAATCTATTGTTTCTAATTGTTCTATTTCTTTCCTTATTTATCTAATTGTCTTGTTTAGTGCTAAGTAGGATTGTTTGTGTACTTAGTGTAATTGCCATTCTTGTTTAGTTAAGTAGCATTAATTGTGTAGGATTAACTTAGGTTTCACTCTTGCCTTTCAGTCTTGTTTTTTCAATTTATTGTAATTCAATTTAGTAAGCCAAACCCTAAAAACCCTACACTCCACAATAAGAGCCTAGTAAGACAACTATAGATCTAATGGCCCCATCTCATTTTGTGGATTAACCCCAACTTATCAAATTCAATATACTACATCTCGAGCATGTTCTTGTGGATCTATTATCAATAGTGTGTCTAAGTCAAGCAGTGATAATCTTAGTTAGCCCAATTTTCTTTAGGAACGCCACTTCTTCCAAAGGTCCTCAGCCTCTATGCCATCCATTCAGATGCCGAAACTCTTAGTGCACCACCACACTCTACCTTGATTTCATTACTTTACTAAATATGTAAGAACCCGTTACAATAAATGAGATTACTCAAAACATAAAACACAATCAATCACTAATAACCACATACTAAAAAATATGGGTAAATTAAAACCGATTTCAACATCAACAACCGCTCAGAAATATTTGAATAAGAGCCCAATATCTTTGTTGTATCCATACTATGCCTAGAATTTGATACAAATTGTTCTATCACTTTAGCTACAACATATATACACAGGAGAACAATATTTGTATATGCCACAACAAACATTAACATGCTAACCAAATTTTGATTCGTTTGAAACACCATATACAAAATTTTCCTACCCAGACCTGAGAGTACAGGGATGACTCTAGAACACACTAGACATCTAATCAACTTTCTCAAGGATTCATTACTATAGCTCCTCTTTGCTTCCACATGTTTGTTTTCATCACTTCCGATTACCTAAACAAAATGTGGCAAACCACATGGGTGAGACCCATGTCCCAGCAAGAGATATAACCTCCAACAATGCTTATTGATTGCAACATTTTAAATAGTAGATAACTAAGCAGGTTGAGTATTTAATAATCAATTGAAAAGATTGAATAGTTCAAGTATGCTAAACAGATTAAGCAATTAATCTTAGCAACAAGTATGATCATCAATGCATATAGAAATAAATCCATTTCTTTGGATAGATATCTACTCAAATATCATCAAATTGCATCTAGTAGCAATCATTATCATTAATCTGACTATCATCATATTCCTTGCTAACAACACAAGCAATCTAGTAGCATAAGCATCCCTAACATCATGAATATGTCTAGTAACATATCATGGCTATCAATATTGGCATCTCAAATAAAGGGAACATATCTATATCATAAGTATAACTAACATCATAACACAATGAACAACATAGACATGATTAGCAGTTAAGCATTTCTAATTACATAGGCATGTCTAGAAATATTAAACATAGCTAGCAGAAACATCTTAACCATCAATGTCAATATATTTGACAACATAAGCATGTTTACAACATGAGCATAACTACATCAAAAGCATATGTATTATCTCTTATTATACTATACATGTTCTCAGTGAAAAGAAATCAAACAAGGGTTATCATCCAATATGAAGAGTTATGTATAACCCTAAAAAAATATGCTATACGTCTATCTTACATCTTTTATTATGCCCTGGGGAATTTGAATCATACCATCCAAATTCCAACCGACCCCTATGAAGGGCTATTCGGTTACGTAAAAGGTCTAGGAGTGTCGATATCCTAAGATCTCTTCCCCTTGGCCAATACGAGTAAAAAGGCAGTGACATATCAGTCAAAGCTGCCACAATAATGACATATAGTCAAGCTACTAACCACTAGTCTGCCCTCGGTACAGATCATGGCACTAGAAACCATGGTATACCAAACCCTCTAATCTGAGGTACAACCGTAGTTGTCTGCAATCACTAGAAACCATGGTATACAAAACCCTCTAATATGAAGTACAACCGTAGTTGTCCGAAATCACATTAGATATATGAGTCATGACCATACCGATCCTCCACAACCTGCATTGTGGATGACAAGGATATATCCTCAACTTGCCACCCCAACATACTCAACAGTATGCGCTCCGAGTTTCCCTTATGAATACTCGTTTCACCATGCAACAAGTTCTGACACTGAAGATGGCTCTACAGCACCAGACACTACATGATTAGAGTTGCACTTGATTAGTTATGCCAATTGGGTGAATTAAGGCTGCATCAAACAAGTGGACATACAAACCCTAATTCACTTCTAGCAAGCATATAAGTATAAAAAATTCAAAAGATATAAAATGTGTGAACATAATTTCTCAAATCATCATCACATGGTACTATTCACTTGCCATTCATGAGATCACACTAGTCGTCATACTATCACAAGATATAAATCCTTTTTACAATATCACAGGGTATCAACTCTTATCAACACAAGAGGATTACCTCATTCAGGGCTCAACCATGCCCAAAGGTCATTAAGACCATCATACTATTCCCTGCAAGATCACCATGATCTTTGCATGCCTTATATCAAGGCTCAACAACATCACTTACATATAATACACTGGATCAACACAATATTGCATTAATGAGCTAGGAGAAACAATCATAGTAGGGTTATATTAATTTTTAATAATATTCCTTTATTACATCAACATGCAAGGAATCTAGATATGATTAACCCTCATCATATTCATAATGCACATGTTTAGCATAAGAAAGTATCAACCATGTGGCTATGATAACCACCAAATAACACATTAAGTTTATGATCATATTAAGGAGGTTATTTCACGATCATGCCATCATATAAGAAGGTTAAACATGAATAATCATCTATATCTATTTGCATTAGAGTTAGGTTCAAAAAGATAAATTATATTCATGTTGCTAATCAGCACTCATATCCAAATCCTAACTCACGACATCCCCATTGGATCATGGATGCATAAGGTGAAACATAACCATCACATTCCATACTATTCTCAAGTATGACCCACACATAAATCAAGGTGTAACCATTGGGTTATACCATACTTGGGTTTCAACAATAGTAACAGAGTACTCCATGATTGTATTAGTCATTCAAAGACTATTCATATCCAATTACCATCATTTAGTTATATTAAAGCTAGATATAACAAGCTATACATCATTAGGGTTACCCATTAATTCATTATGGTGATTATAAATCATAATCATATGAGGGAAATGGTAAGACTAAAAGTTTAAGGCATTGAACCATCAAATTATCATCATTTGAATCATAACATTACACTACATGCTTCACCCGAAACAATGGAAATATTGAGGCATCAACTTCTAACCATGAAATGTTGAAAAGCTAAATCCATTGGTTGTTTACATAAGTAAACACCTTGAATGAATCATCTATGATGTTATTGAGTTGTGATCTATAAAAGTAACCATTTAAACCTAGACATCCTTTTATTAACAATAATAAGGGTTCTTTTGAGAGTAGGGTAAAACCCACAATCGACTGTTCATTTAAAACAAGCCATCCATTGTCAACAAGTAAGCTCCTTAAGTTGATCATATAAAGGAAACCATATAAATCACATTATTAGGACCAACATATTACATTAGACATCATTCCACTTTATTGGAGGAATAAACATTAGATCTTGACCATTGGGTCAAGTTCATATGTTAAAACCATCAATTACAGTATAGGTTCGACCATTGCATCAAGTGACCCAAGAAACCATTGGTCTAAGGATTAATTGATGTAAAACTATATGATTAACTCACCATAGGTTGTGGAGACATGATACACCATCATTAGTGACCATTAAGTCACCATAGGTTGTTAGATAAGCACTATATTCCTTAATTAATATCAAATATTAAGACAATGCCTTCATTGATTGATAACATCAGTAGGGTACTTAATGGTTGATCATTAAACTTCTAATTGATCCAAAACCTAAAATAACGGTGTGACAATAGGTTGTTACCATCATCTGACACCTTTGAATTCAACCATCAGTTATCATGAAGACAACACCATAGGGTTGTTGCAATGGTACCATCATCGGGTCATGGGTTTATAAAAGAAATCAACTTAAAACCCTAAAATTGACCATTGGTCAATAGGTGCTTAGCATCATAGGTTGTCAAACCAACCTGATACAAGTCATATTATACTGTAGGAGTAACATACACATGATCACAGATTCATCTATAACTGAAATCAGAATAGGGAATATTATAAAAATCGAAAACCAAGTCAAACATAGCTTTTTAGTGCATGGATCATCATTTTTAAGTAAGAACATGAGCTAGAAAGCTTATGGTAAGAAATAAACGAGGAGAAAGTTATAAAACTTGCCTCTAATTAGAATATAAACTCCCAAATAGAAGAAAACACGAGCAGGTAGGGTAGGAGATTCAAGCATAAGTTGTGAACTCGTCCTTCTAGTACCTTTCTTCATCAGATGAGCAAACCCTATGCATAAGGAGCAAGAAAGGTAGGGTTTTAGAGCTTTAGAGAAATTTCTACAATGGAACAGAAAGGTTCTAACCTGGAGAAAGGTAGGATAAAGGATAACAAAGAAATAAATGGAAGAAATAAGGGGATTCTTACTCTTTTAGGTCAATATCACTAGAAGGAAGCTTTTTAAACCCTAAAAGGAAGTCAATTGCAACCCTAGATTCTTTTTCCAAGAAGATCCCATATTTCTTCTTCCTTGGATAGAATCACAGAGGGAGAATGAGGTTTGTAGAAGGAGGGAAGTGGTGGATAGAAAATGGCTCGTTTGGGTGCTTAGGGATAAGTATATGAAACTTAAAGATAAAGAAAAAGAAAAAGAAAAAGTTGAAGTTCTAGTATCTTTCCAAGTGTCTGTGGCCTTAAACTATTAAGAATATTCAAGAAAACACACAAGACCCCCCCCACTGTCCATATAGACCTTATTAGCTTTCCTTTGTCAAATTTATAAGCTAATCAAATAATTCATTAGTTGATAACTATTAAAGGTAGCTCATCTATGAAGGGGTAAACCCTAAAATACCCTTGAGGAAAACACCTTCAAACCAAGGTTTAAATAGGCGCCCCATGGATCAACAAACTCAAGAATGATGATTGAATATACAAAGAACATAATTCAAGTGATAAATTGCAAATAAATCTCTCAATTGGGTAAATTGTAGAGAAGTCCAAAATGTGCATAAAATTGCATAACTTGCTCAAACAGTGTCCAAATTGGTCCAAATTTGAAACTTAAGTTTGTCTTATGATTTAAAAACATATCACAAGGTTATATTAGGGTTATAATAATTAAATTATGATATTTAAGCTTATTCAACTCATTAAGCATGTTTAGGGGCCTTACAAAATCTTTCCCAGCTATAAAAAGTACTAGATCTGAGAAGTTCCCCTACAAACTACTCTATCAGATGCAACCGGAGCACGTTTTGATACTAGGTGTGTTGTGGAACTACAATTATGTGTATGTGAAGAACTGGAAAGGACAAAAAAGTAGAGCTCATATTTTTGATATATTGTGCGATAAGGCCCAGGTAGTCTCTCCTAACCATAGGATTTTTTAAGCCTTTGACTACTAATAGTGCATCAATTTCTAGTATTACCCTATTAAGATTATATTTCATAGCAAGAATCACTCCTTCCCTTGCTTCCATGTATTCTATAGTGTATGGTAGTCATATTGAAATATAGCCCTCCTTTTTATTAACAAGAACCTTCCCTCACTCTTCCTGGATCACAACACTCATCCCAATCTTTTCCTCCTTTGACAAGGCCACATAAGTGTTGGTCTTTAATTCACTGGCTGAAGGGGGAAGCCAACTTGTCTATTTATCTTGAGCGTGTGGGCCTAATATTATACACTCCATATATAGTTTCTTGTGATCTTCAATTAGAGCTACGAAGGATTGAAAAATGGAAAGTGGATGTGCCTTATCCTCTTCAAACATTACTGTGTTTCTATAGTGCCAAGCGACCCTCCATACTAAAACTTTCTCATCAATCTCTGCCCTATCTTTCTACTTGATGAACTATAGCAAGCCTTCATCCCATCTAGCCTCATGTAAAAGGTGTAGTGAGGTTGCAAATTTCTAGCAATTCTCACCTCTTCAGCAAGCTGAGAATTTTGTTAGCATATGCAGTATGGTTTCCTTTCCTCTCCTATAGAACTTACAACTCTCGTCTTCATTGTAGTGACAATCTTAGAGATCACCATACTACCAAGACCCCCAGTTACAAGTCTCCATAGATAATGAGAGATGTTACTCAACCATTGAGGGGTCTAGATAAATGACCCTACAATATCAGTTGTATCGATCCTTTGTGTGCTTACCCTTTTCTTCCCATTCATTCCTAATGTGTATATTGACTTCAATATGAAACTTCCTTTGTGATCTGGAAACCTAGCTATCATGTCATCTTTTCCATATTTACTATGGGGAGTCTTCAAAATCTTAACATCTAATGGGCAGTTCTCCTTGATAATATCCTCATTCTAGATACTATAGGTTTCATTAAGAAGGACACACACAAACTTTGGGTGGCTGAGGTTCTCTACATGCACATATGTCGATGGACTTCTTGCACCATAGATCTATTTTTCACTTCAGATATTGATGTTCTTTCCATTTCCACTCTCCAATGATTCCTTCCTTGATAATAGATTTAAATCCCCATAAACTTCTCCATGTGAAACTCAAGTTCAAACCTAGTAAAGCATCCAAGATAATGTCATCGGGAAAGTATATTTCTTGAAGGATCTTGAAAGCCAAAGAATCTTGGTGCACCACCTTGATTTCCAATAGGAAGAAAAACTCATATATGCAAAGTGCTAACATCATTAGCTTCCTTCTCCTCCAATTTTTAGTTGTTTTGAGTGAATTATTCTCTCTCTAAGAGGAAGAATTCATAGATAATTTGTTTCACAATATTATGTATCTCCCTTTGGATTCCCACACCTTTATATGGAAGATTCATGTACTTGGATTTCTCAAAAATTCCAATCATGCTACTAATCACAATTTGAAACAAAATCAAACTTGGAATGTTGCTAGAAATCCCAATAGATTGACTGGTTATCTAGTCAAACAACTAGCTAGTCCATGTTTGATTTTCAACTAACCAATTTAATTTCAAATTGAGAAACCTACACATTCTTTGTTGTTTCCTGACTTTAATACAATTGATTGACTAGCCACTTCCTCAAGCTAGTGATTAGTTATTTGATTGACAATTAATCAACCAGTTAATCCTTACCATCTATTCAACTAATTGGATTTTTTAATTGACTGATTGGACAAGAAGTTAGTATGCACATGATACATAATCATTATAATTTTTTTTACTATGAACTTAAATTTCCTAAGGCATCCTTATGTGTGTGACCTTTCCATCCCATAATACATTGGTAGTGATATTGAAAGCCTTACAAGAAAATAGTGTTGTTTAACAATGCATCATTTCTACCCAAGTAACTGGAATAAGTTGAGAACAAATTCAAAATGTAAATTGATCAGTGCTACCATGACTTTATAATCCCTTTGTCACAAATATCTAGATTTAAATAGAGGCATGTGTTGTTATCCTCTCAATATTCAATCTATTTTCCTTGAAATAAAGTAGATTGTTGAGATTGTGTGATCTGAATATGTCTTATTGACTCACTAAGCATGTCCATGCATTTCATGGTCTCACATATCAAGTGGAGAGGATATCACTCCAATGGAGGGACACATTCCACCTACATCACTAACAAAATCCACAAGTGTCACATTGTACCCAATCACCACATGTATGTAAACCCTTATATAGAGTCACATCAGGCCAGTGTTAAAGTACATTGAACAACATGAAAACCCTTGTGATTATTGAAGTGAATTCATGTCTAAGGATCATAGTGTAACACCCCACTATTTGAATACATAGTATAACTAAGCAGAAGCATTTATCTTTAAGAGGAACGTAACATCACAATACTCATTGCAAATAAGTAAATAATCACCATACATAACCTTAAAAGGATTCATACATGTTTATGGGATAATAAAACTACAAATGATTTCATTATAAAATCAAAGATCTAAACATGGATCCACTACAACATAAAAGGAAACATTTGAAATATTAGGATCATCTAAAGTAGATGGAAACCCACAAAGTTACACTTGAAAGTCTTCTAATCCTTGGCATGCTCTTATTTATTCCTTATTTTCTCCAATACATAGGGACATTGCCTCCCCAACCATGCAAGGAGGGAAAACAACACATCAATAAATGGTACTAGCACCTTATTAAAAGAGAAAACACATATATGCTTGAGATGAAGAAAACTTAACATGAACAATCTTGAGCCATTTAATAACATGAGGAATTGATCAGTAAATATATGTATCTCTCTATGACACCCGCTTAAGAGCACATGATTGCTAGAAAATCCCTTGATGCTAGGAGAGACCATATTTACATGAAAGCCCACGATTGTCTATAAAATCCCATGACAACCCCTTGAGGTCCATGATTTGAGAAGCATATAAAAATCAATTTAGTTTCAATGATCTTATCAATAATATTACCATAATCATGAATATAATCTTAAATATGAATATTTAACATGATCATATTTATCCCTCTTGAAACTTGAACTTTAAATTCATTAATCATTGATCGCAATCATTAATTTATTAATCATAGTAACCATAAGATATAAGGTAAAGCAGGTGATGTAATAAACAATGATTCAGAACATTGAACTTGAAATCATAATTTCTACTTTATATATATATATATATATATATATGTATCATTAAAACACAACCATGATCTGTTCACCTGGAGCATGGTAGAACCTAACTTAGTCTCTCTAGTCTAGAGTGAATCCTAAATTCCTAAAATTAACATGCTTTTCATCAATTTTCGCTCATCTTAAACCCTGATTTTGATTCTTTGGAAAGCATGGTCTAACATTATCAATTTAGGGTTTGAAAACCATAAAGTTGGATTCTTTGTCAAAAGTAATTTCCAATGAGAATTTTTGGGCATTTTATGACATTAGATGAATTTGTTACAAAACTTTGAAGTCTGAACCAATCGAAAAAATCCATAGCAAAATGATGACTCAAATTATCCAAGTGCTAGGGCCCTTTGTCTAGTTGGCCCAATAGGCAAATGCCATCTATAAAGGGCCTCCCCAAAACCAAGCCCTAGACAAAAGGTTAATGGGGTGACTAAATACCCAAAATGCCCATGAAGGAATAAGACAAACATCAAAAGAGACCATCGATACTGCTAGAAAATGACTGGGGAAGACCTTACCTCTTGTGTGATGCATTGCATCTTTAGAATCTAGAAGCTAGAAACTGGAACACAAAATCAAAACAACTCAAAGAGTCCAATTCGTTATGAAATCAGAGCTTTTCCATCATGATCACAGGTTTATGGAGTTAAATTTTTAGCAGAAAGATGGCTAGAAGCCCAAGAAACTACCTCTCCCATGGTGGAGATCCTTCTACAACAAAAGTTGAGGAAATATCACATATTGAGCAAACTTCAAAATCACATGATCCGGTGATACATGGTTGCTTTAGGATCAACATACAAAAGTTATACCAAAGAAACTAGGTAAAAGATGATCGAGGTAAAAAACATTGGTATGAGATCATTAGAACAAAAAACATTTGTAAAAAGGGGATACTGCCCCTTACCTCAAAATGAGAAGAAATGAAGATGAAGAAAGCATCTCTAGAGTGCTCTAAGTTGTGATGGTCAATTGTGGAGGCTCGAGATCTATAGTGTTGTCTCTGTGAACCCCTGCTAGTTGAAACAAGGTGGTTTTTGTGGGAGGCTAGGTTGTCGAGAAATGAGGGATGCCTCAAGATTTCCTTGGGGCACTGGCAAGGCCTAGAAGATTTTCAAATGGACATACTATAGGTAAAGGCTTCAGGTTTAGGAAGGTTTCTATATCCACTAAGTTTTGAAGGAATAGGGAGTCCAGATAGCCAAGGATCCTGGGATGTCAAATCCCCATCAAGATAGGGTTCTTTGAGTCAACCTTGCCACGAAGAAGGTCAAGGGAAGTCCTACTAGTTATGGGATTCCATAGAGAGATAGATCAGAGGGAGAGAAGAAATCATGGACTATAGAGTCCTAAGAAGGGGATTTGAGAAAGAGAGATAACTCCCTAGTATGCAGTTGTATCCAAGTTTGAGGCTGACTGATAGGGAACCTAAGGGTCTGCATGATAGTTTAAAAGTGTGGAATTTCTCTATGAAGTCACATTAAATAAATAATGGACATCAAATCATATGGTTTCATTACTGTTTCAGTTAGGGGGTGTCAAATGAGATAGATGTATTTTAAGGTCTAGAACATTCGATATGCTTAATCTCCATATTTGATATATAGTTGATGAGTATTGATACAATATGGTTATTATCATATTAACTATATTTAGAGAGGCTAATATATTATTCTTATTCATGTGGCATTTAATTTATAGTAATTTAGGTTTAGTCAGTCAAATTTAACTCAATTAGGGTTATTGTTAATGATGAAAATTTATATAACATGGAGAGGGATATATGATTTTGATGTTTTGAATCATTTGGACACAATTGGACCAATTAGGGTTTATAGGAATATTAGTGGTGATGAGGCTACACTGAGGAGAGAGAGATTACATTATAATTTAATGTTAAAATATAGAATTAACTATCATCAACAAATGAGTAAAAATTACTTAATTTAGTGGACTTTGCTTTAAACATTGTATTTGGGTATAAAGTCACATTAGGCTAACTGTTGCATGAGATTTGATATTTGAAAATTAGAGTTTTCAATATAGGTTTGTGAATAACTTTAAATTTTGAGGGTGTTGCACATTGTCACCACCACATTGAGATATGCCTTTGACTTTCCATGGAAGGGCTTCTATGTGTCATTGTCAAAGTGGTACATCCAATACAAGTTGTTCTCTAGAAAGTACCCATGTATGTCAGTTGATATCTAAAAATTTATGACTGAAGAGACATAGCCATCATTCAACATACACACCATCCTTATGTATTATCTATTCTTATAATATCAACAATAATAACCAACTAGGGACATAAAAAAATAAATACTCTTAAGTAATCATATTATCTCAGTCTTTGATCCTCAAATTAAACCACATGTAATCATGTAAAAGTAATCTATGTTTAGGTTTCAACCCAAACCATATGTCATCAAGTAATAATATTCTTAGGATAATATTACATATTTTCATAATCTCAATATTGAAATACAAATAACAAATGGAATTGCCTTTTTTAATGACAAAATAAAAAAGAATGTATCCCTATTACAATAATCTCATGATGGCTCTCAGGGCATACAACTAACAATCATTTATCAACCCTAGACACAATTAATGAGGTTTAACCTTCCATAATTACTAGTCAATCATAGGAATTTCAGTTCTTTGCCAAAATTGGACATTAAGCATCATTTATCATAAGATTTAAATGTAAATCTTTCCACTCATCCTAACATTCCTCATAGGCATTATTATTCAAAAAGAAATACATTGATAATATAAAACTATTGATTGAACCTGGACTATGTTTTAGGATATTGTGAACTACAATGATATGCTTGAATTTCCAATGAGTGACAAGGACATAAATAAAAGGATGCTATAATGGTGGTGAGCCCACATTTCACTTCTAAGGTTTTCAAGGAAGAAATCTATTCAATGTTCTTTCAAATGAATCCAAACAAATAACTAGGCCTGGATGGCATCAATATAGATTTCTATCAAGATTCACATGATTTATTCAAGCCTTTTTATTTAAACTTTTTTATATATTTAACACCAAAGTGATGTTACTCCTCAGCTCGAGGTGTTGAACAACACTAATATTTCACTTACTAAAAATAGGAGAATCCTTATAGCATTATACAATTTAGACTCATCATCTTGATTAACTCTTCCAATAAGCTTAATTCTTACTTGGAGTCAATTGTTTTATTTGAACATTCAACATTTGTCAAAGGATGGTTAATTCTATATGCATATACTGATGTTTCCAATGATTTCTTCTATAGTTGTCAATTAGAGAGTATCCAACTTATTTCCCTCAAATCAAACATTAATAAAGCTTTAGACGATAAAAACTGGAACTTAGTTTTAAAAATGTGTTCTAGGTTTGGATTTCTTGATCAATGGGTGGAGTGCATCCATTTTTGTATCAAAACATATCATTTATAAACTTGATTTATGGTTAAAATTTTGGTTACTTCACTAGTATTAGTGGTCTCAGACAAGGGGACCCATTTTCTCTGTACTTTTTCTTCACGGAAATGCCCATTCATGTGCAAATTATAGATATTACTTTGAATAATTACATATTGGATAAAATTCATTGACCCGGGCTCCTATCTAAAGATCATTTTTTGGTCTGACCCTTTGGATCCAAATGATCTTCTATTAGACTTGGATCCCAATCTTCATATTCCCCCAACTAACCATTATTTAGATCTCTTTGATGGTAGGTAAATGATATTATCCTCTAGTTATGGTAAGGTGAAACAATTGCTCCTTGATAATGGAATGTCTACTTATCATCTCTCTCATTATGTAAACTCCATAATCCTTAGTTCGTGACAACATTTATGTAGAAATGGGGTCAAACTTTCCTAAGATTCCAAAGTTTATATATTTTTTTTTATTAATTTTTGCGTTTTTATCATCTTGGTTCCACTTCAATGGATGATTGAATGCCCTATTTATGTTAATATGTTCCCTTGTCTCTTCTCCTACTCAAAACTACTGATTAACTCACACTAGTACTCCCCATGAATCCTTATATTTCTATTTTTGTTTTCTACACCAAGAAGATATTTGCCATGTTTCCTATGAGTGTGAAATTGCTACTAATTTTTGTATACCTTTATGCATCCTCATACAATTGTGTTATATACTGTAAAAAGCTTATGATGTCTAAGGTTTTTCATTCTTTACCTATGATCTATAATTTTCATGCTTATAAATCATTTTTCAGTGCAACACATTCAACATACATTATGGTGTGAATGGAACTACAATTCTACAAAGTTTATGGTATTTTTGGTTATTTATTTTCTCTTGTATTATCTAATTGGGCTTAATCTACTCAGCCCCTTTAGTATTGGTCTACCTTATGCAATTTTGTGTCTCTAATACATCATACCTTGATAGTAGGCTATATATATGACTTTCTATAACCATAATTCTCATAATAAGAATTTCTCTTCACTTGGTATCAAGAGAAGCCATTTTTTCTCTCCCATCACCATTCTTCCTTTCTCATTCATCTATTCATCTCCATCCCCCTCCTAGTGCCCATCTACGTTCCCGCCCCCACCTGTCTGCTGCCGCCAGTCACCACTGGCCAGCTACAGCTAGATGATGGGCATGTAGCTGACAACTGTGCACTAGCACATCGCCGCTTCCACTTCCAGTGGGGTGGTTACCTGAGATGAAATCCTCCATTATGTTGTCTTGTCTAGGAGGATTCATATCATGGTTTTCCTAATCTTTGTTAGGGGAGTTGTAGGTCACCATCCCCTTTAGAGTTACACCTGTGTCCCCTTGATTTGGTGCTTTCCGACATCGCAACCTCTGTGAGAATCTGAATGGTACTCTTACCCTTTACCAACATGCACTAGATCTGACTGGTGGCGTGTTGATCTCAGCACAGTAAGGATCTATTTCTAAAAACAAGGTTGTAACAAGTTGGGTCTTCTCTTTTTGATTAAATTCTTCCTCACATATTTCCCCTACATACATGGGTGAGTGCCAATGATTGCTATTCCTATGGTGGTGTTTACATTCATACTTCATTCTTGATTTATCCTATAATTATTTATCTTACCAATGATTTCTCACATTCACCATTGTCTCACCGATGTACTATTGTGATATCCTTATCCACCATTGTTCCACCAGTGTGATTCTTTGATAGTTTTCTCTAATGATATCTTACCGGTGTGACTTTTTCATCATGTCTGAAGGAATGGTTGACAACAAAGAATCATCTTAGACCATTGTCTATAATGACATTGTTAATATCTTCATAATTAAGTTGAATGAAAATAATTACCTCATTTGGATGAATTGTACCCACACCATCTTAGAGTTTAGAGACAATGTGAAATTAATCGAGAGACCTACTGAGGATACCCCTAAATGGAAACAGGGAAATAGCCAAGTCAAAAGTTGGATATAGAATAGCATGGAACCCTCTATTGCCTCCAAGTACATGTTTTACAAAACTACAAAGGAACTGTGGGATGTTGTCCTTTTCCACTACACGTAGGAAAAGAATATTTTTAGGATTTATAAATTTTTTGATAAATTGTTTGGTGAAAATTAGGGTGATCATACCCTTGATGAATACTTTGATTATATTGCTAGCTTTTCTCAACAACTTCACTATTTTCATCATGTCTCTTCTGGGGATAAAACAAAAGTGTAATGCATGGGCCCATTGCCCTAGGCTCCAGTAGAGTTTTAGGAATGATGGCTGGCCCCACAAACTGCCACTAGCCTTAATTGCATACTTTTTTCCTCACTGATGCGCAAGCCAAGATCAACTTCCCGACTGGTCACCCATCCTAGTACTACTCCAAGCTGAGCACGCTTGTCTATGGAGTTCTTTAGTGATGGGCTTCTGGAAAAGGAGGTGCACCTTGGTGATATGGGTAGTCCAATCAATCCTTTTAAGATCATTCTGATGAATGCATTTTCATCATGATTTTCAGTCACCTTTTTGGGATCATTTTGATTCAATTCATCCAATTTTATTTTACTAAATATCAAATGTGCAAAATTTCTTAATTGGTTCAATTATCAAGGTTTTAGTTGAGTTTATGTTGATTTTATGCAGGTCATTATGAGGTTCAACCATCAGATGTCACCCACCTCCATTCAACCCTTATCCACAACAATCACCACCATTCAATCTTTATCTCAATCAGCCATCATCCATATCAAACCCTAATGAGGGGTGCCATCTTTCTCTTCCATAATATCTACCCTCACTCGTGATCCTCTCATCCTTGGTCTTGACCAATCGATCTTGACCAAACGGTCTTTACCATACGATCTCATCCATATGGTTTTGCCCATTCAGTTTTGACCTATCAGTCTTAGCCATTCATCCATTCAGTCTCATACTGTGAGCATTTCCACACCATCTGATCACAGATCGATGACCCCCATCCATCCGACCACACGGTCTTAACCATCCATTGCCTTAGCAGTTTCATACTCTTTCCCTTCCATACGGTCTGGAGACTGTATGGGCTACCTCTACCTCATGACCGTTTGGACTTAACTCTTCTCTAAGACCAGTTGGGAAACCTGTTCAAGACCGTATGGAGGTCTTACCTCCCACTTTCCTCCTCTTCTTAACTCCTTCTCTATCCAACTTGCTAACCCTAACCAGCACCACCGTCACCTGCTACGACATCCACCTGCACCTCCATCTTCTTCTTCCTCCTTCAACCCGACCTACGAACCCTAGCACCCGTTTATGCGCAGCCTAGCCACCGTGACACCTTGTCTCCATCCCTGCCACCGCCAACACCTCCTACCCTCCCTACTTGATACCCTAAGCCTACCGTGGGCATCACTTCTCCTTCATATGCAGCAGTGATCACCGCCCAGCACCCAACGATCCTGCACCTTGACCTGCAAGCCACCATCGCGCAAACGGTCTTTAAGACCGATCAAAGGCACACGGTCTGCAAGACCATGTGGCAGCACCCCTGAACGCCGAGATCTTTTAGTCCGCAGACCGCTAGGGTGTCAAAACTAGTTGGATAGCAAACCAATTGGAGGACATATTTCAAGACCGTTTGGACGTCTCCGAGACCGATGGCAGCAAATCATTTGAAGGCCACGAACGCAAGACCGTTTGGAGTCAGCACAACTCAAAACCATTTGGACGACGCTGAGAGCAGAGACCGCTAGGGAAGCGAACATTGAAGAAGAGATCGTTTGGATGAGTGTCGGTCTCCAAGACCGTTTATGCAAGGCATTGGTTTGCCAAACCATTTATTAAAGACAGTTTGCTCCTCTAAAGCAACCAAACCGTTTGGGTAAAAGCAACCAAACTGATTGGAGATAGAGACCGATTGAGAAGTAAAGACCGTATGGTCATATATCCAAAACCGTTTGGACTTCACAACTAAAAGACCATTTGGTCAGTACTAAAGCAAGATAGGTTGGAGGCATTTTACTCCAAACCATTTAAAACATGTAAAGGGTTCACAACAAAAATGGGAGGCACCAGTCTAGTGCCTATAAATAGGACAAGTAGGGTCCTCATTTGGGGCATCGGATCCGGGATGCCGCCAGGCTGTCCGTACATAGGATTTGATCCAGATCCATCATCCACACTAGTATCACTTCACCTGCCGCTCCTGCTACGATCGAGGAGATTGAGAAGAGAAGGAAGGAGGAGTGAGAAAGATAGCCCAGTCTATCTTGGCATCCCTCATTCCTCATCTAGATCTACTCCGACATGACATAGGAGATCACATCATCTTCATCGAGTTGCGTCCACCTTCTGCATCATGCTCATGGCAGAATCCCCTCTCTCTCTTATTCTTCTTATTTCTCGCATCATGAGTGAGTAGTTCTCTTTCGCTGGGGTGCGGGGACTAGCCCAGCTGCCCAAGCAAGCATGTTCTTTTGTTAAACATTCCATGGCAATGTATAAAACTTTTCATTTCATTGTTAGTCGTTGATGTTTGTAGATTGATTACATGCTTGCTTTCATCATGTTTTTCCCCATGTTGTGAGAACTTCTATACATAGGGTAGAATGTCGATTAATGAGGTTGACTCCCAAACTAGAAATAGAATGGGATTCCTTGAGGTCGTAAGTGTATGATCCGTGAGGGTACGAGCCATCTAGCCTACAGTGACGCTTCTGTGACCTAAACATCCCTTAGGGAGGGCCACAACCTTAGTTGGATTTTGTATCTTCTTTTTTAATCATCGATGTTTGCTTGTAGATTAATCACCTGCTTGCTTGTCAATTAGCACAATTGACTCCTTGATGAGAACTCTGATAAGATTCATTGAGGTCGTAAGTGTATGATCTGTGAGGGGACGATCCATCTATCCTACGGTGATGCTTCTGTGTGCCTAACGCCTGTATAGGGGGCCCACAGCTTCAGTTGGATTTTGTATCTTCGGAGCCATACGTATATGAACTGGATGGTGACGAGAAACATCTGATGCCAAAGGTGATGCTTACACAAACCTAACGCCCATATGGGGGGTTTTGTAGTAGCTCTATTTGGATAGTTATATCTTGCCTGGATGTTTGATGTTTGGATGTGTTTTCATGTGTAGTGGTGGTGAAACCTGAGACCATCCTAGTGATTCCATATCATTAATCTAGATCCAACTTTAATTCATCTCTTTACATTCTTGCAATTAGTTTAATTAACCCTAAATCAACCCTTAGTTCTAAATATTAGTCTTACTTGAGCTAGATTCGACTAACGACGATTCTTAAAAACATTGTCTCTTGGGATTCGATCCTTAACTATACTGCGATAAGACCCGTCCGCTTGCGGGTGGTATTATTGCACAAGGTTTTGGTAAAAGCTTAGGGATTTCAACCCTGAGTGAGTTTGTTAGTGCGATAATATTCCACGTCAAATTCTGGCACCGTTGCCGGGGACAACAGAATCAGTTAGTCAAATCTAGTTCTTTTGAGGCTAATTTAGGTTTTTGCTTTTTCTTTTGATAAAATCGATCATGTTCTCGAATTTCACTCTACTCCTTCAATCTTACTTCAGATCTTTTCATTTCAGGTACCATCAAGGACTAGTGCATGCACCGTCTGAATAGTCCCGGACTCTCTGCTAGCGTTGACCCTGAGATAGATCGGACATTTCATCATCATAACAGAGAAAACCAAGCAAGAATGGCTCAAGAGGTGGAAATAGCCTGAAGGGTAGCTCAAGCCCTTAATGCACATAGAGAAAGGCTCATGCAAGAAGCCAGAGCTACAGTTCAAGAAGAAATCCTAGAAGCACAAGCAGTAGCTCAAGCAACATAACTACAAAAGGATCTTAGGGAGTTCTCAATCCCTAAAGCTACTAACGTTCACCACCCAGTACAACCACCTCCCATCAATGCCCCAAACTTTGAGATATGGGCACATTGGATTACATTGCTTCAAAACAGCCCATTCTATGGTAAACAAGGAGAAGATAGTCAAGAACATCTTCTGAGATTTATTGATCTATGTGCTATGACAAAGCAAAATGGAGTTTTTGATGATGCCATTAGAGTCCATCTTTTCAAATACTCTCTTGCTGATAGAGCTATAAATTGTACAATTATTTGCAAAGTGAACCCATCACCACTTGGGAACAACTCCAAAATGTGTTTTTGGAAAAAAAATTATCCTCGCTCTCTCACTTATGAAATTAGGGGCCGAATAACAAATTTCACTCAAGTCCCTGGAGAAACTCTTGCTGAAGCATGGGAAAGATACAAAGAGCTTCTACGCAAGTGTTTACATCATGGAATTCCTAAGAACCAACTCATCGAAATCTTCTATAGGGGTGTGGATGATGATATCAAGAGGTTTTTAGACTCCTCATCTGGAGGAAACTTCATGCGTCAAAGTTATGACAGCGCATGGAGAGTCGTCACCCTTGGAGCTGAAAATCAAGCTAATTGGGTAGGTCTATAGGAAAAGGAGTGTTAAAGGTGGCTATGGCTGAAGTTATTCCTGAATACAAGTCTATCACCGAGACCCTCAAACTCTTAGTTGCCAAGAAAGACCATATCGAATCATCCCTTGTTGTATTTGGAAGAGGACGTTCACCCCCTCAACAACAAGAACAGATCAAGTCAGCTTCAATGTTCTGTGAAGCATGTAAAGGTACTGATGATTCCACTTTAGCCTGCAATGTTCTATATAATGTGGTTTTAAGCAATGCTTATGGACAAGGAGATAATGGTCAAATGGAAAATCTTAATGTTGTCAACTCCATCCCTAGTCAAGGATATTACAATCTGAATCAGAACAGGAACCATCCTGATTTTCAATATGGAAATCCTTCAGGAGCGGAAAACTCACGACAACTTGGTTCAAAAATCAACAATGTGGCCCACCAGTATTCTAGTATAATCAACAACAAAATTTTGGGAATCAAGGAAACTTTAGGGGTAACTTTCAGAACATGAGCTACAATAATTATCAGAACAATTCTCAGTTCCAGAATCCCAACCAAGTCCCCTACCAACAACAAAAAGGGCAACAAGCCAGCTCTGTCTCTCTTTATGACAAGTTGTCGACAATTGAGAAGATGTTGCAGTCGTAGCAGATAATGATAGCTAACCAGAAAGCCCATTAGAAGGCTATTGAATATCAACTAGCTCAACTTGCAGCTAGCATGAAGCCACCTGCTAGAACCTTTACTGGCCAACTAGAAAACAATTCTAAGCACCCAAAGCAACTGAAGGCTGTCACCACCAGGTCTGGAAAAGACTATGCTAATCCTCCTATCAAGACACTTGTGGTTATTACAGACGAGGATGAACCGATCATTATTCAAGACTCTAAAACACCTGAGTCTCAACAAAAAGAACCAGTGACTACTGATAAGACAGATGAGGAAAGTTCTAAAAAACCTACTACAAAAGAAGAAGAAGCAACACTAGAACTTGATATCCCTGTATACAAGCCTCGTATACCTTTTCCGGCTCGTCTGAGGCAAACGAAGCTTGATACCCGTTTCAACAAGTTCAAAGAAGTTATGAAAAAGCTTCATGTTGATATTCCCTTTTTAGATGCTCTGGATGAGATACTAGCCTGGACAAAGTACTTAAAGTCACTTCTAACAAGAAAATATATAACTGAGGAATATGAGACAGCAAATTTAGCGACAACCACTTCGGACATCATCCAGAGTAAGATGCCAAAGAAATAGAAAGATCTAGGATCTTTTGGAATCTCTTGCCATATCGGTGATTCTTCATGTAAGAAGGGATTGGCATATCTTGGTGCTAGCATTTCCATCATGCCACTTAGCCTTTGCAAAAGGCAAGGGTTTGCTGAACTGCTCCCAACATGCATGACAATACAACTTGCAAATAGCATTGTGACTCTACCCTTGGGAATCATTGAGGATGTCCCTGTCAAGGTTGGAAAAGATTCCTATGTCCCTTGTGACTTTGTCATCATGGACATAAAAGAAGACACTAGATACCCCCTCACCTTTGGACGTCCATTCCTCACCACTACAAGATCCCTAATTGATGTTGAAGTAGGAACCCTGCTACTCAGATTAGGTAAAGAAACTGTCGAATTCAAAGTTTTTGAAAGTATGCGAATACCAAGTATGCAAGAAGAAGTCTACTTGATTGAGTGCATAGAGACGATGACACTACTTACGCTAGAAGATTATGAACAAGACGATCCTTTAGAAGTGGCTCTAACAACCCCATCTACTGATGATTCCATTGATGAACAAATAAAAGATTGTGATCTCCAACTCAACACTGCTAAGGAAGATCCTGAAGAAATTTGAGGTACTCAAAGTTGTGGATATTACTGAAGACTCATGTGAGAAACCATAAGCTCCTAAAATGAAGCCCTTACCTAAAGGATTGAAATACGTGTTTTTAGATGAACTAAAGGTCTGCCCAGTCATTATAAATTCAGATCTAACAATAGAACAAGAAGATAAACTCTTGACGGAATTAAAAGAAAGAAGGAAAGCAATAGGGTATGAGATGAGTGATCTCACTGGGGTCAATCAAGCACTGTGCATGCACAAAATCCCTATGATGGAAGATCACAAGCCAACCGTTGAACACCAAAGGAAACTTAATCCAAATAGGAAAGAAGTTGTCTGCCTTGAAGTTATAAATTTGCTCAAGACATGAATTATTTATCTGATTTCCGATTCACCGTGGGTAAGTCCTGTGCACATTGTTCTGAAGAAAGGTGGGACTACTGTGATACGCAATGAAGATAATGAACTCATTCCCACTGGAACATTCACTGGGTGGAGGATGTATGTTGACTATAGGAAGTTGAATAAGGTGACACGAAAGGATCATTTCCCAATGCCTTTTCTTGACCAAGTCCTAGAAAGGTTAGCCCACCAAGAGTATTTCTGTTGTCTCAACAATTACTGTGGATTCTATCAAATACATATACATCCAGATGACCAAGAGAAAACAACCTTTACTTTCCCCTTTGAAACATATGCCTTCAGAAGGATGTCGTTCGGTCTCTACAATGCACCTGCAACTTTCCAACGTTGCATGGAAGCTATATTCACTGGTCTAACTGAGACTATCATGGAAGTCTTTATGGGTGATTTTTCTGTATATGGAAATTCTTATGACTCATTCCTAAAGAACCTCTCCCACATCCTTAAACGGTGTGAAGAAGCACATCTTGTGTTGAATTGGGAGAAGTGTCACTTTATGGTAAAAGAAGGGATTGTCTTTGGTCATAGAGTCAGTAGTAGAGGAATTGAAGTAGACAGAGTGAAAATTGAAGTGATTTCCAAACTCTCTATTCCAACAAATGTAAGAGAAGTTCATGCATTCTTAGGTCATGCAAGGTTTCACTGATGGTTTATTAAGGATTTCTCCAAAATAACCAAACCTATGACAAATCTATTACTAAAGGATGTTGAGTTCCTCTTTGACAAAGAATGTGTTAAAAGTTTCAACAACCTAAAGCATGCTCTTACAACAACACCCATCATCAGAGCTCCTGATTGGGATCACCCATTTGAAATTATGTGTTATGCCAGTGATTATGTTGTGGGTGCTATTTTAGGGCAATATATAGAAAAGAAACATTATGTGATATACTATTCATCAAAGACCCTCAATGAAGCTTAGAGGAATTATGCAACTACTGAGAAAGAACTTCTTGCAGTCGTGTATGCCTTTGACAAGTTCAGATCCTACCTCATAGGTTCAAAAGTCATTGTCTACACAGATCATCATGCCATCCGTTACCTCCTAGCTAAGAAAGATGCTAAACCCAGGTTAATAACATGGATTCTCTTCCTACAAGAATTTGATCTAGAGATAAGAGATAAGAAAGGTATAAAGAATGTGGTGGCAGACCACCTCAGTCACATCCACACTCTAGAAGCTGAGAAGATCCTGAATAACAATTCTCTTC
Source organism: Alisma plantago-aquatica (assembly GCA_963693085.1). Classification (NCBI taxonomy): domain Eukaryota; kingdom Viridiplantae; phylum Streptophyta; class Magnoliopsida; order Alismatales; family Alismataceae; genus Alisma; species Alisma plantago-aquatica. The sequence continues at coordinate 601,737,909 of OY856411.1, forward strand.
TGGATGACCAACTAATGACAGTTTTAGAAGCTACCCCTTGGTACTCGGACTATGTGAACTACATTTTTGCTGGTATCATCCAACCGGGATGCACTGGAAATGCAATGAAGAAATTCATGCACGATGTGAAGCAGTATCACTGGGATGAGCCGTACCTCTTCAAGCTCTATGTTGATGGTATCTACAGATGATGTATCACCGAGGAAGAATCTCAACTTATTTTAGAGCAATGTCACTCAGGCCCAGTTGGAGGCCATATGAGTACTAAGAAAATTGCTATAAAAGTTTTGCAATGTGGTTTCTTTTGGCCAACTATATCCAAAGACTCCTACAACTTTGTTCTATCATGTGAAAAATGTCAAAGAACGGGTAACATTACAAAGAGAGATGAAATGCCACTTAATCTATGGCAAGAAGTTGAATTTTTTGATGTTTGGGGTGTGGACTACATGGGTCCATTCCTATCTTCTCATGGATTTTCTTACATCCTAGTTGCGGTTGATTATGTCTCAAAATGGGTTGAAGCCATACCAACCATCACTAGCGATTCCAAATCCATTATCAAGATGTTCAAAGATATTATCTTTCCCCGATTTGGTGTTCCACGCACTGTGATATCTGACGGAGGTTCTCATTTTCTTAAAAGAAGCTTTGAAGCATTGATGAGGAAATATGGTGTAACACACAAGGTAGCCTCACCCTACCATCTACAAATAAGTGGACAGGTAGAGGTTTCTAACTATCAACTCAAGGCTATTTTGGAAAAGGCAGTAGGCCACGATAAAAAAGATTGGTCAGTAAAAATCAATGACGCATTGTGGGCCTACTGAACTGCTTTTAAGACTCCTCTGGGAACTACACTATTTTGGTTAATCTATGGGAAGTCATGCCACCTGCCTATAGAACTTGAACACAAAGTGTGGTGGGCAATAAAACAACTAAATTTTGACATGAAGAAAGTTGGCCAAGCTAGGATTCTACAACTTCAGGAGCTAGATGAGCTCCGGATGACGGCTTATGAAAATGCATGAATCTACAAAGAACGCATGAAACTTTGGCACTATGGTCATCTGAAAAGAAAGGACATACAAGTGGGAAACTAAGTTTTATTGTTCCACTCAAGACTGGAGTTATTCCCAGGAAAACTCCGTTCTTGCTGGTCTGGACCTTACATTGTCAAGAGCATCTCCCCACATGGTACTTTCTTTTTATGGAGTGAAAAGTTGGGCAAATTTGTAGCTAATGGTCAACGCTTGAAGAGATATTTCACCTCATCCAAAACAGGCACCAAAGCAATGTTGGAACTCACCAATCCAATACACCCATTGCAAAGTTGAAGGAATCAAGTCGAGCCATCGACATAAAACAAAGGCACTTTTTGGGAGGCAACCTGATCAATAAATTCATTTTTACTTTTAATTTTGAATTAGAAATTTTGTTTTTAGATAATTTTTCACTTAAATAAAAATTTCATCAAAAGATGCTATCTTAAGTTCTAATTAGTCTTCATTTTTTAGATTTTCAGATTGAGGATGCACGCTGATCGGAACGCAACCACATCTAGTGGTTCAACCAGCATGATTTTTCCCCTCCATCTCAGATTTAGAGTTTGCTTCGGAAGAGCAAATTTCTAAGTTTGGGGTGGAGGGTGGGTGGTACGTACTTTCCTTTCCACCTTCACCCATCCATTTCTGACTTAAGATTTCATTGTTGCATTTTTAACCCAAAATTTCAAAATTTCAAAATTTTAACAGTTTTTTCAAAGAAATTGAATAGATACTTGACGAAGTTTTGATACTTTCTATTTCATTTACCTAGCCTGCTATGCATTTTGAATCATTATACCCTCCTTATTCGAAGCAGATCCTCAAAAGAACCACTTTTTGAAACTAGCCTATTGATTGAAATCATCTTATGAAGCTTATGATTCCTAACATCATGATATTTATGCAAAAATGACAAGTGTCTGTCGAACTGATATGGATCAAACATGTCATGCTTCCTAATAGACTAGTGGAACAATAACATAGAATCACCATTGGATCCTCACCAAGTCATTATTTGAGCAGAGCACGATAAAGAGAACGACCCGGTGCACTGAATTGTTAATCAAGTTGCATTTTGATTTGAACTCTCTTCTACACTTCTTCTATCATCTTCATACCCCTCCATTCATAAAAAAGAAATAAAAATAGCCAAAATAGTGTCAATCCCTAAGTTCGGGGTGGCATGCCACTTCCCTCTATATTCGCTTCTTCCATACCCCTCACTAATAAATATGGGTGTACCACCAAGAAAAGATGCCAATGTGCATACAAAAAGAAAATGCAATCTCAAGTCAAATAGAGGAGAGATTCACAAAAAAAATGCAATAAATGAAATTGCAAACCATATAATAAAAATCTTAAGTTGAATAGAGGAGAGATTTAATTCTTCCTTCCATACCGCCCTTCACTCCCTTTTCTACCTAAAGGCACAATGAATGCCTCTACTACCCTGAAAAATACCAGTGTCAGATCGGATGCACACTTGTTGTTCTGCAGGTATCTCTGGACTCATACAAAACTCTTTGATACACTTGTTGTTGGAAAAAGTGAGGAGGAAGTGATGTTGGGAAACAAACTCAAGAATGAAGATATGGTAAGATGTGTTTAGTGGTCTCAGGAGGTTGATATACTCAGTCATACTGAGCAGAAAGAAAACAATCGTGATGTGAAGAAGAGGCAACCACCCAAGTTGAAAGTATTCAATTGGCGACTATTTCAGATTTTTTGTTACTCGAGGACGAGCAACGTTTAAGTTTGGGATGTTTTGATGAATGCATTTTCATCATGATTTTCAGTCGCCTTTTTGGGATCATTTTGATTTAATTCATCCAATTTCATTTACTAAATATCAAATGTGCAAAAATTCTTAATTGGTTCAATTATCAAGGTTTTAACTGAGTTTATGTTGATTTTAAGTAGGCCATTATGAGGTTCAACCATCAGATGTCACCCACCTCCATTCAACCCTTATCCACAACAATCACCACCATTCGATCTTTATCTCAATCAACCATCATCCATATCAAACCCTAATGAGGGGCCCCACCTTTCTCTGCCCTAAGATCTACCCTCACTCATGATCCTCTCATCCTTGGTCTTGACCAATCAATCCTGACCAAACGGTCTTTACCATACGGTCTCATCCATACGGTTTTACCCATTCCATTTCGACCTATCATTCTTAGCCATTCATCCATTCGGTCTCAGACCGTGAGAATTTCCACACCATCTAATCACAGATCGACGCCCCCATCCATCTGACCACACGGTCTTAACCATCCATTGCCTTAGCGGTTTCATACTCTTTCCCTTCCTTACGGTCTTGAGACAGTATTGGCAACCTCTACCTCATGACCATTTGGACTTAACTCTTCTCCAAGACCGGTTGGGAAACATGTTCAAGACCGTATGGAGGTCTTACCTCCCTCTTTCCTCCTGTACATATCTCCTTCTCCGTCCAACCTGCTAACCCTAATGAGCACCACCGTCACCTGCCGTGGCATCCACCTGCACCTCCACCTTCTTCCTCCTTCCACCTGACCTATGAACCCTGGCGCTCGTTTATGTGCAGCCCAGTCATCGTGATGCCTTATCTCCATCCCTGTTGCCGCCAACACCTCCTGCCCTCCCTACTTGCTACCCTAAGCCTGCCGCAGGCATCACTTCTCCTTCATCTGTGGTAGTGATCACCGCCCAACATCTAGTGATCCCGCGCCTTGACCTGCAAACCACCATCGCGCAAACGGTCTTCAAGACCGATCAAAGGCACATGGTCTGCAAGACCATGTGGAAACACCCCTGAACGTCGAGATCGTTTAGTCTACAGACCGCTAGGGTGCCAAAACTGGTTGGATAACAAACCGATTGGAGGACATATTTCAAGACCGTTTGGACGTCTCCGAGACTGATGGCAGAAAACCGTTTGAAGGCCACGAACGCAAGACCGTTTGGAGTCGGCGTAACTCAAAACCGTTTGGACGACATTGAGAGTAGAGACCGCTAGGGAAGTGAACATTGAAGCAGAGATCATTTGCTTGAGTGTTGTTCTCCAAGACCGGTTGTGCAAGGCATCGATCTGCAAAACCATTTACTGAAGACCATTTGCTCCTCTAAAGCAACCAAACCATTTGGGTAAAAGCAACCAAACCGATTGGAGATAGAGACAGATTGAGAAGTAAAGACCGTATGGTCATATATCCAAAACTGTTTGGACTTCACAACTAAAAGACTATTTGCTCAGTACTAAAGCAAGACCGATTGGAGGCATTTTACTCCAAACCATTTAAACCATGTAAAGGGTTCACAGGAAAAATGGGAGGTACCAGTCCATTGCCTATAAATAGGACCAACAGGGTCCTCATTTGGGGCATCGGATCTGGGATGCCGCCAGGCTGCCCGTACATAGGATTCGATCCAGATCCGTCATCCACACTAGTATCACTTCACCTGCCACTCCTACTGCAATTGAGGAGACCGAGAAAAGAAGGAAGGAGGAGTGAGAATGACATCCCGGTCTGTCTTGGCATCCCTCATTTGTCGTCCAGATCTGCTCCGACATGACGTAGAAGACCGCATCATCTTCACCGAGCTGTGTCCACCTTCTGCATCATGCTCATGGTGGAATCCTCTCTCTCTCTCTCTCTCTCTCTTATTCTTTTTGTTTCTCGCATCATGAGCGAGTAGTTCTCTTTTGCTGGGGTGCGGGGACTAGCCCCGCTGCCCATGCAAACATGTTCTTTTGTTAAACATTCCATGGAAATGTATATAACTTTGCATTTTGTTGTTAGTCGTTGATGTTTGTAGATTGGTTACATGCTTGCTTTCATCATGTTTTTCCCTATGTTGTGAGAACTTCTATACATAGGGTAGAATGTCGATTAATGAGGTTGACTCCCAAACTAGTAATAGAATGGGATTCCTTGAGGTCGTAAGTGTATGATCTGTGAGGGGACGAGCCATCTAGCCTACGATGACACTGCTGTGGCCTAAACATCCCTCAGGGAGGGCTACAACCTTAGTTGGATTTTGTATCTTGTTTGTTAATTGTCAATGTTTGCTTGTAGATTAATCACATGCTTGCTTGTCGATTAGCACGACTGACTCCTTGATGAGAACTCTGATAGGATTCCTTGAGGTCGTAAGTGTATGCTCTGTGAGGAGACGAGCCATCTAGCCTATGGTGATGCTTTTGTTTGCCTAACGCCTGTATAGGGGGCCCACAACTTCAGTTGGATTTTGTATCTTCAGAGTCATAAGTATATGAACCAGATGGTGATGAGACATCTGATGCCAAAGGTGATGCTTACGCAAACCTAATGCCCGTATGGGGTATTTTTTAGCAGCTCTATTTGGATAGTTATATCTTATCTGGATGTTTGATGTTTGGATGTGTTTGCATGTGTAGTGGTGGTGAAACCCGAGACCATCCTAACGATTCCATATCATTAATCTAGATCCAACTTTAATTCTGCTCTTTACTTTCTTGCAATTAGTTTAATTAACCCCAAATCAACCCTTAGTTTTAAATATTAGTCTTACTTGTGCTAGATTCGACTAACGATGATTCTTAAAAATGGTATCTGTTGGGATTCGATCCTTAACTATATTGCGATAAGACTCGTCTACTTGCGGGTGGTATTATTGCACAAGTTTTTGGTAAAAGCTCGGGGATTTCAACCCTGCGTGAGTTTGTTAGTGCGATAATATTCCACGTCACATTCTATCTAAGGCCTCAAATCCTGGGACGTTATAATCTCCCCCACTTAGACTCTTGACGTCCTCGTCAAGGTTCAACTATGTGGCCTCATAATCTTTCCCCATTTCAGTGTAGACCCAAATGTCCCGTGTACACCCCTACTGGAGGGCAATTGGCTCTGATCCCATTTGTAATGCCTGAGCCCACTACCCTAGGCTTCAGTAGAGTTTTAGGAATGACAACTGGACCCACAGACCACCACTATCCTTAACTACGCACTTTGTCCTCACTGACGTGCAAGCCAGGATCAACTTCCCGAATGGTCACCCATTCTAGTACTACTCCAAGCTGAGCACGCTTAGCTATGGAGTTCTTTAGTGATGGGATCCCGGAAAAGGAGGTGCACCTTGGTGATATGGGTAGTCCAATCATTCCTTTTAAGATCATTCTATCCAAGGCCTCAAATCCTGGGACGTTACCCAAAGAGAGGGTCAATCTTATAAAGATCAAGTTTCTCAACGACCTATATTCTGTCTATACTCCATTATGTAGTTATCTTGGCTAATTTTCCATTCTAGAAGATGTCTTCTCTTCTCTCTAGTAGTTTGATGACAACCACTAGATCTCTACTCAACCATATTTGCAACTTTCAATTGTTGTTATTGCTAATGGATGAGTATGTAGCCATTGATGTCCCCCTAGGCCACAATGCACTTTATACAACAAGATAGGCCATCTAGAGCAAAAGTTCTATCAAAAGCATGATTATCTCTATGGGTGTGATTGTAACACTCGGACTGCACATGTTGCTCAAGGATCAAAAAATTAGTATGTTACCATCTCTTCTATTGAGTATGATATGTAGGCCTCTCAGTAGGCTTCTCCACAAACATAGGATTTGGGGATTCTATGACAATACAATTCGTTGAGACATATTTAGCACATCTGACCTCCAACTAAGGTAATGACAACCTATATGATGCATCCAGATCTACTTAGGTTGTTTATTTTAGGGCCACCCAATATATGACTTGTATGAGACACATTCTTTCCTCCAATGAACCTCATATCCCAACCTCATCTGTCACTCTGGAAGATGAGTCCACTAAAATTGCTCAAAAATGTGGCAGTGTAATATTTCATCTAGTCTCAACTTCAATTTATTCATTATATTCCTCATTTTCCCTTTAATTTAATGTATGTTACTAAGTTTGTTGATGCCTTTACTTGCAACATCACCTTTTATAGTCATGGTTTTGTGATGTAGGATTCTCAAACTTCTCAAATGATTGGTTCGGGTTCTAGAGTCGATGATATTTATTACTTTGGTGATGTCATCCATCTTCAACTCTTGTAGTGAGAACACCCTTCAGCTACACCAACATTACGGTCATCCCTCTCTTGAGAAGTTGAAGCACCTGAATCCCTCTTTATCTAGTTAAAAAAAATCCTTCCCTATTTTCAAAATCATCATATGAGTATGTTTCTTAAAAAATCTAGTCTTTATTCTAAAACTACATTTGATGTTATTCATAGTGACATTTTTGGTCTCTTTCGAATTGCCAGTTTTAACGGATTCCATTATTTCATTACCTTAATTAATGATTTCTCTCATATGACATGGTTATATATGTTGAAATCTCATGATGAAAAATTTGCAATTTTTCAAAATTTTCATAAAATGATTATAATCCAATTTAATAAATCTGTTAAGAAATTTGGACCAATAATGTTGTAGGGGGTGTTTGGTTCAGGATCGAGATTCTATAGTCGGGGTTAGTCAAAATATCTAGGTATGTCTATCTCAAATTTGGTATGTTTGGCAAGATGATTGCACACAAATTGGACTGGTCTCTAGTGAGTATATTTAGACCCATCTTTGCATGCTATTTTAATAACTTTTAGGGGTTGTTGTGTTTCTATTTCTTAGTTTTAGTTTTAGATTTATTTAAATGCAATTGTCCTCTCTTTTATGGACTTTAATGCACTTTATATATTTTTATGCAGAACAACAAAGAATATGCTTCAATACCTAGATGTATGATCATGCCCTCAAGTTTCTGCACCTCAAGGGAAGGAAGGCCCACAAGCTTTTCGTTGTCCACCTTCCAACCTCCTAGTTAAGCAATTGGCTTTGCTAGTCGCCCAACTCGAGCCTCTCTTTACCCAGAGTCACCTAGACTTTTCAGTTCTAACACGAGCTCATAGCATCAGGCCTACTCTATTTCAATCCATGCTGATCCACCAGAGAAATGGATGTGGGGTCCAAATTGAGTAACCCACGTGAGTTCCTTATTGAACCAAGTACGAACCATGCAAATTAGCTACCTTCAATGCAAGTATTCGTAATTAGGGTTTCGACAGCAAGGAATGCATTTAAAAAAGGGAAGATTATCATCCATTTAGAGGGGGTCTCTAATCAGTGATTAGAATCCACATTGCACAACACAAACCCTATCAAGGAGTGAGGATGCTGCAGCCATAGTAGAGAGATTCGTCTTCTGCATCAGACGTCATGACTCCCTCCATTGTTCTTTCTATATTTTCGCTGTTGTCTTTTGCCATGAGAGAGTACACATTTGTGTTGGGGAATGGAGACTAGCCCCAAAAATCTATATTTTGTTCTAGCTTGTATCTAAATTCAACAATACTATTGATAAATAAAGAATTATTCTATTTATTTCTATTTTGCAAATTTATGACTTGTTTTTCACATTTGTTAAAATCATGGCTGTGTAGGTTGTTGTGCGCATGATTCAAACTTTAGAATGATCTTATTATTCCCCAGAAGTGTCAATAAGGGATAGAGAGGTGATTATGTTGCGATCTGCTAATGTGCTAAGAATGGTCGGCCGTAGTGATGAAGTCTAGTCAGAATAAACTAGGATTTTAGGTGCCGAGTTTGGTCAGTTCTAGGGGAGTTTAATCCAAGAAACAATCTATATCTCGTGAGTATGTGGTAACTAAGCCTCTATTTAGTAAACTTCTTGTGACGACAATCATCAAATGGTTAAACAAATTGTTACAATTAAGCGGAATTAAACATTAGAAGCGGATTACTGAAAAATCACTAAAAATTAAAACCATTTGCAAAGAGATCCATTTCCAGGAAAACTCTTATAAAAAGAACCAAAATATTATATATACATTTTTGTCCACAAAGTACATACCATGTACCTTCTCTTCTCGAGGATTACATACAACCATTGCTCTGTTAAATCTACACATAAGCAACATAAAACCTCGAGGCATTCAATGCCAAAATCTCAGATCGATCATTAAAGCACTAACTACTAACTCCAAGGACCTGAGAGTACAGAGACGACACATAGGACTCTTAAATACAAGACATGACAGCCAATATCTCCACCTAAGATATCACTGATGTCCCTGATGCTGCTGTCTTTCCCCTAGTGTATGGTTCATACCTCCTTGTCCTCGTCCGCCTAAAAAGTTGGATCCCACGGGGGTGAGACAATTGAAATTGTCCCAGCGAGAGATATAAATCTCCACCAGAAACATTATTATTGCAGATAATTAGTAATAAACTGAGCAGAGGAATCTCATTTGAAAAGTAGGATTTAATCATTATCAAGCAAATTAGAGAAATAATATCTTTTAAAGCATTACATCTATAAATGATAAGGAATATGAAGAACATGTATAATATCTATCCATTTAGGATACAATAAGCAATGTAACATCAACCAATGATTTTCGTAATTCGTCCTTAACCAAACATGCTACACGGCTGATTACATTTTACAATCACACTTATGCCCTTAGGAGATGAGGTATACCGCTCATACTCCAACTGACCATGACGGCGTAAAGCATCGGTTCCATACCTAGGTCAATGGAAGAGTCAGACTCCATGACCTCATCTGTCTCAGTCAGTGCGAGACCACATGTAGGACATCTCGTGTCTCTTGCTAAAATAGATTTTTAGGGTATACTATCAACTTCGCTATAGAGTTATAGCCCGTAGCATATACTCTCTTCAGGATATGGCCCGTAGACAATGCCTGGTATTGTGGAGTAATGGCCCATAGCCATACTCTTATTGGGATATGGTCCATAACCATTCTTGTGCATAGTATATGGCCCACAATCATTCCTATGAGGCGTATGGATATATTCACCCATTACCCCCACATATACAAAAATATGCATTCCAGGAGTTCCCATAGGAAAACTTGTTTCACCATCACCAACTATTGACGATGATGGATCTATGGCCAGGGCTCTACATGATAAGATTTCACTTGATTAATTAAGTGCATTACCATATTCTTTTAGCATCAGCCAAGTTTTTAATAAAAAATTATTATGAAAAATGCTACAAAGAAACATGTAATACTTCTATCAAGTACTTTTCAAACTTTATAAAACATTGAGATCTCAATCCCTTATCTCATTACCAGGAATTCACATCCCTCATCAATATCATCATGATGTTTACTGGACCTGGGTATTCAAACCCTTAGTTCATCACTGAACAAGGTTACCACTTATCAGGTAACTAATACCTCCAGGTCATTTGACCAAGGTATTCATGATACTTGTTACACAAGCATCTCACATAGCTCACCAGGCATATTCAACTTCCAGCCACCTCTCACTAGGCAACAATAAAAATAATGGCTCACAATGCCCATTATCATCAGAGCTCATACCTGGTTATGCTCATCATCTCATGATATCTTCATGGTTAGTATACTTGATAACAACCATATCAATTACATATCAACATTATGCAATACAAAGATAACATCACTATTCCCTCATTAGGGTTAGGGTTTCCCATCTTTATCATTTAGGGTTTCACATAACATCACCCTATTTTAGGGTTTCACATAAAATCACCCTATATTAGGGTTTCACATAAAATCACCCTATATTAGGGTTTCACAAACCAACTCATAATTAGGGTTAGGGTTTCTCATTCTCCATTGATTAGGGTTTTATGATTATCTCATTAATCCAAACCCTAAGTCAGAGCTTCCACGTATCTTAGAGAGCATAACATTATTTAAGTATTAAATCATACTTATCATTGTTCCATGTACTAGGAACACACATCACCACCATACCTTATTCAGTTGACTTAACCTTTCACTAAGTACATACACCTATGCTTAACATAGTGTATTGAATTGATTACTTTCATAGGCATAAGTGATAATCACTCTAATTATGCTAATCACCTAAGTACTTTAGAGGTAATTCCATTTAAATCCACCTTGAGATACTCTTTAACCACTTATGGGGTTATTAGTACTTACATGGTTTGAACCAATTGCACCTTCAAACGGTTTAGTCCTAAACCTTCAAACGGTTTGAGACCATTTAGACCTTAAAACGGTCTTGGTCCTATCCTCCAAGCAGTTTGAGACCGTTAGACCTTAAATGGTCTTGAAGATCATTTAACCCTACTCCCTCAAACGATTTGAGGCCATTTAGACCTTCAAACGGTCTTGGTCTTTATATCCTTAAATGGTCTTGAACCTTTTACTCATCAAACGGTTTTGAAACTATTTCAATCCAAGATCCTCAAACGGTTTGAAGATCAATTAACCCTAAACGGTTTGAGACTGTTGGATCCTCAAACGGTTTGAGACCGTTTAGTCCGCAAATGGTTTGAGACTATTTTGTCCTCAAACGGTTTGAGACCATTTGGTCAATCCAGAGTTGAAACCGTTTAAACCTAATTTAAGGTTTTGACATCAATTGAACTAGGGTTTTGAAACCAATTGAGTTCTAAACGTTTTGAAATCGGCTGGCCATCCAAGATTGAGACCATGTGGATGAGATTAGGTTGAAACCATTAGACCTTTACACATTCTTGAAATTGTTTAGCCTCTAACGGTTTGAAACTGTTTGACCTCTAACGGTTTAGAAACTATTTGGTCACCAAACAGTTTGAAAATGTTTGGTCTCTAACAGTTTGAAACCGTTTGACCAAAAAAATGAAACCGTTTGTTTTTTATGTTCTTGAGGTGTGTTCTAAGATGATGTCATCATCATCAAGCTTCAGACCTCCGAATTCTAATGTCATATATATGATGATTTCATCAATTATTTAAGAAGAAAATAAAAGATCAACATATGATGAGAAATTGAAATCAATAATAACATTGATGGGTTCAAGTAATATAACCCACCTTCAAAGTAGCTTCAAATCTTCAAGCTTCTCGTCTCTAATGGTGAAAGAAGCTCCTTCAACTATCCAAGGTTCGTTTCCAACTCTTTGGATGTAAAAGATAGCCAAGGTTGAGCATTGGATGGAAGAGAGAAGAAAATGAGTGTTGAAATCCGATTTCAACCATCAATCCAAGGTTGAAGATGATCATGGATATTACCTTAAGCTTGGGAAACATTTTCCTCCTGCTCCTAAGCTCCTTGGTCGTCGGCCAAAGCAAGGGAAGAAAGTGGGTTTTGAAAATAGTCTTTCAAGTAAGTGAAAAATGGAGTATATGTATATGAATTTTTAAGAGAGAGAAAGTAGGAGAAAATTCATCCACTTTCTTGCCACATGCCCCCTCCCTTCCTTGCCTTCAAACACATCTTCCTTATCCCTCAGTTTCGTCTCAATTATCCTTGAATTAAAAGCAACCACTTAAGCACCTTAATCATTATAATACTATTATCCAATTTTAGTGGACCTTACTTTTTAATTAACAAATGTGAGTGGATTTCTTCACCTACTTAGGATATTTCGGCGCCACTCAAGGCATTTGGACGTCCTCCCACTATAGGATTTCAACCATAGCCTTTTAGTTGATGAGCACTTCAATTAATATATTTATGTTTTCTACAAAATAAATTAGGGTTTCATTTATGCTTAAATCTTGATTATTGTATTATCATGATTATCTCTCCTCAAAAGTAATTCAAACAAGATGCCCCTTTCTTTTTATTTTATCTAAATGATACCAAGAAACTGTTGGGACATAATAGAGGTGGTATTTTACATATCCAACCCTAGGTTTTGGGTAATTTGCAAATTACACCAAAACTAGCATTCAATACACAAGCATTACTCAAACAAGCTCCTTCTTTGGAACTTAGGCTTCCACAAGCCATACCTCAGTATCATTCTCATTCTTATGATGATACAACACTTGAGGAACATTTATCATGTAACATTTTCATGGTAAACCCTTAAATTAGGTAAATTGCACTTTAGTCCAGAATAGGTAAAATATTGTTTCAACATTATTCAAATAGGACCAAAATTGAAACATAAGCTCTCCTTTAGTCTTAATTACTTTTCAAAAGATAAAGACAGGAATCTAAATGACTTACTTAAGCAAAACTTCTAGGGTTAAGGCATAACCTAGGTGAGGGATGTTACAATTATCCACCCCTAACAGGGATTTCGTCCCTAAAATCATCAAGAGAAAAGAGAAGGGTACTTCCTCCTCATTTCTTCCTCCAGTTCCCATGTAGCTTCTTCAACACCACGATGATGCCAAAGAAGTTTCACAAGAACTTTGTCTTTCTTTTTCAACTTTTTGATTCTCCTGTCAAGAATCATCAATGGTCCTTCTACATATGATATATCTTCATTTAACTCTACCTCCATAGGTTGTAAAACTAACTCCGTGTCAGGATGACACTTCCTCAACATGGATATTTGGAATAGCTGTTACACCCCGATCTCACAATTTCCTCAAATCATGAGATTAGGGCGTAAGAAAGGATTTATATTTTAACACAAAGAACACCCTTAACTTTTTCTTTTCTTAAAAACTCTTGTTTCTTCGCATCGAACCACATAAAAAGATCTTAACAAGGGAATCTGAACATTTCATTTACTAATCAGACTTTAACAGAAAAGATACATATATAAACATTTATGATGTCTTTCACAACTTGTATACATAAAACTTGTTAATTAACATACATATCAAAGAGGAACAATATTACACATCGTAATTACAACTCTCTCTCTATCTCTTACTGAGGACCTAGAGTGACAAGGACCGACTGACTCAACTAATCTCATACTTGACTCCTGTGGCAGATCTACACTGAAGCTCTGACCATCTTCAAGTCCACGCGGTTAACCCTAAAATGTTTGAGTAGAGGGGTGAGCCTACTCGCTCAGTGAATGAGTACTTCAAGGAAACAGACTAATGCACTAATGTGATCAAAGATATAATTTGATTAAACGATATGAAATTTAACAACAATAAATACTACACTGAGCAACTCTAAAACAATATAATTGAAATAGCACATTTCTAAGCATCATCAAGTATTTCAAATAGATAGACAGTTATATAAATTTACTGTGATCCTATGTGATTATTTACTCATTTATTATTATGCCCTAAATATATGCAGTGTACTCTGCATATAAGGATCCGCAACAAGTCCATGCTACGGCCCCACCGTACAAGACTCAGCGACACACCCGGGGGATGCTGAATCTGACGCCAGCCCTGTTCTGCCACAGGACCACAGGCTCTCTGGCCTCAATGCACTACTCTGAGTGCTCTCTCTCGACCCCTCCTTCAACCTGAGCACACAGGCGGAGTGTCACAGGGTTACCTTCGCGACACAAGCACGAATGGTGTTAGATAACCAAGTTTTCTGGTGAAATCGCAGTGCCATTGTGACACAAGCACAATTGTTGTTAGACACTGCCCTCTCTCTCTTTCCTCGTGTCTCCATGACATCGCACGGATAATGTTGCAACACGAGTTTCACCCCTAAATCGCAGACACATGTTAGGGGTTCTACGGTGTTAGGGCACTTAGGTCTATACTTGATTAACAAATAAATAATTAAACAGGAAAAACACAGTTCATACTTATTCCACATTCATGACATAACTTGAAAACACATTTACATCATTTGTACTCAGTAACATCCCTTTCTAGGGCATGTCATATCTCAACACCTGCAATTTCCGAGATATGTATATATTGAAATGTAAGAAGCCCTGCAGTATGTAGATAACATTTCAGAGAGAATAAGCATATAAAGTTAAATGCACTAGAAACATACAATTTAACAATTAAGCATCACCACATCTCATATCGAGACCTTTCATACTACCATAGCATGATTCATTGAACACCCTATCCTTAGGGTTTCATTCGCCTTATTCATTCATCACATGCCAACACCCTACTCTTAGGGTTTCATTTGCCTCATTCACTTGTCACATGGCTCTTATCATGATCTCATAAGATATAAGCATTCACTAAATAAAGACTGTTTCCAACAAATCTTATATAATCAATATAGATATGAAATCATGGAAACTTAACTAAACTTAGGTTTTCCATATCATAACTGTGATATCATGTATCCAGAATAAGATTCAATTAATATAACCCACGAGGTACATCCTAACCACATATAGGATTTCTAGTCTTTTTCAAACAGGTTGAAACCCTAGCGATATCCCAATTAGGTCAAACCCTAATTACATCATTTGATATGAATCTAAAAGCATACTCAATAGGAAGTGTTGCATACGAATCTGATATGAATCTACCATTTAGGAGTCATTCAAACAGAGAAGGAATCCATATCATATCAATTTACAATAACTTAAATCAAATAGACATTTCAGGATTTAGAAATCGCATGCTAAACATTTAGGGGTTTGGTTGTTATAATCAAATTCGTCCATTAGAATGTTTGAAGGAAGAACCCACTCACCCTAAGGTGTGAAAACACCTCACAACTGTAGCTCAACTCAGGGAATCTCGAATTCCCATCAAATCCCTAGCAAATCTCCCAATTCTTCTTCCATTCAACTCGGGAACCTTGAAAAAGAGGGATTATGAAGAAAGGGTGAGAAAAGAGGGGATTTCGACATCATCTTGGATCAAATCAGAGCATGGACGGAATCTTGACATAAGAGAGAAGATTCACCATAAAAGTATATGCAAGGAATCCGAACTTACTTGATTTCACCCTTCCTGGAATCGCAAAACCCTAATTCAGCAATTCCCCCACTTTCTTCACTCAAGCCCTAATTCTCCCTCTCTCTCTAGAAGCTCGTTTCTCTGGAATGGATGACGAGAAATGAGAGCTGCTTGTGTGTGTGGTCGTTCATATAAGTCAATTGAGCTGCTTGGGTCAATTGCATATTGACCCAACACTTAACTTTAATTATATAGGCTGAATATTCAGTTATACAAAAGTTACTGTAATTCGTTTATTTCAGAGATCAAACATTCTCCAACAATTATGAGAATTTAGCACGTTGTTTATAATTGTTCTATAAAGCTTCAGTTAAAATTTGAGATCATTTGGAGTTACCAATAATAAATTAAAAATCGAACAGTGTACTGCTATATTGCAGTCAGCAATATATTCGGCCGAGTTTGTCCTGCACAAACTCGACCGACACCCTTACTGTAGGGATTCAAAAGTCATCCAAAAATTACGCCAATTTAACAGAGTGTCTAAAATTGTATTTATCAAATACTGTTAAAATTTGAGATCAATTGGATATACCAATAAAAAGATAAAATTCAATTACCACACTGCTGTAAAATTCTGAAATTGTGATCGGTCGAGTTTGAAACTCGGCCGACAAACAGGTCAGGGCATTTTTCAAAAATTCTGATATTTTCCAATATTGTTCACATTTTATATATCTAAATCATATCCAAATTTGAAGCAAATCAGAGTTACACATAAAATACTAAAAATCATTTAGTGAGACATTCCACTTATCAAATTCTGTATTCAAGCATTATCAAAACCCTAATTTTGGGCCGATTAGGGTTTATGCTTCTCAAACCCTAATTCTCAAGACAAAAGAACATTAGACTTCTTATCATAGTTAAAACATCCTAATTGTGTTATCGTCATTAATTAGATTTCCAGAATGATTATTCTAATTAATCTTTGCAATTGTCTAGGTAAACCCTAGTTTACCAATTAAGCTCAGATGGGGTCGTAACAACTCTTCCCCCCTTAGAATGTTTCGTCCTCGAAACATAAACCTACAAGAAAATACATTCAAGGTTATTCTAAGCTTCTAAAGCCTTCCATGTCATTATATTCTTGTATGTAGATTTACTTGGTTATCAACAGAGATATTTGAATAATTAGCACTTGCTTGAATCTAACAACCTCTTTATTTTATAACTTCTCCATCATATTTCAAACCCTATCTTACGTTTCATAGTCCTCTTACCATATACTACTCTTTAACCCGTCATCTTTAATTCTAAATTTTTCTCTTATGACCATGTTGCTTATTCATATGTATGGTCATGTATACCATGTTGCACACATATTTCCTCCTTTATCTTTATACTATTGTGAAGTTAACGTTCTAAATTAATAGTCCTTCTATTAGTTTTTACTCATGTTGAATACATTACATATTCTTCATTTTTTTACATCAAGTGGATCATGCATGGGTCAAACATAGTTTCTCTTTCAATCAAGTTTTTCTCTTCTGAATACATTCTACCTTTGTATGACTTATTCATTCGTTAAACTATACCTATGTTCTTTACTTAGAAACTAGTTTATTCTTCTAGTCTTATGAATTACATGTTCATACGATCCTTTTTACTTTTATGGACCTATTGAAAGCTCACTCTATTCTTCTACTTAGCCTTTGCTTTAGAGTTCATAAAAGCATTCTACTCTATTATATGATTCATTCTTCATGATTGATTCTTGCTATCTTGAACCATACATACATTCATTTCACATATCTTTCCTATATTTCATATGTATAGTTCATGTAATATTAATCAATAAACTGATTATGAACTTCATATCATGTTCTATTATTCCCAATTAAGGGTTTCACATTTGAGACCCCAAAGTTGAACCTCAGATATCAGTTTTGACTAATTCTTAGTTATTCTGATCTTGCCCATATGTTTCAACATCTTACTGTATGTACATTCTTACTCTGATGTGGTTCTAATCATTCAAATTCTATTCTTATTATGCTATTGATAGGATTCATTAGATCCTAATAACGCATCCTACCAACCGGACCAGGCCAAACCTGAAATCCTGAAGCCAAGAACTACAAAGGATTACATTCTTCCTGAACTGCCACTCACAGCTCAGAAACTCGGCCGATCACTCTGGAACTCGGCCGATCGCCTTCCAGATTCTGAAACTCGGCCGACCAACTTCGGCCGATCAGCAGGAAACTTGGCCGATCCTTTGGGGAACTCGGCCGATCGAAACACTACTTGTTTACCTACAAAGAAACTCGGCCGATTCAAGACCAAACTCGGCCGACCAAAACGCTGTTTGAAATCCTGAACAAGGAACTCGGCCGACCAAAACACGAACTCGGCCGAACCGCTCACAGACTGAAAACCTAAACAGACCTGCTGATGTCAATTTCACTCGAATCAGCGGGCAAAACTATAGAAACAAAAGCTCATTCAAAGGTCAATTCTAGTCTACTTGTTACAAAGAATAAAATCAATAAATGCTACAATTGCATAGTATACAACAGATATTAAAGACCCATATTTCAAGGTATTGAATATCTCAATTCAAACATATAAGAGCATTTCTATACATTTCCAACAAAACAACATTATGAAATGTAAGTTCTATCTCCTTTTACATTTATGCTCTTAATTCTTGTTTCTTTTCTCGTTTTCTAACCCTAACATTTCTAGGGTTTCTCTCTAGCCCATTCTTCCACTGTATACCTGGCCAGGGTATACGTGAGAGAATAGACAGAGTAGCTTGTACTGGCTGATCTAAGTACTCAGATATCGGGCCAGGATATCCAAATACTCAAATCCCCAAAGCTAACATCAAACATCTCCTATCTGCCACACATAGGACTCTAACTTACTAACTTAATGGTCCTTGACAACTCACCCTAAGCTCTGATACCAAGCTGTTACACCCCGATCTCACAATTTCCTCAAATCATGAGATTAGGGCGTAAGAAAGGATTTATATTTTAACACAAAGAACACCCTTAACTTTTTCTTTTCTTAAAAACTCTTGTTTCTTCGCATCGAACCACATAAAAAGATCTTAACAAGGGAATCTGAACATTTCATTTACTAATCAGACTTTAACAGAAAAGATACATATATAAACATTTATGATGTCTTTCACAACTTGTATACATAAAACTTGTTAATTAACATACATATCAAAGAGGAACAATATTACACATCGTAATTACAACTCTCTCTCTATCTCTTACTGAGGACCTAGAGTGACAAGGACCGACTGACTCAACTAATCTCATACTTGACTCCTGTGGCAGATCTACACTGAAGCTCTGACCATCTTCAAGTCCACGCGGTTAACCCTAAAATGTTTGAGTAGAGGGGTGAGCCTACTCGCTCAGTGAATGAGTACTTCAAGGAAACAGACTAATGCACTAATGTGATCAAAGATATAATTTGATTAAACGATATGAAATTTAACAACAATAAATACTACACTGAGCAACTCTAAAACAATATAATTGAAATAGCACATTTCTAAGCATCATCAAGTATTTCAAATAGATAGACAGTTATATAAATTTACTGTGATCCTATGTGATTATTTACTCATTTATTATTATGCCCTAAATATATGCAGTGTACTCTGCATATAAGGATCCGCAACAAGTCCATGCTACGGCCCCACCGTACAAGACTCAGCGACACACCCGGGGGATGCTGAATCTGACGCCAGCCCTGTTCTGCCACAGGACCACAGGCTCTCTGGCCTCAATGCACTACTCTGAGTGCTCTCTCTCGACCCCTCCTTCAACCTGAGCACACAGGCGGAGTGTCACAGGATTACCTTCGCGACACAAGCACGAATGGTGTTAGATAACCAAGTTTTCTGGTGAAATCGCAGTGCCATTGTGACACAAGCACAATTGTTGTTAGACACTGCCCTCTCTCTCTTTCCTCGTGTCTCCATGACATCGCACGGATAATGTTGCAACACGAGTTTCACCCCTAAATCGCAGACACATGTTAGGGGTTCTACGGTGTTAGGGCACTTAGGTCTATACTTGATTAACAAATAAATAATTAAACAGGAAAAACACAGTTCATACTTATTCCACATTCATGACATAACTTGAAAACACATTTACATCATTTGTACTCAGTAACATCCCTTTCTAGGGCATGTCATATCTCAACACCTGCAATTTCCAAGATATGTATATATTGAAATGTAAGAAGCCCTGCAGTATGTAGATAACATTTCAGAGAGAATAAGCATATAAAGTTAAATGCACTAGAAACATACAATTTAACAATTAAGCATCACCACATCTCATATCGAGACCTTTCATACTACCATAGCATGATTCATTGAACACCCTATCCTTAGGGTTTCATTCGCCTTATTCATTCATCACATGCCAACACCCTACTCTTAGGGTTTCATTTGCCTCATTCACTTGTCACATGGCTCTTATCATGATCTCATAAGATATAAGCATTCACTAAATAAAGACTGTTTCCAACAAATCTTATATAATCAATATAGATATGAAATCATGGAAACTTAACTAAACTTAGGTTTTCCATATCATCACTGTGATATCATGTATCCAGAATAAGATTCAATTAATATAACCCACGAGGTACATCCTAACCACATATAGGATTTCTAGTCTTTTTCAAACAGGTTGAAACCCTAGCGATATCCCAATTAGGTCAAACCCTAATTACATCATTTGATATGAATCTAAAAGCATACTCAATAGGAAGTGTTGCATACGAATCTGATATGAATCTACCATTTAGGAGTCATTCAAACAGAGAAGGAATCCATATCATATCAATTTACAATAACTTAAATCAAATAGACATTTCAGGATTTAGAAATCGCATGCTAAACATTTAGGGGTTTGGTTGTTATAATCAAATTCGTCCATTAGAATGTTTGAAGGAAGAACCCACTCACCCTAAGGTGTGAAAACACCTCACAACTGTAGCTCAACTCAGGGAATCTCGAATTCCCATCAAATCCCTAGCAAATCTCCCAATTCTTCTTCCATTCAACTCGGGAACCTTGAAAAAGAGGGATTATGAAGAAAGGGTGAGAAAAGAGGGGATTTCGACATCATCTTGGATCAAATCAGAGCATGGACGGAATCTTGACATAAGAGAGAAGATTCACCATAAAAGTATATGCAAGGAATCCGAACTTACTTGATTTCACCCTTCCTGGAATCGCAAAACCCTAATTCAGCAATTCCCCCACTTTCTTCACTCAAGCCCTAATTCTCCCTCTCTCTCTAGAAGCTCGTTTCTCTGGAATGGATGACGAGAAATGAGAGCTGCTTGTGTGTGTGGTCGTTCATATAAGTCAATTGAGCTGCTTGGGTCAATTGCATATTGACCCAACACTTAACTTTAATTATATAGGCTGAATATTCAGTTATACAAAAGTTACTGTAATTCGTTTATTTCAGAGATCAAACATTCTCCAACAATTATGAGAATTTAGCACGTTGTTTATAATTGTTCTATAAAGCTTCAGTTAAAATTTGAGATCATTTGGAGTTACCAATAATAAATTAAAAATCGAACAGTGTACTGCTATATTGCAGTCAGCAATATATTCGGCCGAGTTTGTCCTGCACAAACTCGACCGACACCCTTACTGTAGGGATTCAAAAGTCATCCAAAAATTACGCCAATTTAACAGAGTGTCTAAAATTGTATTTATCAAATACTGTTAAAATTTGAGATCAATTGGATATACCAATAAAAAGATAAAATTCAATTACCACACTGCTGTAAAATTCTGAAATTGTGATCGGTCGAGTTTGAAACTCGGCCGACAAACAGGTCAGGGCATTTTTCAAAAATTCTGATATTTTCCAATATTGTTCACATTTTATATATCTAAATCATATCCAAATTTGAAGCAAATCAGAGTTACACATAAAATACTAAAAATCATTTAGTGAGACATTCCACTTATCAAATTCTGTATTCAAGCATTATCAAAACCCTAATTTTGGGCCGATTAGGGTTTATGCTTCTCAAACCCTAATTCTCAAGACAAAAGAACATTAGACTTCTTATCATAGTTAAAACATCCTAATTGTGTTATCGTCATTAATTAGATTTCCAGAATGATTATTCTAATTAATCTTTGCAATTGTCTAGGTAAACCCTAGTTTACCAATTAAGCTCAGATGGGGTCGTAACAACTGGATGCAATCTGTGTAGTTCAGGTGGCAACTCCAACTTATAGGATACCTTTCCAATCTATTCAGTGATTGGATAAGGCCCCATAAATCTAGGAGCTAACTTACCCTTTTTCCCAAATCTAAGAACACCTTAACAAGGTGAGACTTTGAGATATACTCTGTCTCCAACTTGGAATTCTAAAGGTCTTCGCCGTTTATCAGCGTATGACTTCTGTCTATCTTGTGCAGCCTTCAACTATTGTTGTATTACTTTAATCTTTTCTGTTGTTTGTTGCACTAATTCAAGACCCAAAAGTTGATATTCTCCTATTTCATACCAGCATAATGGAGATCTACAACGTCTACTATATAATGCTTCATATGGTGCCATGTCAATACTGTGCTGATTACTATTGTTGTAAGCAAATTCTATCAAACTCAAGTGTAGATCCCAACTTCCTACAAATTGAAGGACGCATGCCCTAAGAAAATCCTCCAAGGTTTGTATAGTCCTCTCAGATTGTCCATCTATCTATGGGTGAAAGGCAGTACTAAACCTTAACTGTGTACCCAAAGCTTTATGTAGTCATTCCCAAAAATGACTCATGATTCGGGGACCTCTATCAGAAATAATTGTAGCTGGAACCCCATGCAAACGTACTATCTCATCTATATAGATCTGTGCAAGTTTCTCAGTAGTATAGGTTGTTTTGACATGAAGAAAATGTGTTGACTTTGTCAACCTATCAACTATCACCCAAATGGAATTATGACTTTTGGCTGTCCTTGGCAAACCAACCACAAAGTCCATGGTCACGTGATCCCATTTCCACTGTGGTATAGGTAAAGGTTGCATTATTCATGCGGGCTTTTGATGTTCAGCTTTAACCTACTAACATACTGGACACCACATAACAAACTCAGCTACATCTTTCTTCAAACCGGTCCACCAATATATATCCTTCAAGTTATGATACATTTTGGTGCTCCCTAGATGCATTGCATACATAGATGAATGAGATTCCTCCAATATTAACTTCCTTAAGTCATTGGCATCAAGTACTACCATCCTACTATGGTAACAGACTACCTCATCATCTAACTCATGAAAACCATCCCGTTTCTCACTACCATACTCTGACCAGATCTGCTGAATCATAGTATCAGTCTGTTGTGCCTCTTTGATCTGTTGTTTTAGAGTAGGTTTTATGTGCATTTCAGCTAATAGTCCGGCTAACAAGGTTACTTTAAGTTGTACATTGTTTTGCCTCAAAGAGACAAACATGTCTCGTTTAAAGCACATTGAAGAGTTCAACTGTGCCTTGTCCATGGTTGGCGATGATGATTTTCTACTTAGTGCATCCGCCACTACATTAGCCTTTCCTGGATGATAATCAATTGTACAATCGTAGTCCTTGATTAACTCCATCCAGCGGCGTTGTCTCATATTCAACTCATGCTATGAAAAGATGTATTTTAGGTTCTTATGGTCTGTGAAAATCTGGAATGTCTCTCCATAGAGATAATGTCTCCAGATATTCAACGCATGAACCACTGCAACTAATTCTAGGCAATGTGTTGGATAATTTTCCTCATGTTTCTTAAGTTGTCGAGAATCAAAAGAAATCACTTGTTTATCCTGCATCAATACACATCCTAGACCATTCTTAGAAGCATCACAGAAAACAATATACCCCTTTCACTACTCAGGTAACAGTAACACAGGTGCACTGATCAACCTTTCTTTCAACGACTGGAAAGAATGCTGACACTTGTCATTCCAGACAAAAGGAACCTCCTTCCCGGTCAACTTGGTTAGGGGTAATGCTACAAAACTGAAGTTCTTAATGAACCTCCTATAGTAGCCTTCCAGTCCTAGAAAACTGCATATCTTTGCTGGTGTCTTTGGCTGTTCTCACTCCAAAATAGATTCTACCTTTTTAGGATCAACACGGATACCTAAGGCAGATATTACGTGTCCTACAAAAGACACTTTTGATAACCATAATTCACACTTGCTAAACTTGGTGTATAGCTTATGCTTTCTCAATAAAGTCAGGGCCTGACGAAGGTGCTGTTCATTCTGTTAAGCATCTCTACTGTAAATTAGGATGCCATCTATAAAGACTACTATGAATTGATCAAGGAATGGCCGAAAGATTCTGTTCATGAGTTCCATGAATGCAGTTGGTGCATTAGTTAGTCCAAACGACATAACTATGAACTCATAGTGACCATACCTTGTCCTGAAGGATGATTTAGGTATGTCACTCTCCTTGATACGTAGCTGATGATATCCTGATCTCAGATCTATTTTAGAGAATATAGTTGCACCACGCAACTGGTCAAACAGGTCATCTATCCTTGGCAGAGGATATTTGTTCTTTATGGTTACTTTGTTTAGCTGTCTATAGTCGATACATAATCACATAGACCCGTCTTTCTTTTTAACGAAAAGAACCGGAGCACCCCATGGTGAAGTACTTGGTCGAATAAAACATTTTTCAAGCAACTCCGATAATTGTTTCTTGAGTTCTTCCATCTCAGCAGGTGTCATTCTATAAGGTATTTGAGCTATTGGTTGTGTACCTAGGATTAGATTAATCTCGAAATCAATCTCTCAGGGTTGAGGAACACCTGGAAGTTCCTCAGGAAGCACGTCCTCAAACTCCCTAACAATTGGAACTTTAGAAAGACTAGGACTCGATGCCCTGGTATCTACCACATGTGCAAAGAATGTGAATCATGATTGTCTCATCAACTTCTCAGCTACCATAGCCGACACCAGACAGGTTGGAAGAATCTTTCTGTCCCCCTTAAAGATCCATGTGTCACCATTGTCTGTGAACATAGCCTGCTTGGAACCACAATCCAAGACAACCTTATACTTTTCTAGGGTGTCCATCCCAAGAATTATATCAAACCCATGCATCTCAAGTGGTATAAGATCCACCTAAATGCTATGTTCGGAAAAAGAAAGAACACAGGGAGAACATACCTCCCGTAATACTACAGATCCAACTAATGGAGTTTCTAATAATAAGTTATCTACTCAATGACTGACAGTCATATTGTAGTCATGAATCACTTCTCGAGTGATATAGGAATGTGTAGCACCTAGATCAATCAAAACAGATACAAAGTAGGATGAAGATATATCAGAATGAAATAATTCCATCTGACCTATCACAACTCATGGGTTGACCACTGCCTCGGGCTGATTCATTGCATAGAATCTTGTCATTGCCTGATGTTGACTTTGTGCTCTGTTATTTGATGCAGTTGATCCTACCTGGGACGTCTGTCCACATCCTCGAGTGCCACTAGAAAAATGTTTCCTTTGATGACCTTGTTGACTCTGCTTTGGTGGTTGGGTTACCATTGTGTTTCCAACTGGACAATCCCTTGCTACATGTCCTACCTGTCTACACTGGTGACAGATTCTATTCTCTTGATATGGTCGAAAAGGTCCAGTCACTGACGTTGATGCTATATTAGGGGCTCTATTTGGAGGAAAACTATGACCCCTACCCCTACTTGACATCCACTACATCTGGGTATTAAACCTTGGTGGTGCTGTTGGTGCAGAAAACCTTGGTTTCTTAAAACTTTCAGGCCTCTGTCCTTGAAACTATGTATATACTTTCTTATTGTGGGTCTGACGCTTCTCAGTCACGAACCTTTCTATCTGGATAATTGACTCTACAAAAGTAGAAAACCTCTCTCTATTCTCTAGAGTAGATACTGGTGTAGTTAAATCAACGTTCAAACCCTTCTCAAAATGTTGAATCCTCTCCTCATCTGTAGCAGCGATGTGCGGAAAGAACTGTAGAAGCTCCATAAACTTAGCTTCATACTCACTAATGTTCATTTGTCCTTGCCTTATCCGCTCAAACTGGGAGATCTTCCCATCCAGGTAAGTCTTGGGAAAATATCTACTAACGTATTCACGTAGGAATTATTCTCATCCGACTTCAACACCTGGCCTTTTGCCTTCTTCTATGGCCCACCAATGGCCAACACTCCCTTTCAACAGGTACACCACATGTCTAACCTTCTCATCTTATGGGATATTAAGAATTCTGAAGGCCTTTTCCAGCTCAGTCAGCCACAAGTCTGCGTCTGTTGGGTCAGCTATACCAGCATATTTAGTGGCTCCTACTCGGTGAACCCATTCAAAACTCTTGCCAGTTCCATGTCTCTCATTGGGGACTGGTGCCCTAGGTGCAGGTGGTGGCATCCTATCCTCCACATGTGTCATAGTCTCCATGAACTTCCCAAAGAGAGCATGGAAAGCTGGGTTTTCTAGTGTAGCTTGGTCAAGCTGAGGATTTTTGGGTATTAGTTCCTCCCTAGCCTGATCCCTTGCACCTCCTCCTGGTGCAGCAACACTACTTTCAGCAGCATGTTCTTCATGTGATCCAGCCATCTTCAAGCTTTACTTCTTCTCCTGAGAGTAGAAGTCACTATCAGATAAACTGGAAGACACTAGAATAGACTCAACGACCTTAATCCTATGTCTCTATAGACTTAGAAAACCTTAGGCTTTGATACCAAAAACTTGTGATGAAAGTCACCAAAAAGTTAAACAAATTGTTACAATTAAGCGGAATTAAACATTAACAGTGGATTACTATAAAATCACTAAAAATTAAAACCATTTGCTAAGAGATCCATTTCCAGGAAAACTCTTATAACAAGAACCAGAATATTATATATACATTCTGGTCCACAAAGTACATACCATGTACCTTCTCTCCTCGAGGATTACATACAATTGTTACTCTATTAAATCTACACATAAGCAACATAAAACCTCGAGACATTCAATGCCAAAATCTCAGACCGATCATTAAAGCACTAACTACTTACTACAAGGACCTAAGAGTACAGAGATGACACATAGGACTCTTAACTACAAGACACAACAGTCAGTATCTCCACCTGAGATATCACTGTTGTCCCTGATGCTGCTATCCTTCCCCTAGTGTATGGTTCTGACCTCCTCGCCCTCGTCCACCTAAAAAGTTGGATCCCACGAGGGTTAGAAAATTGAAATTGTCCCAGCGAGAGATATAACTCTCCACTAGAAACATTATTATTGCAGATAATTAGTAATAAACTGAGCAGAGGAATCTCATTTGAAAAGCATGATTTAATCATTATCAAGCAAATTAGAGCAATAATATCTTTTAAAGCATTACAACTATAAATGATAAGGAATATGAAGAACACATATAATATCTATCCATTTAGGATACAATAAGCAATGTAACATCAACTAATGATTTTTGTAATTCAACCTTAAGCAGATATGCTACAAGGCTGATTACATTTTACAATCACACTTATGCCCTGAGGAGATGAGGTATACCACTCATACTCCAACCGACTACGACAGCATAAAGCATCGGTTCCATACCTAGGTCAATGGAAGAGCTAGACTCCATGACCTCACCTATCTCAATCAGTGTGAGACCACATGTAGGGAATCTCGTGTCTCTTGCTAAAATAGTTTTCCAGTGTATATTGGCAACTTCTCTATAGAGTTATAGCCTGTAGCATATACTCTCTTCAGGATATGGCCCGTAGCCAATGCTTGGTATTGTGGAGTCATGGCCCATACCCATACTCTTATTGGGATATGGTCCATAACCATTCATATGCATAGGATATGGCCCGCAATCATTCCTATGAGGATCTTTACCCATTACCCCCACATATTCAAAAATATGCATTCCAGGAGTTCTCATAGGAAAACTTGTTTCACCATCACCAACTACTGACGATGATGGATCTATGGCCAGGGCTCTACATGATAAGATTTCACTTGATTAATTAAGTGCATTACCATATTCTTTTAGCATCAGCCAAGTTTTCAATCAAAAATTATTATGACAAATGCTACAAAGAAACATGTAATACTTCTATCAAGTACTTTTCAATCTTTATAAAACATTGGGATCTCAATCCCTTATCTCATTACCAGGAATTCACATCCCTCATCAATATCATCATGATGTTTACTGGATCTGGGTATTCAAACCCTTAGTTCATCACTGAACAAGGTTACCACTTATGAGGTAACTAATACCTCCAGGTCATTTGACCAAGGTATTCATGATACTTGTTACACAAGCATCTCACATAGCTCACCAAACATATTCAACTTCCTGTCACCTCTCACTAGGCAACAATAAAAATAATGGCTCACAAGGCCCTGATCGACCTTTTTCACGCGTTCGGAAATGAACGTAGGACAAAGGAAGGAATCAAGCTTTAAATTTATAACCCGAAACCTTCTAGGCCCCCACAACTTTTATTACGAGGTCGAAGTAGATATACGGGGTCAAACAGAGGGACGTGGTGATGTTTAGGACGCCACAGATCTCATTCTTTAATCAGATAAGCCAAGATGATAGTCGGTAAAAGTAAATGCTAGAACTAGTCTAGCAGGTTGTCATGATATAAAACAAAACAAAGAAAAGAAAACAAGACAAAACAGAGCTCGTGAGTCTACTAATAAGAGAAAGAGAGTTCCTAGCTATGTAACCAAAAACGGGGCAATCTATGCACTCATTCTCGGGCGTAGACAACCCTTGAACACCCAAGCAAGCATCTAGTATGCACGGTGGCATCTATCCTGTGGGGTCGTCCCACTCGCTCTCGCGATGTGTGACTAAAACCATCGATAATATGTGAATGACCCTCTCTCGAGGAATGACATATCAACACCTCAGAATACACTAAGTTCCCTCTCAGGTCTTAGGATATTCCGGGATGTTAGGAATAGAATACCTTGGATCGTCCTCCTCTCGGGTTCAGATCCAAACTATCGTCTCTTAGCTATTCCTACAACGGATCTCTCGATACAGGAAGAAACAGCAGTTCAAGCGAGTAAGAGATCAACCAAACTAGCAATCATAACTTGGAAAGAGAAAATAGAACATGAAACATACTAGATCTGATATGAATCTACTTGCTTAAGGCAAAAGTATATAAACATGCCCAGATAGGGCCACATAGCCAAGAAGGAGCTAACTACCCATAGACAAGCATAGCTGGCACTGAAAAAGATGGATAAACATCGTTTGTACAAGAAACAAAGGAATGCAGTAGAATGAAAGAGAAGAGGGAAGAGATATAGCCCGTAGAGGAGAGGTGGCTCTCACTCCTCGGCCTCTGTGCAGGTCGGATCTCGGCCCTTGGGTCTTCTCTTCGTCCCTCTAGACTCCTCGGCTCACTCTCTCTCTAGACCGTATCGGTCAACGCAGCCGTATCGGTCGACACAACCGTATCGGTCGACGTAGCCGTATCGGTCGACGCAGTTGTATCGATCGGCACAGTCGTATCGGTAGACGCAGCTGTATCAGTCGACGCAGTCGTATCGGTCGGCACAGCTGTATCGGTCGACACAGCTGTATCGGTCGGCACAGCCGTATCGGTCGGCACAGCTGTATCGGTCGACGCAGCCGTATTGGTCAGTAGACTTTTGGGGAACTCGACACACTAGCTCATTGGTCTAGGAACTAGCTCTTGCTGGGTCCTCCCTTCGACTCTCCCTTGATCTATAGTTTGGCAGCTGCTATTTATAGGCAGCGAGTTGATGGGAGTTGTAGCTTTTATTGGTCCACATGTCCATCTGTGGCTTCGATCTTGAGGCATCAGGTGGGCAAATATGGCTGTCGCTCGAAGACCGTGTCCGGCAGGGGGAGTGTCGGGCAGCCGTATCTTCCAGGCCCTATCGGGCAGCCGTATCGGCCAGGCCCTATCGAGCAACCGTATCGTCCAGGCCCTATCGGGCAGCCGTATCGGCCAGCCGCTGGAATTCTTGTCTTTTCAGGTTCGGTACTTGAGAGTCCCAAAATTGGCTAGTTTCGGTGCCTGCAAGTCTAAAATAGGCTAATTAGCTACATTATTGGCTATTTTCACTACATTATCTAATGGAGAGACAGAAAACATAAAACATGAACAAAAGAGTGCATATTTAGACTAAAGTGGCACAAAAATATAGATAAAATGCATAGAAAATATGCACTAATTTGGGTGTTATCAACTACCCCAAGCTAAAAACTTGCTTGTCCTCAAGCAAGACTGTGCTCAAAGAACAAAACATAACATCCAAATTAAGCTTGGCAATACATGCTAAGGTTAAGAAAAATAGTTTAAAACATCAATACTCTTGATCCATGTCATTTCAAAACAAACCCCCACCAAACAAGCACAATCCTGCCAAAGCAAGATCAAAGAGTGTCCAGGCAAGATTAAGTGAATTCACTATAGCCTGCCAATACTCATGAGGGTTTGAATCATAATTATTTGATCATGAAAGAGTTGTCACTTAGGTGATCACACAGGTGATGAGTAATGAGCCATCACCATGAATCCATGCAAACCAATCAGAAATACCACGCCTCTCACTTATTCATGTCCTAAGAAATAAAGCAAAAAGAGTCTAATGACTTCTGAGGATCCCGATCTGCGTCAGGTTGGTCCATGTAGCAAGCAAAATTCCTTGCAGTCTGAGCCAGTTGGCCCAGAGCAGTGAGACAAACTCCTCGTATTGCGCTCGAACCAACCCTGATACTGAGATGATCTTATAGGTCTCCTAGGGGTTCCTAGTGACTCTCTAATGAGCATTTGGAGTGGTACTACCAGGAACGACATATCCGCGTTCGTGAGCGCAGTCATACACCGACTGGGCACCATCCTCAACTCTCCTAAAAGAGAAAACATCACTCATTTATTTTTCACACTCAGGCTTTTATCACATGCATTCTATTTTTAGTCTTGGGTGAGAACTATATAGATATTTTTGGGATTTTGTGGGCGGCCAAGCCTCTTTTGCACATTTTTATATTTTTCATCTTTTTGACTCTATCTAATGTGAGAAGGTGTGAAGTCCATCTAGGAAAACATTTCATCTTGATCATAGCTCAAAGCCCATCATAATCCACTTGATACCTGTGTGAGAAGTAGCAATTATGATTCAAGAATCCTTAAAATAGAGGCAAGCTTGTGAAATTCACAGTTAGGAGACTTTAATCGTGATTTAGCTCATTCCAATGGTCCTTTACCATGGATTTGCCGTTCATAACATAGATCAAGGGAATTTAGCTTTAAGCTATGAAAAAGGGACATAACCTTAGATTTATTACCAAACTCAAGGAAAGAGTCAAAGAGCAGGCCAAGCAAAAGGTCAAGCAATTTTCAAGATAAAAACTATGCAATTAGGCATAAAGTCAAGCATTTATCTATTAGAGTCACACACATAGCCATAATTGCGAAGCTACAAGCTTATGCTATATGCAAGAAATAAACGTGCATGCAAGAAGGGTGAAGAGAAAGAAGGGCGAAGCCTACCACCCCAAGCTTAAGAGTTTGCTCAACCTCGAGCAAGACTTAAACTTGAAATAGTGAGGTAGGAATGCATGATTGTTAATGGTAGTTATTGAAGTTCTAAATATGATGCATGCATGCAAGGATATAAAATAGTTAGAGGAAAGAAATTAACCAACAAGAACATGAAAAGCAAAATTTATTGTAATAAAAGGGCGGGAGGGTGGGTAAGAGAAAAGGGGGTGGCTGCCCCACGATATCGACAATGGGATCCCAAATTCTGAGCTTTGGGACCAGTGTCACCTGTGTCTTGCCGACGGGTTCCGCCACATAATACGAGTAGAATAGGCGGATGTGTTGGCCCTGCCGAGTCTGAAGAAGAAAAGTAAAATATGGCGACTTGGTGAAGTCATCTTTGTGCTGGAAGTGGCTTGAACTGCACTGGGCTGAATTCTTCAGCATTTCATCCTCGGGGTACCTTTCATTATATGATTCTAAAAATGACAGTCCTGGGATGTCAACACAGGATGAGATAGATGAGAGAGGTTGGACGTCATCTTGAGGACTCATATCTTCTCTCTCCATCTCTGCACTTGAGGTTGGATGCTCAGATAAATCTTCATGTACCGTCTGAGTCATCCAATCATCTTCTGAGAAAAAAGTACCCCCTGAAGAATCTGTTTGTGGTTCTACCACCCCAAGCTTATCACCTGGCATGGAGTCAGGGGTGTCTTCATGCTCAACAGCCATGTTGTAGTGAACCGTCCATCCTGCCCCCTTGACGTCCACCAAGCCTTGTAAAGGGATGGTGGCGATTGATGGCTCGTACTGCCCCAACTTGTCTTCGTTAATATACTCACTGCTCCATGTCGAGCAGCTGTCATCATCTTCGTCGTCATCGAACAAATTGTTCCAAACCATGGTTGACGTACTGCTCAAAGCAAAATGACAAGTCTCAATATGAGAAATGTCACTCTGGTCTGGTTCAATATCTGACTCTGGTTCCTCAAACCAACCTTCTGGTTGTGAGGTCGATTGGATTTTTGAGTCTTCATCATCGTCATCATGTACCCATTCATGTCTATGACTCATTTCTTCCATTGGTTCATCAACTGGGTCATCTGGATAGAATGAAGGGTTTTCCCAAGTGGGTTGCTCTTCACAAAAAATTCTGGTGAATCTAGTTGATGGTCTGAATAGGATGGTGATTCATACTCCACTTCATGCCCATGGGATGGTCTTGATGACTAACATCGTCATTGTCTTGTGATGACAGTTGTAACTGAATTGTAACTAGATCGATGAGCTCTTGGAGCCTCCTGCCTTGTTCAACATCTTTATCATTAAGTTGTTGTACTTGAGCAGTAATGCTTTTGAGACCCGTCGATTCTTCCATGCACATATAAGGGGAACCCGCTGTATCAAACTGATGCTTTAGGATGGATCCTTGTTCAACGGTTAGAATTATACTACTACTGTGGTCTGGAGCCCCGGTAGCTGCTTTGAGATGATGCTCCTGCTTGTCTAATAGTTGCTGGAGCGGATCGACGTTTTCTTGGAGATGAGGAACTAGGGAGGTGAGTGCCTTGACACTTTCTCCAGCTAACTCCACTGCCTTGATAAGTTCTTGATCCCATGATAGCACATGAGTCGATGGTTGACTGGCAGTCTCCTTTGTTGGAATTTCAACATATGACGACAATGGAGGTGAGTATAACTCGACTAGTTGCAGAGCACGAACTTCAATTATTTTCCAGCAGTCGGAACTGCGGAAAAACTCGGGAGGACAGGTGGACAAGATGACTTGTCTTGTGGAAGCAAGGTCCATGGCTGAAAAAGGTATGAGAAAAAGAAAAGTGATTTAGTATATATGAACAAGTACGTGTAAAGCAAGAGGAAAACTATGCATGTATATACAGACTTATAGTGACAGAACAAAAATCTACTAGGCATGTAAACGTGGAAAACCACCTCCCCGGCAACGGCGC